>CM062290.1:129826558-130426558 GCA_031216915.1 Pictodentalium vernedei | reverse complement strand
GAGTTCATTACCCGAGTGAAAGCCCAGGGTGCTAGATTCAATCCGAAGCACATCGCCCGGAATTGATACACCACTCCTAGGACTGCGAAGCGTAGATACTTTCGGAATGTCGGATGTACCATGACGTGAAAGTACGCATCTTTGAGATCTATGCTCGTTGCATAATCGTTCACCCGAATACTCGCTCTGACCGATCGAATCGTCTCCATATAAAACTTCGGAGCGACGATCAGCTTGTTTATCCAGCTCAAATCTATGACTGGACGGAACGAGCCGTCTGGTTTCGGAACCAGAAACAGATGGCTGTAGAATCCCGGAGATTCCTGGTTTTCTACGACCTCTACCGCGTTCTTCATTAAAAGAGACTGCACCTCTGATAACAGAGCGTCTCTTTTCTGCGGATTTGACGGAAGATGAGTCCACTTTGGACTTCGAGTTAATGGAGGCTTTCGTTTGAAGGATATCTTTAGACCTTCCGAAGTCACTCCTCTCACCCAAGGGTCGTCCGTAATCGACGCCCATTCTTGAGAAAAGCTCGACAACCTTCCGCCAACCGGAACGCGATAGAGGTTTAAGCCATCACCTCCTGGACCTGCGAGGCCTGCGGTAGGAGAAACCACGTCTTCCACGACCCGCACCTCGCCCCGTCGACCTCGGGGCGTCCGACCGATTGTCCCGGCCTGAAGGACGTCCCGAACGAGAGTCGCTATCCTGACGGTCTCTCGAATAAGACCAAGAGGACGCACCGGAACCTCTATAGGAACCTCTCTTGGGCGCATTAGACCCAGAAGTGCCTGTCTTATTCGTGTCTGCTGTATCCGACTTCTTAGGAGCAGATTTGAACAACAGAGAATCCTTAGCTTTCTTTGTAATTTTATCATAAATAGCAGAAAGCTTGCCGTCAAAGAGAAGTTCTCCTGAGACCGAAGCGACTCTAAGAGAGTTCTTCACCTTAGAATCCACTAGTGTGGATGTAGCTAGGGCTGTGTCACGTCTAACCAACTCCAGATTTGCCACTGAAAGGGCGGAGTTACACGTGGAATAAGCTACTGCCCTTGAAAGAAGTCTTAAAGAGGATTGTATATCCTGAAACTCTTTCCCCTGAAGGCGCAGTGATAACGCCTTAGTAAGGTGATCTGCGTAAGATAAGGCATCTAAATTGGCTCTGTTAGATGCAATAGCTGTTTCCAACACCGCGGTTGGAATAGAAGCTGACGACGGTAATGATAGCTCTAAGTCTTCCGCCTCGTCATCCATACGCAGAGGAACTCTCGGTATACCCTGTCCTGCCGTATCGAATTTATTCCTTGCATTAATGAAAGGCAGGTTGAGAGTATTAGCGGACAAGAAACCTGCTTTCCCCGTCCTGGAAGCAAGTTTAAATATAGCGTTGTTCAATAATTCAAATGTTCTTGCAACATTATTGGACTGCGACGGAAATTCGGGAGCGATGTCCCTGAACCGCTCAAAAAATTCAGAGTCCAATGACGCTATCTCTTGTCCGGAAGCGCAGCAGTCTGGCCCAATGGAACAACTTGAGGGAGAAAGTGCCGGATGAAGTTCATGGCAGCTTTATGTTGTTCCGAAAGGGATAGCTCCAAGTCATCCGTATCCCTTTCACCATCCGGTCGGACCTCATGATGTTCCCGGTCGTCCGCCCCCGATGCTTCGGCGGAGCGTACCGACCCAGCGCCGTCGGATAATTCTCGATCCGACACCGTTTCTGTCGGCTGCTGCACAAGAATGTCCGGCGTCGAGACCTGCGGAGGCGCAGTCTTTCGCTACTTCGCCGAGGGCAGCTCCGCATCAGATGGCTCCCGCATACTTTTCCTGTGCGAACGTCCGGAGTCCATCGGTCTCGAATCCCTGGCTGCCGGATGGTGTGACCTGGTCGCCGAAGAATCCTTGATCGGCGAAGCTGGTAATATATCGGCGGTCATGCAGCCAAGGTGCGGTCGTGTGCGCTGACGAGAAGAGGAAGCCTTAACAGTCTCTGCGGACTGCTTATACAACGGAGCGTCCCGAGCGACGGACGTATGCTCCGCTAAAGACACATTTTGTACCACAACATCTGGTCCCAGATGTTGTTGTACGAGAGAGGGGCCTCTCTCGCTCGCGGCCCGGCTGGACCTGGACGAGCTAGGAACCGGACTCAAAGGCTTCCTCCGTTCTCGCTTACTATCCGCCGTCACTGGGTGTGCATCTATTATGTTTATAGTGCTCGCATCACCCAAAATTTCCTCTTGGACCGCATCGGACGAACCCGGCTGCCGAACCATTCGGTGAATGGACGCTACACCGGGCGAGCTAGCGGACGACATTTGTCTAATCTCCATGAGCACTTTTGCCGCTAGCTCTGAATTCATTTGTGACGACGGACGCACACTTGAAGAAGATAACATGGAAACATCACCCTGTTCTGGTTCCTCTGAAATAGAAACTGAGAGAGCAGAGTGACCTTGCGGAGAAAGAGCTGGTATCGCTCTTTCTCCAGAAACAACATATCGTGACACACGTTTCCAATGTTTCTCATCCCAATGTTCACATATAGGACAGGGATTAATGCGAGAACACTGACTACAATTAATACAATGATCATAAAAGTCAGAGGAAGATTTCTTCCTATTACAATTGAACAACGTCCCTTCATTGTGAAAGAACAACAATAAGTCCTAGTTACTCGCAAAAACCCCTGACACAAAGATACATAATAACATGATCCATTAATAAATGAAAAAACAATTGCAAAACAAAATAATTTTGAAAAAATATTTTTTCAGCGAAGCCCAAGTTGCTGAAAAGTAACGTTGAGCCCCAATGGATCCGATGGCAAAGTGTGGTAAAAAATTTTAAATTTATATTAAATAATTAATGAGACACTTACGGATAATATAAATGTATCTTATAGTGAGATAAACTACAGCAAAGGCAAACAGCCCCCCTCAAAAAAGGCTGTTGCCAATGAAAACAAACAGTGTAAAAACACCAGAAAACATGACTCCAGGCACTGAAAAAACTGGCCCGGAATCAGTCATCAATTACACTCTATCTGATGCAAAACAGAGACTCCCAGGGGAGAATCTGCAGAACATCAGATGGAAGATGCAGAACACAAACGTTATACACCCATGGGTGAAAACGTAACTATGGGGAAAATAACAGAAAACATTCTGTAACCAAGCAACTCTCCCAGGAAATTTTATAAATGAAATTTCTCAAAAATATGCCAAAAGCATGGGAGAATTGCAAGGGGGGACTTTAGAAGGCTAGGGGAGAGGAAACACTGAATAAGCAGTGCAACAATTAGCAAGAATGACAACAAGAGGCCCATGCCTCGAAAATAGGCAACTTAACATAATTTCATCAAAAAATTTCAAGTACAGCCCTGATTATTTTTTGTCACTTCTTTTTCCTCTCCTCCTTCTATCCTCCTTAGAATCACATTTTCTCCAAAAATTACGTGTCTGGCATCCTTTAAACTGAGATTTACAAGCACAAAGATCAGTGAGATGTTGACTGATGAAGGGCCAAACAGAGAATGATAATTGGCGCCAATTTCGAGACGTCTGCGTCACTGCGCATGCGCAGTAGAGGCGTAGTATGGAGGTCCTTTAGGACATGATTTCTTTTTGTTTTGGATGCAAATTTTGGGGATTGGGGGGCAAAATTTGTGTTTGGCCCTGGTTTTGTTAAGAGTTAGCACCAGCTAAGTCTGGGTCATTGGTACAGTATAAAAATATGGTCTGCGCCAGTCTCAAAAATTGGCATTGAAATTTTATTATTTTTTTCAATTTTTGTCTCAAAAATGTACCTGATGACCCCTCATTGCAAAAAGCTATTTAGCTCATTCAACAAAGGGTCATATTCCTTATTTATGAGGTGATTAATGGAAACTTTTATTTGTTAAAACATTTTTTGTCATCTGCTATTCATGTTAGTACAGGATTCAATTTTGTAGCCTGAATGTTACATACCCTCATATTTGGAGAATTCAGATTGGTGAAGTAGCTGGTTTTCAGCCATTCCTTCTATCAATGTTTACTGCTCTCAGCACTAGACATTCTGATTTAGTGTTGTTTGAGTCAAAAAAGCACAAAGTCATATTTAAGTAGTTGTATAACACGGATTCAAAAATTTCCAAAATGAAAATAAGTTACATGAGTAACTTTCTCTGAAATCTATTTGAAAATTAAAAAAAAGTACATGGATTTTAGCCGAATGTTCAATGAACAGGTGATCACAATGTGATAATCAACTACATCACAATAATGTTAAACTTTGTTGAAGTCAATTTTTTCATCAAAATCTAAAAAAGAATAAGCTTTCAAAAAGTGTAAAAATTTATGTTTTGGAACAAGACCATGCTTTTTAGAAACGTGATCAATTTATTTATTTATTAAGGTTTAATGACATTTTAACAGCCAAGGTCATATTGTGTCAGTGACAGTTTTATGGGTGGAGGAAGCCGGAGTATCCGGAGAGAACCACTGAGCAACGACGAGCAGCTGCCAGCTCCCAATATCATAACTCCGCACTGTAGTGCAGGCAGGGTTAGATTGGTTGAAGACAGACGCACCATCGATGTGCAGTATGCCTTAGTACACGGCATTATCATGCATTGGACTATATGGACAATCAAGGTTAAGTGCCTTGCCAACTCGGGAGTCCAAATTGAATGCTCAGACAGTCACCCATCCAAGGACTAACCGGGCACGGCGTTGCTTAACTTCGGTGATCTGACGAGAACTGGTTACTGCAACGCCACCATGCCCCCACCGTGATCAATTAGTATGCTGTTTAATTGAAATAAATACTTCATGACTGATAGTTTATTATTTATTGGGGTTTAATGACACTTTCAACAGCCAGTGTCACATCATGTCCGACAGTTTTACAGGTGGAGGAAGCTGGAGAGAGCCACTGAGCAACAGCAAGCAACTGTCAGGCTCCACAACATACTAATTTGGCAAAAGCAGGGTTAGTAGAAGTTGAACACAAGTGCACCATCGATGTGTAGTAAACCTAGTACACAGTGCCACAAGCCTCCACATGGGTAATTAGGAATTCCTTGTGATACAATGCAGTTGTCCCTAGTCCATGATCAAACCTCTGACCCTTTGGGTTGAAGTTCAATGCTCTAACCAATAAGCCACCATGCTCCCCATGACTGATAAGTGTTCACTTTAATAGGGTCTAAGAACACTTTCACTAACAAAGACCCATTTCATGTTGGACAGTTTTCACAGAATCTTCATAGAATTACCAACCAATAACAACTGTCAGACTGTCCATCTCAGTGCGAAATCACAAGAAGCGGAGCTTATCGCACCTATAGTGAAGACCTGTGTCCCATCAACAAGCCATCTGCCTTACAACACATAGAACACTGCAGTGTGCAAAATTTTAAAAATGACTCTAACTGACTGACTGTTCATGTGGTTTAGAGATGGCTAAACAAATTCTCGGCTATGTAAAAATTCTTGGCAAACTGCCTTTTTTATCATTAACAAGTATTTATATATTGTGTGGAATTGAAATATATATAGCCTCTCAAAGCAAAAGTCTAAAAATCTATCAAGACACAAGAAAGGCTGATTAACTGGTAGAGTGTTGGAAGCCCATATTTGGGCTTTATTCTGAAATGAAGTAAAAAAAAAAAAGCTTCATATTCTGTTGATGTCCTTCATATTATCTGGGAAGTAAAATTACTTCATCGCCATCGATTTGCATTGTTACAATTTATGGGAGAGAGCCTATAGGCACTCTCCCATAAATTGTAACAAGACAAAAATGTGTGAACATATCTTGAAATTGGGAAAAAATTTAGCACTCCACCAGTTAGATTACTCAGACTTTACCATTCAAGATGCAACTTTTGGCTAACTGGTCATCCGTTCACGTAGATTTAAATTTGCGTAACCACAACACGAATAAAACAAGCATTCTCGTCAAATTTTGCACAGTGACACTGTGCCAGGCATCCAATAGAGTAAGTTGGGTAAGACCACATCACAAATGACTGATTATCGTGCACTCTCATTATTGCTAAAATGTTCTAAATCACATTTTAACATTAAAAATACTCATTTAAGCAAAAATGCATCGCGCTTTGAAATTTTTAAAACCACACAGCCCATGAAATTGGTTCCAACAACTGGTAATGCTGAAGAGGAAATGCTGAGGTAAATGACTGCCGTAAAAAAAATCTATTAGGCAATTCAGCCAATATGACAAACACACCCAAAGAGCTACAACTTGAGAAGTCCGAAAGTGATAATGGTAAATCGTGAACAAATATCTATTTTCCATCTTACAACAATCACATATTTTCTATAATACAAGTCAAAATGTCTGGACAAAATTCAATTCTGCATTTATGGTACCAACACTTCATGCACGTTCGAACTAAGAAAGGGAGATTTTGGATGCTGTACTTAAATACAGCAGAAAACAAGTACATCAATTTGCACATATGTTGAGGTCACTGTTTTTGGTAAAACTAATTTAGTCCAAAATGCTGATTTAATATGCATAACATCCAGCACACTCGAAATCACACTCTCCTCTACAGAAATAGAAACTGTTGACAATGACATTGTTTCTAACCCACATGAATGTATTAGACTTGAACGGACAATTCACTCATGACAACAGGATTGTATTTTAGTTTCTGCTCTATAAGATAGTTCCTTGTTCAAATGACAAGTTAGGTCATTTTTTAAAAGGGATATTATAAGGCATATTGGTAACTACCACCCTGGAGAGTTCTGAATTGAGATAATAAAGTCTCTACCTCATCTCTGGACCATATCTCCACTTTTCCTTTGGATTCGTCAATATATACCCCAAGATAATGCCTTGACATCAATCAATATACCACCTCGGAACCCCTCAGGGTGGTAATAACCTACAATTATTTTTAAACTTGCATTAATAGTAACAAGAGGCCCCATGGGGCTGTAATCGCTCACCTGCCAAAGTGGTGCAAATAAGTATTTGGGGGTCACATTTAGTTAGACATGGTTCATCAACATGGGGGGTTGCATAAAATCACTCTAATTCTTTCAAAATATATTTTGCAGCCAAACAATTTGTTACATCTAACTGCCCTCCCCCTAACTGCACCCCCCCCCCCCCCCCCCCGATAAGGAAGGGATGGGAGGACAAAGGATAAAAAACATTGCACATAAAAGTACTCTAATTCATCTAGGAACTCAATTTTGAAAAGTGCCGGGCCCAAAATTTGCAGGATAAAAAAAAATTTTTCGCCTCAAAATTGAACAAAACGCGTAAAAAACTGAATTTTCACCCCAAAATTTTGGTCCAAAATTTCCATTTCTGAACCGGACCTAACATTTTCAGGCTAAAATTTTTCTTCTTTTTTTCATCTCAAAATTGAACAAAATGCTTAAAAAACATTAAAAAAAAAAAATTTCCAAATGTTGGTCCAACATTTCTAAGTTGGAACCAGACCCAAACTTTCCAGGCTAACAATTTTTTTTTTCGTCTCAAAATTTAACAAAATGCATAAAAAATCGGAAAAAAATTTTTCTCCTCAAATTTTGGTCCAAAATTTCTAAGTTCGAACCAGACCCAAAATTTTCAACCCAGGGACCAATTTGAACAAACTTGAATCTAATCCCCCCAGAGATGATGTATACCAAATGTTAAAGGATTCTGACTGGTGGATCTGAAGAAGATTTTTAAAGAAATTTCCTCATATTGCACCAAGTTAAAATTTGGGCTCCCATAGAAGCCCAAATATTAACCGAGAAACTCGATTTGAACAAACTTGAATCTGGCCCCTCTAGAGATGATATATACCAAATATGAGAGGATTCTGACTGGTGGATCTGAAGAAGATTTTTAAATAAATTTCCTCATATTGCACTAAGTTAAAATTCAGGCTCCCATATGGAGCCCAAATATTAACCGAGGAACTCGATTTGAACAAACTTGAATCTGCCCCCCCCCCCCCCCCCTCCCCCCTAGAGATGCTATATACCAAATATGAAAAGATTCTGACCACTGGATCTGAAGAAGATTTTTTTTTTATTTTATGGGTGCTATCAGAGTTATGCCCCTTGTGGTGGCCCCCATGGGCGTGACAACTTTAAATGAACAAATTTGAATTGACATATAATAGGGAACATGCACACCTGATTTGGTTCAATTTGGTCAAGTAGTTTGTGAGAAGTCGATAATGTAAAGTTTACGCCGGACAACGACTGACAGAAAGTGATTAATAAAGCTCCCCTAGAGCTTTGCTCAGATGAGCTAATAAGTCATTTTAGCAAGATTTACCCTGAAAGAGTTCAAGCACATAATTATTGTAGAGTCACTGTTCTATATGGAATATCTGCCATACAGCCACTGTACATCAATAGTTTCCCCCACCCATCCCATAACATTATGCTGATATAATTAATGCTTTCAGAAGCTATAAGCTATGCTGTTTTTGTTGAGCTTAACTGGTAGAGTGCTAAATTCTTTTTGATTGTCAAAATTTGTTCACTTGGAAAGATAAGTGGGTCAGAAATGACATGAGGGAAAGGGCCAATTCTATAGATGGTGAGACTGAAAAAGCACCAAGGGGTGGAATTATGAAACAGTCTTTGACTGAATACTGGGATATTAGGAAAGAGAGTAGGGGAGGAATAACCTGGCTGGGGACTGGGTTGATGTAGGCCTCCTCATAAGAGGACTGCAACAAATGAGTGGAAGGCCAAAGAAAGAATTATTATTATGTCTTTGCCTAGCTGTAATTTATGGGAGAATACCTACAGGCAGTCTCCCATAAGTTATTATGAAGTAAGTCCTTACAGACGTATTAATTTCACTTTAAAAGTAATATGGGCTTTCAGCACTCTACCAGTTAAAAAATCAGCCCTGTGAAACTTGGGTTGGTTGTTTTGTTTTAAGCTTATTTGTTTTACAAAGATTGGCAAGCAAGTTATGTAACTTATATTAACACCTATCCCTTGGCCCAAAGATACGGGTATGTGAGATTACATCCAATACAGCAAATACTACAATGGGATCTTTAGCTCGCATGGGAGTTTGTCTCTCTCTGCACAGGGGAAGCCAATTTACATCATCCACCTGATCCATGGTGTGACAGCAGCAACCTCACAACTGATGCTGACAGAGAGTGTTAGGACACTTCAAGAACTTTTCTTGACTGGGGATTGATTCCAGGACCTCTGGCAAGAGAGACCAGTGCAGTTATCCACCAGTCTAGTAGTGATTACTGTATGTGGGTTAATGTGCCTCATCAAAATGTGAGAACCTTAGAATGTTGACAGGATACAAGGAATAAAAAGTCTTTGGCCGAGAATCCTATTCACATCTGCCCTTTACACTAAGAAACTATTATACTCAAGTCAAGACCGTAAAACTATATCATGACCCCCATCAACATTTCTAATGTCCAATAATATTTTCACATGAAGTATTTTTGTTTCTGTTGAAGATCATCTGACATGCATCCTTACGTAGACAGCATATTTGTGTAAGAGGTAAAATTCTGATAAAAATAGAACACTGAAAACAAATCCGAAGTTAAGCAACGTCGAGCCCGGTTAATCATTGGATGGGTGACCGTCTGAGAGATCAATTCGGACTCCTGTGTTGTGTCCTTGGGCAAGGCACTTAACCCCGATTGTCCACATGGGGGCACGATGACGCCGTGTACTAATGCATACTGCACGTTGATGGTATGCATGTCTTCAACCAATCTAACCCTGCCTGTGCTGCAGTGCGGAGTTACGATGTTGGGTAACTGACAGATGCTCGTCGCTGCTCGGTGATTCTCTCCGGGTACTCCGGCTTCCTCCACCCATAAAACTGTCACGGTCATGATTAGTCATTGTGCATAAGTATATGACCTTAAACACCAATAAATAAATAATAATAACTGAAAACAGATACTTACACTTTTGATATTGGTATGGTCTTGAACAGTTCAGGGACAGAGGACTGAGGCAGAACAGTTTGCTGGTTAGGTTTGTGTAAACCACATGCAAGTTTAGCCAGCATCTGAAGAAAAAATGATAAATTCATAGTAATTTGTATATTTTTACACTTACCAATGGCCTAGACATAGCTGGTGCTAACTCTAAATTATTCAGGGCCAAACACAAATTTTGCCCCCCAAACCGCAAAATTTGCATAAAAAAACGAACATTTAATGTCCTATGTGGCCCTCCATACATTTGACAACTGTGCATGCGCAATGTCCAGGAAGTGCCGAAACTGCCGCCAAAATATCATTCCTTCTATATTGCCTGCTAAATGTTATAGTCAGCTGGGAGGTATGATTGCCCACTCATGGGAGGGCCATCCCCGTCTGGGCCATTGTTAAGTCTAAAAATATACAAATTACTACGAATTTATCATATTTTTACACAGTAACCAATGGCCCAGACATAGCTGAATGGTAAATAGGTTGGAGGGTCTAGGACATAAAAGAAAATCCAATAACTCAACTACTACAAATAGATTACAGGAGAATAGGAGAGAACGGAATTACAAATGTCCTTCGTATTTAATAAAATAAGAAGGACATAACACCAACAAAATAATTGAGTATAACTCCATATATAATACTCTCATTAAATACCAGCATAACCCATTATGCTAATTAGATGAAGGAAGCCAAAATATAAAGACAGTCCAGAGAATGAGACTCTTTATATTAATTTAAAAGTGTCCGAGGATTGTATATAAACGCTCGTTTGACATGTGACATATACAATTGCTTTACACCAAGCTACACTTTAAAAATATTACATGAATGACATCATAATTGCTTCCACTGAGCTACACATTAAAACCATCCCAGCACCGACTTGGAGCTACTGTCACCGGAGGAGGTCTTCCCTTGCTTTTCACTATAAAGCCAGGTGTTGATAAGGGAAAACCGTCCCCACCCCCCTTCCCCTTGTTCTGGGTCACACAACCACAGAACGAAGAGGGCAGCAGAACAGCATCAATGCTGGAACGGAAAACCTAAATAACTATAGCTGTAATCATTTAATGGACGACATTCTGAGCAACAGAAAGAGGACCTAAACTTCTAAGGTCACCAGAGATGGACTCTATATCTCTAAGGTAAAACCTAGTGAATGTAGAAGGCTGTGTCCAGTACGCAGCTTTCATGAGATCAGTTAGGTCTATACAGTGAGAGTAAGCCCAAGAAGTTGACAGCGCTCTGACTTCATGCGCTTAAATCTTATTGACAGAACGTTGACCTGTAGAAAGAGCATCATAAGCAATACACATTGCTAACTGGATCCATCTAGCTACAGACTGAACAGAAATATCCTTTCTGTTAGGAATTAATGATAGAAAGAAGCGTTTCCTTCCTTTCCTAATAAAATCATATCGGCGATTATAAATGCGCATAGCCCTGACTGGACACAGCAATGGCCTATGGTTGTCCGCAGAAGGCAGAGCCCTAATAATAGGCTCTGGCCTTACATTAGGAACCTGATTCTTAGCCAAAAAACCATTGTGTAGTTAAAGTGATCATATTTCCAACACTGCGGTAGTGAGAGTGGTCCACAGATAACGCATGGAGTTCACTAAGTCTTCTAGCGGATGCAAAGGCTAAGAGAAATGCAGTTTTATAGGTCAAAAATTTGAACACTACAATGTCTAACGGCTCAAAAGGAGCTTCTTTCAGCTTCAACAGAACCCAAGCTAAATTCCATTTAGGAATTAACCTGCGAGTTCTAGTTCTATTAATCGAGAAATTTCTAACCAATTTGGATAGAGAAGTATTAGACCCAATATCCAAGCTATCATGATGAGCATAAGTGTCTGATAACATGGACCTATAGCCCTTAATAGTGATGGGCTGCAGTTTGAGAACATCAAACAAGTGGACCCAAAAATTTACAATGTCTGGTATGGAAGGATCATAAACGTCTATAGACTGATCCTTACACCAACGGAAGAAAGCCCTCCACTTTGCTGCATAATTCAGCGAAGAGGAGGTCCTCCTACAGTTAGAAATTGCGTCCCCTGCTCGTCCTGTAAAACGCTTGCCATGCAGGAAGGACCGCACAACAGAAATATGTGAAGTTTGAGACCTTGAGGATTGTGATGCAGTGCACGTGACTTCCCCTGATAAAGAAGGTCCTCCAGTGGAGGAAGTTTCCGGGGAATGTCCCATAAGAGACACCTGAGAAGATTTATCCAAGGTTTCTGTGCTGACAGAGATGCTACTAACAGAATCTTGCAATGGGATTGCATGATCTTTAGCAAGATCTGTTGAATTAATGGAGTTGGAGGATATGCGTATCCTATCATTCCGTCCCATGAAATCGAGAGAGCGTCAACTGCATACGCTCAAGGATCTGGACATGGCGACAGGTAAGTCTGCAACCGATTGTTGAGATGTGTCGCAAATATGTTTATCATTGGTTGATCCCACTGGTAGCAATCTGTCTGAACACTTGCTTGTTGAGAGTCCATTCTGAAGGCAACATGCAACCTTTCCGAGAGAGCGAGTCTGCTAATACGTTCAGAAAACCCGGAATATGATGGATAGACAGTTGAACTTGATGATTCAAGACACAAAGAAGGATTCTTTCCGTTAACTGGTATAGCGGAATCGAATGCGTGCCTCCCTGGTTCCCTATGTATGCTACCACTGTCAAGTTGTTCGACAATATTTGAACATGAGCATTCTCTATAATGTGAATCCATTGTTGTAGCGCTAGCCATATTGACATCATTTCTTTGATGATTATGTGCTTGACTAGGAACTGTGGGTCCCAAAGACCCTGGCATTTCGAGTCTGTCGGAATCAGGGTCGCGCCCCAACTGATCTGACTCGCATCCGTCATAATCGTGACAAATGCAGCGGAACTCCCTGAGTTAACCACTGAATATCTGCCCAAATCTGAACTTTTTGTTTTACTTGGTCCGTTAAAACAATATTCATTTCGAGCGAATGCATCTTTACACTCCAGTTCTGAGTAAAGAATATCTGGAGAGGACGTGTGTGCAAGCAGCCCATCGGAATGAGATCTGAGGCTGCACCGCACAGTCCCATCAGTCGCATGAACTCCCTCGCTGTTAATGCATCTGAGTGTAGACAGAAGCGAGCATAACAACTGACTAATTTCGCGCTGGGTAACGGCAGACGGACCAGATTGTTGTGAGTCTCGAAGCTCATACCCAAGTGGATGAACGACTTGGACGGAGCTAGATCCGACTTCTTCTCGTTTACTATAAAACTGAGACGTCGGAGAAGAAGAAGCAGACTCTGAACACCGTTCTGAAGAATATCTTTGTTGTCATATCTCTGAAGAATGTCGTCTAAGTAAGCCGACGTTACTGCAGACACATGAGCTCGGAAATAAGACATTACCGAGTTCATTATTCGCGTGAACACCCAGGGAGCTAGATTCAGACCGAAGCACATTGCTCGGAACTGAAATACTGTCCTCTGAACGGCGAACCGTAGGTACTTTCTGAATGCCGGATGTACCAGGACATGAAAGTATGCATCCTTTAGATCTATGCTTGCCGCATAGTTGTTCATTCGTATGCTCACTCTTACCGACTGGATGGTTTCCATATAGAACTTTGGAGCTACGATAAGTTTATCCAGCTCAAGTCTATTACTGGTCGGAACGAGCCGTCTGGCTTCGGTATGAGGAACAGGTGACTGTAGAAACCTAAAGATTCCTGGTTTTCTACGACCTCTATTGCATCCTTTTCTAGAAGAGAACTTACCTCTGAAAGGAGAGATTCTCTTTTTGACTGGTTTGACGGAAGTTGAGTCCACTGTGGTCATCGTGTTAGCAGTGGTTTGGCTCGGAACGACAGTCTCAGTCCTTCCAAGATCACATTTCTCACCTACCGATCTTATAGTTATCCAGTTTCTTACGAATCTTGATAACCTCCTGCCAACTGGAACACAATAGAGGTCCTGACCTTCACCTGTAGGACCTGTGAGGCTTGTGGGAAGAGAAACCACATTCTCCCTGAGAAGAGCCTAGACCTGCCGGCTTGGGGGCATCTGACCGGTTGTTTCGGCCAGACCCACGCCCCCTACCAGAGTCGCTAAATTGACGATTTTGCGAGTAATTGTAAGAGGATTTCTTATATCCTCGCGAGGAGTTTCCTTTGAACAATTTTTGTCCAGATCCTCCTGCTTTACTCTTCTCTGCAGGTGCGGGTTTATTTGACACTGACTTTGAAAGCAGAGTATTTGACGCTTTCTTTGTAGCTTGGTCATAGACCAAAGAAAGCTACCGTCAAATATATCATGTCCTGATACAGGAGCGACTCTAAGAGAGTTTTTCACCTTGTCATCTATTAAAGATGACGACGCAAGGGCTCCATCACGTCTAACTAACTCCAAATTAGCCACTGTAAGGGCGGAATTATACATGGTAAACAGTATAGCCCTGGAAAGAACCTTCAAGGAAGAATGGACGTCTCCAAACTCCTTTCCATTGAGACATTGCGCCATAGCACTCATCAGGTGATCTAATATGACACAGCGCCTAAATTTGCTCTATTTGTAGAAATTGCCATCTCAATTTTTCCGAGCGAATAGTAAATGAAGGAGGGAAGGCCAAATCTAGGTCCTCAGCCTGCTCATTTAAACGCAGAGGTACTCTCTGAACACCTTCCCCTACCGTTTTAAATGGACGTGGTCCAACAGACGGTATCCGAACGGAAGATGAGGCAAGAAAGCTGCCTTTTCTCTTTCCACTAGAAAGACTGAATATAGCGTCGTTTAGGAGAGCAAAAGTATTCGCCACTTGTTTCGACTGCACCAGGAAGGAAAGGACTTCCTTGAACGGATATAGTCCGTGTCTAATGATGCTAGAAGCTTTTTATGTGTAGATGCAGCAGTCTGATTCACTGAAACAATCTCAGGAAAGTATTGATGGATAAAATCCATCGCTACCAATGTTTTTCCGAAAGGGATGGGTCCGTATCCTCCATTCTCCTTTCCGCATCCGACTGAATCAGAATTTCCTCATGGTCCTCTGTCTCTGAATGGGCAGATGACTGGACCGACCCAGCGTCTTCGGACAGCTCGTGTTCCAAGACTGCCGTAACTTGCTCCTGACTATGCTGGGATGCTGCAATGAGCTGCGCAATCCGCGACAGTAGGCCCGTAACCGAGGCCTGAGGAGCAGTGGTCTTCTGTTGCTTGGCCGCTGGCTACCGGATGCTGTGACTTTTTAATAGACGAGCAGTCCCTGCTCGGCGATTCCGGCTGGATATCGGACGTCACATAGCCAAGGTGCGGTCATGTGTGCTGTACTGACTTGGAGGAAGCTCTACTTACAGCCGGCCCCGGCTGACTAAATGACAAAGCGACCCAGACCGGTTGTGTGGACGTAAGCTCCGATTGAAGCAAGTTTCTAACCACAACATCTGGCCCCAGATGTTGTTGATAGAGAGAAGGGACTCTCTCGCTCGCGGTCCTGCTAGACCGAGCCGAGCCGACAAACTTGTTGGCTTCCTCCTTTCCGTCATCGCTGGGTGAGCCTGATAAGAGATTAAAGTGCTTGCTCTACTCATATTTTTATCCTTGACCGCTACGGACAGAGCCGGTGTCGTGGTGCCCACCGCTTCACTGGACGAACTAGTTGGCGACAGGGCTTTGTAACCTCAGGGCAGTGGTTTATTGCCCTGTCTAATATTTGAGAGCACTTTAGCCGCTAGCTCTGATTGACCATCATTTTGTGACGACGGAAGCACACTAATGGACGGAGTCACGAAACCATCACCATGTTCTTGTTCCTCTGAAATGGAAACTGAAAAACTAGAGTGACTGTGCGGCGAAAGGACCGGCATAGTCCTCTCACCGCTGACAACATACCGTGACACATGTCTCCAACGTTTGTCATCCCAATTGACACAAGCAACACAGGAATTAGTACGAGTACAATGACTACAAGACACACAAAATTCATGTGAATCTGAGGAAGACTTCCTCGAATTACAGTTTGAACAATAATTTATTTATTTATTGATGTTTAAGGTCACATATTTATGCACAATGGCTAATCATGACCGTGACAGGTTTACGGGTGGAGGAAGCCGGAGTACCTGGAGAGAACCACCGAGCAACGACGAGCAGTTGCCAGCTCCCCAACATCGTAACTCCGCACTGCACTGCAGCACAGGCAGGGTTAGATTTGAACAATAAGCTTTCATTTGAAAAACATGAAAGTCAACAGTACTCGCACTTAACTCTCAAAATACTGAAAAAGATACATTAAAACAATCAATGAAACAATGATTCGAAAAAAATTCTCAAAAAAAGTTTTTCGAAAAATTATGATTTGAGCCTAAGTTCCCAATGGGAACCCTAAGCCCAAATGGATCCCAATAGAGTTCAAGTGTGGACAAAAATTTTTTTCACTGCCACAAATTAAGGCTACACTATCGGAATAAGGAATGTATCTTACACTAATCCAAACATGAATAATTCATAGGAAAAATACATGTTAAAGGAAGCGTCAATGTAAACAACGTCACAGAAAAACCGGAAACAAGACTCCAAGCTACAAAAAATTATGGCCCGTAGTCAGTAACAGATTTGACACTATCCGATGCAAAGCAAGGTCTTCATCAGAAGAGAATGCAATACATCTGAAGGATGATGCATGACTACAAACGCCTAAACACCCCTAGGGTGAGGACGTAACCATGGGGATAAATAGAATAAACATTCTGTAGAAATGTTAAACTCCCAAGAAATTTACATAAAAAAATTTCAATAAAAACACCAAAAAGCTTGGGAGTTTAACTGGAGGGCTTCAGGGAAGGAAAGGGAAGGAACACTTAACAAACAGTAGCTTTATCATCAGGAAGAATGATAATTCAGGCGATACCACAGAAATGGGTAACTAGAAATAATTTTGTCAAAAATTATAAAGTTACAGCCCTGAACACAAAAAAGCACTCTTCCTTCCTTCCATGGTTCTATTCTATCCTCTGATCCACCATAATTATCTTTGATCTGTGTCTGGCATCATCAAAACAGAGATTTAAAAGCACAAAAAACAGTCTGTTGTTATCTGACAAAGGGCCAAACAAGGAATGATATTTTGGCGGCAGTTTCAGTACTTCCTGGACACTGCACATGTGCAGTTGTCAAACGTATGGAGGGCCACATAGGACATTAAATTTTCGGTTTTTGATACAAATTTTGGGGTTTGGGGGGCAAAATTTGTGTTTGGTCCTGGATAATTTAGAGAGCACTAGCTATGTCTGGGCCATTGGTTGCTGTATAAAAATATGTGTAACTTAGTGAAGATTTCACTTTTCATATCTTCTACCAGCATATATTTTTGAAGAAGATATTTATTCCATACAAATGTTGTAACAGTTTACATAATTAGCTTCTTTACTCAAAAATAGTAAATTACAGGTTCAGATTTTTTTTTCTTATGAAAAGACTGGTGGATTTTAAGAATGAGAACTTTGATGTTACTGGAGGCTAGTCAATCTATCTGCAAAGCAATAACAAAACTGGCACCATTCATGCTATTATACCATCATTCTGTGTATAAAAACCAAGTCCAATATGTAAATTTCCCCTTACAAAAAGTGGCATAACTTCTGGAAGAAATCATTCAGTAAGACAACTTTTCATTGCTGGTATTTGGCCCATGATGGAAAATATACAAACTGAATTTGATTCCAATCAACTATTGGTGAAGTTAGGCAAAAATAAAAGTGAACACATATTTCTTTCCACAAAGGGGCATAACTCTAAAATGAAATCCTCAGGCAATGTAACTTTGTGACCATTTGGCATGTGATGGGGAACATGCATACTAAATTTCCTTTCAATTCTGAGGCTATTGGTGAACTTGTGTGAAAATCAAGTCCAATACATATTTTTTTTAATAATTTTAATAAAAGGGTTTAATTCTTGGCTGTAATCCTTGGGCCTCATAATTTTGCACTCTGGGCATATGGCATTTGATTGGGAAGATACATATTAACATTTCATGACAATCCATCAACTACTGGTGTAGTTATTGTGTGTTTATGATTGCAGACAAAGGGACAAACACATGGTGAATGTAATCCAGTATACTCACCAATCTCATCGAGAGTAGGGGTATTAAAATTAACCTTTTCGCGAAAGAAAAGCGTTTTTCTTTTTATACCAACAACAAATTTTTTTGGAAACTTCTTTATTTCTGTTGAAAATGTAACAATTTATGATAACTATTAAAAATACAGAAAAAGGTAGCCAAACTGAGTTACCAAGCCTTCAGTGAATAGTTAAATATAGAACCTTAGTGAGCATGCTCACATACCCCACGCACCCCGATATTTCAAGCTCTAATCATTTTTTAAAAATAAACATAGATTCTAGGAATACTGCAGAAAACAGTGTTCTGTAGTTTCAACGGTATTGAAAGAATTCAAGCAGAGAAAAAGCCCGGAAAACGGTAATTTTGATGAACTTTTCAAAGTCTATGGGGCCGTAATTTTGGTAAAAATCAGTGGAGCGGAACAAAACCCAAACTTGTTCTATACGCCACCATGTTAGACTAACATATCAAAAATCAGCTCAATATCTGGAAGCTTGTAGAAAAAAAGTCCGGAAAACTGTAATTTTGATGAACTTTTCAAAGTTCAAGGGCCGTAATTTCGGTAAAAATCAGTGGAGCGGAACAAAATGCAAACTTGATCTGTAGGCCACCATGTTAGACTAACATACCAAAAATCAGCTCAATATCTGGAAGCGTGTAGAAAAAAAGTCCGGAAAGTTAAAAAATTTATAGTAATTTATATATTTTTTATACTTACCAATGACCCAGACATAGCTGGTGCTAACTCTTAAAATATAGGGCCAAACACAAATTTTGCCCCCCAATCCCCAAAATTTGCATCTAAAACTAAAGAAAACATGTCCTGAAAGGCCCTCCACACCTCGCCCCCACTGCGCATGCGCAGTGTCAAGGACGTTCCGAAATTGGCGCCATTTATCATTCTAAAAACCAGTGCCTGGTAAGCGCTATGTACTCAGCGGGGAGGCAAGAGTTCCCAACTCCTGGGAGGGCCATCCCCGTCTGGGTCATTGGTAAGTATAAAAAATATATAAATTACTATAAATTTTTTAACATTTTTATACTGTACCAATGACCCAGACATAGCTGAATAGTAAAAAGGCTGGAGGGCCAAGGACATAGAGCAAAATGGAATACGCTCAATAAAATAAAATAGAGTCATCCCCTGTAGGGAAAAGAAGTAATAGGCCTTACATGTATCTTTCTTATTTATGATAAATTAGAAAGATACAACACCTTCCAAAAATTGAGCTTCATACATCCATGTACTCTAATAATATCTAATAATCCTTATACTAATAATTTTTAAAGTAAGCCAATAATAAAGTAAGTCTAGAGAATAGAGACTCTTATACTCCTAAAAGTGTGTGAGAATTGCATAATCATGTCCATTGACATATGCAATATTCAAAAGCTATACTTTAAAAACTAAGACTTGAATGAATTTTATAAACTTAAACTTCTCACTAAACAACCATCCCAATAGCAGCTCAGAATTACTAACTCCGGAGGAGGTATCCCCTTGTTTTCATAGTAAAAACAGGTGACCCAAGGGAACACCCTCCCCCCCCCCCCCCTTTTTCTTGCCCTGGGTCAAATAGCCCAGAGCGAAGAGGGCAGCCGAACGGAGACACTGCCGAAACAGACAGCCTACCTAGCTATAGTAGCAACTGTTAAGTGAATGACATTCTGAGCAGTAGATAATAGACCTAACAATAGAGGCCTCCAGAAATGGACTCGATATTTCTGAGATAAAATTCATGAATGGATGGCTGAGCGCAATGAGCAGCCTTCAAAAATCTATAATAGCAACACTATTAATGTAAGCCCAAGAAGTAGAAGAACTCTTACTTCATGAGCCGAAATCTTAAGCACAACTGCTAAGCCAATGATATACCATAAGCAGTACGCTAGTTAATAGAATCCATTAACAATAAAATGGAGCGTAACGTCCTTCTACTAGACATCAAAGACAGAAGAAGCTTACGCCCTTGTAATAAACAGATATCTGTTTATAAATACATAAACTGTACCCGGAAAGAGTAAAGGCCTATGCCCATACGAAGACGGAAGGACCTTAAAATAATAGGTTCCGGATAATAGGAGCCTAACTCTTATGCAACAATCCAACCTAAATAGTAACGGACGTATTGATTCCGAAACTATGAAAGTGAAAATCATCCATCGATAGTGCATGAAACTCACTGACTCTACAGTAAAAGAGAAACTAACAGAATTACTGTCTAAAAGGTCAGAATTTGAAAACTACTGTTTCCAGAGGCTCAAATGATTACTTAGCTAAATAAGAACCGAAGTTAAAATCCGTATAGGAATTTAATCTAAAGATTCTAAGTCTATTTATCAAAAAGTTACTAACTGACTTAGATAAAGAGACAAAAGACTCAATTGTAAACTATCGTAGAGTGCATAGGTATGAGGTAACATAAACCTATAACCTAAAAAACAACAGGCTGCAGTAGATCTTGTGAAACAAGTATACTAAAAACTAGCAATGCGTAGTATGGAGGGATCAACCATATGAACATAATGATCCCTACACCACGACGGAAGAGCCTTCACTTTAGTCGCATAGAATAGCGAAGAAGAGGATCTCCTATAGTAAGAAATCGCGTCCAAAGCTCGTCCAGTACAGTGCTTACAATGCAATACGGACCACACAACGTAATACATGAAGGTTGCGACCTTGCTGGTTGTGATAAAGATGACACGATTTACCCAGTGAAAAAAGATCCTCACATAGAGGAAGATTTCACGTTAAGATCCACAGTAGACAAGAGAGTAAATTACTCATGATCTCTGTGAAGATAGAGATGCTATCAACAGAAATGTATAGTGGTTGTTTATCTTAGCAATACCTGCTAAAACAACAGCGCCGGAGGATACGCGTATCCTATCATTCCGTCCTATAGATCAATAGAGCGTTAACAGTATTAGCTCAGAGATCTGGACAAGCCAACACATACGTCTGCAATTGATTAGCAAGCTGTGTCATAAATAAAACATCATTGAGCGCTCCCATAGATAGCAAATCTGATTAAATACTTGTTTGTTGAGAGTCCATTCTGACAGCAACAAGCGACCCGTAAGAGAACGGGAGTGCGATAAAACAATCAGACGACCCAGAATATGACGGACCAAAACTGAACTTGGTGTACTATAACCAACAGACGGATTCTTTCCATTAAATTGAATAACGGAAACGAAAGAGTGCCTCCCTGGTTCCGGAGATACGCCACTACTGTCGAATTAAAGGACAGGAATTTGGGCATGCGTTTCTGAATAATGTTCATGCAATGACATAATGCAAGCCTAAAAAAACATTATTCCGCGGAAGTTAAACTGATAGCTAAAAGACTGCGGAACCCAAAGACCCTGGCACTTCGAATCCGTAGGGATCAGTATATATCCCAATCTGTTTGACTGGCAACCGTCATAACAGCCACACTAGGGTCCGGCAACTGCGGCGGCACTCTCTGAGTCAACCACCGAATGTTTGCCCCAGTCTGAATCTCTTGTAACACTAGATAGACAAGAGAATGTATAAATCAAGCAATTCATGGATTGCCGGAAAGTTGCCGTCGAAGAGAAGCTCCTCCGAGAACGAAGCGACTCTGAGAGAGTTCTTAACCTACTATCCACGCGTGGATGTAGCTAGGGCTGCATCACGTCTAACCAACTCCAATCAGCCACTGAAGGGCGGAGTTATACGTGAACAAACTACTGCCCTCAAAAGAAATTACATTGAGAATAATATCCCGTAAATCTTTTCTTGAAGACGTAATGATAACGCCTCAGTAAGGCGGATTACGTATAATAAAGCGTCTAAGTTAAGTCTACTATACATAATGTCGTTCCCAACATTGAAATTGGAAAAGACATAAACGGCGAAAAAGAATATATGCAGTCTTTAATCACACCGTCTAGACGCATATGAACTCTCGGTATGCCCTGCTCTGCCAAAATAAACTATATGTAAAAAAGATAAAATGGCAGAAATGAGCCACGCGGACAAGAAACTAAACTATCATGCTTAGTAGCAGGCTTGTATATATATATATAATATATAGCGTCGAAAAATAAAACACATGTTGTAATGACAATATTGGACTGCGTCGGTAAGTCAGGGACAAAGTCCCTGTACCGATCGAAAAATCCGAGTCCAATGACGCTATAAGTCTCTTATCCAAGATCGCAGCAATGAAGTCCGAAAAATAATCACTGGAAGAAATGCCAGAAGATATGAAAGGCATCTTCCGATACTACTAAAGGGAAAACTCGAAATCTTTCGAATCCCTTTCGCCATCCTGTCGGACCCTATAAAGCGTTCGGTCGTCCGTAGCTTGATGCAACCGCGGACCGCACCGACCCAGCGCCGTCGGATAATTCCTGATTCGACCGAGAAACCGTCAATTGCTGGGATGCTGCGAAACAACTGTGCTAACTCGGATAGCACGTCCGTCACTGAGGCCTGAGGAGCAGCGGTCTTACGATGCATTGCCGCAAGAAGCTCCGAGATCGTTACCCCGTGCATACTTCCAATATGCGAGCGAACGGAGTGTATAGGCCTCGTGTCCCTTGGCTACCGGATGGCGCGACCTATTCGCTGTGGAATCACTGAATGCCGAAACTGATCGGATACTCGAGGTCACGTAGCCAATGTGCGGTCGTGTGCCCTGCTGTGAGGATGAGGAAGCATTAAAGACAGTCTCTCGGACTGTCAATATAACGGAGCGTCCCGAGCAACGGACATATGCTCCGAATGTAAAATATCTGAACCACAACATGCGGTCCCCTATGTTGTTGGCTTCCTCCGATCTGTCCTCAATCTGCCGTCACTGGGTGAGTACTAAAGTAATTAAAGTGCTCGCATCACCCAAATCTCCTTTCTAGACCGCAACGGACGAACCCGGCAGCCGAACCATTCGATGAATGTACGCTACACCGGGTGAGCTAGCGAATGTCACTCCGTAAGCGATAGACATATTCCATGAGCACTTATTGCCGCTAACTCTTCATTAACTATGACGACAGAGGCACACTTTTGAAAGACATCTCCATAACTCTTCGAACAAGAAACCAGAAATGCTTGGATAGCAAGCATAAAATAATAATATATATAGCGTCGTTCAATAATTCGAAAGTTTGTGTGACATTATTGGACTATGTCGGAACTGAGGGACGATGTCCCTGAACCGAACCCAAAATTTTCTAAGTCCACCGACGCTATCAGTTTCTTATCCGGCATCGCAGCATATGTTGTTCCGAAAGGGAAAGCTTGAAATCCACCGAATCCCTTTCGGTATCCCGTCGGACCGGATGAAACTTTCGGACGTCCGTACCCGCTTCCGCGGAGCGTCCCGACCCAGCATCGTCGGATAAAATATATGCGACAGATTCAGTTGATGCTGGGATGCTGCGATAAACTGTGCTATTAAGGAAAGCACGTCCGTTCCCGAGGCCTGTGCAGTAGCGGACTTACGATGCATTGCCGCTGGAAGCTCCGTGTACGTTGACTCCCGCACACTTCCTATGCGAACGTCCGGAGTCTGCAGGCCTCGAGTCCCCGGCTACCGACCCAGCGCTGTCGGATAATTCTCGATCCGACACCGTTTCTGTCGGCTGCAGGGATGCTGCGATAAGCTGTGCTATGTGCACAAGAATGTCCGGCGTCGAGACCTGCGGAGGCGCAGTCTATCGCTGCTTCGCCGAGGGCAGCTCCGCATCAGATGGCTCCCGCATACTTCCTATGCGAACGTCCGGAGTCCATCGGTCTCGAATCCCTGGCTGCCGGATGGTGTGACCTGGTCGCCGAAGAATCCTTGATCGGCGAAGCTGGTAATATATCGGCGGTCACGCAGCCAAGGTGCGGTCGTGTGCGCTGACGAGAAGAGGAAGCCTTAGCAGTCTCAGCGGACTGCCTATACAACGGAGCGTCCCGAGCGACGGACGTATGCTCCGCTAACGACACATTTGTACCACAACATCTGGGGCCAGATGTTGTTGAACGAGAGAGGGGCCTCTCTCGCTTGCCGTCCGGATGGACCGGAACGAGCTATGAACCGGACTAAAAGGCTTCCTCCGTTCTCCCTCCGATCCGCCGTCACTGGGTGTGCATTAAGTTAATTTTATAGTGCTCGCATCACCCCAAAATTCCTTCTAGACCGCAACGGACGAACCCGGCTGCCGAACCATTCGGTGAATGGACGCTACACCGGGCGAGCTAGCGGACGTCAAAGGCCGTCGAACCTACTAGGGTCCTCTTAGGCAATTGGCGTATTACATGAGCACTTTTCCGCTAGCCCTTCATTAATTGTGACGACGGAGGCACACTGTTGGAAGACATCACAGATACATCACCCTAATCTTGATCGTCTGAAATAGAAATTGATAAAGTAGAGTGACCCTGCGGGGAAAGGACCGGAGTGTCCAAATCCCCAACAACATACCGTGACATACGCTTCCCATATTGTCATCGAAATCATACGATACAGAACAGGAGTTAATGCGAGTACACTGACCACATATAGAATGATAATAAGGTCAGAGGAAGACTTCCTCTTAAAACAATTGATCAATATCCTTTCAATGTGAAAAGAAAATAAGTCCTGGTACTCGCACTAACCCCTGGCAATCAAAATACATAATAATAATATGATCCATTAATATAGAAAAAATAATTGAAATCAAAATATTTTGAAAAAATATTTTTTCAGAACAGCCCAAGTTTCTGAAAAGTAACGTTGAGCCCCAATGGATCCCAAGCCTAAGTGTGGACAAAAATTTTAAAAATATTTTAAACAATTTATTCAACACTTACGAACAATAATAATGTATCTAGTTATGATTAAAATAACATAAAGATATTATTATTTAGAAATCCCCCCCTCACACAGAGGGCTGTTGTAAATGTAAACAATGAGTGTAAAAACACTAAAATAAGACTCCAGGCACCCAGGCCCGAAATCAGTTACCAAAAATACACCATCTGATGCAAAACAGAGACTTCCAGGGAAGAAACTGCAGAACATCAGATGGTAGATGCAGAACACAACGCCTAACCACCCGTAGGTGAAGACGTAAACATGGGGAAAGAACAGAATTCATTCTGTTATTAAGCTAAAACTCCCAAGAAATTTTAGTAATAATAATTACAGAAACTATGCCAAAAGCATGGGAGAATAGCAAGGGGGAACTTAAAGGACAGGGAGAGAGGAAAAACACTTGAAAAAACAGTGTAACAAATAATCAGAATGACAACAAAATGGCTGCTGCCTTGAAAATAGGTAACTTAACATAATTTCATTAAAAAATTTTAAGTTACAGCCCTGATAATATTCTGTCACACATTCTTTTCCTCTCCTCCTTTTCTATCCTCCTTAGAATCACCATTTCACTAATATTTATGTGTCTGGCATCATTTAAACTGAGATTTAAAAGCACAAAGATCAGTCAGATGTTAACTGATGAAGGGCCAAACTTAGAATGATAAATGGCGCCAATTTCGGAACGTCCTTGACACTGCGCATGCGCAGTGGGGGCGAGGTGTGGAGGGCCTTTCAGGACATGTTTTCTTTAGTTTTAGATGCAAATTTTGGGGATTGGGGGGCAAAATTTGTGTTTGGCCCTATATTTTAAGAGTTAGCACCAGCTATGTCTGGGTCATTGGTACAGTATAAAAATACTGTAATTTTGATGACTTTTTCAGAGTCCAAGGGCCGTAATTTCGGTAAAAATCAGTGGAGTGGGAAAAAAATGCAAACTTGATCTGTAGGCCACCATGTTAGACTCACATACCAAAAACAGGCTCAATATCTGCAAGCGTGTAGAAAAAAAGTCCGGAAAGTTAAAAAATTTATAGTAATTTATATATTTTTTATACTTACCAATGACCCAGACATAGCTGGTGCTAACTCTTAAAATTCTAGGGCCAAACACAAATTTTGCCCCCCAATCCCCAAAATTTGCACCTAAAACCAAAAGAAATCATGCCCTAAAGGTCCTCCATACTTTGCCTCCACTGCGCATGCGCAGTGTCAAGGACGTCCCGAAATTGGCGCCAATTATCATTCTTACAAGCAGTGCCTGGTCAGCGCTATGTACTCAGCGGGGAGGTATGAGTTCCCAACTCCTGGGAGGGCCATCCCCGTCTGGGTCATTGGTAAGTATAAAAAATATATAAATTACTATAAATTTTTTAACATTTTTATACTGTACCAATGACCCAGACATAGCTGAATAGTAAAAAGGCTGGAGGGCCTAGGACAGAGAGGAAAATCCAATAAGCTCAACTATATAAATAGAGTCAAACCCTCGAGGAGAAAAGGAGTATTAGGCTTTACATGTATCTTTCTTATTTTATGATAAATTAGAAAGACACAACACCCTCCATAATTGAGCATAATAACATTCATGTTCTCTATTAACATCCAGTATAACCCCTTATACTAATTATTTTTAAAGTAAGCCAATAAATAAAGTTAGTCCAGAGAATTGAGACTCTTTATATTCTCTTAAAAGCGAGGATTGTATATTAACGCCCGTTTGACACGTGACATATATAAATGCTTCACACCGAGCTACACTTTAAAAATATGACATGAATGAATTTTTAACATTAATTTTACACTTTAAAACCATCCTGGCAACGAATCAGAATTACTGACTCCGGAGGAGGAATCCCCTTGCTTTTCACTATAAAGCAGGTGACCTAAGGAAACACCCTCCCCCCCCCCCTTCCCCTTGCCCTGGGTCAAATAGCCCAGAGCGAAGAGGGCAGCAGGACGGAGTCACTGCCGGAACAGAAAGCCTGCATAACTATAGTTGCAACTGTTTAGTGGACGACATTCTGAGCAACAGATAACGGACCTAAACAATGCAGGTCTCCAGAAATGGACTCAATATTTCTGAGATAAAAATTTGTGAATGTGGATGGCTGAGACCAATATGCAGCCTTCATTAAATCTGTAAAAGCAACACTATTTGCGTAAGCCCAAGATGTAGAAAGAGCTCTTACTTCATGAGCCGAAATCTTAAGCACAGACTGCTGAGTTGAAGATAGATTATCATAATCAGTACGGATAGTTAATTGAATCCATCTAGCAATAGAATGGACCGTAATGTCCTTTCTATTAGGCATCAGAGACAGAAAGAAGCGTTTTCGTCCCTTTCTGATAAACTGAGATCTTTGTTTATAAATACGTAAAGCTCTAACAGGACAGAGTAAAGGCCTACGCCCATCTGAAGACGGAAGGGCCTTAATAACAATAGGTTCCGGATATTTATTAGGAGCCTGATTCTTAGCTAAAAATCCAACATTAGTAGTAAAGGTAATAGTGTTCCCGACACTACGATAGTGAGAATCGTCCACCGATAGTGCATGAAGCTCACTGACTCTTCTAGCAGAAGAGAAAGCTAAGAGAAATGCTGTCTTACAAGACAAGAATTGGAAATCTACTGTCCCAAGAGGCTCAAATGGCTTTTCTTTCAGTTTAAGAAAAACCCAAGCTAAATTCCATTTAGGAATTAATGTAAGAGTTCTGGGTCTATTTATCGAGAAGTTTCTAACTAATTTAGATAAAGAGACATTAGATCCAATTTGTAAACCATCATGGTGTGCATAGGTATCAGATAACATAGACCTATAACCTTTAATAGTAACAGGCTGCAGTTGATCTCGTCAAACAAGTATACTAGAAAGTTTGCAATGTCTGGTATGGAGGGATCAAAAATATCAACAGAATGATCCCTACACCAACGACGAAAGACCTTCCACTTAGCCACATAGTTTAGCGAAGAGGAGGTCCTCCTACAGTTAGAAATCGCGTCCACTGCTCGTCCTGTAAAATGCTTGCCGTGCAAGAAGGACTGCACAACGGAAATACGTGAAGGTTGAGACCTTGCGGGTTGTGATGAAGTTGATGCGACTTCCCCTGCGAAAGAAGATCCTCTCGTGGAGGAAGTTTTCGCGGTAAGTCCCACAGCAGACACCTGAGTAGATTTATCCACGGTCTCTGTGGAGACAGAGATGCTACCAACAGAATTTTGCATTGAGATTGTTTTATCTTTAGCAATATTTGCTGAATCAACGGCGCTGGAGGATACGCATATCCTATCATTCCGTCCCACGAGGTCGATAGAGCGTCTACTGCATATGCTCGGGGATCCAGACATGGTGACACATACGTCTGCAACTGATTGTTGAGTTGTGTCGCAAATAAGTCTATCATTGGCCGTTCCCATTAGTAGCAAATCTGATTGAATACCTGTTTGTTGAGAGTCCATTCTGACGGCAACAAGCGACCCTTCCGTGAAAGGGAATCTGCTAATACATTCAGACGACCCGGAATATGACGGACCGAAAGTAGAACTTGATGTTCTAGAACAAACAGAAGGATTCTTTCCGTTAAATTGAATAACGGAACGGAATGAGTGCCTCCCTGGTTCCGGATATACGCTACTACTGTCGTATTGTCGGACAGGATTTGGACATGTGCTTTCTGAATAATGTTCATCCAATGACGTAATGCAAGCCAAATTGACATCATTTCCTTGATGTTTATGTGCTTGCCTAGAAACTGCGGATCCCAAAGACCCTGGCACTTCGAATCCGTTGGGATCAATGATGCACCCCAACCTGTTTGACTGGCATCCGTCATAATCGTAAAACCCGGATCCGGCAACTGCAGTGGAACTCGCTGAGTCAACCACTGAATGTTTGCCCAAGTCTGAATCTCTTGTTTCACTTGATTTGACAAGTGAACGTCTATATCGAGTGAATGAATCTTTACACTCCAATTCTGAGTCAAGAAAATTTGGAGAGGACGAGTGCGTAACCGCCCCATCGGAATGAGATCCGCAGCGGCTCCGTACAGACCTATCAGTCTCATGAACTCCCTCGCTGTGACTTTGTCTGAGTAAAGACAATAGCGAGCGTAACAACTGATTAATTTCGCTCTGGTTAACGGCAGACGAACAAGATTGTTGTGCGTCTCGAAGCTCATTCCCAGATGAGTGAATGACTTGGACGGCACCAGATCTGACTTCTCCTCGTTTATAATAAAACCGAGACGTCGGAGTAATAGAAGCAGATTCTGCACATCGTTCTGAAGCGTTAACTCATTGCCGTACCTCTGAAGAATGTCGTCCAGGTAGGCCGACGTTACCGCAGACGAATGAGCTCGGAAATGTATCATTACCGAGTTCATTATTCGAGTGAAAGCCCAGGGCGCTAGGTTCAAACCAAAGCACATCGCCCGGAATTGATATACAACTCCTAGGACTGCGAAGCGTAGATACTTTCTGAATGTCGGATGTACCATGACGTGAAAGTACGCATCTTTGAGATCTATGCTTGTAGCATAGTCGTTCACCCGAATACTCGCTCTGACTGATCGAATCGTCTCCATATAGAACTTCGGAGCGACGATCAGCTTGTTTATCCAGCTCAGATCTATGACTGGACGGAACGAGCCATCTGGTTTCGGAACCAGAAACAGATGGCTGTAGAAACCCGGTGATTCCTGGTCTTCTACGACCTCTACCGCGTTCTTCGTCAGAAGAGACTGTACTTCTGATAAAAGAGCATCTCTTTTCTGCAGATTTGACGGAAGCTGAGTCCATTTTGGACTTCGAGTTAATGGAGGCTTTCGTTTGAAGGATATTCTTAGTCCTTCCGAAATTACCCCTCAAACCCAGGGGTCGTACGTAATCGACGCCCACTCGTTTATAAAACTCGATAATCTTCCGCCTACCGGAACACGATAGAGGTTCAAACCATCACCTCCTGGACCTGCGAGGCCTGCGGAAGAAGAAACTACATCCTCCACGACCCGCACCTCGTCCCGTCAACCTCGGAATGTCTGACCGGTTGTCTCAGCTAGAATATCGTCCCGTACGTGAGTCGCTGCCTTGACGGTCTCTAGAATAAGACCCAGAGGACGTATAAGAACCTCTATAGGAACTTCTCTTGGGCGTACTTGTCCCAGAAGTGCCTGTCTTACTCTTCTCTGCTGTATCCGACTTTTTAGAAGCGGATTTGAATAGCAGAGAATCCGAAGCTTTCTTAGTTATCTTATCATAGATTGCTGAAAGCTTGCCGTCGAAGAGAAGCTCTCCGGAGACCGAAGCGACTCTGGAGAGTTCTTCACCTTACTATCCACGCGCGTGGATGTAGCTAGGGCTGCGTCACGTCTAACCAACTCCAGGTTTGCCACTGAAAGGGCGGAGTTATACGTGGAATAAGCTACTGCCCTTGAAAGAAGTCTTAAAGAGGATTGTATATCCTGGAATTCTTTCCCTTGAAGACGCAATGATAACGCCTTAGTAAGGTGGTCTGCGTATGATAAAGCGTCTAAGCTAGCTGTGTTAGACATTATTGTCGATTCCAACATTGCAGTTGGAATAGACATAGACGACGGTAAAGACAATTCCAAGTCTTCCGCCTCGTTGTCTAGACGCAGAGGAACTCTCGGTATGCCCTGTCCTGCCGTTTCGAATTTATTCCTTGAATTGATGAAAGGCAGATTGAGAGCATTAGCGGACAAGAAACCAGCCTTGCCTGTTTTGGTAGCAAGCTTATAGATAGCGTCGTTCAATAATTCGAATGTTCTTGTGACATTATTGGACTGTGTCGGAAACTCAGGGACGATGTCTCTGAACCGATCAAAAAGTTAAAAAATTTATAGTAATTTATATATTTTTTATACTTACCAATGACCCAGACATAGCTGGTGCTAACTCTAAAAAATCCAGGTCCAAACACAAATTTTGCCCCCCAAAATTTGCATCTAAAACCAAAAGAAATCATGTCCTATAGGACCTCCATACTTTGTCCTTACTGCGCATGCGCAGTGTCAAGGACGTTCCGAAATTGGCGCCAATTATCATTCTTACTGGCAGTGCCTGGTCAGCACTATGTACTTAGCGGGGAGGTAAGAGTTCCCAACTCCTGGGAGGGCCATCCCCATCTGGGTCATTGGTAAGTATAAAAAATATATAAATTACTATAAATTTTTTAACATTTTTATACTGTACCAATGACCCAGACTTAGCTGAATAGTAAAAAGGCTGGAGGGCCTAGGACATAGAGGAAAATCCAATAAGCTCAACTATATAATATAGAGGCAACACCTCAAGGAGAAAAGGAGTATTAGGCTTTACATGTATCTTTCTTATTTTATGTTAAATTAGAAAGATACAATACCCTTCATAATTGAGCACAATAACATTCATGTTCTCTATTAACATCCAGTATAACCCTTTATACTAATTATTTTTAAAGTAAGCCAATAAATAAAGTTAGTCCAGAGAATTGAGACTCTTTATATTCTTTAAAAGTGTCCGAGGATTGTATATTAATGCCCGTTTGACACTTGACATATAGAAATGCTTCACACCGAGCTACACTTTAAAAATATGACATGAATGAATTTTAACATTAATATTACACTTTAAAACCATCCCGGAAACGACTCAGAAATACTGACTTCGGAGGAGGCATTCCCTTGCTTTTCACTATAAAGCAGGTGACCTAAGGGAACAACCTGCCCCCCACCCCTTCCCCTTGCCCTGGGTCAAATAGCCCTGAGCGAAGAGGGTAGCAGGACGGAGTCACTGCCGGAACAGAAAGCCTGCATAACTATAGTTGCAACTGTTTAGTGGACGACATTCTGAGCAACAGATAACGGACCTAAACAATGCAGGTCTCCAGAAATGGACTCAATATTTCTGAGATAAAAATTCGTGAATGTGGATGGCTGAGACCAATAAGCAGCCTTCATTAAATCTGTAATAGCAATACTATTAGCGTAAGCCCAAGAAGTAGCAAGAGCTCTTACTTCATGAGCCGAAATCTTAAGCACAGACTGCTGAGAAGAAGATAAACTCTCATAAGCAGTACGGATAGTTAATTGAATCCATCTAGCAATAGAATGGACCGAAATGTCCCTTCTATTAGGCATCAGAGACAGAAAGAAACGTTTTCGTCCCTTTCTGATAAACTAAGATCTCTGTTTATAGATACGTAACGCTCTAACAGGACAGAGTAAAGGCCTACGCCCGTCTGAAGACGGAAGAACCTTAATAACAATAGGTTCCGGATATTTATTAGGAGCCTGATTCTTAGCTAAAAAACCCACATTAGTAGTGAAGGCGATAGTGTTCCCGACACTACGATAGTGAGAATCATCCACCGACAGTGCATGAAGCTCACTGACTCTTCTAGCAGAAGAGAAAGCTAAGAGAAAAGCTGTCTTATAAGATAAGAATTTGAAATCTACTGTCCCAAGAGGTTCAAATGGCTTTTCCTTCAGTTTAAGAAGAACCCAAGCTAAATTCCATTTAGGAATTAACCTAAGAGTTCTGGGTCTATTTATCGAGAAGTTTCTAACCAACTTAGGTAAAGAGACATTAGATCCAATTTGTAAACTATCATGATGTACATAGGTATCAGATAACATAGACCTATAACCCTTAATAGTAACAGGCTGCAGTTTGATTTCGTCAAACAAGTATACTAGAAAGTTTGCAATGTCTGGTATAGAGGGATCAAAAATATCCACAGAATGATCCCTACACCAACGACGAAAAACCTTCCACCTAGCCGCATAGTTTAGCGAAGAGGAGGTCCTCCTACAGTTAGAAATCGCGTCCACTGCTCGTCCTGTAAAGTGCTTGCCATGCAAGAAGGACCGCACAACGGAAAAAAGTGAAGGTTGAGACCTTGCGGGTTGTGATGGAGTTGACGCGATTTCCCCTGCGAAAGAAGATCCTCGCGTGGAGGAAGCTTTCGCAGTAGGTCCCACAACAGACACCTGAGTAGATTTATCCATGGTCTCTGTGGAGACAGAGATGCTACCAACAGAATCTTGCATTGAGATTGTTTTATCTTTAGCAATACTTGCTGAATTAACGGTGCTGGAGGATACACATATCCTATCAATCCGTCCCAAGGGATCGACAGAGCGTCTACTGCAAATGCTCTTGGATCCGGACACGGAGACACATACGTCTGCAACTGATTGTTGAGATGTGTCGCAAATAAGTCTATCATTGGCCATTCCCATTGGTAGCAAATCTGATTGAATACTTGTTTGTTGAGAGTCCACTCCGACGGCAACAAGCGACCCTTTCGTGAAAGGGAGTCTGCTAGTACATTCAGACGACCTGGTATATGACGGACCGAAAGAAGAACCTGATGCTCTAGAGCAAACAGAAGGATCCTTTCCGTTAGATTGAACAACAGAACTGAATGAGTGCCTCCCTGATTCCAGATATACGCCACTACTGTCGTATTGTCGGACAGGATTTGGACATAAGCATTGTGAATAATGTCCATCCAATGACGTAACGCAAGCCAAATTGACATCATTCCTTGATGTTTATGTGCTTGCCCAGGAATTGCGGATCCCAAAGACCCTGGCATCTCGAATCCGTTGGGATCAATGATGCACCCCATCCATCATAATCGTAAAACTCGGATACGGCAACTGCAGCGGAACTCCCTGAGTTAACCACTGAATGTTTGCCCAAGTCTGAATCTCTCGTTTCACTTGATCTGACAAGAGAACGTCTATGTCGAGCGAATGAATTTTCACACTCCAATTCTGAGTCAAGAAAATTTGGAGAGGACGCGTGCGTAACCGCCCCATCGGAATGAGATACGCAGCGGCTCCGCACAGACCTATCAGTCTCATAAATTCTCTCGCTGTGACTTTGTCTGCGTGCAGACAATAGCGAGCGTAACAACTGACTAATTTCGCTCTGGTTAACGGCAGACGAACGAGATTGTTGTGCGTCTCGAAGCTCATTCCCAGATGTATGAATGACTTGGACGGCACCAGATCCGACTTCTCCTCGTTTACTATAAAACCGAGACGTCGGAGCAATAGAAGTAGATTCTGCACATCGTTCTGAAGCGTTAACTCGTTGCCGTACCTCTGAAGAATGTCGTCCAGGTAGGCCGACGTTACCGCAGACGAATGAGATCGGAAATACAGCATTACCGAGTTCATTACCCGAGTGAAAGCACAAGGTGCTAGATTCAATCCGAAGCACATCGCCCGGAATTGATACACCACTCCTAGGACTGCGAAGCGTAGATACTTTCTGAATGTCGGATGTACCATGACGTGAAAGTACGCATCTTTGAGATCTATGCTCGTTGCATAATCGTTCACCCAAATACTCGCTCTCCATATAAAACTTCGGAGCGACGATCAGCTTGTTTATCCAGCTCAAATCTAGGACTGGACGGAACGAGCCGTCTGGTTTCGGAACCAGAAACAGATGGCTGTAGAATCCCGGAGTCTCCTGGTTTTCTACGACCTCTACCACGTTCTTCATTAAAAGAGACTGCACCTCTGATAATAGAGCGTCTCTTTTCTGCGGATTTGACGGAAGTTGAGTCCATTTTGGACTTCGAGTTAATGGAGGCTTTCGTTTGAAGGATATCTTTAGACCTTCCGAAGTCACCCCTCTCACCCAAGGGTCGTCCGGAATCGATGCCCACTCTTGTGAAAAACTCGACAACCTTCCGCCAACCGGTACGCGATAGAGGTTGAAGCCATCACCTCCTGGACCTGCGAGGCCTGCGGTAGGAGAAACCACGTCCTCCATGACCCGCACCTCGTCCCGTCGACCTCGGGGCGTCCGACCGGTTGTCCCGGCCCGAAGGACGTTCCGAACGAGAGTCGCTACCTTGACGGTCTCTTGAATAAGACCAAGAGGACGCACCGGAACCTCTATAGGAACCTCTCTTGGGCGCATTAGACCCAGAAGTGCCTGTCTTACTCTTATCTGCCGTGTCCGACTTCTTAGAAGCAGATTTGAACAGCAGAGAATCCGAAGCTTTCTTTGTAATTTTATCGTAAATTGCAGAAAGCCTGCCGTCAAAGAGAAGTTCTCCAGAGACCGAAGCGACTCTGAGAGAGTTCTTCACCTTAGTATCCACGAGTGTGGATGTAGCTAGGGCTGCGTCACGTCTAACCAACTCCAGGTTTGCCACTGAAAGGGCGGAGTTACACGTGGAATAAGCTACTGCCCTTGAAAGAAGTCTTAAAGAGGATTGAATATCCTGAAATTCTTTCCCTTGAAGGCGCAATGATAACGCTTTAGTAAGGTGATCTGCGTAAGATAAGGCATCTAAACTGGCTCTGTTAGACGAAATAGTTGTTTCCAACACCGCGGTTGGAATAGACGCCGACGACGGTAATGATAACTCTAAGTCTTCCGCCTCGTCGTCCATACGCAGAGGAACTCTCGGGATACCCTGTCCTGCCGTGTCGAATTTATTCCTTGCATTAAAGAAAGGCAGGTTGAGAGTATTGGCGGACAAGAAACCTGCTTTTCCCGTTTTGGAAGCAAGTTTGAATATAGCGCAGTTCAATAATTCAAATGTTCTTGCAACATTATTGGACTGAGACGGAAACTCGGGAGCGATGTCCCTGAACCGCTCAAAGAAATCAGAGTCCAATGACGCTACAATTCTCTTGTCCGGAACCGCAGCAGTCTGGCCCGACGGAACAACTTGAGGGAGAAAGTGACAGATGAAGTCCACGGCAGCTTTATGTTGTTCCGAAAGGGATAGCTCCAAGTCATCCGTATCCCTTTCACCATCCGGTCGGACCTCATGATGCTCCCGGTCGTCCGCCCCCGATGCTTCGGCGGAGCGTAACGACCCAGCGCCGTCGGATAATTCCCGATCCGACACCGTTTCTGTCGGTTGCTGGGATGCTGCGATAAGTTGTGCTATCTGCACAAGTACGTCCAACATCGAGGCCTGCGGAGGCGCAGTCTTTCGCTGCTTCGCCGAGGGCAGCTCCGCATCTGATGACTCCCGCATACTCTTCCTATGCGAACGTCTGGAGTCCATCGGCCTCGTGTCCCTGGCTACCGGATGGTGTGACCTGGTCGCCGAAGAATCCCTGATCGGCGAAGCTGGTAAAATATCGGCGGTCACGTAGCCAAGGTGCGGTCGTGTGCGCTGACGAGAGGAAGAAGCCTGAGCAGTCTCCGCGGACTGCCTATACAACGGAGCATCCCGAGCGACGGACGTGTGCTCCGCTAAAGACACATTTTGTACCACAACATCTGGTCCCAGATGTTGTTGTACGAGAGAGGGGCCTCTCTCGCTTGCGGCCCGGCTGGACCTGGACGAGCTAGGAACCGGGCTCAAAGGCTTCCTCCGATCTCGCCTACTATCCGCCGTCACTGGGTGTGCACGTTGAATGTTTATAGTGCTCGCATCACCCAACATTTCCTCCTGGACCGCATCGGACGAACCCGGCTGCCGAACCATTCGGTGAATGGACGCTACACCAGGCGAGCTAGCGGACGACATTTGTTTAATCTCCATGAGCACTTTTGCCGCTAGCTCTGTATCCATTTGTGACGACGGAAGCGCACTTGCGGAAGATAACATGGAAACATCACCCTGTTCTTGTTCCTCTGAAATAGAAACTGAGAGAGTAGAGTGACCTTGCGGAGAAAGAGCCGGCATAGCCCTTTCTCCACCAACAACATACCGTGACACACGTTTCCAATGTTTGTCATCCCAATATTGACATATAGAACAGGGATTAGTGTGAGAACACTGACTACAATTAATGCAATGATCATGAAAGTCAGAGGAAGATTTCTTCCTATTACAATTTGAACAATATCCTTTCATTGTGAAAAGTCAACAACAAGTCCTAGTTACTCGCACAAACCCCTGACACGAAGATACATAATCACATGATCCATTAATAATGAAAAAACAATTGCAAATCAAAATAATTTTTGAAAAATATTTTTTCAGCGAAGCCCAAGTTTCTGAAAAGTAACGTTGAGCCCCAATGGATCCGATGGCTAAGTGTGGTCAAAAATTTTAAATTTATATTAAATAATTAATGCAACACTTACGGATAATAGAAATGTATCTTATAGTGAGATAAACTACACCAAAGGAAAACAGCTCCCCTCAAAAGAGACTGTTGCCAATGTAAACAAACAGTGTAAAAACACCAGAAAACATGACTCCAGGCACTGACAAAACTGGCCCGAAATCAGTCATCAAAATTACACTCTATCTGATGCAAGACAGAGACTCCCAGGGGAGAATCTGCAGAACATCAGATGGAAGATGCAGAACACAACGTTTATACACCCATGGGTGAAAACGTAACTATGGGGAAAATAACAGAAAACATTCTGTAACCAAGCAACTCTCCCAGGAGAATTTAGAAATGATCTTTCTCAAAAATATGCCAAAAGCATGGGAGAATTGCAAGGGGGGACTTAGAAGACCAGGGGAGAGGAAACACTGAATAAGCAGTGCAACTTTTTAGCAAGAATGACAACAAGAGGCCCATGCCTCGAAAATAGACAACTTAACATAATTTCATAAAAAATTTTAAGTACAGCCCTGATTATTTTTTGTCACTCCTTTTTCCTCTCCTCCTTCTATATCCTCCTTAGAATCACCATTTCTCCAATAATTACGTGTCTGGCATCCTTTAAACTGAGATTTACAAGCACAAAGATCAGTGAGAAGTTGACTGATGAAGGGCCAAACAGAGAATGATAATTGGCGCCAATTTCGGAACGTCCTTGACACTGCACATGCGCAGTAAGGGCAAAGTATGGAGGTCCTGTAGGACATGATTTCTTTTGGTTTTAGATGCAAATTTTGGGGATTGGGGGGCAAAATTTGTGTTTGGCCCTGGATTTTTTAGAGTTAGCACCAGCTAAGTCTGGGTCATTGGTACAGTATAAAAATATTCTGTGTCCAATGACGCTATCTCTTATCCTGCATCGCAGCAATCTGGCCCGACGGAACAACTTGTGGAAGGTAATGCCGGATGAAATCTACGGCAGCTTTATGTTGTTCCGAAAGGGATAGCTCCAAATCCTCGGAATCCCTTTCGCCATCCTGTCGGACCCCATGATGTTCTCGGACGTCCGTACCTGATGCATCAGCGGAGCGTACCGACCCAGCGTCGTCGGATAATTCTTGATCCGACAGAGATTCTGTCGTTTGCTGGGATGCTGCGATAATTTGTGCTATTTGGGATAGCACGTCCGTCACTGAGGCCTGTGGAGTAGCGGTCTTACGTTGCTTAGCCGCTGGAAGCTCCGTGTACACTGACTCCTGCATACTTCTCTTATGCGAACGTCCGGAGTCTACAGGCCTCTTGTCCCTGGCTACTAGATGGCGTGACCTGGTCGCCGTGGAATCCCTGATTGGCGAAGCTGGCTGGATATCCGTGGTCACATAGCCAAGGTGCGGTCGTGTGCGCTGCCGAGAAGATGAGGAAGCCTTTTGGACAGTCTCTCCGGACTGTCTATATAACGGAGCGTCCCGAGCGGCGGACGTATGCTCCAGATGTTGTTGTACGAGAGAGGGGCCTCTCTCGCTCGCAGCCCGGATGGACCTGGACGAGCTAGGAACCGGACTAATAGGCTTCCTCCGTTCTCTCCTCTGATCCGCCGTCACTGGGTGTGCACCTTGTTTATTAATAGTGCTCGCATCACCCAAATCTCCTTCCTGGACCGCAACGGATGAACCCGGCTGCCGAACCATTCGATGAATGGACGCTACACCGGGCGAGCTAGCGGACGTCAACGCCGTCGATCCTACTAGGGACCTCTTAGGCAATTGACGTATTTCCATGAGCACTTTTGCCGCTAGCTCTTCATTTAATTGTGACGACGGAGGCACACTTTTGGAAGACATCACGGAAACATCACCCTGTTCTTGTTCCTCTGAAATAGAGATTGATAAACTAGAGTGACCCTGCGGAGAAAGGACCGGCATGGCCTTTTCCCCGCTAACAACATACCGTGACACACATTTCCAATGTTTGTCATCCCAATATACACATACTGAACAGGAGTTAGTGCGAGTACACTGACTACAATTAATACAATGATCATGAAAGTCAGAGGAAGATTTCCTCTTATTACAATTTGAACAATATCCTTTCATTGTGAAAAGAATACAAAAAGTCCTAGTACTCGCACCAACCCCTGAAAACAAAGATACATAATAACATGATCCATTAACATAGAAAAAATAATTGAAATCCAAAAAATTTTTTGAAAAAATATTTTTTCAGCAAAGCCCAAGTTTCTGAAAAGTAACGTTGAGCCCCGATGGATCCCAAGCCTAATTGTGGACAAAAATTTTAAAAATATTTTAGAAAATTAATGCAACACTTACGAATAATAATAATATATCTTGTAATGATTAAACTAGTACAAAGACAAAAAATCCCCCTCCACAGAGACTGTTGCCAATGTAAACAAGAAGTGTATAAACACCAGAAACATGACTCCAGGCACTGATAACCCTGGCCCGAAATCAGTTACCAATAATACACTATCTGATGCAAAACAGAGACTTCCAGGGAAGAAACTGCAGAACATCAGATGGTAGATGCAGAACACTACGCCTAAACACCCATGGGTGAGAACGTAAACATGGGGAAAAGAACAGAATTCATTCTGTTACCCAGCTAAAACTCCCAAGAAATTTTAGTAATAATATTACTGAAAATATGCCAAAAGCATGGGAGAATAGCAAGGGGGGACTTAAAGGAAAAGGAGAGAGGAAACACTGAACAAGCAGTGTAACTTTATAGCAAGAATGACAACAACAGGTGCATGCCTCGAAAATAGGCAACTTAACATAATTTCATTACAAAATTTTAAGTTACAGCCCTGAATATTTTCTGTCACTCATTTTTCCTCTCCTCCTTCTATATCCTCCTTAAATCCACCATTTCTCTAATATTTATGTGTCTGGCATCATTTAAACTGAGATTTACAAGCACAAATATCAGTCAGATGTGAGCTGATGAAGGGCCAAACAAAGAATGATAATTGGCGCCAATTTCGGGACGTCCTTGACACTGCGCATGCACAGTGGAGGCAAAGTATGGAGGACCTTTAGGGCATGATTTCTTTTGGTTTTAGATGCAAATTTTGGGGATTGGGGGGCAAAATTTGTGTTTGGCCCTAGGATTTTAAGAGTTAGCACCAGCTATGTCTGGGTCATTGGTACAGTATAAAAATACTGTAATTTTGATGAATTTTTCAGAGTCCAAGGGCCGTAATTTTGGTCAAAGTTAAAAAATTTATAGTAATTTCTATATTTTTTATACTTACCAATGACCCAGACATAGCTGGTGCTAACTCTTAAAATATAGGGCCAAACACAAATTTTGCCCCCCAATCCCCAAAATTTGCATCTAAAACCAAAGAAAACATGTCCTGAATGGCCCTCCACACTTCACCTCTACTGCGCATGCGCAGTGTCAAGGACGTTCCGAAATTGGCGCCATTAATCATTCTAATAACCAGTGCCTGGTAAGCGCTATGTACTCAGCGGGGAGGCAAGATTTTCCAACTCCTGGGAGGGCCATCCCCGTCTGGGTCATTGGTAAGTATAAAAAATATATAAATTACTATAAATTTTTTAACATTTTTATACTGTACCAATGACCCAGACATAGCTGAATAGTAAAAAGGCTGGAGGGCCAAGGACATAGAGCAAGATGGAATACGCTCAATAATATAAAATAGAGTCATCCCCTCTAGGGAAAAAGAAGTAATAGGCCTTACATGTATCTTTCTTATTTATGATAAATTAGAAAGATACAACACCTTCCAAAATTGAGCATCATACATCCATGTACTCTATTAATATCCAATATAATCCTTATACTAATAATTTTTAAAGTAAGCCAATAAATAAAGTAAGTCTAGAGAATAGAGACTCTTATACTCCTTAAAAGTGTCTGAGGATTGCATAATCATGTCCGTTGACACGTGCTATATTCAAAAGCTATACTTTAAAAACTAAGACTTGAATGAATTTTTAAAACATAAACTTCTCACTAAACAACCATCCCAATAACAGCTCAGAATTACTAACTCCGGAGGAGGTATCCCCTTGTTTTCATAGTAAAACAGGTGACCCAAGGGAACACCCTCCCCCCCCCCCCCCCCCCCCCATTTTTCTTGCCCTGGGTCAAATAGCCCAGAGCGAAGAGGGCAGCAGAACGGAGTCACTGCCGAAACAGACAGCCTACCTAGCTATAGTAGCAACTGTTAAGTGAATGACATTCTGAGCAGTAGATAATAGACCTAACAATAGAGGCCTCCAGAAATGGACTCGATATTTCTGAGATAAAAATTCATGAATGTGGATGGCTGAGCGCAATGAGCAGCCTTCAAAAATCTATAATAGCGACACTATTAATGTAAGCCCAAGATGTAGAAGAACTCTTACTTCATGAGCCGAAATCTTAAGCACAACTGCTGAGTCAATGATATACCATAAGCAGTACCGATAGTTAATAGAATCCATTAGCAATAGAATGGAGCGTAACGTCCTTCTATTAGGCATCAAAGACAGAAGAAGCTTACGCCCGTAGTAATAAACAGATATCTGTTTATAAATACATAAACTCTAACCGGAGAGAGTAAAGGCCTATGCCCGTACGAAGACGGAAGGACCTTAATAACAATAGGTTCCGGATATTAGGAGCCTAACTCTTATGCAAAAATCCAACCTAAATAGTAAAGGAAGTAGTGATTCCGAAACTACGAAAGTGAAAATCATCCATCGATAGTGCATGAAACTCACTGACTCTTCAGTAAAAGAGAAGCCAACAGAATTACTGTCTAAAAGGTCAGAATTTGAAAACTACTGTTTCCAGAGGCTCAAATGATTACTTAGCTAAATAAGAACCGAAGTTAAATTCCATATAGGAATTTAATCTAAAGATTCTAAGTCTATTTATCAAAAAGTTACTGACTTAGATAAAGAGACATAAGACTCAATTGTAAACTATCCTAGAGTGCATAGGTATGAGGTAACATAAACCTATAACCTTAATAACAACAGGCTGCAGTAGATCTTGTCAAACAAGTATACTAAAAAGTTGCAATGAGTAGTATGGAGGGATCAACAATATGAACATAATGATCCCTACACCAACGACAGAAGAGCCTCCACTTTAGCCGCATAGAATAGCGAAGAAGAGGATCTCCTATAGTAAGAAATCGCGTCCAAAGCTCGTCCAGTACAATGCTTACAATGCAATACGGACCACACAACGGAATACGTGAAGGTTGCGACCTTGCGGGTTGTGATAAAGATGACACGATTTACCCAGCGAAAAAAGATCCTCTCATTGAGGAAGATTTCACGTTAAGTCCCACAGTAGACAACAGAGTAAATTACCCACGGTCTCTGTGAAGATAGAGATGCTATCAACAGAAATATATTGTGGTTGTTTATCTTAGCAATACCTGCTGAAACAACAGCGCCGGAGGATACGCGTATCCTAACATTCCGTCCTATTAGATCAATAGAGCGTTAACAACATTAGCTCAGAGATCCGGACAAGCCAACACATACGTCTGCAATTGATTAGCAAGCTGTGTCGTAAATAAATCATCATTTGGCGCTCCCATAGATAGCAAATCTGATTGAATACTTGTTTGTTGAGAGTCCATTCTGACGGCAACAAGCGACCCCTAAGCGAACGGGAGTCCGGTAAAACAATCAGACGACCCGGAATATGACGGACCGAAACAGAACTTGGTGTACTATAACCAACAGACGGATTCTTTCCATTAAATTGAATAACGGAAACGAATGAGTGCCTCCCTGGTTCCGGAGATACGCCACTACTGTCGAATTAACGAACAGGATTTGGACATGCGTTTCTGAATAATGTTCATGCAATGACATAAAGCAAGCCTAAAGAACATTATTCCGCGGAAGATAATTGGTTGCTTAGAGACTGCGGAACCCAAGACCCTGGCACTTCGAATCCGTTGGGATCAATATTATATCCCAATCTGTTTGACTGGCAACCGTCATAACTGCAACACTCGGGTCCGGCAACTGCAATGGCACTCTCTGAGTCAACCACCGAATGTTTGCCCCAGTCTGAATCTCTTGTAACACTAGATAGACAAGAGAACGTGTAAATCGAGCAATTCATGGATTGCTGAAAAGTTGCCGTCGAAGAGAAGCTTCTCCGAGAACGAAGCGACTCTGAGAGAGTTCTTCACCTTACTATGCACGCGCGCGGATGTAGCTAGGGCTGCGTCACGTCTAACCAACTCCAATCAGCCACTGAAGGGCGGAGTTATACGTGAACAAACTACTGCCCTCAAAAGAAATCACATTGAGAATAATATCCCGTAAATCTTTTCTTGAAGACGTAATGATAACGCCTCAGTAAGGTGGATTACGTATGATAAAGCGTCTAAGTTAAGTCTACTAGACATCATTGTCGTTTCCAACATTGAGGTTGGAAAAGACATAGACGGCGAAAAAGAATATTTCCAGTCTTTAACCACGCCGTCTAGACGCATATGAACTCTCGGTATGCCCTGCTCTGCCAAAATAAACTATTTGTATAAATGATAAAACGGCAGAAATGAGCAACGCGGACAAGAAACTAAACTATCATGCTTGGTAGCAGGCTTGTATGCATATATAGCGTCGAAAAATAAAACACATGTTGTAATGAAATTATTGGACTGCGTCGGTAAGTCAGGGACAATGTCCCTGAACCGATCCAAAATTCCGTGTCCAATGACGCTATAAGTCTCTTATCCAACATCGCAGCAATGTAGTCCGAAATAACAATCACTGGAAGATAATGCCAGAAGATATGAATGGCAGCTTCCGATACTACGAAAGGGAAAACTCGAAATCTTTCGAATCCCTTTCGCCATCCTGTCGGACCCTATAAAGCGTTTGGTCGTCCGTACCTGATGCAACCGCGGACCGCACCGACCCAGCGCCATCGGATAATTCCTGATTCGACCAAGAAACTGTCGATTGCTGGGATGCTGCGAAACAACTATGCTAACTCGGATAGCACGTCCGTCACTGAGGCCTGAGGAGAAGCGGTCCTACAATGCATTGCCGCTGGAAGCTCCGTGATCGTTACCCCGTGCATACTACCAATATGCGAGCGAACGGAGTGTATAGGCCTCGTGTCCCTTGGCTACCGGATGGCATGACCTATTCGCCGTGGAATCACTGAATGACGAAACTGATCGGATACTCGAGGTCACGTAGCCAATGTGCGGTTGTGTGCCCTGCTGTGAGGATGAGGAAGCATTATGGACAGTCCCTCGGACTGTCAATATAACGGAGCGTCCCGACCGACAGACATATGCTCCGAATGTAAAATATCTGAACCACAACATGCGGTCCCCTATGTTGTTGGACGAGAGAGGGACCTCTCTCGCTCACAGCCCGGACGGACCTGGACAAGCCAGGAACCGGACTAACAGGCTTCCTCCGATCTGTCCTCAATCTGCCGTCACTGGGTGAGTACTAAAGTAATTAAAGTGCTCGCATCACCCAAATCTCCTTTCTAGACCGCAACGGACGAACCCGGCAGCCGAACCATTCGATGAATGCACGCTACACCGGGTGAGCTAGCGAATGTCACTCCGTCGATCCTACAAGGGATCTCTTAGGCGATAGACATATTCCATGAGCACTTATTGCCGCTAGCTCTTCATTAACTATGACGACAGAGGCACACTTTTGAAAGACATCTCCGTAATTTTGCGAACAAGAAACCAGAAATGCTTGGTTATAGCAAGCATATAATAGTAATATATATAGCGTCGTTCAATAATTCGAAAGTTTGTGTGACAATATTGGACTATGTCGGAACTGAGGGACGATGTCCCTGAACCGAACCAAAAATTTCTAAGTCCACCGACGCTATCAGTTTCCTATCCGGCATCGCAGCATTCTGGTCCGACGAAAGAAGCTGTAGAAGACCAAGTCAGATGACATACACAACAGCATATGTTGTTCCGAAAGGGAAAGCTCGAAATCCTCCAAATCCCTTTCGGTATCCCGTCGGACCGGATGAAATTTTCGGACGTCCGTACCCGCTTCCGCGGAGCGTCCCGACCCAGCATCGTCGGATAAAAAATATGCGACAGATTCAGTTGATGCTGGGATGCTGCGATAAACTGTGCTATTTAGGAAAGCACGTCCGTTCCCGAGGCCTGTGCAGTAGTGGTCTTACGATGCATTGCCGCCGGAAGCTCCGTGTACGTTGACTCCCGCACACTTCCTATGCGAACGTCCGGAGTCTGCAGGCCTCGTGTCCCTGGCTACCGGATGGTGTGACCTGGTCGCCGATGATTCTCTGACTGGCGAAGCTGACTGGATATCCGAGGTCACGTAGCCAAGAGCGGTCGTGTGCGCTACCATGAGAATGAGGAAGCCTTATTGACAGTCTACTCCGGACTGACTATATGTCGGAGCGTCCCGAGCAACGGACAGATGCTCCGAATGCGAAACATTTTGTACCACAACATCTGGGGCCAGATGTTGTTGTACGAGAGAGGGGCCTCTCTCGCTCGCCGTCCGGATGGACCAGAACGAGCTATGAACCGGACTAAAAGGCTTCCTCCGTTCTCCCTCTGATCCGCCGTCACTGGGTGTGCATTTGGTTGATTTATAGTGCTCGCATCACCCCAAAATTCCTTCTAGACCGCAACGGACGAACCCGGCTGCCGAACCATTCGATGAATGGACGCTACACCGGGCGAGCTAGCGGACGTCAAAGGCCGTCGAACCTACTAGGGTCCTCTTAGGCAATTGGCGTATTTACATGAGCACTTTTCCGCTAGCCCTTCATTAATTGTGACGACAGAGGCACACTGTTGGAAGACATCACAGATACATCACCTTAATCTTGATCGTCTGAAATAGAAATTGATAAAGTAGAGTGACCCTGCGGGGAAAGGACCGGAGTGTCCAATTCCCCACTAACATACCGTGACATACGCTTCCCATATTGTCATCGAAATCATACGATACAGAACAGGAGTTAATGCGAGTACACTGACCACATATAGAATGATTATAAAAGTCAGAGGAAGACTTCCTCTTATTACAATTGATCAATATCCTTTCAATGTGAAAAGAAAACAAGTCCTGGTACTCGCACTAACCCCTGGCAATCAAAATACATAATAATAATATGATCCACTAATATAGAAAAAATAATTGAAATCAAAATATTTTGAAAAAAATATTTTTTCAGAACAGCCCAAGTTTCTGAAAAGTAACGTTGAGCCCCAATGGATCCCAAGCCTAAGTGTGGACAAAAATTTTTTAAATATTTTAAACAATTTATTCAACACTTACGAACAATAATAATGTATCTAGTTATGATTAAAATAACATCAAGATATTATTTTCCAGAAATCCCCCCTCACACAGAGGGCTGTTGTAAATGTAAACAATGAATGTAAAAACACTAAAATAAGACTCCAGGCACCCAGGCCCGGAATCAGTTACCAAAAATACACTATCTGATGCAAAACAGAGACTTCCAGGGAAGAAACTGCAGAACATCAGATGGTAGATGCAGAACACAACGCCTAACCACCCGTAGGTGAAGACGTAAACATGGGGAAAAGAACAGAATTCATTCTGTTATTCAGCTAAAACTCCCAAGAAAATTTAGTAATAATAATTACAAAAACTATGCCAAAAGCATGGGAGAATAGCAAGGGGGGACTTAAAGGAAAGGGAGAGAGGAAAACACTGAAAAATCAGTGTAACTAAATAATCAGAATGACAACAAAATGGCTGCTGCCTCGAAAATAGGTAACTTAACATAATTTCATTAAAAAATTTTAAGTTACAGCCCTGATAATATTCTGTCACACATTTTTCCTCTCCTCCTTCTCTATCCTCCTTAGAATCACCATTTCACTAATATTTATGTGTCTGGCATCATTTAAACTGAGATTTACAAGCACAAAGATCAGTCAGATGTTAACTGATGAAGGGCCAAACTTAGAATGATTAATGGCGCCAATTTCGGAACGTCCTTGACACTGCGCATGCGCAGTAGAGGTGAAGTGTGGAGGGCCATTCAGGACATGTTTTCTTTGGTTTAAGATGCAAATTTTGGGGATTGGGGGGCAAAATTTGTGTTTGGCCCTATATTTTAAGAGTTAGCACCAGCTATGTCTGGGTCATTGGTACAGTATAAAAATATCAGTGGAGCGGAAAAAAATGCAAACTTGATCTGTAGGCCACCATGTTAGACTCACATACCAAAAACCAGCTCAATATCTGCAAGCGTGTAGAAAAAAAGTCTGGAAAACAAGTAGGACTGACGGACGGACGGACGGACCAGTCAAAAACATTATACCCCAGCAACTTCGTTGTGTGGGGTATAATAAAGCAATACATGTAATGCCAGTGTAGATTAATTTCATGCTTGCCTTCATGATCTAAACTGGCTATGACAAACTTAAGAGTCTTCAAATAGATATCCAAAAATGCAGTAATTAAAAATTCTTCAAGACAATTGTCAAATATTTCAGATGGTGATTTCTAATCACAGGTACCACAAATTTAACTTGAAGGTATTGTCAAGACATTCCTGTATAAATTTTGTAGCCTTCTAGGTTTAAGTATGGCCTTCAAGGTTTCGTTCTGCAAAAGAAGTCTGGACACTCTACTCACACAATTAGTACTGATACAATTATTTAATTAATTGCAAGGAATACTTGCTTATTGAAATAATTTCACTGCAATTTTTCTATTAAAATACTGAAAAAACAGTCACCAAATAGTATTTATAGACAAACAGTGAGTCAGATACTCCAACCTTGCGTTTCAAAAATAAAAGAATTTGAATTACAAAAGATTCTTTGGAAATTATTTCAAAACTGAGCCAGTTAACTATCTACCTTGTTGTGTCCAATACCCGCAGAACAGTGGAAACCGGTTTCTTCAAACACAGCCAACCTCATTTCTTCAGCAAACATTGCTCCAACTGCAAGACGTTGATCATAAATATTTATATCTTCACAGTCATAAATGGAATTCAACCAAAATGTAACACTTTCTTGACGTGGATCCACATCTACTGAATTGAAAAAAAATTATACTGCGTACAATTTCTGTCAAAACAAGGCAAGTGAAAAATAGTGCACCTAAGTTTGTTAACTGATCAAATGCTAAATTATTTTTCAAAGGTGATTAGAAACATGAGATATTTTTTTTTAAAGATACCTTGCTACCAGTAAGAGTAGCCTCAGTTTAAAAAGATTTTGTCCATAAATTATTTTTTTGTTACAATTTATTGGAGAGTCCCAAAAGTTTTCTCTACTGCTGAGCACAATGTCAAGCTAATGCATCTAGTGTAAAGCCACTAACGTGGCTTCCAGAACTTTTCAATTTACTTATTTTATTTATTTATTTACTGGGGTTTAGCAACACTTTCGACAGCCAGGGTCACCTTATCTCGAATAGTTTTACAGTTGGAGAAAGTCAGAGTACCCAGAGAGGACCACCGAGCAGTGGCAAGCCACTGTCAGACCCCCAATGTACTAACTCCACACAGGCAGGGTTAAGCACTGGATGAAGACAAGTGTACCACTGCCTCAGGAAACAGCATCACCAAGCCCCTATGGGGGCAATCAGGATTAAGTGGCTTCCCCAAGGACACAACACAGTTACCCCTGGTAAATAAAGTAAGTCTAGAGAATAGAGACTCTTATACTCCTAAAAGTGTCTGAGGATTGCATAATCATGTCCGTTGACATATGCAATATTCAAAAGCTATACTTTAAAAACTAAGACTTGAATGAATTTTAAAAACCTAAACTTCTCACTAAACAACCATCCCAATAACAGCTCAGAATTACTAACTCCGGAGGAGGTATCCCCTTGTTTTCATAGTAAAACAGGTGACCCAAGGGAACACCCTCACCCCCCCCCCCCCCCCCTTTTTCTTGCCCTGGGTCAAATAGCCCAGAGCGAAGAGGGCAGCCGAACGGAGACACTGCCGAAACAGACAGCCTACCTAGCTATAGTAGCAACTGTTAAGTGAATGACATTCTGAGCAGTAGATAATAGACCTAACAATAGAGGCCTCCAGAAATGGACTCGATATTTCTGAGATAAAATTCATGAATGTGGATGGCTGAGCGCAATGAGCGGCCTTCAAAAATCTATAATAGCGACACTATTAATGTAAGCCCAAGAAGTAGAAGAACTCTTACTTCATGAGCCGAAATCTTAAGCACAACTGCTAAGTCAATGATATACCATAAGCAGTACCGATAGTTAATAGAATCCATTAACAATAAAATGGAGCGTAACGTCCTTCTACTAGACAACAAAGACAGAAGAAGCTTACGCCCTTTGTAATAAACAGATATCTGTTTATAAATACATAAACTGTACCCGGAAAGAGTAAAGGCCTATGCCCATACGAAGACGGAAGGACCTTAATAACAATAGGTTCCGGATAATAGGAGCCTAACTCTTATGCAACAATCCAACCTAAATAGTAACGGAAGTATTGATTCCGAAACTATGAAAGTGAAAATCATCCATCGATAGTGCATGAAACTCACTGACTCTACAGTAAAAGAGAAACCAACAGAATTACTGTCTAAAAGGTCAGAATTTGAAAACTACTGTTTCCAGAGGCTCAAATGATTACTTAGCTAAATAAGAACCGAAGTTAAAATCCGTATAGGAATTTAATCTAAAGATTCTAAGTCTATTTATCAAAAAGTTACTAACTGACTTAGATAAAGAGACAAAAGACTCAATTGTAAACTATCGTAGAGTGCATAGGTATGAGGTAACATAAACCTATAACCTAAATAATAACAGGCTGCAGTAGATCTTGTGAAACAAGTATACTAAAAAATAGCAATGAGTAGTATGGAGGGATCAACAATATGAACATAATGATCCCTACACCACGACGGAAGAGCCTCCACTTTAGCCGCATAGAATAGCGAAGAAGAGGATCTCCTATAGTAAGAAATCGCGTCCAAAGCTCGTCCAGTACAGTGCTTACAATGCAATACGGACTACACAACGGAATACATGAAGGTTGCGACCTTGCTGGTTGTGATGAAGATGACACGATTTACCCAGTGAAAAAGATCCTCACATAGAGGAAGATTTCACGTTAAGACCCACAGTAGACAAGAGAGTAAATTACTCATGATCTCTGTGAAGATAGAGATGCTATCAACAGAAATGTATTGTGGTTGTTTATCTTAGCAATACCTGCTAAAACAACAGCGCCGGAGGATACGCGTATCCTATCATTCCGTCCTATAGATCAATAGAGCGTTAACAATATTAGCTCAGAGATCTGGACAAGCCAACACATACGTCTGCAATTGATTAGCAAGCTGTGTCATAAATAAATCATCATTGGGCGCTCCCATAGATAGCAAATCTGATTGAATACTTGTTTGCTGAGAGTCCATTCTGACAGCAACAAGTGACCCGTAAGAGAACGGGAGTCCGATAAAACAATCAGACGACCCGGAATATGACGGACCAAAACTGAACTTGGTGTACTATAACCAACAGACGGATTCTTTCCATTAAATTGAATAACGGAAACGAAAGAGTGCCTCCCTGGTTCCGGAGATACGCCACTACTGTCGAATTAAAGGACAGGAATTTGGGCCTGCGTTTCTGAATAATGTTCATGCAATGACATAAAGCAAGCCTAAAAAACATTATTCCGCGGAAGAAAACTGATTGCTAAAAGACTGCGGAACCCAAAGACCCTGGCACTTCGAATCCGTAGGGATCAGTATTATATCCCAATATGTTTGACTGGCAACTGTCATAACAGCCACACTCGGGTCCGGCAACTGCGGCGGCACTCTCTGAGTCAACCACCGAATGTTTGCCCCAGTCTGAATCTCTTGTAACACTAGATAGACAAGAGAACGTGTAAATCGAGCAATTCATGGATTGCCGAAAAGTTGCCGTCGAAGAGAAGCTCCTCCGAGAACGAAGCGACTCTGAGAGAGTTCTTAACCTTACTATCCACGCGTGTGGATGTAGCTAGGGCTGCGTCACGTTTAACTAACTCCAATCAGCCACTGAAGGGCGGAGTTATACGTGAACAAACTACTGCCCTCAAAAGAAATTACATTGAGAATAATATCCCGTAAATCTTTTCTTGAAGACGTAATGATAACGCCTCAGTAAGGCGGATTACGTATAATAAAGCGTCTAAGTTAAGCTTACTATACATAATGTCGTTCCCAACATTGAAATTGGAAAAGACATAAACGGCAAAAAAGAATATATGCAGTCTTTAATCACACCGTCTAGACGCATATGAACTCTCGGTATGCCCTGCTCTGCCAAAATAAACTATTTGTATAAATGATAAAATGGCAGAAATGAGCAACGCGGACAAGAAACTAAACTATCATGCTTAGTAGCAGGCTTATATATATATATATATAGCGTCGAAAAATAAAACACATGTTGTAATGACAATATTGGACTGTGTCGGTAAGTCAGGGACAATGTCCCTGAACCGATCGAAAAATCCGAGTCCAATGACGCTATAAGTCTCTTATCCAAGATCGCAGCAATGAAGTCCGAAATAATAATCACTGGAAGACAATGCCAGAAGATATGAAAGGCATCTTCCGATACTACTAAAGGGAAAACTCGAAATCTTTCGAATCCCTTTCGCCATCCTGTCGGACCCTATAAAGCGTTCGGTCGTCCGTACCTGATGCAACCGCGGACCGCACCGACCCAGCGCCGTCAGATAATTCCTGATTCGAGTAAGAAACTGTCGATTGCTGGGATGCTGCGAAACAACTGTGCTAACTCGGATAGCACGTCCGTCACTGAGGCCTGAGGAGAAGCGGTCCTACAATGCATTGCCGCTGGAAGCTCCGTGATCGTTACCCCGTGCATACTACCAATATGCGAGCGAACGGAGTGTATAGGCCTCGTGTCCCTTGGCTACCGGATGGCGCGACCTATTCGCCGTGGAATCACTGAATGCCGAAACTGATCGGATACTCGAGGTCACGTAGCCAATGTGCGGTCGTGTGCCCTGCTGTGAGGATGAGGAAGCATTAAAGACAGTCTCTCGGACTGTCAATATAACGGAGCGTCCCGACCAACGGACATATGCTCCGAATGTAAAATATCTGAACCACAACATGCGGTCCCCTATGTTGTTGGGCGAGAGAGGGACCTCTCTCGCTCACAGCCCGGACGGACCTGGACAAGCCAGGAACCGGACTAACAGGCTTCCTCCGATCTGTCCTCAATCTGCCGTCACTGGGTGAGTACTAAAGTAATTAAAGTGCTCGCATCGCCCAAATCTCCTTCCTAGACCGCAACGGACGAACCCGGCAGCCGAACCATTCGATGAATGTACGCTACACCGGGTGAGCTAGCGAATGTCACTCTGTAGGCGATAGACATATTCCATGAGCACTTATTGCCGCTAACTCTTCATTAACTATGACGACAGAGGCACACTTTTGAAAGACATCTCCATAACTCTTCGAACAAGAAGCCAGAAATGCTTGGTTAGCAAGCATAAAATAATAATATATATAGCGTCGTTCAATAATTCGAAAGTTTGTGTGACATTATTGGACTATGTCGGAACTGAGGGACGATGTCCCTGAACCGAACCAAAAATTTCTAAGTCCACTGACGCTATCAGTTTCTTATCCGGCATCGCAGCATTCTGGTCCGACGAAAGAAGCTGTAGAAGACCAAGTCAGATGACATACACAACAGCATATGTTGTTCCGAAAGGGAAAGCTCGAAATCCTCCGAATCCCTTTCGGTATCCCGTCGGACCGGATGAAACTTTCGGACGTCCGTACCCGCTTCCGCGGAGCGTCCCGACCCAGCATCGTCGGATAAAATATATGCGACAGATTCAGTTGATGCTGCGATAAACTGTGCTATTAAGGAAAGCACGTCCGTTCCCGAGGCCTGTGCAGTAGCGGTCTTACGATGCATTGCCACCGGAAGCTCCGTGTACGTTGACTCCCGCACACTTCCTATGCGAACGTCCGGAGTCTGCAGGCCTCGTGTCCCTGGCTACCGGATGGTGTGACCTGGTCGCCGAAGAATCCTTGATCGGCGAAGCTGGTAATATATCGGCGGTCACGCAGCCAAGGTGCGGTCGTGTGCGCTGACGAGAAGAGGAAGCCTTAGCAGTCTCAGCGGACTGCCTATACAACGGAGCGTCCCGAGCGACGGACGTATGCTCCGCTTGCGACACATTTTGTACCACAACATCTGGGGCCAGATGTTGTTGAACGAGAGAGGGGCCTCTCTCGCTTGCCGTCCGGATGGACCGGAACGAGCTATGAACCGGACTAAAAGGCTTCCTGAGTTCTCCCTCCGATCCGCCGTCACTGGGTGTGCATTAGGTTAATTTATAGTGCTCGCATCACCCCAAAATTCCTTCTAGACCGCAACGGACGAACCCGGCTGCCGAACCATTCGGTGAATGGACGCTACACTGGGCGAGCTAGCGGACGTCAAAGGCCGTCGAACCTACTAGGGTCCTCTTAGGCAATTGGCGTATTTACATGAGCACTTTTCCGCTAGCCCTTCATTAATTGTGACGACGGAGGCACACTGTTGGAAGACATCACAGATACATCACCCTAATCTTGATCGTCTGAAATAGAAATTGATAAAGTAGAGTGACCCTGCGGGGAAAGGACCGGAGTGTCCAAATCCCCAACAACATACCGTGACATACGCTTCCCATATTGTCATCGAAATCATACGATACAGAACAGGAGTTAATGCGAGTACACTGACCACATATAGAATGATAATAAAGTCAGAGGAAGACTTCCTCTTAAAACAATTGATCAATATCCTTTCAATGTGAAAAGAAAACAAGTCCTGGTACTCGCACTAACCCCTGGCAATCAAAATACATAATAATAATATGATCCATTAATATAGAAAAAATAATTGAAATCAAAATATTTTGAAAAAATATTTTTTCAGAACAGCCCAAGTTTCTGAAAAGTAACGTTGAGCCCCAATGGATCCCAAGCCTAAGTGTGGACAAAAATTTTAAAAATATTTTAAACAATTTATTCAACACTTACGAACAATAATAATGTATCTAGTTATGATTAAAATAACATCAAGATATTATTTTTTAGAAATCCCCCCCTCACACAGAGGGCTGTTGTAAATGTAAACAATGAGTGTAAAAACACTAAAATAAGACTCCAGGCACCCAGGCCCGAAATCAGTTACCAAAAATACACTATCTGATGCAAAACAGAGACTTCCAGGGAAGAAACTGCAGAACATCAGATGGTAGATGCAGAACACAATGCCTAACCACCCGTAGGTGAAGACGTAAACATGGGGAAAGAACAGAATTCATTCTGTTATTCAGCTAAAACTCCCAAGAAAATTTAGTAATAATAATTACAAAAACTATGCCAAAAGCATGGGAGAATAGCAAGGGGGAACTTAAAGGACAGGGAGAGAGGAAAACACTTAAAAAACAGTGTAACTAAATAATCAGAATGACAACAAAATGGCTGCTGCCTTGAAAATAGGTAACTTAACATAATTTCATTAAAAAATTTTAAGTTACAGCCCTGATAATATTCTGTCACACATTCTTTTCCTCTCCTCCTTCTCTATCCTCCTTAGAATCACCATTTCACTAATATTTATGTGTCTGGCATCATTTAAACTGAGATTTATAAGCACAAAGATCAGTCAGATGTTAACTGATGAAGGGCCAAACTTAGAATGATTAATGGCGCCAATTTCGGAACGTCCTTGACACTGCGCATGCGCAGTAGGGGCGAAGTGTGGAGGGCCTTTCAGGACATGTTTTCTTTAGTTTTAGATGCAAATTTTGGGGATTGGGGGGCAAAATTTGTGTTTGGCCCTATATTTTAAGAGTTAGCACCAGCTATGTCTGGGTCATTGGTACAGTATAAAAATTTATATTTTTTCAATTGTACCTTATGGTCCAGACTTAGCTAACTCGTAAAAAAGGTGGAGGGCCTAGGACTTCAAAAATAATTCCAATCCTGCAATCCATGATGAAAGGAACTTAGAATAATTAGGAATTACATGTATGTCTCTCTATACAGTAATAGAGGAGACATATTCTAAATAAGGAGCCCAATTAGAGTAATTCCTCATTGTAAGCATGAAGACAATGCTACATAGGATGTGACAAGTTCCTAATTTTTAAGGCTAGTCCGGACTAAGCCCCAAAAATTAGGATGGCGTATCTGAGAATGAGTGAAAATCCCCCACATACGCCATACAATAACACTTCAGCTGCATGCAGGATATAATTACGGATAAAACAGCTTCCTTCATAGTTACATACTTTTTAAGCCAGAGAAGAGGTAAAAATCCCCCCCTCCCCCACACCACACTTTCTTTTGAAGGAATCTTCAAAAGAAAGAGGGGAGAGCTCTGGAATCAATAAGAGCGGTACCAAAAAACAATATAAATAATCGTCGAATGGGCACTCAGGTATTAATTAATGATTAATAAATGGTGCTTAATGCCACTTCAGAAGTTAAGGCTATAGCGATGATCCTGGTAATTAATATTGCCCGCTATATAACATACACCACAGACGGCGTACACAGATACGTCGAAAACCGGTGATATAAAAAATATAACATACACATATCCAATCGAGCCACAATGAACGATCCCTGAAGAGAAAACGCACTTCCTAGGTAATCCACAGGCAGCCTCTGTACAATAAATTCCATTAACAACACTCTCCAACATGTACTAACTGATATCTATGATCGTAAACACATGCGAATTGAGTACTAACATAATAGAAACCTGGATCTAGAAATAAAAGTAGGTATGATTAACAGTCTCCAACACGGACCGCCCCCAAAATAGATTATGATTTCAAGGTCCACAAAATACAATAAAGCGTTAGCCTAATAATATAATGCGCGAGAGCATTTATATTTAGCATGTTATCATCTGAATACCAGTTAACTGGTTATGCAGCCTGCTAGGTACTCAAAGAGCAGCAATTTAATTGTGATGATTTTTAAATAAGCGTTCGCATATAACAAATCAACAATAATCACAGGAAACTAATCCAACTAAAAAGCAGATGTGCCCATGAGGTCGCCATAGAACATGACCCAAATGCATAGTATGTATGTATTAAATTATATGAGGCTTACGGGAAGAAAACTACGTCTTGCCCAGTAATTGCCTCTAAACACATAGGCAGTGTGTGTGTGTGTGGTGGGGGAGGGGAGGGGGGGATTCGAAGTCATAACCAAATCTCCTCACCCACATTATTTAATCGTTCCTGTGTTAGTTATCAAAAAATACAGGAACCACGATGGTTCCCTCACGTCTAACCGACTCCATTATGCCACTATGGGCGGAGAAGGATGTGAAGAATAAAACTTCCCCTGAAAGAAGACCCTCTCATGGAGAAAGCTTCTGGGGAGTGTCCCATAACAGACACCTGAAAATACTGAACCAAGGTTTCTGTGACAACAGAAGTGCTACTAGTAGGATTCACAACGAGTCTGTTTAATCTTAAACGTAATCTCTTGAATCAAATGAATTGGAGGATATGCATATCCTATCATTCATCCCCATGAATTCTTCAGAGCGTCTACTGCATGTGCTCAATGATCTGGACATGGCGACACAAATGACGGTAACTAATTGTTCCAGTTCATCGCAAACTGAACTATCATGGGGTGATCCCACTGGTAGCAAAACTGTCCAAATACTCGCATGTTGAGCGTCCAATACAAATGAAACGGGCAACCTTTCCGGGGAGCGAGTCTACTAGTATGTTCAGATGACCTGATATATGATGGATAAAGAGATGAACATGAAAATTCTTCTCCGTTAGTTATCATAAATGAATGGGTGCCGCCCTGGTTCCTGATGTAAGCTACCACTATTGAGTTGTCCAACAATATCTGAACAAACCTGACTGCATTGATGTAGCGCTAACAATATTGACATCATTCTTTGATGTTTATGTGTTTCTCGAGGAACCGAGGGTCCCAAGACCCCTGCATTTCGAGTCTGTCGGACTCAGGGTCATGCCCCAAACTACTGACTCATACCCGTCATAATCGTGAAAGCCAGATCTGGCAGTTGCAGCTGAACTCTTCGAGTTAACCATTGAATATCTGCCCCAATATGGACCTTTTGTTTATTAGATCCGTTAAAACAATACTGGTCCTGAGCGAATGCATTTTCACACTCCAGTTCTGGGTAAAGAATAACTGGAGGGGACGAGTGCGTAAGCGACCCATCGGAATAATATCCGCAGCCGTTCCGCACAACTCCAGCAGTCGCATAAAATTTCTCCCTGTTAATGCGTCTGATAGTAGACAAAAGCGAGCATAACAACTGACTAATTTCGTTCTGGATAATGGCAGGCGAACCAGATTGTTGTGAGACATTACCAAGTTCATTATTCGAGTGACAGCCCAGGGCGCTATTTTCAGACCGAAGCACATCACTCAGAACTGAAATACTATCCCTTGGACGACGAACCGTAGGTACTTTCTGAATGCCAGATATACCAGGACATGAAAAAACGGATCCTTAAATCTATGCTTGTAGCATAGTCGATCACTCAAATGTTCACTTTTACCGATTAAATGATAACCATAAATAAACTTTTAGAGCTTTGATAAACTTGTTATCCAGCTCCAGTCTATTATCAGTCAGAGCGAGCGCTATGGCTTCGGTACGAGTAACAGGTGACTATAGAATCCTAGAGAATCTTGATTTTCGATGACCTCTATTACTTTCATTGTCAAGAGAGCCTTTACCTCTGATTGGAGAGACTCTTATGCAAGGATTTGATGGAAGCATTGTCCATCACAGACATTTAGTTAGTTAGTTAGTTGTGGTTCTCTCAGAAAGATAGCCGTAGGCCACCGAGACCACACTTCTCGCCTACTGGTCTTCCGTAATAGTTATCCAGTTTGATGCAAATCTTGATAACCATCCGTCAACTGCTAAGCAATAGAGGTCCTAACCCTCAACTGTAGTACCTGCGAAGCCTACAGAAGGAGAAACTACATCTCCTTCGCAAAGAGCCTTGAGCCAACGGCTTAGGGCACCTGACCGGTAGCCTTGATCAGACCTAAGCACCCTATCCGAGTCACTGTATGACGATCCCTAGAGTAATTATAGGAGGGTTACCTATATCCTTGCGAGGAGTCCTTTTTAGACGACTTTCTGTCTAGGTCATCCTCCCTTTCTCCTTTCTGCTATTGTGGGTCGATTAGACGCCGACTTAAGGAGCAGAGTATTGATGCTTTCTTTGTAGCTTGGTCATAAACCAATGAAAACTTATCGTCAAAAACTTAAGTGTCCGGAAACCGGAGCGACCCGAAGAGAGTTTTTCACCTTGTCATCTATTAACGGTGACGACGCAAGGACTCTGTCACATCTGATTAACTCCAAATTAGCAACTGCTAGAACAGAGTTCAACGTGATAAATATAATAGCCCTGGAAAGGACTCTAAATGAGGTACAAACGTCTTCAAATTCCTTTCCGTAGAGACGTTGCGTCACAGTTCTTAAAGGTGATCTGCATAAGACGGCGAGTCTAAATTCGCTCTGAATGAAGAAATACCGTCTCAACTGTGTCCGAGTGGATAGTGAATGATAAGGGTAAGGCCATAACTAGGTCCTTAGCCTGCTCATTCAAATGCAGAGGAACTCTCAATACATCTTCCCCGTTTCCGATAATCGGTAAAATTACGGAAGATGATGACAAGAAACCGCCTTACTTCTTTCCAATGGAAAGTTGAATATGGTGTCGTCTAAAAGGCCAAAGGCCTGCGACACCTGTCTATACTTAACCAGAAAAGACATTTCCTCCTCTTTTTCCAGATGAAGTCAGCGTTCAACAACACTAGCGGTTTCTTGCAAGTAGTCTGGAACAAATTCAGGATAGTGTTGATGGATTAAATTCATCACAACCAAGTGTTGTTCCGAAAGGGAAGGGTAATCCCCCTCCATATTGCTTTCATCATTTGTCTAAATCAGTTGAAAATCACGGTCAGCGGCATCTGAACGCACAGATGACTGAACCGACCCAGCACCATCCGACAGCTCAGGTTCTGAGGCTGCCGTCGGCTGCTTCTGCACTTTCTGGGATGCTGCAATGAGCTGCGCAATCTGCGACAGCATGTCCGTTACGGAGGCCTGAGGAGCAGCGGTCTTCTGTTGCTTGGCCGCCGCCGGCTCCTGGGACAGTGTGTCCGAGATGGCACTTTTCTGCGGATGCCCCGATGAATGAGGCCTCGTCTCCTTGGCTATTGTATGGTGTGACTTCACTGACAAAGAGTGGACCTTCTCGGCGATGCAGGCTGGATATCAGAAGTCACGCATCCAAGGTGCGGTCCTGTGTGCTTGGTAGATGCTGAAGAAGAAGCCGTAACTATAGCTGTGAACTGAACAGAGTGTCCCGGAGGGGAGGCGTGGACGTATGATCCGACTGACGCAAGTTCCGAACCACAACATCTGGCCCCAGATATTGTTATCAAAGAGAGAGGGGGCTCTCTCGCTCGTGGTCCTTCAGACCTCGCCAAGCTTCCTGCTGAACTTGCCGGCTTCTTCCTCTCCGTCGTCGCAGGGTGAGCCTGTTATTATTTTATAGTGCTCGCTCTACCCTTTCTACTCTCCTCGACCGAAATGGACACACCCGGCGTCACAGTACCCTCGGAGTGTGTAACCACTTCACCGGTCGAGCTAGCTGGTGACAGGGAGCTGAAACCACGCTGTGGTTTATAGCCCTGTCTAATATTCATGAGCACTGTAGCCACTAGCTCTGATTAAATATCCAAACGCGACGACAGAATCACACTCTCTGACGGCGTCATGTAAACATCACAATGTTCTTGTTCCTCTGTAAATAGAAACTAAAAAACTAGAGCGACTTTTTTGCGAGAGGACTGGCTGCGGCCTCTCATTGTGAGAGGACCGGCAGTGGCCCCTCGCTAACAACGTACCGTGACACCCGTCTCCAACATTTGTCATCCCATGCGACACATGTTGAGCAAGAATTAGTAAGAGTACATAGACTACCATCAAGGCAACCAACATGTAAATCAGAGGAAAGACTTCCTCGCCTTGCTTATTGAGCAATATGCTTTCATAATGAAGCAAACTAAGTCGATCGTATTTCCACCAGCTCCACATTAAATATTATAAAAAGATACATAACAAAAAACATTCAAAATATAAATCAAAAAATAATTTACACAAAAACTTTTTTCGAAAAATTTTGACAAGAGCCCAAGTTCCCAAAGGGAACGAAGTGCCCAAATCTATCCCAATAGAGCCCAAGTGTGGACAAAAATTATTTTTCTATCCAAAAATTATCTGCTACACTACCGGAATATTTAATGTATCTTACAACAGACCTACCATATAATAAATAGGAAACTATTATATAAAAAGAGCGTTGTTAATGTAAACAACATCAGAAGGAAAACCGGAAACGAGACCCCAGGCAACATGGCCTGAAGTCAGTAACAGATTTTTGAACTATCCGATGTAAGGCAAGATCTTCATCAGAAGAGAAAATGATACATTGGATGTATGATGCATGACCAAAATGCCTAAACACCCCAAGGGTGAGGACGTAACCCTGGGGATATACAGAATAAACATTCTGCGTAACACTTTAAACTCCCAAGAAATTTTATAAAAAAATTTCAATAAAACAAGCCAAAAGGCTTGGGAGTTGAACTGGGGGGGATCAAGGGAGGGTAGGGAAGGAATACTTAACAAACAGTGGAAAAATCATTATCAACAATGATGACGTCAGACCCATGTCCTGAAATTGGAGAACATGAACTAATTTTTATAAATATTATAAAATTACAGCTCTGAATGTTTCAAACCACCGTTTCTTCCTTCCTTCATCCAGTTGTGTCCTTGGATCCACCAAATTAACCATTGATTTGTGTCTGGCATCATTTTAAACTGAAGATTTAAAAGCACAGAAGTCAGTTTGTTGTTATCTGACAGAGGGCCAAACAAAGAATGATGTTGGCGCCAATTCCGGTTACTTCCTGGCGTCTGCGCATGCGCGGATATTAAATGTATGGAGGGTCAGATAGGACTTCTAATTTTCGATTTTGCAAATTTTGGGGATTGGGGGGCAAAATTTGTGTTTGGCCCTCGATATTTTGGAGTTAGCACCAGCTAAGTCTGGGCCATAGGGTATAGTTGGAAAAATATGTACCTCAGTTTCAAATAAGATGTAGATGTATCTTATATGTGCGAGAATGATATAGCACTTCAAAAATTATTCAAATGATACACTGTATACTGAACTGTTTTGTTTCCTTTCAGTTGTGTTCAACAGTTCTACTAACAGAAGACTAAATAAGTTAGTACAGTAGGTCCAACTCAACTGGAAATTGCCTAATGGAAGCAACCTGTTAACTGCTAAAAAAATTTAACACCCACCGCCCCCCCCCCCCCCCCCCCCCCCCCACACACACACACACAAACTATCAAACTCAACTGGAAATTGCCTAATGGAAGCAACCTGTTAACTGCTAAAAAAAATTTAACACCCACCCCCTCCCCACACACAAACTATCTCTCTGCAGTACAATTTTAACTTGTTAATTGCGTATTGGTTATTGAGTAAAGTCCTGTTATGTGAAAATGAAAGTGTCAATGACACTGTAGCTCAACTGTGTAAGACATGTACATGTATAGTATGTGACACAGCAATGACACTCATCTAGGTAATGACCTGATAACAAAGGTACATGTAAAGTATTGTAAAGGTCTGTACATAAATACTGACTGTAGCCTGTAACAAATGTACAGGTAAAGTATCGCCAAGGTGGGTGACAGTTAGATACTAAACTAGAAAAGAAATCTCCATGGGGTTAATGTTACAATGGGGATCCTTGTATGGTGCACAATAAGCCAAATGTTAGCAATTGTTTGGGCCTGTTTGATTCAAACCCTTGTAAGGTTGATTCATACTAATTAATAAATATTTGTCCAGTCCTTCTTAAAATATATAATATATAATTTCTTATCTTTAGTTCATAGGAGTTTTTATTTTTCTCATTGGAAATACAAAATCGGGTTGTGCTAATAATGTTTACCCTCCCCAAACAACACCAAATATTAACACAGGAACTTGGCTTCAACACATCTGAATATACACATCATACAAAAATGTATTAAAATCAGAACTCTCATATAGAAGTTCTGTAAAAAAAAACTGATTGCACCTAATTTTGATACAAAATGGCCACAGGTGGCCATCTTGAATTAGTGTTGAAATGATTTTTCAACTAGTCGACACCGACGTGATTAGTACTTAACAAATCTATTAACCGATTAGTGAATCACTCGACGATTAGTCACCTGAGTGTATTCTCTAAAGCCTTGAAGTTTCCACTTTGTGTTCCTTCAAGAAATTTAATTTCATTTTATTAAAATTAATTCAGTGCTTTTGATTTGAGGTGTGCTATCGCACTCACACTTCTGCATTGGAAACAAGAAGCTCTCTTTTTCGTGTTTCTCTAATTTTCAAGAAAATAAATTAAATTACTGGTCAAAGATTCGCGATTCCATTACACTGATTAAAACACACAAATGAGGTGTAAACAGTATGCCTGCAAATTGTTGTGTCAATTTAATTAATGCTGAAAGGCTGTGACAGCAGAAGGACATCTAAAAATTTCAGCTTTTTCAACACGTTCTTATTTTGGGTACATGTTGCTGTAATAAGATTGGTCAGAAAACAAAACGTTACATAATATTATTTACTATTAAATGAAGTTTTACAACTCGCATTACATAGTGCACATACTGACAAAATAAATCGCACTGTTTAGTCACGTGATGTATTTAATATTCAATGAAGCTATTGCTTATAGTTTGTCAAGCTTTTCATTGGGGTTTGATTAAGTTATGCAGGTCATGGAATAATCACGTCATCAGACTACACTTCTTCAGCGACCTGCTTTCTGCTTTCAAAGTTTTTTAGCACAATAACAAAGTGCAGAAATTTCTTATTAGACCACAATATACAAGGGAATTTTGGGGGAAAAGTTAAATTTTGCTTAAAAATATTTGACAGAACCGAATATAGGGAATACCAAAGATTTATTATTAGACCAGTTTATTTTTTGCCTCACCGATTGTTTGATCGTAAGGAAATGGAGACATCAGCTTCCGTAATGTCGCACAGTTAAACCCATTAATTGTATCATAATCTGGAAGCCACTCAAGCCAATAAATTTAGTTAAAAACCAGTTTTGTAGAATTTATTGCTTAGTTTAGCATCTGACATTGCATAACTGAGTAGTCGATTAATCATCGACTACTACCCGGCGATTAGTCGATTAGTAAAAATGCAAATGGCATTAATCGTTTCAACACGATCTTGAATTTCGGACCGCACCCCAAAACACCTGTTCTTGTCCCTCTTGATAAATACGGCCTGTAGCCAGAGCTGTGTTGACGGACGGATGGACGGACAGACATCCAGATGGACAACGGGCCATGACAAAACCTCAAATTTGAATACGTCAAAGTTGAGCTAAAAATAAACTCATCAACTCCTTCCAAAGGAAAAGTCATCAATAAATACAGAAGTTCCGTAAAAAAAAAAACTGATTGCACCTAATTTCAGCACAAAATGGCCAATGGTAGCCATCTTGGATTTTGGACCAAACCCCAAAACAATTGTTCTTGGCCCACGGTAACAAAGGTACCCAAGAAATTTATGGAGATCAATTTATAAATATGGCCTCTAGCCAGAGCCGTATTGAAATGTGCACTTACTGTGTATAAGTAGCTTTGAATAAATCAAAGTTTGTCTAATTGGCTGCGGGCGGCCCTCTTGAAATTTCAGACCGCACCCAAAAACACTCGTTCTCATCCCAAGGTGATAACAAAGATACCCCAAGAAGTTTGGTGAAGATCGGTTCGAAAATACAGCCTCTTGCCCGAGCAGACATGTTAACCTCCAAAAAAAATTTTTTCAGGGAACTTGAGGGTGATTTTCATGGAATTTGGATGAATTTCAGGGAAATGTGCGTGCATGAAAAATATACATAAGAACTAAAAGATTTCAGCTCTTGGACCACCATTGGCACTAGGTTGCACCCAGTAGTTCATGAGCTAAAATTTTGCTTATGCCCTTAATGACAAGTTAAACAAGAGGCCCCAAGGGGTCTGAGCGCACTCACCTGACACTGCCAACTATCAACCGAGGGTCCTGATTTGAACAAACTTCCATCTGCCCCATTAAGATAACCGTATACCAAATATCAAAAGATTCGGACAGGTGGATCTGAAAAAAATTTTTTTTAAAAATATTCCTCATATTGAACTAAGTTATAATTTTGGGCTTCCATAAGGAGCTCAAATATGAACCCAGGGACTTGGCTTTAACAAACTTGAATCACACCTCCCAAAGGATGCTGTATATCAAATATCAAAACATTCCAACTGCTGGATCTGAACAAGAATATTTTTAAGAAAATTCCTCATATTGAACTAAGTTATAATTCGGGCTCCCACAGGGAGCCCAAATATGAACCCAGAGACTTGGCTTGAACAAACGCGAATCTCATCCCCCTAAGGATGCTGCATCCCAAATATCAAAAGATTCTTACTGGTGTATTTGAAGAAGAAGACTTTTAAAGAATGTTCCTCATATTGAACTGAGTTACAATTCGGTCTCCCACAGGGAGCCCAAATATGAACCCAGAGACTTGGCTTGAACAAACCTGAATCTCACCCCCTAAGGATGCTGCATACCAAATATCAAAAGATTCTGATTGGTGGCTCTGAAGAAGAAGATTTTTGAAGAATTGTCCTCATACTGCACTAATTTAAACATTTGGGCTCTCATAGAGAGCCCAAATATGGACCCAGGGATTTGATTTCAATACACATGTGAAACAATCTTCCACAGATGTTATATGTGAAATATGAAAGCTGTTGGAGCAGTGGTTTGGGAGAAGAAGATTCTTTAATATTGTCCCCATTACCCACAGTGTTAAAAAATGCTGACTCAGCATTTTCTCAATATCCCAAAAAAGTACACTATGATAAAACCGATAGCAATTTTTTTGACCATTCCATTCTGTTGGTCCTAAGGAAGCTTCACACCAAATAAGAATTCCCAGAGCCATGTTGTTTTGGAAATATGGGTGTTTGAAATTTTTTCTATTTTTAGCTCCTGTGGTTCCCACAGGGCATTTTGAAAAACATTTTTGGCATAAAATCAAGTACTTATGAACCATTAAATTTGGGGCGGAGCAAAAATTCTTGTCCCTCCAGTAATGACGACAAATATTGACCCTCCAACTTCTCTTGAACAAACTTGAGTCTACACCTCAAAAGGAACCTGTATACCAAATATCAAGTCTCTGCTACAGCTGGTTCATGAGAAGATTTTTTTAAAAATTGAGGCATTTTGGCCCCACCACCCCCTCCTCAATATGAGCAGAAATCCAATTTGAAAAAAAAACCAAATGCCCCTATATAACCACTACTCATGTGAAATTTCATTAAAATGTGGCCAGTGGTTTGGGAGAAAAAAGCCCAAACACCACCTTCACGACGGACGACGGACAAAAAGTGATCAGAATAGCTCACCATGACTTTCAGTCAGGTGAGCTAAAAATCACTGGTTCAAATTCTTCATCCCCTCCCCTTTCTTGCTATTACCACCACCCCCCCCCCCCCACACACACACACACACACATACACACACACCACAACCTGTGGTTATAATTTGACCAAAGTGCACAGTCATATAATAATTTCCTTCTGGAATGGGAAATAAAATGTAATTTCATTTTTCATGACTCACGCAATTTAATCCAACTTCCCCTTATTTAGTGTTAATTGTGGTGTTTCTATATATGCACCAATTTCTGTGAGATGTTTCGGCCTCTGGGGATAAAGATTTTTTCTCCTAATCAGTAATTCATAATTCTGTACTGTTTTGAACTTTGCAAATACCATTCGGAGCTTTCCGGGAATAGACGCCTCAACTGTGAATCGCGAAGCAAAACAATCAGGTTTATTGATTATTAAAAATTACGTCCATTGTGTATTGATTTTCAGCCATACTTTTTTAGCATACCGCGCAAGCAAGGTGAATTTTTCCAAGCAAACTGACCCACTTTAAACTGTATTCGTCAACTATGCCAAAGTGGATCACAAATCGAGTGGATAATTGAATTAACAAGAGGCCTCACGGCCAAGATAGCTCCGCCCAGGGCAACTACTTTCAGGGGCAGCCATATACAGGGTAACATTTGATCCCCAATCTCTGGTTATGATAACCCTTTACCCAACACGGATAGTAGACAGCATCATCATTTTTTGTCTCAAAAACATAGCTTATGGCCCCTCATTGGAACAAGTTTGTTGAGCTTGTTCAATGAAGGCTCACTGGCTTTGTTTATTAGACAAAAATTGAAAACATAATAAAATTTGGCAAAATACATTGATGTTACTTTGAACAGGTAGTCTGTGACCTTAACGTTGATGGATACAGACCTTATTGTGATTGATGGCACACTGTCTATTGACAATACATACTGTTATAAATTTTTGTTAAAAAATATCCAGTGGTAAAGAAATTATGGCACGGACAAACAAAATGTTGACATTTTCCTGAGTGTTACCTTTACCATGTCACCTGTGATCTTGACCTTGATGGATACAGACCTTATTATGATTGATGGCACACTGCCTGGTGACAATACATACTGTTATAAAGTTTTGTTAAAAAATATCCAGTGGTAAAGAAATTATGGCTCGGACAAACAAAATGTTGACGTTTTCCTGAGTGTTACCTTTACCATGTTGCCTGTGGCCTTGACCATGATGGATACAGACCTTATTGTGATTGATGGCACACTGCCTATTGACAATGCATACTGTTATAAAGTTTGGTTAAAAAATATCCAGTGGTAAAGAAATTATGGCTCGGACAAATAAAATATTGATGCCGGACGACAGACGGATGGACAGACGGCGGACAACTCGATATCAGAAAAGCTCTGCTGACTTTGTCAGACGGAGCTAAAAATGAGCGGACATTTGAACCAAATAAAAGAAATATATATTCTTTAATTCTTTATGTACATTTTATTCACCAGAAATCATTAATCAATGAAGGTGGGTGCCAATTGGTGATGTAATTTAGTCACCTATTTTCGCTTCGACACTCGTAAATTGATAACACAGCGAAACTGAAATGAATAAAACAGAAAAAAAACGTGGATATAAGTGAAATATTTATAATCAAGGACTCTTTTATTAAATATAATTCACTTGTATGCATATTTTATTGGTTTTATTCATTGTGATCAGAGATTTGAAGGCCTATGATTTGACACATAACGTCTGGAAATTGAAAAATTTTGACTGTACAATTTTCTGGGATTTGTGTCTAAAACTGATTCCCTTCCGGGAGACTGGGACCTACACTGATTTTACGGGATTTTCCCGGGCATTCCGGGAGAGTCGTATTGACATGTGTACCAACTGTGTATAAGTAGCACTGAATAAATCACAGTTCATCTAATTTGCAAAATGTATGCACAAGTAAAAAAAACCTGTATTATATGTGATGTATTCCATGTTATTAAACATTCATACAAAAATTTATTCAAATCAGAACCTTCATATAGAAGTTCTGTACAAAAAACTGATTGTAACTAATTTCGGTACAAAATGGCCACGGCAGCCACCTCAAATTTTTGACCCTACCCAAAAACACTTGTTCTCGTCCCAGGGTGATAACAAAGGTACCCAAGAAGTTTTGTGAGGATCGGTTCATAAATACAGCCCCTAGCCCGAGCCGTATTGACATGTGTACTTACTGTGTCTAAGTAGCACTGAATAAATCAAAGTTCATCTAATTTGCATTATTTCTGCACAAGAAAAAAACCTGTATTATATGTGATGTATTCCATGTTACTAAATATTCAAAGAAAAATTTATTCAAATCAGAACTTTCATACATAAAGTTGATTGCACTAATTTTGGTACAAAATGGCTGCTGGTGGCCATCTTGAATTTTGGACTGCACCCAAAAACACTCATTCTCGGCCCACGGTGATAAGAAAGGTACCCAAGAAGTTTCGTAAAGATCGCTTCATAAATACGGCCTTAGCCCGAGCCGTATTGAATTGTTGATGGGAGGACAGATGGACAGATGGACAGACGTACGACGGGGCATGACAAAACCTCAAATTTCACTACGTCAAAGTTGAGCAAAAAATCTACTGTGATCTATCAAATATTATAATGACAAGACTTTTATTAACTAGCTTTACAGACCCCTTAGTCCTTAGTACCCGCCATACAACCATCTAATCTATCATATCTTATTTGACACAGCACTGTCCAAAAAAAATAAAACACAATGAATACTCACTTTATAACCAAAATGCAGGAAGAAGAAACAAGTTCTGGTTAAGTGAATACTAGTATTCCTGTTGATTCTAAGAAACTGGTTGCAAAGAAATTAGAAATTTATAGTTATTTCCATATGTATCTTACCTACCTTTGACCAAACATTCTAGATCCTCCCTATAATTTAAATAAGTTCAATTACCTGATTTTACTCTCAAAACCTCCAGAAGAGTAGCCTGAATTAATATAACAATAATATGATTCTAGAAGGCATTGAGATTTATAAATGGTCCAAGAGAAATGATTTACAACACAATAACTTATAAACTGCTCTAGACGCAGACAAGGGCCACTAATAAGGTGGAGGGTTGGTAATTATTTCTGGTTGACCGTTAATAAATTGTAATGTCTAACAAAAACATGTTATTACTATTAATACCACTACTACCAGTAAAACACAAAAAAATAACTGAAAGTGGGCTGAAATGGAATTGTCTATTTAGTTCAGATATGAGAATGTAGTGGCTGAGACAGTCGGGCAAGCCAGAAAATAAGCAGACTGTCATCTGCAAAATAAGGTCCCCCGAGGGTGAATTTAGTGATGCTACCCTGCTGTGCAGGGTCGCATCACTAAATTTACCCTCTGTGAACCACAATCTGAATCAGGGTCTCAAAACTATGGTACCCAGAGGATAAATTGGCCCACTGTATGGGATAACATCATCAAATTCACCCTCTAGGGACCTCATTCTGCAAATGTCAGATTGCTTATTTTCAGGCCAGTAGTCGGGCAGTAACTACATTCCGATAGCTGAAGTACAACTATTGTCAACTTTACTGTCAAACAGAAGTCATGCAGTCATGCGGTATCACCTGTGTGCTCAATGGAGAATTTAGAAAACTTACAAAAGCTCTAACAGTAGTTGGAACACATAGTTTAGGAGGCTGTATGTCTATCATAATCTTCATGTATATTCTCTCCATGAAATCTTGAAAGCACTCCTAAATGAAACTTGATTAAACAATATCACAGAGAATCAAATTTCAAGCGAAGTGGAATGTTGGGAACTTCTGAACAAACGGATCTCAACCACATGACAATTTGGGCTGTTATTGAGATGCTAACTCATTAACAGCCCAAAATGTCACATGATCTGTTGAGCTTTAGCAGTTTTAAAGTTCAAGTAAAACTCTGTTAATGTTCTCAGAACAACTTGTAAAGTGGTAATAATAAAAACTTAAGTATATCTGAAAAAAAAAATGCATGACGCTGACTGAGACTGCGAAAATTTTATAATTTATAAAGGATGGGGATGCAAACGTATAGCTCACCACACTAATACAAATGCTATTCAATAACATTTTGAAAATTCACCATTTAAAACTAGATCGAGTTATTTGTGTGCAAAGCACACAATGGTGTATCCCGCATTTCCTTAGCAACACCTCAGCATAGTCTTAACGTTTCGAATTAATACCCTATGAGCCTTTCGATAAAAACTGATTTTCTAACGATAAAAGTCGTTCCACTGGAACCACCGGGGGCAAAATCAAAATTCTGAAACCTTCATGCACATCTAGAGATGTTACCTGAACACATTAGCATAGTTTAAACGTTTCGAATTGAATACCCTAGGAGTCTTTCGATGAAAACTGATTTTCTAACGATAAAAGTGGTTCCACTGGAACCACCGGGGGCCAAATCAAAATTCCGAAACCTTCATACACATCTGGAGATGTTACCTGAACACATTAGCATAGTTTAAATGTTTCGAATTGAATACCCTAGGAGCCTTTCGATGAAAACTGATTTTCTAACGATAAAAGTGGTTCCACTGGAACCACCGGGGGCCGAATCAAAATTCCGAAACCTTCATGCACATCTAGAGATGTTACCTGAACACATTAGCATAGTTTAAGCATTTCGAATGAAATACCCCAGGAGCCTTTCGATGAAAACTGATTTTCTAACAATAAAAGTGGTTCCACTGGAACCACCGGGGGCAAAATCAAAATTCTGAAACCTTCCTGCACATCTAGAGATGTTACCTGAACACATTACCATAGTTTAAACGTTTCGAATTGAATACCCTAGGAGCCTTTCAGGGTGTGACGTACGGACAGACGGACGGACGGACGGATGGACAGACAGATGGATGGACAGACGGATGGACGGACAGAGATCACGACAATATCCCTGCATTTTTGAAAATGCGGGGATAAAAAACAATTTTCCAAATGTTCACAATGTTTGGGTTGCAAAATCTAAATTGCATCAATACCATTTTCTCCATTCATATGGTTATATCCAACAATGTGAGTGTGTGGTAACTGATCTGCAGTGATTCTTGCCATTCCAAGCAGGCATTTCTCAACTTCTTCTGTTACATCTATGTAGGCCTCATCTACACTAGCTCTTTCTACACAATGACCAAATTTACTAAGCACTTCAATCACTTCTGCACCAGCTTCTCGATACCTACAATAGCAATAACTAGGAAAGTTTGTTGTCAGTTTTGTATAGGATATTTATCTCAAGTCACCTTGTACTTCAATTTTTAACTGGTACCATAAAGTGTTGAATTATTCTTCAAAGTAGATATTTTTTCAAAGATTGCACTTTACAAGCAATGGTTGCCTTAGTTTCGAATGATTTTTTCCAGAAATAATTGTTCTGTTACTATTTATTTATTTATTGAGGTTTAACGACACTTTCCGACAGCCAGGGTCACCTCGTGTTTTATGGGTGGAGGAAGCCAGAGTACCCAGGGAGAACCACCAAGCAATGGCAAGCAATTGTCAGGCTCCCCAACATACTAACTCCACACAAGCAGGGTTGGGGGGTTAGTATTGGTTGAAGACAGGTGCACCATCGATGTGAAGTATGCCTTAGTTCACAACACCACCGTGCCCCCACATGGGCAATAGAGGTTAAGTGTCTTGCCCAAGGACACAACATGGTTGCCGCAGGTGGGATTCGAACCACGGACCAACCTGCACCTCTACCTACTGAGCTACCATGCCCCAATTGTTCGGTTCCAATTTTAAGTATATGTTATATTTCTACTGGTGAGCAAACACAAAGCTAATGCACACAGTGTAAGGCCACTGAAGTTGCTTTCAGTATTTTAATGACTGAGGCTTCTTGCCTCTGGTTAACCCTTTACCTAACGAATTGCCCGCATCCGCCCACGTAATTTGCAAACTGAGCAGTTGAAAAAAATAAATTGTTAAAACTATTTCAACAAACCCATATCATGTGACCCCTCATTGGAACGAACTCGATGAGCTTGTTCCAATGAGTAGTCACATAATATGGTTTTGTTGAAATTTTGGGAAAAAATTTAAAAAGTTAAAAAATTTATAGTAATTTCTATATTTTTTATACTTACCAATGACCCAGACATAGCTGGTGCTAACTCTTAAAATATAGGGCCAAACACAAATTTTGCCCCCCAATCCCCAAAATTTGCATCTAAAACCAAAGAAAACATGTCCTGAATGGCCCTCCACACTTCACCTCTACTGCGCATGCACAGTGTCAAGGACGTTCCGAAATTGGCGCCATTAATCATTCTAATAACCAGTGCCTGGTAAGCGCTATGTACTCAGCGGGGAGGCAAGAGTTCCCAACTCCTGGGAGGGCCATCCCCATCTGGGTCATTAGTAAGTATAAAAAATATAGAAATTACTATAAATTTTTTAACATTTTTATACTGTACCAATGACCCAGACATAGCTGAATAGTAAAAAGGCTGGAGGGCCAAGGACATAGAGCAAGATGGAATACGCTCAATAATATAAAATAGAGTCATCCCCTCTAGGGAAAAAGAAGTAATAGGCCTTACATGTATCTTTCTTATTTATGATAAATTAGAAAGATACAACACCTTCCAAAATTGAGTATCATACATCCATGTACTCTATTAATATCCAATATAATCCTTATACTAATAATTTTTAAAGTAAGCCAATAAATAAAGTAAGTCTAGAGAATAGAGACTCTTATACTCCTTAAAAGTGTCTGAGGATTGCATAATCATGTCCGTTGACACGTGCTATATTCAAAAGCTATACTTTAAAAACTAAGACTTGAATGAATTTTTAAAACATAAACTTCTCACTAAACAACCATCCCAATAACAGCTCAGAATTACTAACTCCGGAGGAGGTATCCCCTTGTTTTCATAGTAAAACAGGTGACCCAAGGGAACACCCTCCCCCACCCCCCCCCCCCCTTTTCTTGCCCTGGGTCAAATAGCCCAGAACGAAGAGGGCAGCAGAACGGAGTCACTGCCGAAACAGACAGCCTACCTAGCTATAGTAGCAACTGTTAAGTGAATGACATTCTGAGCAGTAGATAATAGACCTAACAATAGAGGCCTCCAGAAATGGACTCGATATTTCTGAGATAAAAATTCATGAATGTGGATGGCTGAGCGCAATGAGCAGCCTTCAAAAATCTATAATAGCGACACTATTAATGTAAGCCCAAGATGTAGAAGAACTCTTACTTCATGAGCCGAAATCTTAAGCACAACTGCTGAGTCAATGATATACCATCAGCAGTACCGATAGTTAATTGAATCCATTAACAATAGAATGGAGCGTAACGTCCTTCTATTAGGCATCAAAGACAGAAGAAGCTTACGCCCGTAGTAATAAACAGATATCTGTTTATAAATACATAAACTCTAACCGGACAGAGTAAAGGCCTATGCCCGTACGAAGACGGAAGGACCTTAATAACAATAGGTTCCGGATATTAGGAGCCTAACTCTTATGCAAAAATCCAACCTAAATAGTAAAGGAAGTAGTGATTCCGAAACTACGAAAGTGAAAATCATCCATCGATAGTGCATGAAACTCACTGACTCTTCAGTAAAAGAGAAGCCAACAGAATTACTGTCTAAAAGGTCAGAATTTGAAAACTACTGTTTCCAGAGGCTCAAATGATTACTTAGCTAAATAAGAACCGAAGTTAAATTCCATATAGGAATTTAATCTAAAGATTCTAAGTCTATTTATCAAAAAGTTACTAACTGACTTAGATAAAGAGACATAAGACTCAATTGTAAACTATCATAGAGTGCATAGGTATGAGGTAACATAAACCTATAACCTTAATAATAACAGGCTGCAGTAGATCTTGTCAAACAAGTATACTAAAAAGTTGCAATGAGTAGTATGGAGGGATCAACAATATGAACATAGTGATCCCTACACCAACGACGGAAGAGCCTCCACTTTAGCCGCATAGAATAACGAAGAAGAGGATCTCCTATAGTAAGAAATCGCATCCAAAGCTCGTCCTGTACAATGCTTACAATGCAATACAGACCACACAACGGAATACGTGAAGGTTGCGACCTTGCGGGTTGTGATAAAGATGACACGATTTACCCAGCGAAAAAAGATCTTCTCATTGAGGAAGATTTCGCGTTAAGTCCCACAGTAGACATCAGAGTAAATTACCCACGGTCTCTGTGAAGACAGAGATGCTATCAACAGAAATGTATTGTGGTTGTTTATCTTAGCAATACCTGCTGAAACAACAGCGCCGGAGGATACGCGTATCCTATCATTCCGTCCTATTAGATCAATAGAGCGTTAACAACATTAGCTCAGAGATCCGGACAAGCCAACACATACGTCTGCAATTGATTAGCAAGCTGTGTCGTAAATAAATTATCATTGGGCGCTCCCATAGATAGCAAATCTGATTGAATACTTGTTTGTTGAGAGTCCATTCTGACGGCAACAAGCGACGCCTAAGTGAACGGGAGTCCGGTAAAACAATCAGACGACCCGGAAAATGACGGACCGAAACAGTTGTTTTGAGAATAATATCCCGTAAATCTTTTCTTGAAGACGTAATGATAATGCCTCAGTAAGGTGGATTACGTATGATAAAGCGTCTAAGTTAAGTCTACTAGACATCATTGTCGTTTCCAACATTGTGGTTGGAAAAGACATAGACGGCAAAAAAGAATATTTCCAGTCTTTAACCACGCCGTCTAGACACATATGAACTCTCGGTATGCCCTGCTCTGCCAAAATAAATTATTCGTATAAATGATAAAACGGCAGAAATGAGCATCGCGGACAAGAAACTAAACTATCATGCTTGGTAGCAGGCTTATATGCATATATAGCGTCGAAAAATAAAACACATGTTGTAATGACATTATTGGACTGTGTCGGTAAGTCAGGGTCAATGTCCCTGAACCGATCCAAAATTCCGTGTCCAATGACGCTATAAGTCTCTTATCCAACATCGCAGCAATGTAGTCCGAAATAACAATCACTGGAAGATAATGCCAGAAGATATGAATGGCAGCTTCCGATGCTACGAAAGGGAAAACTCGAAATCTTTCAAATCCCTTTCGCCATCCTGTCGGACCCTATAAAGCGTTCGGTCGTCCGTACCTGATGCAACCGCGGACCGCACCGACCCAGCGCCGTCAGATAATTCCTGATTCGAGTAAGAAACTGTCGATTGCTGGGATGCTGCGAAACAACTGTGCTAACTCGGATAGCACGTCCATCACTGAGGCCTGAGGAGAAGCGGTCCTACAATGCATTGCCGCTGGAAGCTCCGTGATCGTTACCCCGTGCATACTACCAATATGCGAGCGAACGGAGTGTATAGGCCTCGTGTCCCTTGGCTACCGGATAGCGTGACCTATTCGCCGTGGAATCACTGAATGACGAAACTGATCGGATACTCGAGGTCACGTAGCCAATGTGCGGTCGTGTGCCCTGCTGTGAGGATGAGGAAGCATTATCGACAGTCTCTCGGACTGTCAATATAACGGAGCGTCCCGACCGACAGACATATGCGCCGAATGTAAAATATCTGAACCACAACATGCGGTCCCCTTTGTTGTTGGACGAGAGAGGGACTTCTCTCGCTCACAGCCCGGACAAGCCAGGAACCGGACTAACAGGCTTCCTCCGATCTGTCCTCAATCCGCCGTCACTGGGTGAGTACTAAAGTAATTATAGTGCTCGCATCACCCAAATCTCCTTCCTAGACCGCAACGGACGAACCCGTCAGCCGAACCATTCGATGAATGTACGCTACACCGGGTGAGCAAGCGAATGTCACTCCATCGATCCTACAAGGGATCTCTTAGGCGATAGACATATTCCATGAGCACTTATTGCCGCTAGCTCTTCATTAACTATGACGACAGAGCCACACTTTTGAAAGACATCTCCGTAACTTTGCGAACAAGAAACCAGAAATGCTTGGTTATAGCAAGCATATAAGAATAATATATATAGCGTCGTTCAATAATTCGAAAGTTTGTGTGACATTATTGGACTATGTCGGAACTGAGGGACGATGTCCCAAAACCGAACCAAAAATTTCTAAGTCCACCAATGCTATCAGTTTCTTATCCGGCATCGCAGCATTCTGGTCCGACGAAAGAAGCTGTAGAAGATCAAGTCAGATGACATACACAACAGCATATGTTGTTCCGAAAGGGAAAGCTCGAAATCCTCCAAATCCCTTTCGGTATCCCGTCGGACCGGATGAAATTTTCGGACGTCCGTACCCGCCTCCGTGGAGTGTCCCAACCCAGCATCGTCAGATAAAAAATATGCGACAGATTCAGTTGATGCTGGGATGCTGCGATAAGCTGTGCTATTTAGGAATGCACGTCCGTTCCCGAGGCCTGTGCCGTAGCGGTCTCACGATGCATTGCCACCGGAAGCTCCGTGTACGTTGACTCCCACACACTTTCCTATGCGAACGTACGGAGTCTGCAGGCCTCGTGTCCCTGGCTACCGGATGGTGTGACCTGGTCACCGATGATTCTCTGACTGGCGAAGCTGACTGGATATCCGAGGTCACGTAGCCAAGAGTGGTCGTGTGCGCTACCATGAGAATGAGGAAGCCTTATTGACAGTCTACTCCGGACTGACTATATGTCGGAGCGTCCCGAGCGACAGACGTATGCTCCGAATGCGAAACATTTTGTACCACATCTGGGGCCAGATGTTGTTGTACGAGAGAGGGGCCTCTCTCGCTCGCTGTCCGGATGGACCAGAACGAGCTATGAACCGGACTAAAAGGCTTTCTCCGTTCTCCCTCTAATCCGCCGTCACTGGGTGTGCATTTGGTTGATTTATAGTTCTCGCATCACCCCAAAACTCCTTCTAGACCGCAACGGACGAACCCGGCTGCCGAACCATTCGATGAATGGACGCTACACCGGGCGAGCTAGCGGACGTCAAAGGCCGTCGAACCTACTAGGGTCCTCTTAGGCAATTGGCATATTACATGAGCACTTTTCCGCTAGCCCTTCATTAATTGTGACGACGGAGGCACACTGTTGGAAGACATCACAGATACATCACCCTAATCTTGATCGTCTGAAATAGAAATTGATAAAGTAGAGTGACCCTGCGGGGAAAGGACCGGAGTTTCCAATTCCCCACTAACATACCGTGACATACGCTTCCCATGTTGTCATCGAAATCATACGATACAGAACAGGCGTTAATGCGAGTACACTGACCACATATAGAATGATTATAAAAGTCAGAGGAAGACTTCCTCTTATTACAATTGATCAAAATCCTTTCAATGTGAAAAGAAAACAAGTCCTGGTACTCGCACCAACCCCTGGCAAACAAAATACATAATAATAATATGATCCATTAATATAGAAAAAATAATTGAAATCAAAATATTTTGAAAAAATATTTTTTCAGAACAGCCCAAGTTTCTGAAAAGTAACGTTGAGCCCCAATGGATCCCAAGCCTAAGTGTGGACAAAAATTTTAAAAATATTTTAAACAATTTATTCAACACTTACGAACAATAATAACGTATCTAGTTATGATTAAAATAACATCAAGATATTATTTTCAAGAAATCCCCCCCTCACACAGAGGGATGTTGTAAATGTAAACAATGAGTGTAAAAACACTAAAATAAGACTCCAGGCACCCAGGCCCGGAATCAGTTACCAAAAATACACTATCTGATGCAAAACAGAGACTTCCAGGGAAGAAACTGCAGAACATCAGATGGTAGATGCAGAACACAACGCCTAACCACCCGTAGGTGAAGACGTAAACATGGGGAAAAGAACAGAATTCATTCTGTTATTCAGCTAAAACTCCCAAGAAAATTTAGTAATAATAATTACAGAAACTATGCCAAAAGCATGGGAGAATAGCAAGGGGGAACTTAAAGGAAAGGGAGAGAGGAAAACACTGAAAAATCAGTGTAACTAAATAATCAGAATGACAACAAAATGGCTGCTGCCTCGAAAATAGGTAACTTAACATAATTTCATTAAAAAATTTTAAGTTACAGCCCTGATAATATTCTGTCACACATTTTTCCTCTCCTCCTTCTCTATCCTCCTTAGAATCACCATTTCACTAATATTTATGTGTCTGGCATCATTTAAACTGAGATTTACAAGCACAAAGATCAGTCAGATGTTAACTGATGAAGGGCCAAACTTAGAATGATTAATGGCACCAATTTTGGAACGTCCTTGACACTGCGCATGCGCAGTAGAGGTGAAGTGTGGAGGGCCATTCAGGACATGTTTTCTTTGGTTTTAGATGCAAATTTTGGGGATTGGGGGGCAAAATTTGTGTTTGGCCCTATATTTTAAGAGTTAGCACCAGCTATGTCTGGGTCATTGGTACAGTATAAAAATATAGTAATTGAAATAAAAAATTTTGATATTCTCTGCGTTGGGTAAAGGGTTAGATTTATTTTGAATGGCAATCTGAAATAGGCGGTTTCTTTTATTGATGACAGCATTTGCTCAGTAATATTGCTGATGGAATTCAGGACCTTAATTAAAAAAAAAATTTTGTAACAACTTTTTGGTGCGAATAAAAAAAACACTGTGGGAAAGCAACTCTTCCAATATTTACAGTGCATGAATCACTTTCAGTGATTCAGACACCAAATCTATGCAAAAAGGTAATTTTATGACAGCATTTCACCACTCTTACTTCCCTGTCCATATAAGTGCCATAATGTGAAAAACATGACATATGGAAAACATCAGGCACAAACATTGACTCTTTCTTCAATGTGATGTCTCATACCATGCTGAACCACTGTTGGCCTGATTGGGCTGTGGTCTCCCCGGAATCAAGTTATTTATTTATTGGTGCATAAGATCACATATTTCTGAAAGGAACCTAAAAGCCTGGAAGAAGATACCAATTAAATCATTACACAACATATTCAACTGAACAGCTCTTCAATAACTGAACAATTAAATTAGAATTACGATGTTATTCTGTTAACAGAATATATACAAAATAAAAGAAATTTGTTTAGGCCCCACAAAGTAGATCTTGTTTCTCAGGCCATTTTTTGTAAAACTGTATGCAGGCGGACGTTTTTTATATTTTATTTTGTAATTATTTCTTTGCCATAAAATGTTAATTGTTCTTGGTTTGTTTTTTTATGTTTCAGGCATCATAATCTATAGAATAGCATGGGTTGTGGCATTTTTCGTCCTTTGAGTGCAACAAGGCTTTGCAATGTTTTAGCATTGCAAAGCCTTGTTGTACTCAAGGGACAAATTTATCAATTTTCTTAACTTGGGTAAACTATCAGACATAAGCACTTTAATTTTAATTTTTTTTTAGTTTGCATTGCTTATAAAAAGAGAGCATGCGGAAGCCAAAATGACCATGCGTGAGGGCCTGAGAAACAGATCCTTAACTTTCTTAGGCCCAAACCCTTCTCCTAACACAAGTAGACAACAACACTTGCAAATTTGTGTTCTAAAAACTAAAACTTTTCATTTCTCTCCTCAAACACATTGCTTATGGCACTTCATTGAAATGGCCTTAACAAGTTCCTTCCAATGATGAGTTATAACCTATGTTTAGAAGGAAATACTGAAGAAAAAACAAAATTGGGTGAAAATCTGAAAGGCTTGTCTTGACAATACCAATGTCCTGATATGGCCATTACATTAGGTAAATGGTTCAATGATATGAGTATTCTTATCATCCAGAATTCTGCTAATTACCTGCTTCCTATTAAGGCATATGTAGATAGATACTTCCAGTGGTGGGAAGAGACAATAAAATCTCTGTCAGAAATTAACAATGATTAACCCTTTACCTAACGAAATTTAGCAGCTGAAAAAACAAAATTTTCAAAAAATTGTCACAAAACCATATCATATGATCCCTCATTAGAACAAGCTCTTTGAGCTCGTTCCAATGGGGTATCACATGATACGGTTTCATGGAAATTTTTTTTAAATAGGAAATAACTATAATTAAAATAATTAATTTTGATATCCTGTGCATCGAGTAGAGGGCTAACATCGTCACATGTCAAAAGTGACACATTGCGATGCCTCGATTTGCTAAATTCTTGTGAAAATTCCATGATCTTGACCTTGGCATTAGGTGATGGTGTATGCTCACCTTGCATCAAAAAAATGTTTTTAAACATAGTCTCGCAGAGATATGCAATTAGAGATTCTTGATTTTACCAGCGACTTGCAAATATCTCAAACCATTTCAATTTCATGTGCATCTACTAAGATAACAGGTCTAAAACACATTTTGAAAAGCCTGTACATTTTCTTACAAGTTTTGGAGTTGGGAGAACCACCACAACAAATCCATTTCCCTGATATCTACATCCCTATGTTCTGATGATCAAAAAAAACTTTAGTTCTTCCAAATCTTTTTTCACAGAGCTCAGAGAACTCTATCAAACAAGACATAATAAATTGAATTCTCAATTTCTCAATTTTTACGATAGCATGTATTTTTGAAGGATGTAATATTTGACATTTTCTTCAACAATTTCTAAAAGAAACAAAGTTTGAAAGAGTTATTATCCGCTTACAACCCATAGTTAGCCAGTTACACAATTGGGTCAACCAATTCCATAACTGTGAGTTATAACAGTCTATAACAGTGAGAACAGTACTATGCCAAATTTCCATTGTGCACATTCTTAATCCATAAAAGTGTGTGACAATGAAAAACTGAATAACCCTTAAGTCAGCATACAGTAACAAACTGCCCCTTTTATTTTGCTCTGAAAAAGTTGTTCCAAGTGTATTCTTCCTTAGAAACCTGACCAGTAGGATGCATTTATCTTGACAGTGTTTTACATCATTGTCTGTACAGGCATCCTACAATAATGTAGAAACACTGTTAAGTCATCTGAAGCTAGTGCTGTGTAGTATACTGGTTTTTCAGTATGGTTTTGGTATTACAGGGATACTGAAAATCATAGCGAAAACAAATTTAAATATTGATTATTTTGATATTTAAATTTTTCAGCGAAATTGACAGAAAGTCAACTCATCATGGCATGCAAATGACAACTTTGTAAGCAACAGGTAGCAGCAGATGCAGTGAATACGTCTTATTTGAAATCCCATATGCACAATCACCACAGAAAAGAATTTGTAGAAACAGAGAAAGAAAGAAATTAAGTGATGGCAGAAAAACGAAAAGTTAAAAAATTTATACTAATTTATATATTTTTTATACTCACCAATGACCCAGACATAGCTGGTGCTAACTCTTAAAAATCTAGGGCCAAACACAAATTTTGCCCCCCAATCCCCAAAATTTGCATCTAAAACCAAAAGAAATCATGTCCTGAAGGACCTCCCTACTTTGCCCTTACTGCGCATGCGCAGTGTCAAGGACGTTCTGAAATTGGCGCCAATTATCATTCTTACAAGCAGTGCCTGGTCAGCGCTATGTACTCAGCGGGGAGGTATGAGTTCCCAACTCCTGGGAGGGCCATCCCCGTCTGGGTCATTGGTAAGTATAAAAAATATATAAATTACTATAAATTTTTTAACATTTTTATACTGTACCAATGACCCAGACATAGCTGAATAGTAAAAAGGCTGGAGGGCCTAGGACATAGAGGAAAATCCAATAAGCTCAACTATATAATATAGAGTCAACCCCTCAAGGAGAAAAGGGGTATTAGGCTTTACATGTATCTTTCTTATTTTATGATAAATTAGAAAGATACAATACCCTTCATAATTGAGCACAATAACATTCATGTTCTCTATTAACATCCAGTATAACCCTTTATACTAATTATTTTTAAAGTAAGCCAATAAATAAAGTTAGTCCAGAGAATTGAGACTCTTTATATTCTTTAAAAGTGTCCGAGGATTGTATATTAACGCCCGTTTGACACTTGACATATACAAATGCTTCACACCGAGCTACACTTTAAAAATATGACATGAATGAATTTTTAACATTAATATTACACTTAAAAACCATCCCGGAAACGACTCAGAATTACTGACTCCGGAGGAGGAATTCCCTTGCTTTTCACTATAAAGCAGGTGACCTAAGGGAACACCCTCCCCCTCCCCCCCTTTCCCCTTGCCTGGGTCAAATAGCCCAGAGCGAAGAGGGCAGCAGGACGGAGTCACTGCCGGAACAGAAAGCCTGCATAACTATAGTTGCAACTGTTTAGTGGACGACATTCTGAGCAACAGATAACGGACCTAAACAATGCAGGTCTCCAGAAATGGACTCAATATTTCTGAGATAAAAATTCGTGAATGTGGATGGCTGAGACCAATAAGCAGCCTTCATTAAATCTGTAATAGCAACACTATTAGCGTAAGCCCAAGAAGTAGAAACAGCTCTTACTTCATGAGCCGAAATCTTAAGCACAGACTGCTGAGAAGAAGATAAATTTTCATAAGCAGTACGGATAGTTAATTGAATCCATCTAGCAATAGAATGGACCGAAATGTCCTTTCTATTAGGCATCAGAGACAGAAAGAAACGTTTTCGTCCCTTTCTGATAAACTGAGATCTCTGTTTATAAATACGTAAAGCTCTAACAGGACAGAGTAAAGGCCTACGTCCGTCTGAAGACGGCAGCGCCTTAATAACAATCGGTTCCGGATATTTATTAGGAGCCTGATTCTTGGCTAAAAATCCAACATTAGTAGTGAAGGTGATAGTGTTCCCGACACTACGATAGTGAGAATCGTCCACCGATAGTGCATGAAGCTCACTGACTCTTCTAGCAGAAGAGAAAGCTAAGAGAAAAGCTGTCTTATAAGACAAGAATTTGAAATCTACTGTCCCAAGAGGCTCAAATGGCTTTTCCTTCAGTTTAAGAAGAACCCAAGCTAAATTCCACTTAGGAATTAATCTAAGAGTTCTGGGTCTATTTATCGAGAAGTTTCTAACTAACTTAGATAAAGAGACATTAGATCCAATTTGTAAACTATCGTGGTGTGCATAGGTATCAGATAACATAGACCTATAACCCTTAATAGTAACAGGCTGCAGTTTGATCTCGTCAAACAAGTATACTAGAAAGTTAGCAATGTCTGGTATGGAGGGATCAAAAATATCAACAGAATGATCCCTACACCAACGACGAAAAACCTTCCACTTAGCCGCATAGTTTAGCGAAGAGGAGGTCCTCCTACAGTTAGAAATCGCGTCCACTGCTCGTCCTGTAAAGTGATTGCCATCCAAGAAGACCTTGCGGGTTGTGATGAAGTTGACGCGATTTCCCCTGCGAAAGAAGATCCTCCCGTGGAGGAAGCTTTCGCGGTAGGTCCCACAACAGACACCTGAGTAGATTTATCCACGGTCTCTGTGGAGACAGAGATGCTACCAACAGAATCTTGCATTGAGATTGTTTTATTTTTAGCAATACTTGCTGAATCAACGGCGCTGGAGGATACGTATATCCTATCATTCCGTCCCATGAGATCGATAAAGCGTCTACTGCAAATGCTCTTGGATCCGGACACTGTGACACATACGTCTACAACTGATTGTTGAGATGTGTCGCAAATAAGTCTATCATTGGCCGTTCCCATTGGTAGCAAATCTGACTGAATACTTGTTTGTTGAGAGTCCACTCCGACGGCAACAAGCGACCCTTCCGTGAAAGGGAGTCTGCTAGTACATTCAGACGACCCGGTATATGATGGACCGAAAGTAGAACTTGATGTTCTAGAGCAAACAGAAGGATTCTTTCCGTTAAATTGAATAACGGAACGGAATGAGTGCCTCCCTGGTTCCGTATATACGCCACTACTGTCGTATTGTCGGATAGGATTTGGACATGAGCTTTGTGAAAAATGTCCATCCAATGACGTAACGCAAGCCAAATTGACATCATTTCCTTGATGTTTATGTGCTTGCTTAGGAACTGCGGATCCCAAAGACCCTGGCATCTCGAATCCATTGGGATCAATCATGCACCCCAACCTGTTTGACAGGCATCCGTCATAATCGTAAAACTCACATCCGGCAACTGCAGCGGAACTCCCTGAGTTAACCACTGAATGTTTGCCCAAGTCTGAATCTCTCGTTTCACTTGATCTGACAAGAGAACGTCTATGTCGAGCGAATGAATTTTCACACTCCAATTCTGAGTCAAGAAAATTTGGAGAGGACGCGTGCGTAACCGCCCCATCGGAATGAGATCCGCAGCGGCTCCGCACAGACCTATCAGTCTCATAAACTCTCTCGCTGTGACTTTGTCTGCGTGCAGACAATAGCGAGCGTAACAACTGACTAATTTCGCTCTGGTTAACGGCAGACGAACGAGATTGTTGTGCGTCTCGAAGCTCATTCCCAGATGTGTGAATGACTTGGACGGCACCAGATCCGACTTCTCCTCGTTTATTATAAAACCGAGACATCGGAGCAATAGAAGTAGATTCTGCACATCGTTCTGAAGCGTTAACTCGTTGCCGTATCTCTGAAGAATGTCGTCCAGGTAGGCCGACGTTACCGCAGACGAATGAGCTCGGAAATACATCATTACCGAGTTCATTACCCGAGTGAAAGCCCAGGGTGCTAGATTCAATCCGAAGCACATCGCCCGGAATTGATACACCACCCCTAGGACTGCGAAGCGTAGATAGTTCTGAATGTCGGATGTACCATGACGTGAAAGTACGCATCTTGAGATCTATGCTTGATGCATAATCGTTCACCCGAATACTCGCTCTGACCGATCGAATCGTCTCCATATAAAACTTCGGAGCGACGATCAGCTTGTTTATCCAGCTCAAATCTATGACTGGACGGAATGAGCCATCTGGTTTCGGAACCAGAAACAGATGGCTGTAGAATCCCGGTGTCTCCTGGTTTTCTACGACCTCTACCGCGTTCTTCATTAAAAGAGACTGCACCTCTGATAACAGAGCGTCTCTTTTCTGCGGATTTGACGGAAGTTGAGTCCATTTTGGTCTTCGAGTTAATGGAGGCTTTCGTTTGAAGGATATCTTTAGACCTTCCGAAATCACCCCTCTCACCCAAGGGTCGTCTGTAATCGACGCCCACTCTTGTGAAAAACTCGACAACCTTCCGCCAACCGGTACGCGATAGAGGTTGAAGCCATCACCTCCTGGACCTGCGAGGCCTGCGGTAGGAGAAACCACGTCCTCCACGACCCGCACCTCGTCCCGTCGACCTCGGGGTGTCTGACCGGTTGTCCCGGCCCGAAGGACGTCCCGAACGTGAGTCGCTACCTTGACGGTCTCTTGAATAAGACCAAGAGGACGCACCGGAACCTCTACAGGAACCTCTCTTGGGTGCATTAGACCCAGAAGTGCCTGTCTTACTCTTATCTGCCGTGTCCGACTTCTTAGAAGCAGATTTGAACAGCAGAGAATCCAAAGCTTTCTTTGTAATTTTATCGTAAATTGCAGAAAGCTTGCCGTCGAAGAGAAGTTCTCCGGAGACCGAAGCGACTCTGAGAGAGTTCTTCACCTTACTATCCACGAGTGTGGATGTAGCTAGGGCTGCGTCACGTCTAACCAACTCCAAGTTTGCCACTGAAAGGGCGGAGTTACACGTGGAATAAGCTACTGCCCTTGAAAGAAGTCTTAAAGAGGATTGTATATCCTGGAATTCTTTCCCTTGAAGACGCAGTGATAACACCTTAGTAAGATGATCTGCGTAAGATAAGGCATCTAAACTGGCTCTGTTAGACGAAATAGTTGTTTCCAACACCGCGGTTGGAATAGACGCTGACGACGGTAATGATAATTCTAAGTCTTCCGCCTCGTCGTCCATACGCAGAGGAACTCTCGGGATACCCTGTCCTGCCGTATCGAATTTATTCCTTGCATTAATGAAAGGCAGGTTGAGAGTATTGGCGGACAAGAAACCTGCTTTTCCCGTTTTGGAAGCAAGTTTGAATATAGCGTCGTTCAATAATTCGAATGTTCTTGCAACATTATTGGACTGAGACGGAAACTCGGGAGCGATGTCCCTGAACCGCTCAAAGAAATCAGAGTCCATTGACGCTATAATTCTCTTGTCCGGAACCGCAGCAGTCTGGCCCGACGGAACAACTTGAGGGAGAAAGTGCTGGATGAAGTCCACGGCAGCTTTATGTTGTTCCGAATGAGATAGCTCCAAGTCATCCGTATCCCTTTCACCATCCGGTCGGACCTCATGATGCTCCCGGTCGTCCGCCCCCGATGCTTCGGCGGAGCGTACCGACCCAGCGCCGTCGGATAATTCCCGATCCGACACCGTTTCTGTCGGTTGCTGGGATGCTGCGATAAGTTGTGCTATTTGCACAAGCACGTCCGACATCGAGGCCTGCGGAGGCGCAGTCTTTCGCTGCTTCGCCGAGGGCAGCTCCGCATCTGATGACTCCCGCATACTCTTCCTATGCGAACGTCCGGAGTCCATCGGCCTCGTGTCCCTGGCTACCGGATGGTGTGACCTGGTCGCCGAAGAATCCCTGATCGGCGAAGCTGGTAAAATATCGGCGGTCACGTAGCCAAGGTGCGGTCAGGTGCGCTGATGAGAGGAAGAAGCCTGAGCAGTCTCCGCGGACTGCCTATACAACGGAGCGTCCCGAGCGACGGATGCGTGCTCCGCTTGCGACACGTTTTGTACCACAACATCTGGTCCCAGATGTTGTTGTACGAGAGAGGGGCCTCTCTCGCTCGCGGCCCGGCTGGACCTGGATGAGCTAGGAACCGGACTCGAAGGCTTCCTCCGATCTCTCCTACTATCCGCCGTCACTGGGTGTGCACGTTGAATGTTTATAGTGCTCGCATCACCCAACATTTCCTCCTGCGCATCGGACGAACCCTGGTGCCGAACCATTCGGTGAATGGACGCTACACCGGGCGAGCTAGCGGACGACATTTGTTTAATCTCCATGAGCACTTTTGCCGCTAGCTCTGTATTCATTTGTGACGACGAAAGCGCACTTGCGGAAGATAGCATGGAAACATCACCCTGTTCTTGTTCCTCTGAAATAGAAACTGATAGAGTAGAGTGACCTTGCGGAGAAAGAGCTGGTATCGCTCTTTCTCCAGAAACAACATATCGTGACACACGTTTCCAATGTTTCTCATCCCAATGTTCACATATAGGACAGGGATTAGTGCGAGAACACTGACTACAATTAATACAATGATCATGAAAGTCAGAGGAAGATTTCTTCCTATTACAATTTGAACAATATCCTTTCATTGTGAAAAGTCAACAACAAGTCCTAGTTACTCGCACAAATCCCTAACACAAAGATACATAATAACATGATCCATTAATAATGAAAAAACAATTGAAAATCAAAATAATTTTTGAAAAGTTAAAAAATTTATAGTAATTTATATATTTTTTATACTTACCAATGACCCAGACATAGCTGGTGCTAACTCTTAAAATATAGGGCCAAACACAAATTTTGCCCCCCAATCCCCAAAATTTGCATCTAAAACTAAAGAAAACATGTCCTGAAAGGCCCTCCACACTTCGCCCCTACTGCGCATGCGCAGTGTCAAGGACGTTCCGAAATTGGCGCCATTTATCATTCTAATAACCAGTGCCTGGTAAGCGCTATGTACTCAGCGGGGAGGCAAGAGTTCCCAACTCCTGGGAGGGCCATCCCCGTCTGGGTCATTGGTAAGTATAAAAAATATATAAATTACTATAAATTTTTTAACATTTTTATACTGTACCAATGACCCAGACATAGCTGAATAGTAAAAAGGCTGGAGGGCCAAGGACATAGAGCAAAATGGAATACGCTCAATAAAATAAAATAGAGTCATCCCCTGTAGGGAAAAGAAGTAATAGGCCTTACATGTATCTTTCTTATTTATGATAAATTAGAAAGATACAACACCTTCCAAAATTGAGCTTCATACCTCCATGTACTCTATTAATATCCAATATAATCCTTATACTAATAATTTTTAAAGTAAGCCAATAATAAAGTAAGTCTAGAGAATAGAGACTCTTATACTCCTAAAAGTGTCTGAGAATTGCATAATCATGTCCGTTGACATATGCAATATTCAAAAGCTATACTTTAAAAACTAAGACTTGAATGAATTTTATAAACTTAAACTTCTCACTAAACAACCATCCCAATAACAGCTCAGAATTACTAACTCCGGAGGAGGTATCCCCTTGTTTTCATAGTAAAACAGGTGACCCAAGGGAACACCCTCCCCCCCCCCCCCTTTTTCTTGCCCTGGGTCAAATAGCCCAGAGCGAAGAGGGCAGCCGAACGGAGACACTGCCGAAACAGACAGCCTACCTAGCTATAGTAGCAACTGTTAAGAGAATGACATTCTGAGCAGTAGATAATAGACCTACAAAAGAGGCCTCAAGAAATTGACTCGATATTTCTAAGATAAAATTCATGAATGTGGATGGCTGAGCGCAATGAGCGGCCTTCAAAAATCTATAATAGCGACACTATTAAAGTAAGCCCAAGAAGTAGAAGAACTCTTACTTCATGAGCCGAAATCTTAAGCACAACTGCTAAGTCAATGATATACCATAAGCAGTACCGATAGTTAATAGAATCCATAAACAATAAAATGGAGCGTAACGTCCTTCTACTAGACATCAAAGACAGAAGAAGCTTACGCCCTTGTAATAAACAGATATCTGTTTATAAATACATAAACTGTACCCGGAAAGAGTAAAGGCCTATGCCCATACGAAGACGGAAGGACCTTAAAATAATAGGTTCCGGATAATAGGAGCCTAACTCTTATGCAACAATCCAACCTAAATAGTAACGGAAGTATTGATTCCGAAACTATGAAAGTGAAAATCATTCATCGATAGTGCATGAAACTCACTGACTCTACAGTAAAAGAGAAACCAACAGAATTACTGTCTAAAAGGTCAGAATTTGAAAACTACTGTTTCCAGAGGCTCAAATGATTACTTAGCTAAATAAGAACCGAAGTTAAAATCCGTATAGGAATTTAATCTAAAGATTCTAAGTCTATTTATCAAAAAGTTACTAACTGACTTAGATAAAGAGACAAAAGACTCAATTGTAAACTATCGTAGAGTGCATAGGTATGAGGTAACATAAACCTATAACCTAAATAATAACAGGCTGCAGTAGATCTTGTGAAACAAGTATACTAAAAAATAGCAATGAGTAGTATGGAGGGATCAACAATATGAACATAATGATCCCTACACCACGACGGAAGAGCCTCCACTTAGTCGCATAGAATAGCGAAGAAGAGGATCTCCTATAGTAAGAAATCGCGTCCAAAGCTCGTCCAGTACAGTGCTTACAATGCAATACGGACCACACAACGGAATACATGAAGGTTGCGACCTTGCTGGTTGTGATAAAGATGACACGATTTACCCAGTGAAAAAAGATCCTCACATAGAGGAAGATTTCACGTTAAGATCCACAGTAGACAAGAGAGTAAATTACTCATGATCTCTGTGAAGATAGAGATGCTATCAACAGAAATGTATTGTGGTTGTTTATCCTAGCAATACCTGCTAAAACAACAGCGCCGGAGGATACGCGTATCCTATCATTCCGTCCTATAGATCAATAGAGCGTTAACACTATTAGCTCAGAGATCTGGACAAGCCAACACATGCGTCTGCAATTGATTAGCAAGCTGTGTCAAAAATAATCATCATTGGGCGCTCCCATAGATAGCAAATCTGATTGAATACTTGTTTGTTGAGAGTCCATTCTGACAGCAACAAGCGACCCGTAAGAGAACAGGAGTCCGATAAAACAATCAGACGACCCGGAATATGACGGACCAAAACTGAACTTGGTGTACTATAACCAACAGACGGATTCTTTCCATTAAATTGAATAACGGAAACGAAAGAGTGCCTCCCTGGTTCCGGAGATACGCCACTATTGTCGAATTAAAGGACAGGAATTTGGGCATGCGTTTCTGAATAATGTTCATGCAATGACATAAAGCAAGCCTAAAAAACATTATTCCGCGGAAGATAAACTGATAGCTAAAAGACTGCGGAACCCAAAGACCCTGGCACTTCGAATCCGTAGGGATCAGTATATATCCCAATCTGTTTGACTGGCAACCGTCATAACAGCCACACTCGGGTCCGGCAACTGCGGCGGCACTCTCAGAGTCAACCACCGAATGTCTGCCCCAGTCTGAATCTCTTGTAACACTAGATAGACAAGAGAATGTATAAATCGAGCAATTCATGGATTGCCGGAAAGTTGCCGTCGAAGAGAAGCTCCTCCGAGAACGAAGCGACTCTGAGAGAGTTCTTAACCTTACTATCCACGCGTGTGGATGTAGCTAGGGCTGCGTCACGTCTAACCAACTCCAATCAGCCACTGAAGGGCGGAGTTATACGTGAACAAACTACTGCCCTCAAAAGAAATTACATTGAGAATAATATCCCGTAAATCTTTTCTTGAAGACGTAATGATAACGCCTCAGTAAGGCGGATTACGTATAATAAAGCGTCTAAGTTAAGTCTACTATACATAATGTCGTTCCCAACAATGAAATTGGAAAAGACATAAACGGTGAAAAAGAATATATGCAGTCTTTAATCACACCGTCTAGACGCATATGAACTCTCGGTAGCCCTGCTCTGCCAAAATAAACTATTTGTAAAAATGATAAAATGGCAGAAATGAGCAATGCGGACAAGAAACTAAACTATCATGCTTAGTAGCAGGCTTGTATATATATATAAATATATAGCGTCGAAAAATAAAACACATGTTGTAATGACAATATTGGACTGCGTCGGTAAGTCAGTGACAATGTCCCTGTACCGAACGAAAAAACCGAGTCCAATGACGCTATAAGTCTCTTATCCAAGATCGCAGCAATGAAGTCCGAAAAATAATCACTGGAAGAAATGCCAGAAGATATGAAAGGCATCTTCCGATACTACTAAAGGGAAAACTCGAAATCTTTCGAATCCCTTTCGCCATCCTGTCGGACCCTATAAAGCGTTCGGTCGTCCGTAGCTGATGCAACCGCGGACCGCACCGACCCAGCGCCGTCGGATAATTCCTGATTCGACCGAGAAACTGTCAATTGCTGGGATGCTGCGAAACAACTGTGCTAACTCGGATAGCACGTCCGTCACTGAAGCCTGAGGAGAAGCGGTCTTACGATGCATTGCCGCTGGAAGCTCCGTGATCGTTACCCCGTGCATACTTCCAATATGCGAGCGACCGGAGTGTATAGGCCTCGTGTCCCTTGGCTACCGGATGGCGCGACCTATTCGCCGTGGAATCACTGAATGCCGAAACTGATCGGATACTCGAGGTCACGTAGCCAATGTGCGGTCGTGTGCCCTGCTGTGAGGATGAGGAAGCATTAAAGACAGTCTCTCGGACTGTCAATATAACGGAGCGTCCCGAGCAACGGACATATGCTCCGAATATAAAATATCTGAACCACAACATGCGGTCCCCTATGTTGTTGGCTTCCTCATGTAAACAATGAGTGTAAAAACACTAAAATAAGACTCCAGGCACCCAGGCCCGAAATCAGTTACCAAAAATACACTATCTGATGCAAAACAGAGACTTCCAGGGAAGAAACTGCAGAACATCAGATGGAAGATGCAGAACACAACGCCTAACCACCCGTAGGTGAAGACGTAAACATGGGGAAAGAACAGAATTCATTCTGTTATTCAGCTAAAACTCCCAAGAAATTTTAGTAATAATAATTACAGAAACTATGCCAAAAGCATGGGAGAATAGCTAGGGGGAACTTAAAGGACAGGGAGAGAGGAAAACACTTGAAAAAACAGTGTAACTAAATAATCAGAATGACAACAAAATGGCTGCTGCCTTGAAAATAGGTAACTTAACATAATTTCATTAAAAAATTTTAAGTTACAGCCCTGATAATATTCTGTCACACATTCTTTTCCTCTCATCCTTTTCTATCCTCCTTAGAATCACCATTTCACTAATATTTATGTGTCTGGCATCATTTAAACTGAGATTTAAAAGCACAAAGATCAGTCAGATGTTAACTGATGAAGGGCCAAACTTAGAATGATAAATGGCGCCAATTTCGGAACGTCCTTGACACTGCGCATGCGCAGTAGGGGCGAAGTGTGGAGGGCCTTTCAGGACATGTTTTCTTTAGTTTTAGATGCAAATTTTGGGGATTGGGGGGCAAAATTTGTGTTTGGCCCTATATTTTAAGAGTTAGCACCAGCTATGTCTGGGTCATTGGTACAGTATAAAAATATATTTTTTCAGCAAAGCCCAAGTTTCTGAAAAGTAACATTGAGCCCCAATGGATCCGAAGGCCAAGTGCGGTCAAAAATTTTAAATTTATATTAAATAATTAATGCAACACTTACGGATAATAATAATGTATCTTATAGTGAGATAAACTACTCCAAAGGCAAACAGCCCCCCTCAAAAGAGACTGTTGCCAATGTAAACAAATAGTGTAAAAACACCAGAAAACATGACTCCAGGCACTGACAAAACTGGCCCGAAATCAGTCATCAAAATTACACTCTATCTGATGCAAGACAGAGACTCCCAGGGGAGAATCTGCAGAACATCAGATGGAAGATGCAGAACACAACGTTTATACACCCATGGGTGAAAACGTAACTATGGGGAAAATAACAGAAAACATTCTGTAACCAAGCTAACTCTCCCAAGAGAATTTAGAAATGATCTTTCTCAAAAATATGCCAAAAGCATGGGAGAATTGCAAGGGGGGACTTAGAAGACCAGGGGAGAGGAAACACTGAATAAGCAGTGCAACTTTATAGCAAGAATGACAACAAGAGGCCCATGCCTCGAAAATAGGCAACTTAACATAATTTCATAAAAAATTTTAAGTACAGCCCTGATTATTTTTTGTCACTCCTTTTTCCTCTCCTCCTTCTATATCCTCCTTAGAATCACCATTTCTCCAATAATTACGTGTCTGGCATCCTTTAAACTGAGATTTACAAGCACAAAGATCAGTGAGATGTTGACTGATGAAGGGCCAAACAGAGAATGATAATTGGCGCCAATTTCGGAACGTCCTTGACACTGCGCATGCGCAGCAAGGGCAAAGTATGGAGGTCCTTTAGGACATAATTTCTTTTGGTTTTAGATGCAAATTTTGGGGATTGGGGGGCAAAATTTGTGTTTGGCCCTGGATTTTTTAGAGTTAGCACCAGCTAAGTCTGGGTCATTGGTACAGTATAAAAATATAGGCAACTTAACATAATTTCATTACAAAATTTTAAGTTACAGCCCTGAATATTTTCTGTCACTCCTTTTTCCTCTCCTCCTTCTATATCCTCCTTAGAATCACCATTTCTCCAATATTTATGTGTCTGGCATCATTTAAACTGAGATTTACAAGCACAAAGATCAGTGAGATGTTAACTGATGAAGGGCCAAACAAAGAATGATAATAGGCGCCAATTTCGGAACGTCCTTGACACTGCGCATGTGCAGTAAGGGCAAAGTATGGAGGTCCTTTAGGACATGATTTCTTTTGGTTTTAGATGCAAATTTTGGGGATTGGGAGGCAAAATTTGTGTTTGGCCCTAGATTTTTAAGAGTTAGCACCAGCTATGTCTGGGTCATTGGTACAGTATAAAAATATGGTAAGTTGGTACTTCCGTTTCTAAAGAAATACGCCCGGTTGCAGAGTTTCTAAATCTAAGTGTAAACAATAACATTGAGACCGATTCAATATATTTTCTGAAAACTACTGTGTGATTTATTCACAGGATACATTACGGGACAGGTGGGTGGTTGACTGGTTGACAATCAATTGAAAAAAATCCACTGGCCTTGATAATTCAATACGCTGACAAATTGACATACAAATGGTGGTTATCGCTTCTCGCCATTTTTTTTATAGCATTTCTTTCAGTTCAGCATTAGTATTTTAAGTAGCAAATACTTTTAAACAACTGATCATTTTATTAAAATTTTAATACCTGATCATCTGCTTTGTATTCTTTTGAATGAATAATTTGTATCACACACTGGGGCACACTGGAAAAATGAGATTGACCTAAATTTCAAGCACTGTTAAAAAATAACGTATGAAAGCCAACAGGTGACATCAGATTTAGCATTATCGAAGTTCCTTCGACCGATCGAGGCACAGCAAATACTTTGAAAATGATTTGCTGCTATTGGTAAATCATCAATTTGTACATCTTATTCTCGGAGAAAATGACAATTTACCGTAATTTATCAAGGAAAATCGTAGATTCTCTGGAATTCTCAGAAACATGTATGACACCAGGAACCATAAGTAAACACCGAGAGAGTGATTCCACTCAAAATACTCTATAATTTCAACAAGATGAATGTCATAAACCATGTTATTTTACTTGTTTATTAAAGATGAGCCCAAACAATGAAAAGTGGGTGCCACCATGTCATTGACTCATTGCATGATTTGCAATGTTTGCACAATGTTTTCACAACTGGGATTATCATAGATTCACAGAGAGATTAATTACAATTGCATTACTTTAATTTTCTTGCACATTTGTGTGGATATTGGACACAGGGATGATGACAAGTAAATTCAATAGTGATAACTGATTAACCTTGCAAGTCATTCAATGAATCGCTCAATTCAGTGTGACGATTCACACTGAATTGAGTGATTCATTAAATAACTTGCTAGACTAATCAGTTATCACTGTTGAATTAACTTGTCAATTTCATGCAAATCAGCACAGAACTTATTAAGTTACTATATGGCTAAATGTTAGGAAACTGGATCAGTTTGAGACTACTTTCAGTGTTCTGTCACATACTGAAGACCGTACCGAAACCGATATATTTACCTGAAAAATACCAATACCGATCCTGAAATTTCAATACCACACAGCACTATCTGAAGGTATGTATATACGCCATAATAATACGAGTTATTAACATAAAATTAAGCTGAGGGTTAATACAAATCATTGAAAATATGTGGCAGGGTTTAACTTTGGGGGTGTTTAAATAATTTTCTTGAATATTTTATGTACCTGGTCAAGTTTCCTTTTCCTCTTTCCTCGGGGACTCGAAATAAATGGATATCTGGGCAGACTTTTTTAGCATCATCTCCTCTCATTCCCCCTCCTCTCTTAACACCCTTGGCTCTTGCTTCGTACCCAACAGCTAAAATGCTAAAAATGTCATCAGAGTGAGTATTATGAAATTTATGTCTGCAATACATGTTCCTAAGAATCCTTCCTCACTAGTCTACTTGTAGGACAGACAATCAGTTGAAGTGAAGTCAGTTCCCAAATCCGATATTTATTCATTGACAACTGTCAAGTGTATTCTCAGCCCAGATACCAATTAACTACCTTCAATAATAAATATGCATATATTACAACCGTGTTAAATGAATAAAAAATAACAGAAATAACAGGGGTGTTAGGGCCCTGCAAATATTTGCTATTCGAAAATGAACTCGATTCAACTGCTGTATTCAATTCAAATTCATTTCGACAACTCATGTGAATATCTATTGCATGGTTTTTTTTGTGTTTTATCACAATCTCTAAATTGATAAATGCCAGAAATTGACGATAGCTGTTGTTGACGACATCAACCACAACAGAATTTAACAACACTTCTGCGGCCTGCTAAATCAATTTTCTCTTTCTCTTTCTCAATATTTCAATTTATTACACAGCCGAGGAAATGTTTCCTGAAATTCAGAATGTAGTGCGCTGAATAAGTGGCATATCAAGTTGAGTATAATAGTGATCTTCGCTTGATATATAAGATAACCAAATGTTATCCATGAGGGAAGGAAGCCTGTTTCTTAACACCTGCAAAGAGTAATTAGTAATCGTCACCATGGTCCAATTCCAAGAAAATAAAACAAAAAAACCCCAACTGCTGTGTTACAGAAAGCTCCCACAAATGCATCTCTACCAGTATGTGATTACAAAAACAAACCTTATAAGCGTCCATTTCCGATACCAAATGAGAATCTAAAAATAATCGGGAATTCCTCTGATGTAATTCTACATCACTTGGACACAAGATTGTTGCCTTTAGGTTGGCAATTTCTACTAATGTTGTGATAGGAATGCTAACAGAGAACTAGAGTGATGTCACGCATGCAGCCCGAATGTCCCAGGAATGGCAATGCTTAGACGCAAAATAGTCAGAGCCATTTTTTGTTAACAGTTTACCTAACAAATCTGCCATATCTGCACTTGTGATGTACAAAATTTGCTATTCAAATTTTATTTTTTCATTTCTCTACTACAAAACATACCTCATGACCTATTAATGGAACAAACTTGATGAGCTTGTTCCAATAAGGAGTAATAAGCCATGGTTAGGAGTAAATAAAAACTGAAAAAAACTGATGTTTCAGAAAAATAATTTGTACTGTTGGCTTCAACTTGTGTAAGGTAAAGGATTAAAGATGCAGTACATAAAGCAATGTTGGGTTATATGAGTCAATTTTCTTTTTTGCATGTAATAACTCCCAATCCTTCAAAATGCATTTTGGGAATAATTGCCTAAGTGACATGTTTGTGTGTGAGTGTGTGTGTGTGTGTGTGTGTGGAGGGGGGGGGGGGGAGGGAGGGAGGGAGTTGTGGCACCTATATTGAAACCTGGCCTGTGGTTGAAATCAAATAATCCAAACTGGAGTTATCGGTCAGAAACCAATTGTTTACAGACAGATGGATGGACCGACAGATGGATGGACCGACAGATGGACAGACGAAAGTCATGACTATAGCCCTGACTATAAACAGTCAGGCTAAAAATGCATTTTGTACCAAAGAAAAAATATTGCATGAATGGCCATGAGTGAGGAGGTGGGGTGGGGGTGAGGGGTGGGAGAGAGTGGGGGTATGTTAGAGGCGTCCATTTTTTGTTCCACATGTGATCAGTCTAAATCCTTCAGAATGCATTTTGAGCAGAGAAAAAAAATACCTAACTGGCACCATGGGGGTGGGGGGTAGTGTTTGCCTGGGTTTTTAACCACAAACTTTAACCAAAACTGTAAAAAAAGCATTTCTGTCAAAAGAGAAAAGTGCCTAATTGCCCCCCCCCCCCCCCCCCCCCCCCCCCCCCCCCCCCCAGTGAGTGAGTTTAAAAAAGGTTCTGCATGTAGTGACTGTAAATAGTTCGAAATGCATATTCGAGGAAAGAAAAAAAAAATGCGGAATTGGGGGGGGGGGGGGGGGATAATTTCTGTTTGGATTTTTAACCACAAACTTTAACCAAAACTGTAAAAAAGCATTTTTGACAAAAGGAAAAAAAAAGGTTCTGCATGTAGTGACTGTAAATAGTTCAAAATGCATATTGGAGGAAATAAAAATAAAATGCCTAATTGTAAATAGTTCAAAATGCATATTGGAGAAAAGAAGAAAAAAAAAGCGTAATTGGGAGGGGGGGGGGGGGGGGTAGGGTGTGGTGGTGTTTGTCTGGGTTTTTAACCACAAACTTGGAGTCATCCTACCAAGCTACAATGAAATCCCTTCATAATTATGTCCTGTGGAATATTCTAAAGGTTTTCGGGCTTCGGGCCTCTGTTGCCGTCACAGTTGCCCAAAAGGGGATGTTCTCATCTAGACATTATATGAAGTCAACCTATCGAGTTACAATGAAATCCCTCCATAAATATGACCTGTAGACTGTGCTAAAGGTTTTCAGGCTTCGGGCACATTGCTGTCACAGTTGCCCAAAAGGGGACGTTCTCATCTAGACATTATATGAAGTCAACCTATCAAGTTACAATGAAATCCCTCCATAAATATGATGTGTGGACTGTGCTAAAGGTTTTTGGGCTTCGGGCCTCTGTTGCCGTCAGTTGCCCAAAAGGGGAAGTTCTCATCTAGACATTATATGAAGTCAACCTATCAAGTTACAATGAAATCCCTCCATAAATATGACCTGTAGACTGTGCTAAAGGTTTTTGGGCTTCGGGCCCCTGTTGCAGTCACAGTTGCCCAAAAGGGGACGTTCTCATCTAGACATTATATGAAATCAACCTATCAAGTTACAATGAAATCCCTCCATAAATGTTAAAAAATTTATAGTAATTTATATATTTTTTATACTTACCAATGACCCAGACATAGCTGGTGCTAACTCTTAAAATATAGGGCCAAACACAAATTTTGCCCCCCAATCCCCAAAATTTGCATCTAAAACTAAAGAAAACATGTCCTGAAAGGCCCTCCACACTTCGCCCCCACTGCGCATGCGCAGTGTCAAGGACGTTCCGAAATTGGCGCCATTAATCATTCTAATAACCAGTGCCTGGTAAGCGCTATGTACTCAGCGGGGAGGCAAGAGTTCCCAACTCCTGGGAGGGCCATCCCCGTCTGGGTCATTGGTAAGTATAAAAAATATATAAATTACTATAAATTTTTTAACATTTTTATACTGTACCAATGACCCAGACATAGCTGAATAGTAAAAAGGCTGGAGGGCCAAGGACATAGAGCAAAATGGAATACGCTCAATAAAATAAAATAGAGTCATCCCCTGTAGGGAAAAAGAAGTAATAGGCCTTACATGTATCTTTCTTATTTATGATAAATTAGAAAGATACAACACCTTCCAAAATTGAGCTTCATACATCCATGTACTCTATTAATATCCAATATAATCCTTATACTAATAATTTTTAAAGTAAGCCAATAAATAAAGTAAGTCTAGAGAATAGAGACTCTTATACACCTAAAAGTGTCTGAGGATTGCATAAACATGTCCGTTGACATATGCAATATTCAAAAGCTATACTTTAAAAACTAAGACTTGAATGAATTTTAAAAACCTAAACTTCTCACTAAACAACCATCCCAATAACAGCTCAGAATTACTAACTCCGGAGGAGGTATCCCCTTGTTTTCATAGTAAAACAGGTGACCCAAGGGAACACCCTACCCCCCCCCCCCCTTTTTCTTGCCCTGGGTCAAATAGCCCAGAGCGAAGAGGGCAGCCGAACGGAGACACTGCCGAAACAGACAGCCTACCTAGCTATAGTAGCAACTGTTAAGTGAATGACATTCTGAGCAGTAGATAATAGACCTAACAATAGAGGCCTCCAGAAATGGACTCGATATTTCTGAGATAAAATTCATGAATGTGGATGGCTGAGCGCAATGAGCGGCCTTCAAAAATCTATAATAGCAACACTATTAATGCAAGCCCAAGAAGTAGAAGAACTCTTACTTCATGAGCCGAAATCTTAAGCACAACTGCTAAGTCAATGATATACTATAAGCAGTACCGATAGTTAATAGAATCCATTAACAATAAAATGGAGCGTAACGTCCTTCTACTAGACATCAAAGACAGAAGAAGCTTACGCCCATAGTAATAAACAGAAATCTGTTTATAAATACATAAACTGTACCCGGAAAGAGTAAAGGCCTATGCCCATACGAAGACGGAAGGACCTTAAAATAATAGGTTCCGGATAATAGGAGCCTAACTCTTATGCAACAATCCAACCTAAATAGTAACGGAAGTATTGATTCCGAAACTATGAAAGTGAAAATCATCCATCGATAGTGCATGAAACTCACTGACTCTACAGTAAAAGAGAAACCAACAGAATTACTGTCTAAAAGGTCAGAATTTGAAAACTACTGTTTCCAGAGGCTCAAATGATTACTTAGCTAAATAAGAACCGAAGTTAAAATCCGTATAGGAATTTAATCTAAAGATTCTAAGTCTATTTATCAAAAAGTTACTAACTGACTTAGATAAAGAGACAAAAGACTCAATTGTAAACTATCGTAGAGTGCATAGGTATGAGGTAACATAAACCTATAACCTAAATAATAACAGGCTGCAGTAGATCTTGTGAAACAAGTATACTAAAAAATATCAATGAGTAGTATGGAGGGATCAACAATATGAACATAATGATCCCTACACCACGACGGAAGAGCCTCCGCTTTAGCCGCATAGAATAGCGAAGAAGAGGATCTCCTATAGTAAGAAATCGCGTCCAAAGCTCGTCCAGTACAGTGCTTACAATGCAATACGGACCACACAACGGAATACATGAAGGTTGCGACCTTGCTGGTTGTGATAAAGATGACACGATTTACCCAGTGAAAAAGATCCTCACATAGAGGAAGATTTCACGTTAAGACCCACAGTAGACAAGAGAGTAAATTACTCATGATCTCTGTGAAGATAGAGATGCTATCAACAGAAATGTATTGTGGTTGTTTATCTTAGCAATACCTGCTAAAACAACAGCGCCGGAGGATACGCGTATCCTATCATTCCGTCCTATAGATCAATAGAGCGTTAACAATATTAGCTCAGAGATCTGGACAAGCCAACACATACGTCTGCAATTGATTAGCAAGCTGTGTCATAAATAAATCATCATTGGGCGCTCCCATAGATAGCAAATCTGATTGAATACTTGTTTGTTGAGAGTCCATTCTGACAGCAACAAGCGACCCGTAAGAGAACGGGAGTCCGATAAAACAATCAGACGACCCGGAATATGACGGACCAAAACTGAACTTGGTGTACTATAACCAACAGACGGATTCTTTCCATTAAATTGAATAACGGAAACGAAAGAGTGCCTCCCTGGTTCCGGAGATACGCCACTACTGTCGAATTAAAGGACAGGAATTTGGGCATGCGTTTCTGAATAATGTTCATGCAATGACATAAAGCAAGCCTAAAAAAACATTATTCCGCGGAAGAAAACTGATTGCTAAAAGACTGCGGAACCCAAAGACCCTGGCACTTCGAATCCGTAGGGATCAGTATTATATCCCAATCTGTTTGACTGGCAACCGTCATAACAGCCACACTCGGGTCCGGCAACTGCGGCGGCACTCTCTGAGTCAACCACCGAATGTTTGCCCCAGTCTGAATCTCTTGTAACACTAGATAGACAAGAGAACGTGTAAATCGAGCAATTCATGGATTGCCGAAAAGTTGCCGTCGAAGAGAAGCTCCTCCGAGAACGAAGCGACTCTGAGAGAGTTCTTAACCTTACTATCCACGCGTGTGGATGTAGCTAGGGCTGCGTCATGTCTAATTAACTCCAATCAGCCACTGAAGGGCGGAGTTATACGTGAACAAACTACTGCCCTCAAAAGAAATTACATTGAGAATAATATCCCGTAAATCTTTTCTTGAAGACGTAATGATAACGCCTCAGTAAGGCGGATTACGTATAATAAAGCGTCTAAGATAAGTCTACTATACATAATGTCGTTCCCAACATTGAAATTGGAAAAGACATAAACGGCGAAAAAGAATATATGCAGTTTTTAATCACACCGTCTAGACGCATATGAACTCTCGGTATGCCCTGCTCTGCCAAAATAAACTATTTGTATAAATGATAAAATGGCAGAAATGAGCAACGCGGACAAGAAACTAAACTATCATGCTTAGTAGCAGGCTTGTATATATATATATATAGCGTCGAAAAATAAAACACATGTTGTAATGACAATATTGGACTGCGTCGGTAAGTCAGGGACAATGTCCCCGAACCGATCGAAAAATCCGAGTCCAATGACGCTCTAAGTCTCTTATCCAAGATCGCAGCAATGAAGTCCGAAATAATAATCACTGGAAGATAATGCCAGAAGATATGAAAGGCATCTTCCGATACTACTAAAGGGAAAACTCGAAATCTTTCGAATCCCTTTCGCCATCCTGTCGGACCCTATAAAGCGTTCGGTCGTCCGTACCTGATGCAACCGCGGACCGCACCGACCCAGCGCCGTCGGATAATTCCTGATTCGACCGAGAAACTGTCAATTGCTGGGATGCTGCGAAACAACTGTGCTAACTCGGATAGCACGTCCGTCACTGAGGCCTGAGGAGAAGCGGTCTTACGATGCATTGCCGCTGGAAGCTCCGTGATCGTTACCCCGTGCATACTACCAATATGCGAGCGAACGGAGTGTATAGGCCTCGTGTCCCTTGGCTACCGGATGGCGCGACCTATTCGCCGTGGAATCACTGAATGCCGAAACTGATCGGATACTCGAGGTCACGTAGCCAATGTGCGGTCGTGTGCCCTGCTGTGAGGATGAGGAAGCATTAAAGACAGTCTCTCGGACTGTCAATATAACGGAGCGTCCCGACCAACGGACATATGCTCCGAATGTAAAATATCTGAACCACAACATGCGGTCCCCTATGTTGTTGGGCGAGAGAGGGACCTCTCTCGCTCACAGCCCGGACGGACCTGGACAAGCCAGGAACCGGACTAACAGGCTTCCTCCGATCTGTCCTCAATCTGCCGTCACTGGGTGAGTACTAAAGTAATTAAAGTGCTCGCATCGCCCAAATCTCCTTCCTAGACCGCAACGGACGAACCCGGCAGCCGAACCATTCGATGAATGTACGCTACACCGGGTGAGCTAGCGAATGTCACTCCGTAGGCGATAGACATATTCCATGAGCACTTATTGCCGCTAACTCTTCATTAACTATGACGACAGAGGCACACTTTTGAAAGACATCTCCATAACTCTTCGAACAAGAAACCAGAAATGCTTGGTTAGCAAGCATAAAATAATAATATATATAGCGTCGTTCAATAATTCGAAAGTTTGTGTGACATTATTGGACTATGTCGGAACTGAGGGACGATGTCCCTGAACCGAACCAAAAATTTCTAAGTCCACCGACGCTATCAGTTTCTTATCCGGCATCGCAGCATTCTGGTCCGACGAAAGAAGCTGTAGAAGACCAAGTCAGATGACATACACAACAGCATATGTTGTTCCGAAAGGGAAAGCTCGAAATCCTCCGAATCCCTTTCGGTATCCCGTCGGACCGGATGAAACTTTCGGACGTCCGTACCCGCTTCCGCGGAGCGTCCCGACCCAGCATCGTCGGATAAAATATATGCGACAGATTCAGTTGATACTGGGATGCTGCGATAAACTGTGCTATTAAGGAAAGCACGTCCGTTCCCGAGGCCTGTGCAGTAGCGGTCTTACGATGCATTGCCGCCGGAAGCTCCGTGTACGTTGACTCCCGCACACTTCCTATGCGAACGTCCGGAGTCTGCAGGCCTCGTGTCCCTGGCTACCGGATGGTGTGACCTGGTCGCCGAAGAATCCTTGATCGGCGAAGCTGGTAATATATCGGCGGTCACGCAGCCAAGGTGCGGTCGTGTGCGCTGACGAGAAGAGGAAGCCTTAGCAGTCTCAGCGGACTGCCTATACAACGGAGCGTCCCGAGCGACGGACGTATGCTCCGCTTACAACACATTTTGTACCACAACATCTGGGGCCAGATGTTGTTGAACGAGAGAGGGGCCTCTCTCGCTTGCCATCCGGATGGACCGGAATGAGCTATGAACCGGACTAAAAGGCTTCCTGCGTTCTCCCTCCGATCCGCCGTCACTGGGTGTGCATTAGGTTAATTTATAGTGCTCGCATCACCCCAAAATTCCTTCTAGACCGCAACGGACGAACCCGGCTGCCGAACCATTCGGTGAATGGACGCTACACCGGGCGAGCTAGCGGACGTCGAAGGCCGTCGAACCTACTAGGGTCCTCTTAGCCAATTGGCGTATTTACATGAGCACTTTTCCGCTAGCCCTTCATTAATTGTGACGACGGAGGCACACTGTTGGAAGACATCACAGATACATCACCCTAATCTTGATCGTCTGAAATAGAAATTGATAAAGTTGAGTGACCCTGCGGGGAAAGGACCGGAGTGTCCAAATCCCCAACAACATACCGTGACATACGCTTCCCATATTGTCATCGAAATCATACGATACAGAACAGGAGTTAATGCGAGTACACTGACCACATATAGAATGATAATAAAGTCAGAGGAAGACTTCCTCTTAAAACAATTGATCAATATCCTTTCAATGTGAAAAGAAAACAAGACCTGGTACTCGCACTAACCCCTGGCAATCAAAATACATAATAATAATATGATCCATTAATATAGAAAAAATAATTGAAATCAAAATATTTTGAAAAAATATTTTTTCAGAACAGCCCAAGTTTCTGAAAAGTAACGTTGAGCCCCAATGGATCCCAAGCCTAAGTGTGGACAAAAATTTTAAAAATATTTTAAACAATTTATTCAACACTTACGAACAATAATAATGTATCTAGTTATGATTAAAATAACATCAAGATATTATTTTTTAGAAATCCCCCCCTCACACAGAGGGCTGTTGAAAATGTAAACAATGAGTGTAAAAACACTAAAATAAGACTCCAGGCACCCAGGCCCGAAATCAGTTACCAAAAATACACTATTTGATGCAAAACAGAGACTTCCAGGGAAGAAACTGCAGAACATCAGATGGTAGATGCAGAACACAACGCCTAACCACCCGTAGGTGAAGACGTAAACATGGGGAAAGAACAGAATTCATTCTGTTATTCAGCTAAAACTCCCAAGAAAAATTAGTAATAATAATTACAAAAACTATGCCAAAAGCATGGGAGAATAGCAAGGGGGAACTTAAAGGACAGGGAGAGAGGAAAACACTTAAAAAAAAACAGTGTAACTAAATAATCAGAATGACAACAAAATGGCTGCTGCCTTGAAAATAGGTAACTTAACATAATTTCATTAAAAAATTTTAAGTTACAGCCCTGATAATATTCTGTCACACATTTTTTTCCTCTCCTCCTTTTCTATCCTCCTTAGAATCACCATTTCACTAATATTTATGTGTCTGGCATCATTTAAACTGAGATTTATAAGCACAAAGATCAGTCAGATGTTAACTGATGAAGGGCCAAACTTAGAATGATTAATGGCGCCAATTTCGGAACGTCCTTGACACTGCGCATGCGCAGTGGGGGCGAAGTGTGGATGGCCTTTCAGGACATGTTTTCTTTAGTTTTAGATGCAAATTTTGGGGATTGGGGGGCAAAATTTGTGTTTGACCCTATATTTTAAGAGTTAGCACCAGCTATGTCTGGGTCATTGGTACAGTATAAAAATATGATGTGTGGACTGTGCTAAAGGTTTTCGGGCTTTGGCAACCATCATGGTTGAATGATCGCAACCAAAAGGGGAATTCTCATCTGGGCATCATGTGGACTGATCCTACGAAGTTACAATGAAATCCCTTCATAAATATGAGCTGTAGACTGTGCTGAAGGTTTTCGGGATTCAGGCACCTGTAGCTGTCACAGTTGCCCAGTTACGTCCAAAAGGGGACTTTCTCCTGTGTAGAAATTATATGAAGTCAACCTATGAAGTTACACTGAAATCCCTCCATAAATATGACCTGTAGACTGTGCTAAAGGTTTTCGGGTTTTGGGCTTGGGGCAGTCGTGACGATTGATAGATCACGCCCAAATGGGGAAATTCTCATGTAGACATCATACGGAGTCATCGTATCAAGTTACAATGAAATCCGTATATATTAAACATGACCTGCAGACTGTGCTAAAAGTTTTGGGGTTTCGGGCTTGGGCAGCCATCACGGTTGACAGATCATACCCAAACGGGGATGTTCTCATCTAGGCATTATACAGAGGCATTCTATGAAGTTGCAATGAAATTCCTTCATCAATATGACCTGTAGACTGTGCTAATGGTTTTCGGGTTTTGGGCTCGGGCAGCCATACTGGTTGACCGATCACGACCAAAAGGGGACATGCTCATGTAGACATGACCTAAAACCTGCATATGAAATTTCGTGATGATCAGACAAGAAATACCGGGTATAGTCTGTACTTGAAGGTTGAATAAAAAACTTTAACCACAAACTTTAACCAAAACTCCAAATGTCAACTAAACAGGAATAAGAAAAAAAACAAAAAAAACACTTGAACCTTTAGTAAAAAAACTTTAACCACAAACTTTAACCAAAACTCTAAATGTTAACAGAAAAAGACAGACGGACGGACGGATGGACAAAAGTCATTACTATAGCCCTCACTGTAAACAGTTGGGCTAATAAATAATCGGATTATCTCTAGAATACAAGAAAGTGACCAAATCCCTGTACCCTGAATAATTTCCATTGGCAAAGAGGCTCTTCAATTAAAAGAGATTAAGTGTAACAGGAAAACTCTGGTCATTTTCCCATATTCTAGTGAAAAACAAAGCATTTATTCTATTACTAGTGTTCATGTATCTTGTTTGTACTTATAGAGCTTACTCAAACAAGACATAATAGATTAAATGCTATTATACCATGATTGCTGTGTGTACATTATTTAACGTTAACTGACACAGAAGAGACATTGAGAAATGTAGCGTTGAAATAATGCCATTTGGATTTTTACTAATCGACTAATCGCTGGGTAGTAGTCGACGATTAATCGACTAGTTGGTTATGTAATGTCAGATGCTAAACTAAGCAATAAATTCTACAAAACTGGTTTTTAACTAAATTCATTGGCTTCCAAATTACAATACAATTAATGAGTCTAACTGCGCGACATTACTGAAGCCGATGTCTCCATGTCCTTACGACCAACCAGTGCCGCAAAAAATGAATTGGTCTAATAATAAATCTTTGGTGTTCCAATATTCGGTTCTGTCAAATATTTTTAAGCGAAATTGAACTTTTCCCCCAAAATTCCCTTGTATATTGTGGTCTAATAAGAAATTTTTGCACTTTGTTATTGTGCTAAAAAACTTTGAAAGCAGAAAACAGGTCAATGAAGAAGTGTACTCTGATGTCGTGATTGTTCCATGACCTTCATAACTTAATCAACCCCCACTGAAAAGCTAGACAAACTATAAACAATAACCTCATTGAATATTAAATATATCACGTGACTAAACAGTTTGGTCAGTATGTGCACTTAGTAATGCGAGTTGTGAAACTTCATTCAATAGTAAATAACATTATGTGACGTTTTCATTTCTGACCAATCTTATTACAGCAACATTTACCCAAAATAAGAACGTGTTGAAAAAGTTGAACATTTGTAGATGAACTTCTGCTGTCACAGCCTGTCAGCGTTAATTAAAATGACACAACAGTTTGTAGGCATACTGTTCACACCTCATTTGTGTGTTTTAATCACAAATCTTTGACCAGTAATTTAATTTATTTTCTTGAAAATTGGAGAGCATGAAAAAGAGAGCTTCTTGTTTCCAATGTAGAAGTGCGAGTGCGATAGCACACTTCAAATTGAAAGCACTGAATTAATTTTAATAAAATGATATTAAATTTCTTAAAGGAACACAGTGGAAACTTCAAGGCTTTAGAGAATACACTCAGGCAACTAATCGACAAGTGATTCACTAATCGGTTAATAGATTTGTTTATTACTAATCGCATCAGCGTCGACTAGTCGAACTAGAACTATCACTGAAGGTGATTAATACCCCCTCTTTGGGTTTTTAGAGGAATGCACTTCTGATCATGTAGGCGAAGGCCATAAGGAAATGTATACATAAAGATCATTTTTTGTTGCTGAAATTTGTATTTGCATGTGGTCTTCCACAGAACAGCACTGAATACTTAAAGAGCCCACACATATATGGTTTACATTTGGAAAAACACATTTACAATGTGCAACATGTATTCAAAATCGGTTCATTAATGTAGGAGGAGTTGCACACACAAGAATCCCATTTGAAAACCCATAATAAATCCAAGTTAAAGGGAGATAACCTGCTTAAAATTGTCGCAGATCAAAAATTTGGGAATATGCGTATGTTCACTTAGTTGTGATAATGTTTGAAAGGTTTCGTCAAAATTGATTGATAAATGTAGGAGGAGTTGCACGCACAAGAATTTCATGTAGAAACCCATAATAAATCTAAGTTAAACGGAGATAACCTAGTTAAAATTGCCACAGCTCAAAAATTTTGGAATATGCGCATGTTCACTTAGTAGTGATGATGTCTGTAAACTTTCGTCCAAATTGATTGATAAATGTAGGAGTTGCACACACAAGAATTTCATACAGAAACCCATATTAAATCAAAGTTCAAGAGAGATAACCTGGTTAAAATTGTTGGCGGGTTTCTAGTCTAAATATGGCCTGAAAAGTCTGTAATATAAGTCTTTGGTTTGGTACGTCCTTTGAAAGTACATACTAAACTATAAACTTATATTATGGACTTTCAGGCCATGTTTGGACTAGCAGGCTTCATGCATTAATTCAGACATGTTAACCTCCAGGAAAATTTTTCAGGGAACCTGAGGGTGATTTTCGGGGAAATGGGATGGATTTCAGGGAAAAGTTCGCGCAGGGACAAAACAAAAGAAAAAACTTGCGAATTTTCAGCTCATCGACCACCAGGTTATATCCAGATCTAGTTGTCAATTATGCTGATGCATTTATACTATGTTAAAAAATCATAAAATAATTGTTGATTTGCAGCCCCTGCCCCCGCCATTCTCTTCTTCATGACCACCCCCCCCCCCTCCCTCACAAGGGCACCACCACCTGTGGTTTGCTTTTATCAAAGTCTACTAAGCTAATAATTTCCCAAGTCTGGAAATGTTAACAGGAAAAGATGTCCTAATGTTCAGTTACTGCAAAAAGATTAGTACTTGGAAAGTATCTCTTTCAAAATCCTTCTTGCATGTGTGGATGCTTGTGCCCTGCACAAAACTTTTCTTTTCATCATTGAAGCATTTTTTTTTTTTAATTCCATTCAAAATTTTCTGGGTACAGACGGCCAATAGTTAAAAGTTCTGTAGTCAGCACAACGGAATAAATGTAGTGTTAGAAAATAAGTCCATTGTGTTTAAATACGCAGTCATAATTTTTCGGCATCCAAAGCGACTTTAACCTATTTTTAAACCGTGTTAAATAGTTGAGGTCATGACAGGTGTTTGTTTATGTTTTGATTTGGAAAAGGGATGAGGATTAAAGCTATTCTATGAATAAATAAATATATATTATTTAATTCCTTTTCATATATTTTATTTACCAAAAAACTGCATTGAAGGTGGAGTTTTCAATTTTTTGAAAGTAAGTCACCTATTTTCACTTCGACACTCGCACACTGATCACGAATCTCCGATAACGAAGAAAAAAACAGAAATAAACATGAACACAGTTGAAATATATATCATAAAATACCCTTTTCTTAAATAAATTTAACTTAAATCCATATTTTACTGCTTTATGCATTTTTACCGGAGTTTGAAATGCATGTGATTTGACTCTGAACGTTTTACATAAGTTACAACGGGAAAGAAATATTTGACTGTTGTTTTCCGGGATTTTTGGTCCAATACTGATTCCCGTCCAGGAGGCCGGGAACTGCACTGAAATTTTGGGATTTTCCCGGGCATTCCGGGAGAGTTAACATGTCTTCATCAATTCAAGGTGAATACGTGTTGAATTGTTGCTGGAAATGATCAGTATCCACTCAAAAACACTAGATTTTCTTTTCATTATACATTTCTAGAACAAATTGATCATTTCCAGTGATAATTTGACTTGTACTCACCTTGAAGTGATGCTTTGAAAGCCGCCATTTTGATTGATACCATGAAAGTGAACATTTCTATATCTTCACATTGGAGGATGCGATTTCTATCTTTCTGCAATTTCTTTGATAATCTATCGTTTAGTGTTTAATAAATAGGAGTATGGCACTCGTGAAACACTTGAAAAACTCCAACTCGGGTCATTGATTCTGGTCCAACATCCACCTACCACATACACTCCCACCCTATGTACTGTATTATTGTCTTGTGCTTCAAGAAACACCTCAGCTTTATTCCTGATGCTTTGTGCTTAAGTGAATAAATTTGTATATCAGTGCCTAAAACACAATAATCAGCCATTAAATTGACATTTGAGTGCCCCACCTCCCTCTTCCATACAGCAGACATCAGTTATATTATCACTCCATAGTCCATAATGACTAACAGCTCAGTAGTGATTCCAGTCAAATCTTGACTATCTGTACAAAAGGCCTAACACTAAATAGAAACCAATAATGGGTAATTTTATAACTGTCTTGAAGATTTATTTATGACATGAGCACCTGTTCTGTGGCCCAACACTTTATGGAGATGACTTAATGTTTACCCTTCACCAATCCAAATTATTTCAAAATTTGTTTTTTCCTTCTAATTTTTCAAAACATTTTAACAAAACTTCCCCATGCGACCCCTGATTGGACCGCACATGTTAAACGCATTCTAATGAGGGGGGGGGGGGGGGGGGGGGGGGGGGGGGGGGGGGGTTACAAATGCTTTTATTGAAATATTTGCTTAAAATAATGTTTTTTCAATTGTTCAGTTTGTCAACTATGCAGCTGGATGTGGCCGATGTGTTAGGTAAAGGGTTCAACCAATAAAAATATACTGAAAACAGCTCAGAGCGGCTGCTAACCATATTATAAATGACAATACCAAATGACTGGTATTTCAATAAAAGTGTCAATGACACTGTAGCTTAACTTGACTGTGTGTAGTGTTTGATGAAAAGGATAATGTTCAGTATTTATAAAAGATTTATGAAATAAGACAAAAATTGTGATAATTGAGAAAATGTTAATTTCTGTTCCCCACATGCTATGTTTTCAATAAGAATAATTTGAGGTGTAGACTGTACTGAAGAAATGAGTTCTGGGTTAATGGGCCCTCACAGTTAACGTATGTCAACCAAAGTTACCAAGTTACAGTAAAATCATTCCAAAACAAGTCATCCTACAAAGTTACAATGAAATCCCTTTATAAATATAACTCAAAGACTTCGCTAAAGGAATCTAGGTCACATGATGGTCTGGTGGTCATGGTTGACCGATCATGACCAAAATAGGACAGTCTCATCTAGATATCATACCAAATTATCCTACCAAGTTACAATGAAATCCCTTCATAAAACCTGTAGACATTACTTAATCAATCCAGGTCACATGACCAGGTGGCAGTAACGGATGACCAGTCATGACCAAAATAGGACAGTCTCATCCAGACATCATACCGAGTTATTCTTCGAAGTTACCATGAAATCGCTTCAAAAGTTAAAAAATTTATAGTAATTTATATATTTTTTATACTTACCAATGACCCAGACTTAGCTGGTGCTAATCTTATTAATTCAGGGCCAAACACAAATTTTGCCACCTCCCCCCCCCCCCCCCATCCCCAAAATTTGCATCTAAAACCGAAAAATGTCCTATATGGTCCCCCATACCTTTACTCCTCTGCACATACACAGTGTCAAGAAGGTCCCGAAATTGGTACCAAATGTCATTCTTACAACCAGTGCCTGGTAAGTGGGGAGGTATGAGTTCCCAACTCCTGGGAGGGCCATCCCCGCCTGGGTCATTGGTAAGTATAAAAAATATATAAATTACTATAAATTTTTTAACATTTTTATACTGTACCAATGACCCAGACTTAGCTGAATAGTAAAAAGGTTGGAGGGCCTAGGACATAAAGGAAAATCCAATAGGCTCAATTACATATAACAGAATTATCCCCAAAGGAGAAAAGGAGAGATAGGCTTTACATGTATCTTTCTTATTTATATTAAAGAAGAAAGACAGAATACCATTCTGTAATTGAGCACCATAACATCAATGATCTCTATTAACATCCAGTATAACCCTTTATACTAATTATTTTTAAAGGTAAGCCAATAAATAAAGGCAGTCCAGAGAAATGAGACTCTTTATACTCATTAAAAGTGTCCGAGGATTATATATTAACGCCCGTTTGACACGTGACATATACAAATGCTTCACACCGAGCTACACTATTACAAAAAATATTACATGTATGAGTAAACATTAGCTTCACACTTTAAAACCATCCCGATACCGACTCGGAATTACTGACTCCAGGGGAGGTATTCCCTTGCTTTTCACAATAAAGCAGGTGACCTAAGGGAACACCCCCCCCCCCCCTTGCCCTGGGTCAAATACCCCAGAGCGAAGAGGGCAGCAGGACAGAGTCAATGCCAGAACAGAGAGCCTGCATAACTATAGTTGCAACTGTTTAGTGGACGATATTCGGAGCAACTGATAACGGACCTAAACAATGGAGGTCTCCAGAAATGGACTCAATATTTCGGAGATAAAAATTTGTGAATGAGGAAGGCTGAGACCAATATGCAGCCTTCATGAGATCAGTAATAGCAACACTATTTGCATAGGCCCAAGATGTTGACAGAGCTCTTACTTCATGAGCTGAAATCTTAATCACTGACTGCTGAGTAGAAGATAATTTTCCATAAGCAGTACGGATAGTTAATTGAATCCATCTAGCAATAGAATGGACCATAATGTCCTTTCTATTAGGCATCAAAGATAGAAAGAAATGCTTACGTCCCTTTCTAATAAACTCAGACCTACGTTTGTAAATACGTATTGCTCAAACACGACAGAGTAAAGGCCTATGCCCGTCTGAAGACGGAAGGGCCTTAATAACAATAGGTTCCGGATACTTATTAGGAGCCTGATTCTTAGCCAAAAATCCAACATTGGCAGTAAAGGTAATAGTATTACCGACACTACGATAGAGAGAATCATCCACAGATAGTGCATGAAGCTCACTAACTCTTCTAGCAGAAGAGAAGGCAAAGAGAAAAGCTGTCTTATAAGATAAGAATTTGAAGTCCAAAAGGCGCTTCTTTTAACTTAAGAAGAACCCAAGCCAAATTCCACTTAGGAATTAATCTAAGGGTTCTAGGTCTATTTATCGAAAAGTTTCTAACTAATTTAGATAAAGAGACATTAGATCCAATCATTAAGCCATCATGTGTGCATAGGTATCGGATAGCATAGACCTATAACCCTTAATGGTGACAGGCTGCAGTTTAATCTCATCAAACAAGTAGACTAGAAAATTTGCAACGTCTGGAATGGAAGGATCATAAATATCTACCGAATGATCCCCACACCACCGACAAAAGACCTTCCACTTAGCCGCATAATTTAGCAAAGAGGAGGTCCTCCTACAGTTAGAAATCACGTCCACTGCTCGTCCTGTAAAATGCTTCCCGTGCAAGAAGGACCGCACAACGGAAATCCGTGAAGGTTGAGACCTTGCGGGTTGTAATGGAGGATGCGCGATTTCCCCTGCGACAGAAGATCCTCCCATGGAGGAAGCTTCCGTGGCATGTCCCACAACAGTCACCTGAGTAGATTTATCCACGGTCTCTGTGGGGACAGAGATGTGGAGACAGAGATGCTACCAACAGAATCTTGCATTGCGATTGTTTTATCTTGAGCAATATCTGTTGAATCAATGGCGTTGGAGGATACGCATATCCTATTATTCTATCCCATGAGATCGATAGAGCGTCTATTGCAAACGCTCGAGAATCTGGACATGGAGACAAATACGTCTGCAACTGATTGTTGAGATGTGTCGCAAATAAGTCTATCATTGGCTGCTCCCATTGGTAGCAAATCTTATTGAATATCTGCTTGTTGAGAGTCCATTCTGACGGCAACAGACGACCCCCTCCGTGAAAGGGAGTCTGCTAAAACATTCAGACGACCCGGAATATGACGGACCAATAGGAGAATCTGATCTAGTACAAACAGAAGGATTCTTTCCATTAGATTGAACAACGGAATGGAATGAGTGCCTCCTTGATTCCGAATATACGCTACTACCGACATATTGTCGGATAGAATTTGCACGTGTGCATTCTGAATAACGTCTATCCAATGACGTAGCGCAAGCCAAATTGACATCATTTCTTTTATGTTTATGTGCTTGCTCAAAAACTGCGGATCCCAAAGACCCTGGCACTTCAAATTCGATGGGCTCAGTGTCGCACCCCAACCTGTTTGACTGGCATCCGTCATAATCGTAAAACTCGGATCCGGCAATTGCAGTGGAACTCCCTGAGTTAACCACTGAATATCTGCCCAAGTCTGAATCCCTTGGTTTGACAAGAGGATGGCCGTATCGAGCGAATGAATCTTCGCCCTCCAATTCTGAGTCGGAAAGATTTGGAGAGGACGAGTGCGTAGCCACCCCATTGGAATGAGATCCGCGGCGGTTCCGCACAGACCTATCAGTCTCATGAATTCTCTCGCTGTAACCTTGTCTGAGTGAAGACAATAGCGAGCGTACCAACTGACTAACTTCGCTCTGGTTAACGGCAGACGAGCGAGATTGTTGTGCATCTCGAAGCTCATCCCCAGGTTGGTAAATGACTTGGACGGCACCAGATCCGACTTCTCTTTGTTTACTATGAAACCGAGATGTCGGAGCAATAGAAGCAGATTCTGCATATCGTTCTGAAGCGTTAACTCATTGCCGTACCTCTGAAGAATATCGTCCAGGTAGGCCAACGTTATCGCAGACGAATGAGCTCGGAAATGCGTAATTACCGAGTTCATTACTCGAGTGAAAGCCCAGGGCGCTAGATTCAGACCGAAGCACATCGCTCGGAACTGATATATGACTCCCAGGACAGTGAAGCGCAGATACTTTCTGAATGCCGGATGTACCATGACGTGAAAGTACGCATCCTTGAGCTCTATGCTCACAGCATAGTCGTTCAGTCGAATGCTCGCTCTGACCGATCGAATGGTCTCCATATAGAATTTTGGAGCCACTATCAGCTTGTTTATCCAGCTCAAATCTATCACTGGAACGAGCCGTCTGGTTTCGGAACCAGAAAGAGATGGCTGTAGAAACCTGGAGATTCCTGGTTTTCTACGACCTCAATCAAGTTCTTCATTAAAAGAGACTGTACTTCTGATAGAAGCGCGGCTCTTTTCTGTAGATTTGACGGAAGCTGAGTCCATCTTCAGTTTTCCTTTGAAGGACAGTTTCAGACCTTCCGATATAACCCCTCGAACCCAAGGGTCCTCCGTAATTAATTCCCAATTGTTTGAGAAACTCAACAGTCTTCCGCCCACTGGAACGCAACAGAGGTTTAAACCATCACCTCTTGAATCTGCGAGGCTTGCGGTAGGAGAAACCACGTCCTCCACGGCCCGCACCTCGCCCCGTCGGCCTAGGGGCGTCTGACCATTTCGGCCAGCGTTACGTAACTCCAGATTTGTCACTGAAAGGGCGGAGTTATACGTGGAGAATGCAATGGCCCTGGACAAAACTCTTAAGGGCGTTTGTACATCTTGGAATTCTTGTCCCTCAAGGCATAATGATAACGCTCTGGTAAGGTGATCTGCGTACAAGAGTGTGTCTAAATTGGCTCTATTAGACGTTACTGTCGTTTCCAACATCGACAAAGGAATAGACATAGACGACAGCATGGATAATTCAAGGTCTTCAGCCTGGTCGTCTAGACGCAGAAGAAGAGCAGATGCCAGTAGGAAGGCTGACCTGCCCGTTTTGTTAGCAAGTTTAAATATTGCGTCATTCAATGAGACATTTCTGGACTGTGACAGAAATTCCAGGATGATGTCTCTAAACCGATTGAAAAAGTCGGTGTCCAGTGGCGCTATAAGCCTTCTATCCGGCTGCGCAGCATTTTGGTCCGTTGGAACAGCATCTGGAAGGTAATGCCAGATGAACTCCACTTCAATTTTGTGCTGTTCCGAAAGGGAAAAATCCAATTCCTCGGAATCCCTTTCGCCATCCTGTCGGACCTCTTGCAAATCTTGGTCGTCCGCAACTGATCCATCGGCAGAACGCACCGACCCAGCATCATCTGATAATTCATGTTCCGACAGAGGCTCTGCCGGCTGCTGGGATGCTGCGATGATCTGTGCTCCCTTACAGAGACCTGAGGAGCTGCGGTCTTACGGGATTTAGCTGCAGGAAGCTCCCTGGACGTTGCATCTTACATACCTCTTTTATGCGAACATCCGGATGCTGAAGGTCTCGTATCCCTGGCTACCGGATGGCGTGACTTGGTCGCCATGGAATCCCTGGTCGGCGATGCTGACTGGATGTCACTGGTCAAGTAGCCAAGGTGCGGTTGTGTGTGCCGTGAGGATGAAGAAGCCGTATATGCAGTCTCTCCAGACTGCCTATATACTGGAGCGTCCCGAGTGGTGGACTTATGCTCCGTCTGAGGAACGTTATGTACTACAACATCTGGGGCCAGATGTTGTTGTACGAGAGAGGGGCCTCTCTCGCTCGCAGCCCAGATGGACCTGGACGAGGTAGGAACCGGACTATCAGGCTTCCTCCGTACTATCCTCTGTTCCGTCGTCACTGGACGTGCACGTGGTAAGTTTATAGTGCTCGCAACACCCAAATCTCCTTCCTGGACTGCAACGGATGAACCCGGGTGCTGAGCCATTCGGGGAATGGTCGCGACACCGGGCGAGCTAGCGGACGTCAAACCCTTCGATCGAACTAGTGAACTCCCGGGTAATTGACGTATCTGCATGAGCACTTTTGCCGCTAGCTCTTCATTTGATCGTGACGACGGAGGCACACTTCTGGACGACATCACGGAAACGTCACCCTGTTCTTGTTCCTCTGAAAAAGAGAGTGAAAAACTAGAGTCACTGGGCGTGCATGTGGTAAGTTTATAGTGCTTGCAACACCCAAATCTCCTTCCTGGAGTGTAACGTTAATGTAACACTTACAGACAATATTAATGTATCTTGCTATGATGTAAATTAAGCAAAAGACAAGTAATCACTATCAGAAGTAACAGTTGTCAAGCTAAACAAAAAGTGTAAACAAACCGGAAACATGACTCCAGGCACTAATAAACATGGCCCAAAATCAGTTACCAATTTAAACACTATCTGATGCAAAACAGAGGCTTCCAGAGAAGAAACTGTAGAACATCAGATGGTAGATGCAGACCAAAATGCCTAAACACCCAGGGGTGAGGACGTAAACATGGGGAAAAAACAGAAAAAAATTCTGTTACCAAGCCAAAACTCCAAAGAAATTTTAGTAATAAACATTACAAAAAATAAGCCAAAAGCATGGGAGAATAGCTAGGGGGGAATAAAGGAAAGGGAGAGAGGAAACACTGATCAAACAATGGAACATTCATAGCAAGAATGACAACATCAGGGCATGCCTCGAAAATAGGCAACATGTAATAATTTCATAAAATAATTATAAGTTACAGCCCTGAACATTTTCTTGCACTATTTTTTCCTCTCCTCCTTTAGTATCCTTCTTATATCCACCATTTCTCTCATGATTATGTGTCTGGCATAATTTAAACTGAGATTTAGAAGCACAAATAACAGTGAGGTGTAACTGTTTTGAGGGCCAAACAAAGAATGACATTTGGCGCCAATTTCGGGACCTTCTTGACACTGCGCATGTGCAGAGGAGTAAAAGTATGGAGGACCATATAGGACATGAATTTTTCGGTTTTAGATGCAAATTTTGGGGACTGGGGGGCAAAATTTGTGTTTGGCCCTGAATTAATAAGATTAGCACCAGCTAAGTCTGGGTCATTGGTACAGTATAAAAATATATGAACTATTGACTGTGCTAAACAAATCTAGGTCAGGAGTCTGTGCAGCAGTCACGGTTGACCGATGACGGCCAAAATAGGACGTTCTCATCTAGACATTATACCGAGTCATCCTACCAATTTACAATGAAATCCCTTCATAAATACAAGCTGTAGACTGTGCTTAAGGAATCTAGGTATTGTGCCCCTGCTGCCGTCACGGTTGACTGAACCTGACCAAAATAGGACGTTCTCATCTAGACATTTCACAAAGTCATCCTACCAAGTTACAATGAAACCCCTTCATAAATACGACCTGTATACTGTGCTAAAGGTTTTCGGGCCCGGGAAGCCATCACAGTTGACCAATCGTGGCCAAATGGTTACATTCTCATCTAGATAGGACCTCAAACCTGCTTAGGAAATTTTGTCATGATCGGACAAGAACTACAGGGTGTAGCCTGTGCTAAAGAAAATGAGAACAAACTCATGGACTTACAGACTCACAGACTTCCGCACACGTGATGGCAATAGCATATTTTGACTTTGTTAAGTTAAACTAAAAATTAGACATCTGACCAGTATAAAGAAACATGGAAGTTTATCTGCATACTTACTAACCACCTTTGTAGTCATTGTACTGAACAACAGCACATGGCTTTCCTTTGTATTGTGGTTGTAGTCTTTGTTCTACTTGAACATAGAAACAATCCATATCAACTAAGTTCACTATTCTCTCCATGATTTGTTTGGCTGACCTATCACAAATTTTTCTCCATACTTAGTTGCCTGTAATAAATACATAAAAAAGTGTTTAAATATTGTAAATACAGTGCAAAGTTGTTAACAGAATAGCCACTTTGGAGTGAAGAATATAAATTAAAAAGGAGTATTCAATAAATAGGAATTTGGTCATTTTCATGAACTTTGGTGATAAACCGAGCCTTTATTCCTTTACATCTTGTATAACAGAGCTCATGGAGCTCAGTCAAACAAGTTGTAATAGATTAAATGCTTATCTGGAATGTCAAAAGTTCTTCAGAGATCGAAGAACAAAGCTTCGGCATAAAAATTCTTCAAAATACAGCGATAGAGCTGCATGGAGTAAATTGAAAAACTCTTGTCTTTGTTTTCATTGTCTGTTTATATATATACTCGGTCAAGGTCATCGGTCCAAAAAAGAATTGATATACAATGACGTCTAATATCAGATAATGAGAAAGATCACCTTAATACTACACACTATTATTATGTGGAGACCACACATGGCACACAGTTGCCATATATTACTTGCGAGGTATCATTACACCTGTTAGAATTTCTTAGAATTACATAATTGTTTCCTGATGAAAATGTGTGGTATCGCATAATATGCCATGGAAGCCATCTTCAATTAAAAATGCAGACAGTGTTGTCCTTTCCCCAAATGTAGTCTTGTTGCTGCATCGTAAAATGTTTTGAATGCCTAGCTTTGTTCTTAGATATCTGAAACACATTTGGCTGCGAGTTGAATGGATATATTTTTCATATTCTTTGTATATTTAATTTGAATTTAAGGAATATCAGAGGCGGACATTTCAAAAATAAAGAAATTTCCCCTTCTTATGTGATAGATTTACCGTGTGACTAAGAGATTGGTAAATGGCCCTTATAACTTGAGGTTGGTGGGGGGTGGTATATGCAAGGCATGGGTGGCCCTGTAAATTGGTAGTGGGGCCGCCACTGTTCCCATATGGGCCGGTCAACTGCTGAAATGTCCTGGGCCAAATGTTTGGCCATTCTGCCCCTGCGGTTCTATAAAATAATGCATGTACTGTCGCTCTCAGATTTTTTTTAATAGCATTCTAACTTAGGGTGAGTGACCGAGTTGTCTCATGTTTTGAACCTTATTTATATACCAGGCGTTATGACTGATTAAAAGGCAGTAAAGCATGTGAAAGTCAGTAGAGGAAATATCTGTAGGGGGGCGATTCAGAGGTTAATGTGCAACAGGCATATCTGGAAGCGCGTGGCTGAGTGTGAGAAGGTTGTCTACATGTCACTAACTTTTGTAATACCCCTTACTATCTTAGGTCTAAGAGAACCAGGGCTCTATATGTGGTATGGATATCATAGAGACTATATGATGTGTCCCTGCATGCATTCGTGGGGTGTCCAAGGGCCTCTCTCAGAAGAAATGTTTAAAATGTCAATGCACTGTCATTAAGAGTGAATATTTGGCGAGGTGATGTATATTTTGTTGGAAAGTAAGCTCCAGTAGGTGATAATTCTTTGAGTACCCCAAAATAGGATCTGTAATGTTGAGAATAATGAAACAAACAACATACTTCAATGAATGAGATATGTATTAAATAAAAGGCATTCAAGCACACTGCTTCTCATAGAGAGATGATGATGATGATGTTGATGATGACGATGATGATGCTGAGATGATGATGGTGGTGATTATTTGATGATGATGATGATGATGATGATGATGATGATGATGATGATGATGATGATGACGACGATGATGATGATGATGATGAGTTGAGTTAATGCAGAGTTGAAGTCGAGTTGAACTGTTGATTTGAACAGCCTGAGCAGAAGAAAGAGGGCCCGTAGAACAAAGGTCCTCTGTCTGCTCCTGTAACTGTCGCAGATAAGTGGAGAAGGTAGCATTTCTCCAGTAGGCTGCCAGCATAACATCCGACAACATGACGGAGTTAGTATAAGCCCCGAGAGGACAACAATGCACGCACCTCATGGCAGAAAAACGATTGGTAATACAATTGCCATTAGCTAGACAAGCGGAAGCTGCACGAATAGCTAGACAAATCAATCGAGAAATGGATTCAGGAGAGATCTGGCATGAGAGAAAACGCATATCCAGCTAAACCAGTTGAGTGAGTGCCTCCTTGAAGAAGAAAAGCAACTCCACTGCTCGTCTCTAAAAACCACTACGGAGGAGACAGGACCCGATAAAAGACATGCACGAAGGCACAATGAAGTCGGGTTGATCTGAAACCTCGGGCAACTTTGGCAAAGAAAGTCGCGACGTAGAGGGAGACATGCTGGAACCGCCGCTAACAGAGAGCGGAGTAGATTTATCCATACCCACCGAGGAGACAGTGGTGTGATCGAAGGGATTCAACAACTGCAGGTTCATATCTGGGCTAGAACCTGAGGCAGAATCGGAACTGGTAGGAAGGCGTAGCTGACAAGACCGTCCCAAAGGAGGGCCAGAGCGTCCACAGCGAAAGCCAGAGCATCTGGACACGGGGACACGAAAGTGTCCACCTGATGGTTCCAATGGGTCGCAAAGAGTTCGATGTGAGGACGACCCCAGAGATCGCACAGAGACTGGAACACCGCCATGTGGAGCATCCACTAGGTGGAAAAGAACCTGCCCCGTCGGGACAGGGAGTCGGCTAGGACGTTCAGACGACCGGGAATGTGATGAACCACCACTCCGACGTTGACATCCTGAGCGAGCAGTAGAAGATCCCGAGCCAAATCATACATGGGAACATAGTGCATTCGGCCCTGGTTCCGAATGTAAACAACCACTGTAGAATTGTCAGACCACAGAAGGACCTGACAATCCGAAAAGCGGGGAATCCACTGTCGGAAACACAGAAAAAGAGCAATAAGCTCCTTCTGGTTAACATGAAAAGCTGCTAGGTTCTGGTCCCATGACCTGTGAAGGAAAAGACCTAGAGGATCCAATGTCACACCCCATCCGAGATCGCTGGCGTTTACCGTCAGAACACAATCGGACGTGGGGAAGTCCAACGGAACTCCCTGCGTAATCCAGTGAACATCAGGGGAGAAGGTGACGAGGAAGAGACTCTGGTAACAGAAGCACCAGAACCACAGGATCGACATTCGGCCTCCAACGACTGAGCAAAAAGTGTTGGAGAGGTCAGACATGCAGTTGACCTAGAGGAGTGAGATCCGTCACCGAAACGCAGAGACCAAGCAGTCGGGGAAGACTCCGAGCTGATGGAGTCCATCCCAGATGACAAGACGGAGAAGGGACCAGGTCCGACTTCTCTCCATTGACTCTGAACCCTAGTGACGTGAGTCGGTTCAACAGTGTGACGACATCAGACTCCAGAAAAACAGCAATGGATTGCCTCTGGAGGACATCAACTAGACAAGCCGAAGAAGACACCTTGGACTGTGTGCGATGTAAGACTAACACATGCGACATCAGACAGGTGAAGGCCCAAGGATCCAGGCCGAGGCCAAAGGGAATGGCCTTGAACTGGAAACCATCCTGGGGAATGGAGCGGCGAACTGATCTGAAAGCCTCCACGCTGAACTGAGGAGCAATGATAGACTGCATCAGAATACTCAGATCAATAACCAATCTGAGTCGGCCATCCTTCTTCAGCACCAAGAACATGCGGGAACAAAATCCCACTGAAAGAAAGTTCTTGATGACCTCGATTGTCCCCTTTGACAATTGACAGGAGATCGCCTATCTCCATGGTCAAAAGTTCCCAACGTGTAACACTGAAAGGGACTCATGTGCGAAGAGGCACTCTCTACTTAGTGGAGTGCCTCAACCTGGGACAAAATCGAGGCGACTACTGCCAACGCCTACCCCACCCTGTGAGTGGGTAGAAGTGGCGGTAGGAGGATCAGCCCTTAGCTTCTCAGAGGAAGCAGAAAGGTACTTGTTAGGCTTTGGACGGCGCCTGCCTCCAACAGAAGGCAGATCAAGCTGACTAAGCAGCAGCAGATCAATGGAATGACAAAGGGAGCTTAGCTTAGAGTCCAAAGCGGTAAATGCTTCAACACCTGTACCGACAGGTACGGTCGAAGGCGCCCAGAAGCATGTTGCTCCACAGGCTGTCGGCGTGCGACTGATGATTGCAGCCGGTCTGACACTGTCGGCTGGTTTGACGGTTTGAGCTCTGGAAGCAGATAAGTAGCAAAGCAGAGACGACATGATCGAAGAGAGAACGCACTCTAGCATCCCTCTCGATAAGCTCAACCTGGACTCCAGTCTCCATATGGCTGAGGAGTTGGAGTCCCGATCCAAGACCGTCACAGTCTGGCAGACTGACGGATTGGCGAAATCGTAGGAACGAAACACACCAGAGGCAAAAAAAGTGTCAACCTTGATGAAGAACGGCGTCTTCATAGCCTTGGCACTCAGCTTAGAGTCCAAAGCGGTAAATGCTTCAACACCTGTACGGACAGGTACGGTCGAAGGCGCCCAGAAGCATGTTGCTCCACAGGCTGTAGGCGTGCGACTGATGATTGCAGCCGGTCTGACACTGTCGGCTAGTTTGACGGTTTGAGCTCTGGAAGGAACCCAAACACAAAGTCAAGAGCTGCCCCCAAGTCAGAAGACTGTTGGCTCTCGACGTCAGGAATGTCAGGCTCATCCCATGACGATCCTCAAATACACCCGACGCGGGGCGACAGGCTGCAGCCGAAAACATCTGAAGGCAGATGTGTAGTGGGGTATCACCTACCCCGAGGATCAACAGAGCTAAAACTCAGGAGAGTCGGCGTGAACCTCTGCGGGACAGAAGGTCCAGGCTGCACAAAAAGCGTTGGTCACACAAAACTGGCCATGGGACCAGAGTGCGTGGACTGAAACGCCACAGAGCTTATGGTGATCCCATCATGAAAATCTGAATCCAATGAGAAAAACTGAGGTACTCGACGGCTGAGAGAACACAGTAGAGGGTTTGGCCGGCAGCCCCTTCCAACTTCGCCAAGTTGAAGTCTGGGAAGGCTAAGGCCAATACCCCACGTCTGCACTACCAGACATCCCTGCAGACTCCTGCAGGGATAAAACTGCTGTGCTCAATGGCTGAGAGGACACACCATGGGGGTTCGGTCAGCAGCCACTTCCAACTTCACTGAGTTGAAGTCAGGGAAGGCTGAGCTCAATACCCCATGTCTACACTACCAGACACCGCAGCAGACCCCTGCAGGGAGAAAACTGCTTTGTTCAATGACTGAGAGGACACAGCAGGGGGTTCAGTCGGCAGCCACTTCTGACTTCGCCGAGTTGAAGTCAGAGAAGGCTGAGGCCGATACCCCACGTCAACACCACCAGACACCTCTGCAGACCCCTGCAGGGATAAAACTGCTGTGCTCAACGGCTGAGAGGACACAGCAGGGGGTTCAGTCAGCAGCCTCTTCCGACTTCACCGAGTTGAAGTCAGGGAAGGCTGAGGCTGATACCTCACAACCACACTACAGACATCACTGCAGACTCCTGCAGGGATAAGCCGAGGCTGGCTAAAACGGTGACCGATGACGATGTAGACGGAACAGCAGTAGCAGCAGATATGACGGGAGCTGTTGGAACTGGCAGAAAAGGGGGAGAGAGCCACCTAGCTCGTTCTCCAAAGGAGGAGTCACAACCCTAGTGACAGCCTCAGATGTCGACTGGCGCATAGTCCCGGAACCAGCCATCTCTTCACCAGAAATCCAACAGCTCCAGCAGAATCCACCATGGTAAAAAAACTGCACATCCCCCATGGATGGGGAAGAACTCTCACCAGACGTGGTAATGACGGGAGGCCCCGAAACGACAGCGTTCCCCACACCCTGTGGGTGTGAGAGGTGCTGGACATCCCCCACGGAGGGGGTATAACTCACACCAGATGTGGTTGTGTCGGAAGGCCCTTAAACGACAGCGTCCCCCCCGCGGGTGTGGGAGGAACAGCCACAAGAACGCACCAAAGGCGAGGGCAAAAGGAATTGCCCTAAAGGAACCGAACTGGAAATAATAGAGGTGAGAGCAGTAGAAGAAAAAGGTGAACTCAACAGATACATAAAGTAGAACACCCCCAACTACGAGAGAAGGTGGCAGAAAAAATAACCGGTGGGTACACGACAGAACCCAGGCGGCCGACAGGGACCTAAAAAACAGAAATTCAGCCCTCAACAGAGTGAAGAAATCCTGTCCATACAGTCCCTCCTTGACACCTAACTCCAATAACAATAATAAAATTTATCAACTGGAAAATTTTATTTCCGAACCGCGTTGACACGATGTCTAAAAAACATTCGCAAAACGGAATATCTAAATAAAATACAATGAGAATATGGTTGAAAATATTAACGAGAATATATAAAACACAGTCCTGTTATCATACGATCTTCAGATCCATAATTCCAGTCACAGGAAAACCATTATCGACAAGTTGAATTATCACTGTTTCATAATGCAAAAATGGCGACAGTTCATGCACGTTTCGCGGACCAAAAAAGAATGGTTTGATGACTGCTTGCGCACTGGTTAACGGAAGTCGTGGAATTGTACTAAGAGAAGAGCATCCCCTACTGGGTGTGCGCCAATGGCGCTCGACCCGGTTTTGGCTTATTTTTTCGTGATGTTTTTACACCACTTTTTTTTCCCAACTCTCTCGAGAAAGATTAAAATAGAGAGTATTTTATCCGAGTTAGGGTCTTCCACTGTAGTGCAAGCCTGTAGTAAACAATTGTAAGGTAGGTTGATAAGAAAAGTATGTCTGTGTGATGACTTGTCAATTCACAAAATGGGTTAAGTTTATCCCAGTCCCACTACGGGATCAGACTGCCGAAACTGCAGTCTGCACTGCGGTTAATGAGTTTTTCTCACGGTTTGGGTGTCCATTACAGCTCTTTTCAGATCAAGGAGCTTGTTTTGAATCTACGCTGTTTAGGGCCATGTACGAAGCATTGCAAATCCACAAGGCTTGTACTAAACCATACCGACCCTCGGCTAACGGGGCAGTAGAAAGACAAAACCGCACCTTGATGAATGCTGTTCAGTGTTATGTGGGCAAACATCAGAAGGACTGGGATAAGTATTTACCCCAACTGGCTGGTGCGATTAGATCATCCGTGCATCGTTTGACAGGATTCACACCCAACAAAATGATGCTTGGTAGAGAGGTGAATCATCCGACAGACCTTGTTTTCAATTTTCAGCCTAAGGTAGATGAGTATGAAGATGCTGCTGAATATGTTCAGTCGTTGGTCCACAAATCTAAACACTTTCACAAAGTAGCGAGAGCCAATTTGAAGACTTCCTGTGAAAAGATGAAATGAGATTACGATGTTAGGGTAAACAAGTATTCTTATAAACTGGACGACCTAGTTTATATACTTGACACAACTACCAAAAAAGGCCGATGCAGAAAGTTGTCCCCCTTTTGGAAGGGCCCAGGCATCGTCGGGGAGGTTTACACCCTGTATCTCTATAAAATTATATTCAGGAAATCAGTTAATGTGGTAAACCATGATCGACTAAAAAGGTGTCATGATCAAACACTACCCCCATGGTTCACCGATGTCTACAGAAATTCTGAGAAACTGGTGAAATTAATGTTGGAATTCAAATGGATGTGTATTGTCTTTGCCATCAACAGGCTGGTGACAAACTCATGTTACAATGCGACTACTGTGGCGAGTGGTACCATGGGGAATGTGTGGATGTTACACAGGAAGACGCTGATGAAATTGATCTTTACCGATGCCCTAAATGTTAAAGGTTCACTAAGAACTAATAACCGATCTTTACCTTTTCAGAATATGAGTGAATCAGATGACAGTTTGATGCTAAAATCGGACAATGAGGGCATCTCAGAGACTGATAAGCAAAGTGATCCAGGCCAAAGCACCAGACCCCACACTGTTGGTTTTTTCATGTCCACTGGTGAAAATGTATTCAGTGAGGTGGGGCAAGGAACCGAGTCTAGGACACCACCAGGGACGAACCCTCGAATTACCGTTAAGGATGTTCAGCTCAAAACTGACCCTACCATGCCAGTGGCCCATTATGTTCTCACTCAAGGGGAACCAACGTATACCAAGACTGTAAGCTGTCAACCACCAGCAAGCTTGGCAACATAGACAGAAAGAAGCGTTTACGTCCCTTTCTGATAAACTGAGATCTTGTTTATAAATACATAAAGCTCTAACCGGACAGAGTAAAGGCCTGTGCCCGTCTGGAGACGGAAGGGCCTTAATAACAATAGGTTCCGGATATTTTTAGGAGCCTGATTCTTAGCCAAAAATCCAACATTTTTAGTAGTAAAGGTAATAGTGTTCCCGTCACTACGATAGTGAGAATCGTCCACCGATAGTGCATGAAGCTCACTGACTCTTCAAGCAGAAGAGAAAGCTAAGAGAAATGCTGTCTTATAAGACCAGAATTTGAAATCTACTGACTCAAGAGGCTCAAATGGTTTTCTTTTAGTTTAAGAAGAACCCAAGCTAAATTCATTTAGGAATTAATCTAAGGGTTCTAGGTCTATTTATCTAAGAGTTTCTAACTAATTAAGATAAAGAGACATTAGATTCAATTGTAAACTATCATGGTATGCATAGGTATCAGATAACATAGACCTATAACCCTTAATAGTAACAGGCTGCAGTTGATCTCGTCAAACAAGTATACTAGAAAGTTTGCAATGTCTGGTATGGAGGGATCAAAAATATCAACAAAATGATCCCTACACCCATGACGAAAGACCTTCCACTTAACCGCATAGTATAGCGAAGAGGAGGTCCTCCTACAGTTAGAAATCGCGTCCACTGCTCGTCCTGTACAATGCTTGCCGTGCAAGAAGGACCACACAACGGAATATGTGAAGGTTGAGACCTTGCGGGTTGTGATGAAGTTGACACGATTTCCCCAGCGAAAGAAGATCCTCTCGTGGAGGAAGCTTTCGCGGTAAGTCCCACAGCAGACACCTGAGTAGATTTATCCACGGTCTCTGTGGAGACAGAGATGCTACCAACAGAATTGTATTGAGATTGTTTAATCTTGAGCAATATTTGCTGAATCAACAGCGCTGGAGGATACGCATATCCTATCCTTCCGTCCCACGAGATCGATAGAGCTTCTACTGCATATGCTCGGGGATCCAGACATGGTGACACATACGTCTACACTTGATTGTTGAGTTGTGTCACAAAAAAGTCTATCATTGGCCGCTCCCATTGATAGCAAATCTGATTGAATACCTGTTTGTTGAGAGTCCATTCTGACGGCAACAAGCGATCCTTCCATGAAAGGGAGTCTACTAATACATTCAGATGACCCGGAATATGACGGACCGAAAGCAGAACTTGGTGTTCTAGAACAAACAGAAGGATTCTTTCCGTTAAATTGAATAACGGAACGGAATGAGTGCCTCCCTGGTTCCGGATATACGCAACTACTGTTGTATTGTCGGACAGGATTTGGACATGCGCTTTCTGAATAATGTTCAATCAATGACATAGTGCAAGCCAAATTGACATCATTTCTTGGATGTTTATGTACTTGCCTAGAAACTGCGGAACCCAAAGACCCTGGCACTTCGAATCCGTTGGGATCAATGTTGTACCCCAACCTGTTTGATTGGCATCCGTCATAATCATAAAACTCGGATCCGGCAACTGCAGTGGAACTCCCTGAGTCAACCACTGAATGTCTGCCCAAGTCTGAATCTCTTGTTACACTTGATTGACAAGAGAACGTCTATATCGAGCAATTCATAGATTGCCGAAAGGTTGCCGTCGAAGAGAAGCTTCTCTGAGACCGAAGCGACTCTGAGAGAGTTCTTCACCTTACTATCCACGCGCGTGGATGTAGCTAGGGCTGCGTCACGTCTAACCAACTCCAGGTTTGCCACTGAAGGGCAGAGTTATACGTGGAAAAGCTACTGCCCTTGAAAGAAATCTCATTGAGGATCATATCCTGGAATTCTTTCCCTTGAAGACGTAATGATAATGCCTTAGTAAGGTGGTCTGCGTATGATAAAGCGTCTAAGTTAAGTCTGTTAGACATTATTGTCGTTTCCAACGTCGTGGTTGGAATTGACATAGACGCCGATATAGACAATTACAAGTCTTCAGCCTCGTCGTCTAGACGCAGAGGAACTCTCGGTATGCCCTGTCCTGCCATTACAAATTTATTCCTTGAATTGATGAAAGGCAGATTTAGAGCATTTGCGGACAAGAAACCAGACTTGCCTGTTTTGGTAGCAAGCTTATATATAGCGTCGTTCAATAATTCGAATGTTCTTGTGACATTATTGGACTGTGTCGGCAACTCAGAGACGATGTCCCTGAACCGATCAAAAAAAAATTCTGTGTCCAATGACGCTATTAGTTTCTTATCCCGCATCGCAGCATTCTAGTCCGACGGAACAACCTCTGGAAGATAATGCCGGAAAAAATCTATGGCAGCTTCTGTTGTTCCGAAAGGGAAAGCTCGAAATCCTCCGAATCCCTTTTGCCATCCTGTCGGACCCTATGAAGTTTTCGGACGTCCGTACCCGAAGCTTCAGTGGAGCGTACTGACCCAGCGTCGTCGGATACTACCTGATCCGACAGAGATTCTGTCATTGCTGGGATGCTGCGATAAGTTGTGCTATTTGGGATAGCACGTCCGTCACTGAGGCCTGTGGAGTAGCGGTCTTATGATGCTTTGCCGCTGGAAGCTCCGTGTACGTTGACTCCTGCATACTTTTCTTATGCAAACGTCCGGAGTCTACAGGTCTCGTGTCCCTGGCTACCGGATGGCATGACCTGGTCGCCATGGATTCTCTGATTGGCGAAGCTGGCTGGATATCCGAGGTCACGTAGCCAAGGTGCGGTCGTGTGCGCTGCCGTGTGGATGAGGAAGCCTTATTCACAGTCTCTCCGGACTGTCTATATAACGGAGCGTCCCGAGCGGCGGACGTATGCTCCGAATGCGAAACATTTTGTACCACAACATCTGTCCCAGATGTTGTTGTACGAGAGAGGGGCCTCTCGCTCGCAGCCCGGATGGACCTGGACGAGCTAGGAACCGGACTAATAGGCTTTCTCCATTCTCTCCTCTGATCCGCCGTCACTGGGTGTGCACTTAGTTGATTTATAGTGCTCGCATCACCCAAAACTCCTTTCTGGACTGCAACGGACGAACCCGGCTGCCAAACCATTCGATGAATGGACGCAACACCAGGAGAGCTAGCGGACGTCAAAGGCCGTCGATCTTACTAGGGACCTCTTAGGCAATTGACGTATTTCCATGAGCACTTTGCCGCTAGCTCTTCATAATTGTGACGACGGAGGTACACTTTTGGAAGACATCACGGATACATCACCCTGTTCTTGTTCGTCTGAAACAGAGATTGATAAACTAGAGTGACCCTGCAGAGAAAGGACCGGCATGGCCATTTCCCTGCTAACATACCGTGACACACACTTCCCATGTTTGTCATCCCAATTGACACATACTGAACAGGAGTTAGTGTGAGTACACTGACAACAATTAATACAATGATTATGAAAGTCAGAGGAAGATTTCCTCTTATTACAATTGAACAATATCCTTTCATAGTGAAAAGAATACAAAAAGTCCTAGTACTTGCACCAACCCCTGAAAACAAAGATACATAATAACATGATCCATTAACATAGAAAAAATAATTGAAATCAAAAAAAAATTTTTTGAAAAAATATTTTTTCAGAAAAGCCCAAGTTTCTGAAAAGTAACGTTGAGCCCCAATGGATCCCAAGCCTAAGTGTGGACAAAAATTTTAAAAATATTTTTAAAAATTAATGCAACACTTACGAATAATAATAATGTATCTTGTTATGATTAAACTAACACAAAGACAAGAAATCCCCCTCCACAGAGACTGTTGTCAATGTAAACAAGAAGTGTAAAAAACACCAGAAACATGACTCCAGGCACTGATAACCATGGCCCGAAATCAGTTACCAAAAATACACTATCTGATGCAAAACAGAGACTTCCAGGGAAGAAACTGCAGAACATCAGATGGTAGATGCAGAACACTACGCCTAAACACCCATGGGTGAGGACGTAAACATGGGGAAAAGAACAGAATTCATTCTGTTACCCAGCTAAAACTCCCAAGAAATTTTAGTAATAATATTACCGAAAATATGCCAAAAGCATGGGAGAATAGCAAGGGGGGACTTAAAGGAAAGGGAGAGAGGAAAACACTGAACAAGCAGTGTAACTTATAGCAAGAATGACCACAACAGGCCCATGCCTCGAAAATAGGTAACTTAACATAATTTCATTAAAAAATTTTAAGTTACAGCCCTGATTATTTTCTGTCACTCATTTTTCCTCTCCTCCTTCTATTTCCTCTTTAGATCCACCATTTCTCTAATATTTATGTGTCTGGCATCATTTAAACTGAGATTTACAAGCACAAAGATCAGTCAGATGTGAACTGATGAAGGGCCAAACAAAGAATGATAAATGGCACCAATTCCGGGACCTCCTTGACACTGCGCATGCTCAGTAGAGGCGAAGTATGGAGGGCCATTCAGGACATGATTTCTTTGGTTTTAGATGCAAATTTTGGGGATTGGGGGGCAAAATTTGTGTTTGGCCCTAGATTTTTAAGAGTTAGCACCAGCTATGTCTGGGTCATTGGTAGAGTATAAAAATTTCCTCATTTTGAACTAATTTATCATTCGGACTCCCACACTTAGCCCAAAAATGAACCCAGGGACTTGGCTTGAACAAACTTGAATCTCACCCCCTAAGGATGCTGCATGCCAAATATAAAAAAACATTCCAAGTGCTGAATCTGAAGAAGACGATTTTTAAAGAAAAATTCCTCATATTGACTAAGTTATAATAATAAGCCCAAATATGGACCCAGGCATTCGGCTTTAACAAACTTGAATCTCCACCCCCACCCCCCCCCCCCCCAACCCCCCTAAGGATGCTACACACCACATATCAAAACATTCCGACTGCGGGATCTGAAGAAGATGATTTTTTAAGAAAATTCCTCATTTCGAACTAAGTTACAATTCAAGCTCCCACAGTGAGCCCAAATATGGACCTAGGGACATGGCTTGAACAAACTTGAATTTCACCCCCCTAAGGATGCTGCATACCAAATAGCAAAACATTCCGACTGCTGGATCTGAAGAAGATTTTTAAAGAAAATTTCTCATTTTGAACTAAGTTATCATTCGGGCTCCCACAGTGAGCCCAAGTATGGACCTAGGGACATGGCTTGAACAAACTTAAATCTCACCCCTCTAAGGATGCTGCATACCAAATATCAAAACATTCCGACTGCTGGATCTGAAGAAAAAGATTTTTAAAGAAATTTGCCTGAAATGCAATTAGTTCAAATTTGGGCTCCTAAACTGAGTCCAAATATGAACCATGGGGGCCGATTTGAAACTTGAATCAGATCCACCCCACAATGTTGCATACCAAATATCAAAAGATTCTGCCTGTTGGATCTGGATAAGAAGATTTTTTAGGAAATTTGCCTGAAATGCACTAAGTTCGAATTTGGGCTTCTATACTGAACCCAAATATGAATCCAGGGGGCCGATTTGAACAAACTTGAATCAGATCCACCCCATAATGCTGTATACCAAATATTAAATGATTCTGCCCACTTATGCGGGAGAAGAAGATTTTTTAGTAATTTCTCTGATATACATAGGGTGCTATCAGACTTATGCCCCCCATGGAGCCCCAAGTGGGCATGTCCATTTCATTTGTACAAACTTGAATTGACATATGGTAATGAACATCCATACCAAGTTTCGAGCAAATCGACCTAGCGGTTTCAGAGGAAAAGTCATTTGAAAAATGTTCACGAAGCCGGACGGACGACGGACGGACGACAAGTGATAAGTTTAGCTCCCTTCGGTGAGCTAATAAAAAAAATAAAACTGCCCGTCCACATGCAATTTTAAAAAAAAAATGGCCTGAGAAACAAGATCTATTTTGTAGGGCCTTATATATTTTTACAGGATATGCAGATTAAATCTTTATGAAGCACAAATCATCAAAATAAAGACGTGTAATTTGGTTTGGGACATCATACAAACATTCACTATCAAACTGGAAAATAACACCCTTACTAATTCTCGATCTTTTATTAATCTTTCCTCCAATTCTTCAGACAAATCCTTCAACCGATTTCGCACCTGAAAAGAGAAATCAGTTGAATACAATACAATAAACACAAGTTTGACTTGTTTATTGTAGATCAATTGAGTTAAATCTTATTATTAAGTGTAAAAAACAATGGTTCGCATCGCCAATGTTGGGGTCGAGTTTTTGAGGCTAATGTAATGGTGGTTATGAACTAAAAAGGTTGGACTGAGCCCATTTTCGAATTCGATCAAGAAAATGTTCCTGGAAACCCACATAACAAAAATGATTTAGATCAGTTTATTTTTGTTCAAGTTATCGCACTATCAAGCACAAAATTTGCAAAAAATGACCAAGTCAGCCCAATAATTTGGCTGTCATATGTATTGGACAGAGCCCATTTTTGAACACAATTGAGATAACCTTCTTAGAAAACCATATAACAAAAATGAATCGAATTGGTTCATGTTTGTTTAAGTTATCGCGCTATAAAGCACAAAATTTGCAAAAAATGACCAATAATTCTGCTGCTGTACCTTGGACCTAGCCCATTTTTGAACTCAATCAAGACATTGTTCCTTCAAAGCCATGTGCCAAATATCCGTCGAATTGACGTTTGAAGTTAATGCGCTATCAAGCTCAAAATGAGTCAATTCTAATAAAGGGCCATAACTCTTGTGAAAAAGCATGGACACGCCCTATTTCGCATCATCAGATGTGGAACATGCATATCAAGTCATCTACCAAATATTATCAAAATCTGTCCAGAAACAACTAAGTTATAAGAAAAGGGTCGCCCACCTCCCCGGCAACTGAAGCTCGTCGCCATACCTGCAAAATCTCTGTCAAGCATCAATAATTGAATATATGCCCAGTTTATCACTGAATATTGGAAAATGACCAAATTCCTGTTAACTGAGTACATGTACTCCTGTTAAAACAATATTATTCATTGGCAGTGTGGTCATGCAATTAACATGGTCAATCCATATTTGTTTTTCTGAGGAAATTACAATTCAAAAGTGCAAAAGTTTCTTATCAGACAAAAATACTTCCTACCCACTGGAAGGGACTTCAATAAAAACTGTAGATGATGATACAACTACAACAATATAGCTGTCTACAAATTTGTAAATTTCCAATTGAAATCACTTAAATATCTTATGTGTTACATTACAAAATGGCAATAACATGCACAAGATATATGAACCTAAAACCCATCCAACACACTTTAACATGGAATAAAAACAATTTACAAAAAAAAAATCCATAAATTTTTGAATGGCTTTAGCTTCAATACAAACTGTAGAGCTTTTCCCAATGATACATTATTTCCTTACAATACAATAGCATCTGGATGCATTTTCTGTTATAATTAAATTTAATAATAGATAATAGCAATAAACATAATTTTGACAGTGCATTCTCAAGTAAATCCCCCCACCTCCATGCACATATTTTTCCAGTGAAACTTGGTAATGTCTGTGTTCATGGTTTTAAAACAATGAAAATTCACCCGAAATTCAATGTTATTCGAATAGAAAAAATAGACAAAGATGAGTAGTTATGGCTCCACAAGCTGCGTTGAAGCTCTCTAAAACACTAATTCATACAACCAGAAAAAAGTAAGTTTGGACTAAAAATCTGGGAACTAATAAGGGACATTGTATACTTATTACCTTCTCTTTTGTGTCAAGACATTCCTTTCCGTTGAAGTTTTTACCACAACCAATTGATTTTGATAATTGTCTTGCTGTTACAGGCTCATTATCAAGACCACGACATATATTGTACATCCATGCACTGAAAAACAGAGATGTGATTAGATCAGATGTTTTCACCATACCGGTAAATGCTTGGCACAAGTTTATAAACTGAAAATGATAAATTTATAGTAATTTGTTTATTTTTATACTTACAAATGGCCCAGACTTAGCTGGTGCTAACTCCAAATTGTCCTGTCTGGTCCTCCATACATTTACACTCTGCGCATGTGCAGACGCCAGGAAGTGACCGGAAATGGTGCCAACATCATTCTTTGTAAAAGAGAGTATTACATAATAATTCAGCAGGGGGGTATGAGTGCCCACTCATGGGAGGGCCATCGGTAAGTATAAAAATATACAAATTACTATAAATTTATCATATTTTTACGCAACAACCAATGGTCCAGACTTAGCTGAACAGTAAAAAGGTGGAGGGCCTAGGACTTCCGAAATAGTTCCAATCCTGCAATCCATGATGAAAGGAACTTAGAATAATTTGGAATTACATGTATGTCTCTCTATACAGTAATAGAGGAGACATAATCTAAATAAGGAGCCCAATTAAGTAATTCCTTATTGTAAGCATGAAGACAATGCTACTTAGGATGTAACAAGTTCCTAATTTTTGAGGCTAGTCCGGACTAAGCCCCCAAAATTAGGATGGCGTATCAGAGAATGAGTGGAAATCCCCCACAACCATACACCATACAATAACACTTCAGCTGTATGCAGGATATAATTACGGATAAAACAGCTTCCTTCATAGTTACATACCCTTTAAGCCAGAGAAGAGGTAAAAATTATCCCCCCCCCCCCCCCCTTCTTTTGAAGAAATCTTCAAAGAAAGAGGGGAGAGCTCTGGAATCAATAAGAGCGGTGCCAAAAAACAATATAAATAATCGCCGAACAGGCACTCAGGTATTAATTCATGATTAATAAATGGTGCTTAACACCACTTCAGAAGTTAAGGCTATAGCGAGGATCCTAGTAATTAATATTGCCTGCTATATAACGTACACCGCAGACGGCGTACACAGAAATGTCGAAAACCGGTGATATAGAATATAACATACACATGTCCAATCGAGCCACACTGAACGATCCCTGAAGAGAAAACACACTTCCTAGGTAATCCTCAGGCAGCCTCTGTACAATAAATTCCAGTAACAACACTCTCCAACATGTACTATCCGATATCTACGATCGTAAAAACACATGCTAATTGAGTACAGACATAATAGAAACCTGGATTTAGAAATGGAAGTAGGTATGATTAACAGGCTCCGAAACGCACAGCCCCCAAAATAGATTATGATTTCAAGGTCCACAAAATACAATAAAGCGTTAGCCTAATAATGTAATGCGTGAGAGCATTTACCGGTATATTTAGCATGTAATCATCTGAATACCAGTTAACTGGTTATGCAGCCTACGAGGTACTCAGTGGTAGCAATTTAATTGTGATGATTTATAAATAAGCGCTCGTATATAACAAATCAACAAATAATAACAGGACACTAATCCAACTAAAAAGCGGATGTGCCCATGAGGTCGCCACAGAACACGACCCAAATGCATAGTATGTATGTATTAAATTATATGAGGCTTGCGTGAAGAAAACTATGTTTTGCCCAGTAATTGCCTCTAAACGCATAGGCAGTGTGTGTGTGTGTGTGTTAGGGGGTGGGGGGGGGGTGGAATTCGAAGTCATATCGAAATCTCCTCACCCGCATTATAACATCGATCCTATTTCAGTTATCAAATAATATAGGAACCGCGATGGTTCCCTCATGTCTAACCAACTCCATTATGCCACTATTGGCAGAGAAGGACGTGAAGAATAAAACTTCCCCTGAAAGAAGGTCCTCTCACAAAGGAAGCTTCTGGGGAGCGTCCCATAACAGACACTTGAGAATACTGATCCAAGGTTTCTGTGACAACAAAGGTGCTACTAGTAGGATTCACAACGAGACTGTTTAATCTTAAACGTAATCTATTGAATCAAATGAATTAGAGGATATGCGTATCCTATCATTTATCCCCATGAATTCTGCAGAGCGTCTACTGCATGCACTCAATGAATTGGACATGGCGACACAAATGACGGTAACTAATTGTTACGATGCATTGCAAACTAAATTATTATGGGGCGATCCCACTGGTAGCAAAACTGTCCAAATACTCGCATGTTGAGTGTCCAATACAAATGAAACAGGCGACCTTTCCGAGGAGCGAGTCTGCTAGTACGTTCAGACGACCCGGTATATGACGGATAGAGAGATGAACATGAAAATTCTTCTCCGTTAGTTATCATAACGGAAATTAAAATTTTTTAGTAAATTTTGTTTCATAACATACCTACCACAATTGTTTATAATTGGCTGTAAAGTAAGTGCAAGCCCTACTTCGGAACTAACTCAAGCTTTTAAGAAACTTTTCCAAACAAGCTGGAGAAGTAATAGAGTACAAAAGCACGAAAAAGATCGAAAAAGGATCAAGCGAGACCAGCGCTCGAAATTACAAGTGCTCTCTCTGCACACCTCTTGCGTTTACGGAGTGCATGTGCAACAACCATGACATCAATTCCGTATTTCCGCCAATGAGAAGTTTGTGATTTAGCGGGGAGGCATTGATATCAAGATATCCCCAAGGAGGGTGGGCCTCCGGTAAACAATTGTGGTAGGTATGTTAAGAAACAAAATTTACTATAAAATTTTAATTTCTTTTCAACCTACTCACAATTGTTAACAATTGGCTGAATAAACAATAGGAGGAGGTGAATCACATAACCAATACCAACAAGAGGAGCAGAAAGAAAAGCAAGAAGGGCAGAGAACAATAGCGAAACCTGTAATGAAGATAGAGAGAAGGCACCTGAAAAGAACAAGGCTGAGCGAAAGCACAAACTCAATAAAAACAAATTTAACGAGGGTGCACAACAGCCTGAGCAGAAACAAGAGGGCCTAAAGAATAAAGGTCCTCAGATTGCTGCTGTAGGTGGCGGAGATAAAAGGAGGAGAAGGTAGAAGCATTCCTCCAGTAAGCCACATTCATAACATCCTGGAGCGAAACAGAATTGGTGAATGCCCAGGATGTAGAAATGGCACAAACTTCATGAGCATTAAACTGGTTCGAAACAAGATCCGAAGCAGACAAGCGGGAATATGCCAGCTTGATTGCAAGACAGATCCACCTGGAAATAGAATGGGAAGAGATAGACTGCCTCTTAGGAATGGGAGACCGAAAGAATCTCTCCCGACCCCTCCTAATGAACTGAGTGCGATTAATGTAAGTGTTGATCACACGAACAGGACAAAGAAGAGGTCTCCAGCCATCGACAGCAGGGAGAGCCCGAATGCAGATGGGAGGAGGTACCGAATCAGGAAGTTGATTCTTAGCCAGAAAAAAGCAATCAGCAGTGAAGGTGACACTGTTAGCCTCATTTCTGAAGAAAGCAGAATCAACAGATAGCGCATGAAGCTCACTGACTCGTCGAGCAGAAGCAAACGCTAGAAGGAAAGCCATCTTAAAGGCTCGAATGGCGCCCCTCCAAATGGTGCAACACCCATGCCAGGTTCCACTTGGGAGTAAGACGCAAAACTCGAGGCCTCTTTAAAGAAAAGTGCCAAATGAGTTTGGAGAGAAAAAGATTACGACCGATGCACCGCTTTCCCACATAAGAGAAAGTATCAGACAGCATAGACCGATAGCCCTTAATCGTAATAGGCTGGAGGCCCTTGGAGTCAAAAAGGTATACCAGAAAATCCGCAATTTGAGCGATTGACGGATCACGGTAATCCACATTGTGATCTGTACACCAGCGGAAGAAAACCTTCCACTTCGCAGCATAAGTCATGCCAGTGTAATGTCACCGCGATGCAGAAATGCACTCCACTGTTCGTCTCGAAAAACCTCTACGTCAGAGACAGGACCTGATAAAAGACAGGCGTGAAGGGACATGCTCGCCAGGTTGTTGTGATACTTCCTGGGATGACCCTGGGAAAGAGGATCACGATGTAGAGGTAGACGAGTCGGCCGATCTGCCAACAGAGGCTGCAGCAGATTGATCCACACCCTCTGTGGAGACAGAGGTGAAATCAGAATGATCCTGCAACTGCAAGCACGAATCTTCGCTAATACTTGAGGAAGAATCGGTGCAGGAGGGAAGGCATAGCCGATCCAACTTGTTCAGTCCAGAGACAGAGCGTCTACCGCAAATGCCAGAGGATCTGGACAAGGAGAGACAAAGGTCTCTACCTGATGATTCCAGCGAGTGGCAAAAAGGTCAACCAGAGGACGTCCCCACCGCTCGCAAATCGCCTGAAACACCGACCGATGTAGCATCCATTCGGTTGGAAGGACACTGTCGCGTCGGGTCAGGGAGTCTGCTAGGATGCTGAGATGTCTGGGAATGTGTCGAATGGACACCCGAGCATTTACATCCCATGCCAACAGAAGAAGATCCTGAGATAGCCAATACATGGGAATCGAATGTGTGCCTCCTTGATTCCGTATGTAGGCCACTACTGTCGAATTGTCTGAAAGAAGTAGGACAATATGGTCCAACAGGTGAGGGATCCAAAGCCGAAAACTCGACAGAAGAGCAAGGAGCTCCTTCTGGTTGATATGAAGGCCCAACTGCTTGCTGTCCCTCTTGCCATGAGTGGACAGACCGAGAGGATCCAACGTCGCACCCCAGCCCCGATCGCTGGCATCTGCAGTAAGGATGCGATCAGCCAAAGGAAGATCCAACGGAACACCCTGTGTCAGCAAGGGAACATCGGCCCAAGGGTGGAGGTGACAAAGCAGGGACCGAGGAATAGGAAGTTCCAGGTCCAGTGAATCTACATTCGGAAGCCAATGATCCAACAGGAAGTGTTGGAGAGGTTGGATAAACAAGCGACCGAGCGGAATGAGATCTGTCACCAAAACGCAAAGGCCCAGCATCCGAAGGAAAGTCCTGGCCAAGATCGAGGAAGATTGAAGCAGGTTCTGAGTCAAGGCAGAAAGAATCGTTGCCCGAGCATTGGGGGCCGACACCACATTGTGAAGAGTGTCGAAATCCATCCCCAAATGACGAAATTGCTGAGAAGGAAGGAGATACGACTTCTCGCGATTGACTCTGAAACCCAGTGACGCTAGTAGGCAAAGAAACTGCCGGACATCTGACTCCAGAACAGCAGCATCATGGTGCCATTGGAGGGTGTCGTCTAGGTAGGCTGACGAAGTCACAGCCAACTGAGTACGGTGAAAAGCAAGCACATGTGACATCAATCGGGTGAAGGCCCAAGGAGCCAGGTTCAAACCGAACGGGAGAGCTCTAAATTGATAGACTCAATCCCGAAACGAGAACCGAAGATATTTCCGTGACGCCAGATGAATAGGTACATGGAAGTAGGCATCCTTCAGGTCGATACTGGTATCAAAGTCGCCCTGATGAACTGAACGTCGAACCGACCAGAAAGTCTCCATACTGAAACGAGGTGCTATAATGTACTCGTTCAGGATACTCAGATTGATGACAGGACGAAATTGGCCGTTCGAAAAATCTCGGGTAAAACCCTGGTGAAAGGGTGTTCCTGACCACCTCTATCGCCCCTTTGGAGAGGAAATTGTTGATCTCCTGCACCAGAAGGTCCCGACGTAGAGAATCAGAAGGGTTCCGAGTCGGAAGGGGCACCCGAGATAAACTGGGGTGTCGATGGAAGGACAGTCGCAGACCGGATTGTATGACGACGAGGACCCAAGTGTCCGGCGTTATCTCTGTCCAACGGTCGTAAAACAGTGACAGCCTTCCCTCGACTGGAGGCAAATTGAGGTGAGGACCTTCACTTGCAGCCTTGACGAGGCCCCCAAGAGCAGAAACCACCACCTCGGGAAGCGACAAAGTCCTGAGACTTTCCTGCCTGAGGCTGCCAGCGAGCCTGGCCGCGTCGGTGCATCTTCTGAGCAGAAGGAGCAGACGGAGCCGAAGGCGTCGCCGACGAGGCACACGCAGCAGGACGCTTGGCAGGCCTGGAACGACCACCACCCACAGCAGCAGGTTGGTCCAGATGTCATAGCAAAAGCTGGTCCTTCGAATGATGAAGAACCTCGCCACGGACAGCTTCCATGGAACCACTGAGGTCCAACCAAAGAGGCAGACCTCAGAACAGCACGCTGCTCAGAAGGAAGGGATGGAGAAGAATCCAACACCGCATCCCGGCGTGCCAGCTCCAAATTAGCCGTGTTACAGGAGTGAGTGTGTGTTAAGTTCATAAGAGCCTGTGACAAAACGCGAAAAGGCACTTGAGCATCATCAAACTCCCCTGGTGGAAAATATTCAGCCAGGGCAGCGACGACATGGTCCGCGAGAGATAACATACCCTGCATCTCTCGGGACAGGCCCACCATAGACTCAACTACCGACATCGGGAGAACTGCCGACTTAGGCTTAGTTAACCCGAGGAAAGAAGAATCCTCATCCACAGTAGTCATCCCTTGGAAGACTGGTGGACAGACGGAATCGTAAACATGAAACCGCGATGGAGGCAGAAAGGCATCAGCTCTAGAAAAGAAAGAACCCTTGAGTGCCTTAGAATGCATTTTGACATCTAAACCCTGGAAAGACTCAACAACCTGAGCCGATTGCAGAGAACGCAAAGCCCCAGAGCTAGAAGGCTCAACAGAGTTACGGCACTCCACAGAGGACCACGGCCGGATGGTCACAGATGGCTGGTCTGAAGGTTCAATGTCCGGCAGTAAGCCAAAGACAAAATCCAAAGCCTGCCCCAAGACTGATGAGGGAGGCCCATCACCTTCAAGAAAATCGTCATCCTCTGTTGCAGAAGAGACGTAGCCCTTGGGCTGACCAGCAGAAACCTCCTGTGAATACTGTGCAGTATCCAAAGGGCCAGGCGAGACATCTCGGCGACCGACCAAAGGAGGTTGTGCCTCAGGAGGCACAGGGAAGCCAACTTGAGGGTTGCTAGAAAGCAACCAGGTGAGTGCCAAAACGGCCTGGCGCAGGTCACCCTGAGAATCTGTCACAGCAGCATCGCCCGACGGAGTGTCCTCCCAATGGACCCTTCTGGTAGAAGAACCCAAATCCTCAGAAGGGACCGACGACGAACGTCGATCGGCAGACAGAATAGGGAGACAGTGAGAAGACACTGGAGGATAGTCCCAATTGTATCGCCCAGGGGCAATTACTGACCTCTGCGGAACGGAAGGCCCTGCCTGCAAATCCTCTAAAGAGACCGACGGCACACGTCAATCGGTAGCTGGACCTGGCACACGGTGAGAAGACACCGGAGGATTGTCCCAAGAATGACAGGAACCTGCCATTGGCCTCTGCGCGGCAGAAGGCCGCAACTGCCCATCCTCTGAGACCGACGGCAAGCATCGATCGACATCCAGACTCGGAACACAGTGAGGAATCACTGGACGAAGGTTCCAAGAGTGACAGCTAACTGCGGCTGTCACTGACCTCTGCCGAACAGCAGGCCCTGGATGCCAATGTCCCAACCCCATCCTGCTAGTTGGGACACTAGCATGGGAAGGAGGAACAATAAACGATTCGCTCGAGGGGCAAGGAATCGCTGCAGAAGTGACCGAACAGCTCAACCGACTAGGAGCAAACCTAGCCAGATGAGACGGAGCAGACAGCAAACCCGCACAGCTTCGCTGCGAAGCCAGGGGAGGCTGAGAGCTCATAGACACGCCAGCAGATACAGTTTCGGCCCCCCGGGACTGTATACCAACTCCAGAGGAGATGGAAGAGCCACCATCATACAGAATAGGAACTGTAGTAACAACTTCCTCAGCAACTGTCGACGGCGTAGGAGGCAAATTGGAGAGTGTCACCAAGCTGACCTCAGAGAAGCTCTCTATGAAAACGGACGGCTCAAGAGTGACATCAGAAGACAAAGAGACCACAGTCTCCACGTCAGGTATCAGCGCACTAGCACCGTCAACAGTTGCAGAGGAACTCGCCACGGAAAAAGACAGATCAGCATCCAATTTGACAGAGTCACTATGTGCACTCACAGAAATATCTGATAAGGCACGGCTACCCTTACCCTGAGAACGAGGGGTTCTAGCTCTAGACAGAACCGCCTTGTTAACAGAAGCCCAGAATTTTGAGGACCAAATCCCACAGATACCACATGATTGGGCCTGAGTACAATTGTTGCAAGTGACACATGTGGAATGAGAGTCGTCCACATGTTTCATCTGCAAGCAAGAGGTACAAGGAATAGTCTTAGGCATAATAAGAATATGATATATGAAATCAAGCTTCCCGCCGACGGAAAACAGAACAATGGTTGTGTTCACACGTGGGGGAGAAACAAGACTATGTGTGAAAAAGCAAGCAAAAATTATCAAAAATATCATCAACTAGTAAATAATTTAGAAGCTTGAAAAGGACACAATCCACTTGCACATAATCAGATAAGATGGCACATACAAATAAGTTGTTCACGAAGATAACAGCTAAAAAATAGCACAAGGCACAAAATTTCCGACCAGTACAATGGCGGAAATAAAAGGAATTGATGTCACGGTTGTTGCGCATGCGCTCGGTAAACGCAAGAGGTGTGCAGGGAGAGTACCTGTAATTTCGATCTTTTTCGTGCTTTTGCACTCAATTACTTTTCCAACTTGTTTGGAAAAGTTTCTTAAAAGCTTGAGTTAGTTCTGAAGTAGGGCTTGCACTTACATTACAGCCAATTGTAAACAATTGTGAGTAGGTTGAAAAGAAATGAATGGGTGCCACCCTGGATCCTGATGTATGCTACCACTATCGAATTGTCCAACAATATCTGAACAAGCGTGTCTGCATTGATGTAGCGCTAACAATATTGACATCATTCTTTGATGGTTATGTATTTCTCCAGGAACCAAGAGTCCCAAGACCCCTGCATTTCGAGTCTGTCGGACTCAGGGTCATGCCCCAAACTATTGACTCATAATGTCATGTACTCTATTAATATCCAATATAATCCTTATACTAATAATTTTTAAAGTAAGCCAATAAATAAAGTAAGTCTAGAGAATAGAGACTCTTATACTCCTTAAAAGTGTCTGAGGATTGCATAATCATGTCCGTTGACACGTGCTATATTCAAAAGCTATACTTTAAAAACTAAGACTTGAATGAATTTTTAAAACATAAACTTCTCACTAAACAACCATCCCAATAACAGCTCAGAATTACTAACTCCGGAGGAGGTATCCCCTTGTTTTCATAGTAAAACAGGTGACCCAAGGGAACACCCTCCCCCCCCCCCCCACCCTTTTTCTTGCCCTGGGTCAAATAGCCCAGAGCGAAGAGGGCAGCAGAACGGAGTCACTGCTGAAACAGACAGCCTACCTAGCTATAGTAGCAACTGTTAAGTGAATGACATTCTGAGCAGTAGATAATAGACCTAACAATAGAGGCCTCCAGAAATGGACTCGATATTTCTGAGATAAAAATTCATGAATGTGGATGGCTGAGCGCAATGAGCAGCCTTCAAAAATCCATAATAGCGACACTATTAATGTAAGCCCAAGATGTAGAAGAACTCTTACTTCATGAGCCGAAATCTTAAGCACAACTGCTGAGTCAATGATATACCATAAGCAGTACCGATAGTTAATTGAATCCATTAGCAATAGAATGGAGCATAACGTCCTTCTATTAGGCATCAAAGACAGAAGAAGCTTACGCCCGTAGTAATAAACAGATATCTGTTTATAAATACATAAACTCTAACCGGACAGAGTAAAGGCCTATGCCCGTACGAAGACGGAAGGACCTTAATAACAATAGGTTCCGGATATTAGGAGCCTAACTCTTATGCAAAAATCCAACCTAAATAGTAAATGAAGTAGTGATTCCGAAACTACGAAAGTGAAAATCATCCATCGATAGTGCATGAAACTCACTGACTCTTCAGTAAAAGAGAAGCCAACAGAATTACTGTCTAAAAGGTCAGAATTTGAAAACTACTGTTTCCAGAGGCTCAAATGATTACTTAGCTAAATAAGAACCGAAGTTAAATTCCATATAGGAATTTAATCTAAAGATTCTAAGTCTATTTATCAAAAAGTTACTGAGTTAGATAAAGAGACATAAGACTCAATTGTAAACTATCATAGAGTGCATAGGTATGAGGTAACATAAACCTATAACCTTAATAATAAGAGGCTGCAGTAGATCTTGTCAAACAAGTATACTGAAAAGTTGCAATGAGTAGTATGGAGGGATCAACAATATGAACATAGTGATCCCTACACCAACGACGGAAGAGCCTCCACTTTAGCCGCATAGAATAGCGAAGAAGAGGATCTCCTATAGTAAGAAATCGCGTCCAAAGCTCGTCCAGTACAATGCTTACAATGCAATACGGACCACACAATGGAATACGTGAAGGTTGCGACCTTGCGGGTTGTGATAAAGATGACACGATTTACCCAGCGAAAAAAGATCCTCACATTGAGGAAGATTTCGCGTTAAGTCCCACAGTAGACATCAGAGTAAATTACCCACGGTCTCTGTGAAGATAGAGATGCTATCAACAGAAATGTATTGTGGTTGTTTATCTTAGCAATACCTGCTGAAACAACAGCGCCGGAGGATACGCGTATCCTATCATTCCGTCCTATTAGATCAATAGAGCATTAACAACATTAGCTCAGAGATCCGGACAAGCCAACACATACGTCTGCAATTGATTAGCAAGCTGTGTCGTAAATAAATTATCATTGGGCGCTCCCACAGATAGCAAATCTGATTGAATACTTGTTTGTTGAGAGTCCATTCTGACGGCAACAAGTGACCCCTAAGTGAACGGGAGTCCGGTAAAACAATCAGACGACCCGGAATATGACGGACCGAAACAGAACTTGGTGTACTATAACCAACAAACGGATTCTTTCCATTAAATTGAATAACGGAAACGAATGAGTGCCTCCCTGGTTCCGGAGATACGCCACTACTGTCGAATTAACGGACAGGATTTGGACATGCGTTTCTGAATAATGTTCATGCAAAGACATAAAGCAAGCCTAAAAAACATTATTCCGCAGAAGATAATTGCTTGCTTAGAGACTGCGGAACCCAAAGACCCTGGCACTTCGAATCCGTTGGGATCAATATTATATCCCAATCTGTTTGACTGGCAACCGTCATAATTATAACACTCGGATCCGGCAACTGCAGTGGCACTCTCTGAGTCAACCACCGAATGTTTGCCCCAGTCTGAATCTCTTGTAACACTAGATAGACAAGAGAACGTGTAAATCGAGCAATTCATGGATTGCTGAAAAGTTGCCGTCGAAGAGAGGCTTCTCCGAGAACGAAGCGACTCTGAGAGAGTTCTTCACCTTACTATCCACGTGCGTGGATGTAGCTAGGGCTTCGTCACGTCTAACCAACTCCAATCAGCCACTGAAGGGCGGAGTTATACATGAACAAACTACTGCCCTCAAAAGAAATCACATTGAGAATAATATCCCGTAAATCTTTTCTTGAAGACGTAATGATAACGCCTCAGTAAGGTGGATTACGTATGATAAAGCGTCTAAGTTAAGTCTACTAGACATCATTGTCGTTTCCAACATTGTGGTTGGAAAAGACATAGACGGCGAAAAAGAATATTTCCAGTCTTTAACAACGCCGTCTAGACGCATATGAACTCTCGGTATGCCCTGCTCTGCCAAAATAAATTATTCGTATAAATGATAAAACGGCAGAAATGAGCATTGCGGACAAGAAACTAAACTATCATGCTTGGTAGCAGGCTTATATGCATATATAGCATCGAAAAATAAAACACATGTTGTAATGACATTATTGGACTGCGTCGGTAAGTCAGGGACAATGTCCCTAAACCGATCCAAAATTCCGTGTCCAATGACGCTATAAGTCTCTTATCCAACATCGCAGCAATGTAGTCCAAAATAACAATCACTGGAAGATAATGCCAGAAGATATGAATGGCAGCTTCCGATGCTACGAAAGGGAAAACTCGAAATCTTTCGAATCCCTTTCGCCATCCTGTCAGACCCTATAAAGCGTTCGGTCGTCCGTACCTGATGCAACTGCGGACCGCACCGACCCAGCGCCGTCAGATAATTCCTGATTCGAGTAAGAAACTGTCGATTGCTGGGATGCTGCGAAACAACTGTGCTAACTCGGATAGCACGTCCGTCACTGAGGCCTGAGGAGAAGCGGTCCTACAATGCATTGCCGCTGGAAGCTCCGTGATCGTTACCCCGTGCATACTACCAATATGCGAGCGAACGGAGTATATAGGCCTCGTGTCCCTTGGCTACCGGATGGCATGACCTATTCGCCGTGGAATCACTGAATGACGAAACTGATCGGATACTCGAGGTCACGTAGCCAATGTGCGGTCGTGTGCCCTGCTGTGAGGATGAGGAAGCATTATCGACAGTCTCTCGGACTGTCAATATAACGGAGCGTCCCGACCGACAGACATATGCTCCGAATGTAAAATATCTGAACCACAACATGCGGTCCCCTATGTTGTTGGACGAGAGAGGGACCTCTCTCGCTCACAGCCCGGACGGACCTGGACAAGCCAGGAACCGGACTAACAGGCTTCCTCCGATCTGTCCTCAATCTGCCGTCACTGGGTGAGTACTAAAGTAATTATAGTGCTCGCATCACCCAAATCTCCTTCCTAGACCGCAACGGACGAACCCGGCAGCCGAACCATTCGATGAATGCACGCTACACCGGGTGAGCTAGCGAATGTCACTCCGTCGATCCTACAAGGGATCTCTTAGGCGATAGACATATTCCATGAGCACTTATTGCCGCTAGCTCTTCATTAACTATGAAGACAGAGGCACACTTTTGAAAGACATCTCCGTAACATTGCAAACAAGAAACCAGAAATGTTTGGCTATAACAAGCATATAATAATAATATATATAGCGTCATTCAATAATTCGAAAGTTGTGTGACATTATTGGACTATGTCAGAACTGAGGGACGATGTCCCTGAACCGAACCAAAAATTTCTAAGTCCACCGACGCTATCAGTTTCTTATCCGGCATCGCAGCATTCTGGTCCGACGAAAGAAGCTGTAGAAGATCAAGTCAGATGACATACACAACAGCATATGTTGTTCCAAAAGGGAAAGCTCGAAATCCTCCAAATCCCTTTCGGTATCCCGTCGGACCGGATGAAATTTTTGGACGTCCGTACCCGCTTCCGTGGAGCGTCCCGACCCAGCATCGTCGGATAAAAAATATGCGACAGATTCAGTTGATGCTGGGATGCTGCGATAAACTGTGCTATTTAGGAAGCATGTCCGTTCCCGAGGCCTGTGCAGTAGCGGTCTTACGATGCATTGCCGCCGGAAGCTCCGTGTACGTTGACTCCCGCACACTTCCTATGCGAACGTCCGGAGTCTGCAGGCCTCATGTCCCTGGCTACCGGATGGTGTGACCTGGTCGCCGATGATTCTCTGACTGGCGAAGCTGACTGGATATCCGAGGTCACGTAGCCAAGAGCGGTCGTGTGCGCTACCATGAGAATGAGGAAGCCTTATTGACAGTCTACTCCGGACTGACTATATGTCGGAGCGTCCCGAGCGACGGACGTATGCTCCGAATGCGAAACATTTTGTACCACAACATCTGGGGCCAGATGTTGTTGTACGAGAGAGGGGCCTCTCTCGCTCGTCGTCCGGATGGACCAGAACGAGCTATGAACCGGACTAAAAGGCTTCCTCCGTTCTCCCTCTAATCCGCCATCACTGGGTGTGCATTTGGTTGATTTATAGTGCTCGCATCACCCCAAAACTCCTTCTAGACCGCAACGGACGAACCCGGCTGCCAAACCATTCGATGAATGGACGCTACACCGGGCGAGCTAGCGGACGTCAAAGGCTGTCGAACCTACTAGGGTCCTCTTAGGCAATTGGCGTATTTACATGAGCACTTTTCCGCTAGCCCTTCATTAATTGTGACGACGGAGGCACACTGTTGGAAGACATCACAGATACATCACCCTAATCTTGATCGTCTGAAATAGAAATTGATAAAGTAGAGTGACCCTGCAGGGAAAGGACCGGAGTGTCCAATTCCCCACTAAGATACCGTGACATACGCTTCCCATGTTGTCATCGAAATCATACGATACAGAACAGGAGTTAATGCGAGTACACTGACCACATATAGAATGATTATAAAAGTCAGAGGAAGACTTCCTCTTATTACAATTGATCAAAATCCTTTCAATGTGAAAAGAAAACAAGTCCTGGTACTCGCACTAACCCCTGGCAATCAAAATACATAATAATAATATGATCCATTAATATAGAAAAAATAATTGAAATCAAAATATTTTGAAAAAATATTTTTTCAGAACAGCCCAAGTTTCTGAAAAGTAACGTTGAGCCCCAATGGATCCCAAGCCTAAGTGTGGACAAAAATTTTAAAAATATTTTAAACAATTTATTCAACACTTACGAACAATAATAATGTATCTAGTTATGATTAAAATAACATCAAGATATTATTTTCAAGAAATCCCCCCCTCACACAGAGGGCTGTTGGAAATGTAAACAAGAAGTGTAAAAAACACCAGAAACATGACTCCAGGCACCCAGGCCCGGAATCAGTTACCAAAAATACACTATCTGATGCAAAACAGAGACTTCCAGGGAAGAAACTGCAGAACATCAGATGGTAGATGCAGAACACAACGCCTAACCACCCGTAGGTGAAGACGTAAACATGGGGAAAAGAACAGAATTCATTCTGTTATTCAGCTAAAACTCCCAAGAAAATTTAGTAATAATAATTACAAAAACTATGCCAAAAGCATGGGAGAATAGCAAGGGGGGACTTAAAGGACAGGGAGAGAGGAAAACACTGAAAAATCAGTGTAACTACATAATCAGAATGACAACAAAATGGCTGCTGCCTCGAAAATAGGTAACTTAACATAATTTCATTAAAAAATTTTAAGTTACAGCCCTGATAATATTCTGTCACACTTTTTTCCTCTCCTCCTTCTCTATCCTCCTTAGAATCACCATTTCACTAATATTTATGTGTCTGGCATCATTTAAACTGAGATTTACAAGCACAAAGATCAGTCAGATGTTAACTGATGAAGGGCCAAACTTAGAATGATTAATGGCGCCAATTTCGGAACGTCCTTGACACTGCGCATGCGCAGTAGAGGTGAAGTGTGGAGGGCCATTCAGGACATGTTTTCTTTGGTTTTAGATGCAAATTTTGGGGATTGGGGGGCAAAATTTGTGTTTGGCCCTATATTTTAAGAGTTAGCACCAGCTATGTCTGGGTCATTGGTACAGTATAAAAATATTACAGTCGGCAGCATATGAATGTGCAGATGACTAGACCGACCCAGCACCGTCCGACAGCTCCGGTTCTGAGACTGTCATAGGCAGCTTCTCCAGTTGCTGGGATGCTGCGATAAGTTGTGCAATCTGCGACAGCAAATCTGTTACGGAGGCCTGAGGAACAGCGGTCTTCTATTATGGCCACCGGCTGCTCCCGTGACAGTGTGTTCAAGACAGCTCTTTCTCCGGACGTCCCAATATATGAGCCTCGTCTCTTAGCTACTGAATAGTGCTACTTTCGAGTGGTCGCAGCATTTTGATTCTCAGAAACGAACTCAGGGAAGTACTGATGCATTAGATCCATCGCCACCCTGTGTTGTTCCGAAAGGGAAGGGTAATTCTCCTCCAAATCCCTTTCACCATCCGACTGAATCAGATTATACTCACAGTCATCAGCATCTGAACACACAGATGACTGGACCGACCCAGCACCATCTGACAGCTCAAGTTCTGAGACTGTCGTCGGCTGCTTTTGCACTTGCTGGGATACTGCAATGAGCTGCACAATCTGCGACAGCAAATCCGTTATGGAGGCCTGAGGAGCAGCAGTCTTCTGTTGCTTGGCCGCCAACTGCTCCTGGGACAGTGTGTCCGAGATGGCTCTTTTCTGTGGACGTTCCGATGAATGAGGCCTCGTCTCCTTGGCTGCTGTATAGTGTGACTTCTCTGACGAAGAGTGGACCTTTCCCGCGATGCAGGCTGGATATCAGAAGTCACAGAGCCAAGGTGCGGTCGTGTGTGCTTGGAAGACGCTGAAGAAGAAGCCGTAACTATAGCCAACCCCGTCTGTGAACTGAAAGGAGCGTCCCGGGCGGGAGGCGTGGAAGTATGCTCCGACTGACGCAAGTTCCGAACCACAACATCTGGCCCCAGATGTTATGAAAGAGAGAGGGGGGCTCTCTCGCTCACAGTCCTTCAGACCTCACCGAGCTTCATGCCGAACTTGCCTGCTTCTTCCTCTCCATTGTCACAGGGTGAACCTGTTATTATTTTATAGTGCTCGCTCTACCCTTTTTACTCTCCTCGACCGCAACGGACACACCCGGCGTCATGGTACCCTTGGACGGTGTAACCGCTTCACTGGTCGAGCTAGCTCTACAGTAAAAGAGAAACCAACAGAATTACTGTCTAAAAGGTCAGAATTTGAAAACTACTGTTTCCAGAGGCTCAAATGATTACTTAGCTAAATAAGAACCGAAGTTAAAATCCGTATAGGAATTTAATCTAAAGATTCTAAGTCTATTTATCAAAAAGTTACTAACTGACTTAGATAAAGAGACAAAAGACTCAATTGTAAACTATCGTAGAGTGCATAGGTATGAGGTAACATAAACCTATAACCTAAATAATAACAGGCTGCAGTAGATCTTGTGAAACAAGTATACTAAAAAATAGCAATGAGTAGTATGGAGGGATCAACAATATGAACATAATGATCCCTACACCACGACGGAAGAGCCTCCACTTTAGCCGCATAGAATAGCGAAGAAGAGGATCTCCTATAGTAAGAAATCGCGTCCAAAGCTCGTCCAGTACAGTGCTTACAATGCAAAACGGACCACACAATGGAATACATGAAGGTTGCGACCTTGCTGGTTGTGATAAAGATGACACGATTTACCCAGTGAAAAAGATCCTCACATAGAGGAAGATTTCACGTTAAGACCCACAGTAGACAAGAGAGTAAATTACTCATGATCTCTGTGAAGATAGAGATGCTATCAACAGAAATGTATTGTGGTTGTTTATCTTAGCAATACTTGCTAAAACAACAGCGCCGGAGGATACGCGTATCCTATCATTCCGTCCTATAGATCAATAGAGCGTTAACAATATTAGCTCAGAGATCTGGACAAGCCAACACATACGTCTGCAATTGATTAGCAAGCTGTGTCATAAATTAATCATCATTGGGCGCTCCCATAGATAGCAAATCTGATTGAATACTTGTTTGTTGAGAGTCCATTCTGACAGCAACAAGCGACCCGTAAGAGAACGGGAGTCCGATAAAACAATCAGACGACCCGGAATATGACGGACCAAAACTGAACTTGGTGTACTATAACCAACAGACGGATTCTTTCCATTAAATTGAATAACGGAAACGAAAGAGTGCCTCCCTGGTTCCGGAGATACGCCACTACTGTCGAATTAAAGGACAGGAATTTTGGCATGCGTTTCTGAATAATGTTCATGCAATGACATAAAGCAAGCCTAAAAAACATTATTCCGCGGAAGTTAAACTGATTGCTAAAAGACTGCGGAACCCAAAGACCCTGGCACTTCGAATCCGTAGGGATCAGTATTATATCCCAATCTGTTTGACTGGCAACCGTCATAACAGCCACACTCGGGTCCGGCAACTGCGGCGGCACTCTCTGAGTCAACCACCGAATGTTTGCCCCAGTCTGAATCTCTTGTAACACTAGATAGACAAGAGAACGTATAAATCGAGCAATTCATGGATTGCCGAAAAGTTGCCGTCGAAGAGAAGCTCCTCCGAGAACGAAGCGACTCTGAGAGAGTTCTTAACCTTACTATCCACGCGTGTGGATGTAGCTAGGGCTGCGTCACGTCTAACTAACTCCAATCAGCCACTGAAGGGCGGAGTTATACGTGAACAAACTACTGCCCTCAAAAGAAATTACATTGAGAATAATATCCCGTAAATCTTTTCTTGAAGACGTAATGATAACGCCTCAGTAAGGTGGATTACGTATAATAAAGCGTCTAAGTTAAGTCTACTATACATAATGTCGTTCCCAACATTGAAATTGGAAAAGACATAAACGGCGAAAAAGAATATATGCAGTCTTTAATCACACCGTCTAGACGCATATGAACTCTCGGTATGCCCTGCTGTGCCAAAATAAACTATTTGTATAAATGATAAAATGGCAGAAATGAGCAACGCGGACAAGAAACTAAACTATCATGCTTAGTAGCAGGCTTGTATATATATATATATATATAGCGTCGAAAAATAAAACACATGTTGTAATGACAATATTGGACTGCGTCGGTAAGTCAGGGACAATGTCCCTGAACCGATCGAAAAATCCGAGTCCAATGACGCTATAAGTCTCTTATCCAAGATCGCAGCAATGAAGTCCAAAATAATAATCACTGGAAGATAATGCCAGAAGATATGAAAGGCATCTTCCGATACTACTAAAGGGAAAACTCGAAATCTTTCGAATCCCTTTCGCCATCCTGTCGGACCCTATAAAGCGTTCGGTCGTCCGTAGCTGATGCAACCGCGGACCGCACCGACCAGCGCCGTCGGATAATTCCTGATTCGACCGAGAAACTGTCAATTGCTGGGATGCTGCGAAACAACTGTGCTAACTCGGATAGCACGTCCGTCACTGAGGCCTGAGGAGAAGCGGTCTTACGATGCATTGCTGCTGGAAGCTCCCTGATCGTTACCCCGTGCATACTACCAATATGCGAGCGAACGGAGTGTATAGGCCTCGTGTCCCTTGGCTACCGGATGGCGCGACCTATTCGCCGTGGAATCACTGAATGCCGAAACTGATCGGATACTCGAGGTCACGTAGCCAATGTGCGGTCGTGTGCCCTGCTGTGAGGATGAGGAAGCATTAAAGACAGTCTCTCGGACTGTCAATATAACGGAGCGTCCCGACCAACGGACATATGCTCCGAATGTAAAATATCTGAACCACAACATGCGGCCCCCTATGTTGTTGGGCGAGAGAGGGACCTCTCTCGCTCACAGCCCGGACGGACCTGGACAAGCCAGGAACCGGACTAACAGGCTTCCTCCGATCTGTCCTCAATCTGCCGTCACTGGGTGAGTACTAAAGTAATTAAAGTGCTCGCATCACCCAAATCTCCTTCCTAGACCGCAACGGACGAACCCGGCAGCCGAACCATTCGATGAATGTACGCTACACCGGGTGAGCTAGCGAATGTCACTCCGTAGGCGATAGACATATTCCATGAGCACTTATTGCCGCTAACTCTTCATCAACTATGACGACAGAGGCACACTTTTGAAAGACATCTCCATAACTCTTCGAACAAGAAACCAGAAATGCTTGGATAGCAAGCATAAAATAATAATATATATAGCGTCGTTCAATAATTCGAAAGTTTGTGTGACATTATTGGACTATGTCGGAACTGAGGGACGATGTCCCTGAACCGAACCAAAAATTTCTAAGTCCACCGACGCTATCAGTTTCTTATCCGGCATCCCAGCATTCTGGTCCGACGAAAGAAGCTGTAGAAGACCAAGTCAGATGACATACACAACAGCATATGTTGTTCCGAAAGGGAAAGCTCGAAATCCTCCGAATCCCTTTCGGTATCCTGTCGGACCGGATGAAACTTTCGGACGTCCGTACCCGCTTCCGCGGAGCGTCCCGACCCAGCATCGTCGGATAAAATATATGCGACAGATTCAGTTGATGCTGGGATGCTGCGATAAACTGTGCTATTAAGGAAAGCACGTCCGTTCCCGAGGCCTGTGCAGTAGCGGTCTTACGATGCATTGCCGCCGGAAGCTCCGTGTACGTTGACTCCCGCACACTTCCTATGCGAACGTCCGAAGTCTGCAGGCCTCGTGTCCCTGGCTACCGGATGGTGTGACCTGGTCGCCGAAGAATCCTTGATCGGCGAAGCTGGTAATATATCGGCGGTCACGCAGCCAAGGTGCGGTCGTGTGCGCTGACGAGAAGAGGAAGCCTTAGCAGTCTCAGCGGACTGCCTATACAACGGAGCGTCCCGAGCGACGGACGTATGCTCCGCTTGCGACACATTTTGTACCACAACATCTGGGGCCAGATGTTGTTGAACGAGAGAGGGGCCTCTCTCGCTTGCCGTCCGGATGGACCGGAACGAGCTATGAACCGGACTAAAAGGCTTCCTGCGTTCTCCCTCCGATCCGCCGTCACTGGGTGTGCATTAAGTTAATTTATAGTGCTCGCATCACCCCAAAATTCCTTCTAGACCGCAACGGACGAACCCGGCTGCCGAACCATTCGGTGAATGGACGCTACACCGGGCGAGCTAGCGGACGTCAAAGGCCGTCGAACCTACTAGGGTCCTCTTAGGCAATTGGCGTATTTACATGAGCACTTTTCCGCTAGCCCTTCATTAATTGTGACGACGGAGGCACACTGTTGGAAGACATCACAGATACATCACCCTAATCTTGATCGTCTGAAATAGAAATTGACAAAGTAGAGTGACCCTGCGGGGAAAGGACCGGAGTGTCCAAATCCCCAACAACATACCGTGACATACGCTTCCCATATTGTCATCGAAATCATACGATACAGAACAGGAGTTAATGCGAGTACACTGACCACATATAGAATGATAATAAAGTCAGAGGAAGACTTCCTCTTAAAACAATTGATCAATATCCTTTCAATGTGAAAAGAAAACAAGTCCTGGTACTCGCACTAACCCCTGGCAATCAAAATACATAATAATAATATGATCCATTAATATAGAAAAAATAATTGAAATCAAAATATTTTGAAAAAATATTTTTTCAGAACAGCCCAAGTTTCTGAAAAGTAACGTTGAGCCCCAATGGATCCCAAGCTTAAGTGTGGACAAAAATTTTAAAAATATTTTAAACAATTTATTCAACACTTACGAACAATAATAATGTATCTAATTATGATTAAAATAACATAAAGATATTATTTTTTAGAAATCCCCCCCTCACACAGAGGGCTGTTGTAAATGTAAACAATGAGTGTAAAAACACTAAAATAAGACTCCAGGCACCCAGGCCCGAAATCAGTTACCAAAAATACACTATCTGATGCAAAACAGAGACTTCCAGGGAAGAAACTGCAGAACATCAGATGGTAGATGCAGAACACAACGCCTAACCACCCGTAGGTGAAGACGTAAACATGGGGAAAGAACAGAATTCATTCTGTTATTCAGCTAAAACTCCCAAGAAATTTTAGTAATAATAATTACAGAAACTATGCCAAAAGCATGGGAGAATAGCAAGGGGGAACTTAAAGGACAGGGAGAGAGGAAAACACTTAAAAAACAGTGTAACTAAATAATCAGAATGACAACAAAATGGCTGCTGCCTTGAAAATAGGTAACTTAACCTAATTTCATTAAAAAATTTTAAGTTACAGCCCTGATAATATTCTGTCACACATTCTTTTCCTCTCCTCCTTCTTTATCCTCCTTAGAATCACCATTTCACTAATATTTATGTGTCTGGCATCATTTAAACTGAGATTTATAAGCACAAAGATCAGTCAGATGTTAACTGATGAAGGGCCAAACTTAGAATGATTAATGGCGCCAATTTCGGAACGTCCTTGACACTGCGCATGCGCAGTAGGGGCGAAGTGTGGAGGGCCTTTCAGGACATGTTTTCTTTAGTTTTAGATGCAAATTTTGGGGATTGGGGGGCAAAATTTGTGTTTGGCCCTATATTTTAAGAGTTAGCACCAGCTATGTCTGGGTCATTCGTACAGTATAAAAATATTTATATGTTTGAACTCCGGACACATTGATTCATGAGATGTATTATATGGAGGAATAAACAGTTGGCACTGAACCATAATAAATGTACACTGAGGGTGGCGAAGATCAAGGTAATACAAAATCTCTGCACATGGTAATCTAAAAGCATCGCATCAAGGCGCTCTGAAATTCTGACATCAGTCATTGATGCAATGATCAGAGTAATCAGTACATCAAAGCAATTCAGAAATAATGTCCCCCTGTGAAACACATGCCCTCAATACAGTTACAGTGCTATATCCTACAAGACCCACTATTTTTTCCCCAACAAAACCTCTGTATAAATCAATCATTTTGTGTGGCAAAATATACCTTGCACATTTCAAATGCATCTCAATTTACTATATGACCTAGAAATGGAATCCACTGGTCATTAGATTTTCCAGTTTTTGCACAGAAAAGCAAAAATCACCTCAAATCCAACATGGTTGCAAAATTGAATATGCCAGAACACTAATTACTAAAACAAACCTTCCTACAGTCAACAATAATGCCCCAGAAGAAAATGGGTCCATTTGATCATTTATTTGTTTTTCAAATTAATGTGTAAAGAAGCAAATAACACAAAATCACAAGATAGTTGAATGATGGCCATATTGAATATACTGATTACGAAAAGTAACTTTCTGATAGTCAAAAGTAATGCACTAGGAAAAAAATTGGATCCACTGGTCATTCATTTCTCAAGTTATTGCACAGACAAGCAACAATCACAAGAAGTTCAATATTCCTGACATGGCAGCCATGATGGATATGCCAGAATGCTGATTATCAATAAGAACCTTCTTATAATCAAAAGCAATGCACTAGAAAACCAGACCTGTTCATAAGCACACCTAATGAAATGCAACCGCAATGTGCAGGCCAACCCAAAATAAAGATTGCTATCAAGTTGATTTTTAAAAATATGTTAGCACATTGTATAGGTTCTTCGTTTTAATACTCAGAAAAGGAAAGGAAAATCAAGTGTCACCATATGGTGACACAAAAAGATACCCCTGCTTATTTAACAATGCAAGCCTGACTGAAGTGATACAGTCTTTGGGTATATACAAATTCTAAGCCCATAAAGGGCAATGACTCTGGCAATAAAATCTCGAATGACACCTGCATTTCACTAAGGGTAAACAGCAATAGGATACACTTGCAGAGACAAACATCAAGTCACTCAACCAAGTACTTTACAAGTTATTCATGATTGAATTTCGGGATGCATGGATGGATGTTCTTACACGTTCTTACTTGTGAGGTTTTTCCCTTGTTAAACCCTAACCCCACAAGGTCAACTAGATGGAGTTATTTGTGTGCAAAGCACACAATGGTGTATCCCCGCATTTCCTAAGCAACACCTTAGCACAGTCTTAATGTTTCGAATTAATACCCAAGGAGCCTATCGATGAAAACTGATTTTCTAATGATAAAAGTGGTTCCACTGGAACCACCTGTGGCAAAATCAAAATTCCAAAACCTTAATGAAGATCTAGAAATGTTACCTGAACACATTAGCATAGTTTAAACGTTTTGAATTGAATACCCTAAGAGCCTTTTGATGAAAACTGATTTTCCAACAATAAAAGTGGTTCCACTGGAACCACCTGGGGCAAAATCAAAATTCCGAAACCTTCATGCACATCTAGAGATGTTTCCTGAACACATTAGCATAGTTTAAGCATTTTGAATTAAATACCCTAGGAGCCTTTCGATGAAAACTGATTTTCTAACGATAAAAGTGGTTCCACTATAACCACAGGGTGCAAAATCAAAATTCCGAAACCTTTATGCACATCTAGAGATGTTACCTGAACACATTAGCATAGTTTAAGCGTTTCGAATTAAATACCCTAGGAGCCTTTCGATGAAAACTGATTTTCTAACGATAAAAGTGGTTCCACTGGAACCACCGGGGGCAAAATCAAAATTCCGAAACCTTCATGCACATCTAGAGATGTTATCTGAACACATTAGCATAGTTTAAATGTTTCGAATTGAATACCTTAGGAGCCTTTCGAAGAAAACTGATTTTCTAATGATAAAAGTGATTCCACTGGAACCACCGGGGGCAAAATCAAAATTCCGAAACCTTCATACACATCTAGAGATGTTATCTGAACACATTACCATAGTTTAAACGTTTCGAATTAAATACCCTAGGAGCCTTTCGATGAAAACTGATTTTCTAACAATAAAAGTGGTTCCACTGGAACCACCAGGGGCAAAATCAAAATTCCAAAACCTTCATGCACATCTAGAGATGTTACCTGAACACATTAGCATAGTTTAAATATTTTGAATTGAATACCCTAGGAGCCTTTCGATGAAAACTGATTTTCTAACGATAAAAGTGGTTCCACTGGAACCACCGGGGGCAAAATCAAAATTCCGAAACCTTTGTGCACATCTGGAGATGTTATCTGAACACATTAGCATAGTTTAAACGTTTTGAATTGAATACCCTAGGAGCCTTTCAGGATGTGACATACAGACGGACGGACGGAGATCACGACAATATCCCCGCATTTTTTAAAATGCGGGGATAAAAAATAAACCCCACAGTGCAAACAATAGCTGGACTTTCGTCTGGTGCATACCCCCACATGGTGTATCGCCTAGTGTGGGCATACCTATGATCAACAAATATTATTTATGAATATTCTCGTATGGACTGACGGACGGATGCACAGATGGATGGACACAATCCAGTATACCCCCCTTCCATTTTCTTCAAAAGTTTTCAACATTTTCCAACAATTTCTAAGTCAAAAGGTATGGTAAATTGTTTGGTGTTTGGAAGTTTTATGCAATGAGGCAGAAGCCTTTGTCATAGGCAAACTGCATGCCATGTTTCACTGAAATCCGATAACCCTAATCCAGTATGCCCCCCCACCTCCCATTTTCTTCGAAAGTTTTCAACAATTTCCAACAATTTCTAAGTCAAAAGGTATGGTAAATTGTTTGGTGTCTGGAAGTTTTATGCAATGAGGCAGAAGCCTTTGTCATAGGCAAACTGCATGCCATATTTCACTGAAAGCCGATAACCCATACCTGAGATACAGGCTGAACAGACAAATAATGTCTATTTCCTACAATTTCTAAGTCAAAAAAGGGGGATAACTCCAAAAAAGAGAATGTGAGAAAAAACGTTGAATCCTTTTTTTAAAGCCTGTACCATAAGCAGTGTTTATGGCAAATTTCATTGCAATAGAACATTTGATACCCGAGATACATGCTGAACAGACAAAATTAAGTGAACAAGTAATAAAAAAAAAATGATAAAAAAAAAAATAACTAGTGTGGGCATACCTATGACCAACAAATATTATAAAAAATAATAATTTACTTAAGTTATGAATATTCTCGGCCGGACTCACACACGGAAGCACAGACAGACGTATGAACGCATGTAATCCAGTATACCCCCATTTTCTTCGAAAGTGGAGGTATAAAAATAACTCCACAAGTGGCCACTGTACTAACTCAACCCCAAACCCACAACTGATCCTAAATTGTATACCCCACAATGTACATCTGCTAAGCCTGGACAGACAGATGAATGGACGAACAGACGGACAAGGCAAATCCTATATACCCCCATTGGGGGTATAAAAATTGGATCGACGAGACATTTGTTTTTCAAGTTATTGCTCAGACAAGTAAAAGTTTTTAAAAATTCCAAGATGGCTGCCATGGCCTTCATGGATATGCCAGAATGCTAGTTATCGAAAGGGCCCTTCCTCTAGTCAAGCCAAATCCACCATAACAAGAGGCCCCAACTTTCAGGGCGCCCAAAGCACTCACACGTCAAAGGCCTGTTGATTCTTCTGAAAGGGTTTTAAGAATTTTAAAAAAATATTTAGTCACTTATTATTCACAATTTTTTTACCGATTAGGGCAGTGGTTTGAGAAACAAGCAATGCAAAACATCTCAAGAGTTCCTACAAGGAAATTGCATAATTAAAAATACTTTTATGAACAGGAAATTAGCAATTTCCACAAAATACAGAGTAATAGAGGTTAAAATGAATGCAGACCTGTTTTTGGAACTTTATTTGAACAAATTTGAATCTGACCAAACTAAGGATGCTATATATTTCTGTCAAATAGCCAACTGACTGGTGGACCTGCAAAGGATTTTTTAAATAATTAGCTTCATACTGCACTCAGTTAAAAACTCCCACAAGGATCCCAAATATGAACCCAGGGACTTGATCTGGACAAACTTGAATCTTAGCCCACAAGGATGCTGTATTCCAAATAGCAAACGATTCAGACTGGTGGGTCTGAGTAAGAAGATGTTAGAAGAGTTTTCCTGATATTGCACTAAGTTAAAATTCGGCTCCCACAGAGAGCCCACACATGAATCCAAGGAATTGAGTTGAACAAACTTAAATCTGACTCCCATAAGGATGCTGCATACCAAGTATCAAAAGATTCTGAAAGCTGGATCTGAAGATGATATATAAAGAATATTCCTCATTGTGTACGATGTTTAAGTTCATATGAATCCAGAGACTTGATTTAAACAAACTTGAATCTGCCCCCCCCCCTGCCCCCCTCCCCCCCCCCCCCCCCCATCACTAACCCACAAACCCCCTAAGGATGCTGTATACCAAATATCAAAAGAATTTGCCTGGCGGATTTGTACAGGATTTTTTTTTTAAATTTCCTCTCATCACACTCAGATAAAATTTGAGCCCATTGACCTGATTTGAACAAACTTGAATCTAATCCATATAAGGATGTTCTACATGTACACCAAATATCAAAAGATTCTAATTGGTGGTTCTGGGGAAGAAATTTTTTTTCATTTTTGAAACAAGAAAGAGCATAATTCAGTGTTTTCTTTTTATTGACAGCATTAAAATGGGCATTTATATGATACCCCATGGCACAATCATTTACAATTTTTTTGGCCCAGTTGATTTTACTGGTCCTTAGGATGATTCATACCAAACAACAATTCTTTGTTCTATGTGGTTTGTGCAAATATGGAAACCTGAAAATCTCTTCTATTTTTGCTCTAGGGGTATCAATGGGCTATACGTGTACAAGAAAGTTAAAAACTTTATAGTAATTTATATATTTTTTATACTTACCAATGACCCAGACTTGGCTGGTGCTAACTCCTTAAATTCTAGGGCCAAACACAAATTTTGCCCCCAATCCCCAAAATTTGCATCAAAATCTGAAATTTCAATGTCCTATGTGGTCCTCCATACTTTTTATCCACTGCACATGCGCAGTGTCAAGGAGGTCTCGAAATTGGCGCCAAAAGTCATTCTTACAACCAGTGCCTGGTAAGCGTTATGTAATCAGCGGGGAGGTATGAGTTCCCAACTCATGGGAGGGCCATCCCCGTCTGGGTCATTGGTAAGTATAAAAAGTATATAAATTACTATAAATTTTTTAACATTTTTATACTGTACCAATGACCCAGACTAAGCTAAATAGAAAAAAGGCTGGAGGGACTAGGACATAAAGGAAAATCCAATAGGCTCAAATACATGTAAACAGAATTATCCCCTCAAGGAGAAAAGGAGAAACAGGCTTTAGATGTATCTTTCTTATTTGTATCAAAAAAGAAAGACACAATACCATTCGGTAATTGAGCACAGTAACATCAATGATCTCTATTAACATCCAGTATAACCTGTTATACTAATTTTTTAAAGGAAAGCCAATAAATAAAGGAAGTCCAGAGAATGAGACTCTCTATACTCATTAAAAGTGTCCGAGGATTGTATATTAAAGCTCGTATGACACGTGACATATACAAATGCTTCACACCGAGCTACACTTTAAAAATATTACCCCCCTTCCCCTTGCCCTGGGTCAAATACCCCAGAGCGAAGAGGGCAGCAGGACAGAGTCACTGCCAGAACAGAAAGCCTGCATAACTATAGTTGCAACTGTTCAGTGGATGACATTCTGAGCAACAGATAACGGACCTAAACAATGCAGGTCTCCAGAAATGGACTCAATATTTCTAAGATAAAAAATTGTGAATGTGGAAGGCTGAGACCAATATGTAGCCTTCATCAAATCGGTAATAGCAACACTATTAGCATAAGCCCAAGATGTATATAGAGCTCTTACTTCATGCACCAAAATCTTAAGCACAGACTGCTGAGTTGAAGATAATTTTTCAAAAGTAGTACGGATAGTTAATTGAATCCACCTTGCAGTAGAATGAACCGTAATGTCCCTTCTATTAGGCAGCAGAGACAGAAAGAAACGTTTTGTCCCTTTCTGATAAACTCAGATCTACGTTTGTAAATACGTATAGCTCTAACAGAACAGAGTAAAGGCCTATGCCCCTCTGAAGACAGAAGAGCCTTAATAACAACAGGTTCTGGATACTTATTAGGAGCCTGATTCTTAGCAAAAAATCCAACATTAGTAGTCAAGGTAATAGTATTACCTATACTACGATAGTGAGAAACATCAACAGATAGTGCATGAAGCTCACTAACTCTTCTAGCCGAAGAGAAGGCTAAGAGAAAAGCTGTCTTATAAGATAAGAATTTGAAGTCCACCGTGTCAAGAGGCTCAAATGGCACTTCTTTTAGCTTAAGAAGAACCCAAGCTAAATTCCCCTTAGGCCAAAAAAAAAGGGAAGCGTGGACAGAGCATGGAATAGTTTCACTTTGAATTTCACACGCTTCAAAAACTTAAAATAATATGCAAATCATTATTAAAAACAATCCTATTCATATTTTGAAGTCAAAGGAAGAGATGAGATAATTATTCTTTAGTAAAAAAAACGTGATTCAAACATTTGAATTTTGACATAATTCACTGAAATACAAAATCAAGCAATGTGATTGCCATGAAACAAAAAATCTGATCGGTTTTGTGTCGTTTCACCCCAACTTCCATACATATCCGTTTTTTCGGCCTTGGCCATTTTGTCCCAAATTAGAGTGAAATGATTCTGAGCGAAACAAACTGGGGTGAACAGGGATTGTGACGAGATGACTCAGGGGGCAAACGGAACATCGGGCAAAAAGACCTAGTACCGCAAATTCCGGATTAAAAACGAGTGCACCTGCTATCTACAATATTTGAAATCCTATTTTTTTTCAGATTATTATCCCTGGTGTTACCAACATGTCTCCTTCATTTTAATATGTTGTATAAAAAATACCCTACCTACCGACCCTAATTTTTTTGAGCATGTAACCCCAACCACACTATTAATTTTTTTTGGCCTTAGGAATTAATCTAAGGGTTCTAGGTCTATTTATCGAAAAGTTTTTCACTAACTTAGATAAAGAGACATTAGATCCAATCTGTAAACTATCATGATGTGCATAGGTATCAGATAGCATAGACCTATAACCCTTAATGGTAACAGGCTGCAGTTTGATCTCATTAAACAGGTAGACTAGGAAATTAGCAATGTCTGGAATGGAGGGATCATAAATATCAACAGAATGATCCCTACACCACCATGAGAAAACCTTCCACTTAGCAGCATAATTTAGCGAAGAGGAGGTCCTCCTACAGTAAGAAATTGCGTCAACTGCTCGTCCTGTAAATTGCTTGCGTGCAAGAAGGACTGCACAACGGAAATACATGAAGGTTGAGACCTTACACGTTGTGATGCAGTGTGGGCGATTTCCCCTGCGAAAGAAGATCCTCCTGTGGAGGAAGCTTCCGCAGCATGTCCCACAACAGACACCTGAGTAGATTTATCCATGGTCTCTGGGGTGACAGAGATGCTGCCAACAGAATTTTGCGGTGAGATTGCTTAATCTTGAGCGATATCTGCTGAATCAATGGCGCTGGAGGATACGCGTATCCTATCATTCCATCCCAAGAGATCGAGAGAGCGTCTACTGCAAACGCTCGAGGATCTGGGCATGGCAACACATACGTCTGCAACTGATTGTTGAGATGCGTCACAAATAAGCCTATCATTGGACGATCCCATTGGTAGCAAATCTGATTGAATACTCGTTTGTTGAGAGTCCATTCTGAGGCAACATGCAACCTTTCCGAGAAAGGAAGTCTGCTAGAACGTTCAGACGACCCGGTATATGACGGACCGATAGAAGAACTTGATGCTCTAGGACAAACAGAAGGATCCTTTCCGTTAAATTGAATAACGGAACGGAATGGAATGAGTGCCTTCCTGGTTCCGAATGTACGCTACTACTGTCGAATTGTCGGACAGAATTTGAACATGCTAAGTCTGAAGAATGTTCATTCATTGACGTAGCGCAAGCCATATTGACATTATCTCTTGATGTTTATGTGCTTGTTTAGGAACTGCGGATCCCAAAGACCCTGGCACCTCGAATCCGTTGGGCTCAGAGTTGCGCCCCAACCTGTTTGACTCACATCGGTCATTATCGTAAAACTCAGATCCGGCAGTTGCAGTGATACTCCTTCAGTTAACCACTGAATATCTGCCCAAGTCTGAATCTCTTGTTTCACTTGATTCGACAAGACGATGTTCGATTCGAGCGAATGAGTCTTCACACTCCAATTCTGAGATAAAATATATGAGGAGTGGACGAGTGCGTAGCCGCTCCATCGGAATAAGATCCGCAGCGGGTCTGCACAAACCTGTCAGTCTCATGAATTCTCTCGCTGTTACTACATCTGAGTGAAGACAAAAGCGAGCGTGACAACTGACTAATATCACTCTGGTTAATGGCAGACGAACAAGATTGTTGTGCATCTCCAAGCTCATTCCCATGAGGGTGAATGATTTGGACGGCACTAGCTCCGATTCCTTTTCGTTTACTATGAAACCAAGAAGTCGGAGCAATTGAAGCAGACTCTGAACATCGTTCTGAAGCGTTAACTTGCTGCCGTAACCCTGAAGAATGTCGTCCAAGTAGGCCGACGTAACCACAGGCGAATGAGCTCAGAAATGAGTCATTACCGAGATCATTATTCAAGTGAAGGCCCAGGGCTAGGTTCAGACCAGAGCATCATTGCTCGGAACTGAAAGCAACTCCTGGGACAGCGAAGCGAAGGTACTTTCTAAATGCCGGATGTACCATGACGTAAAAGTACACATCCTTGAGATCCTTGCTCACAGCATAATTGTTCACTCGAGTGCTCGCTCTGACCGATCGGATGGTCTCCATATAAAATTTTGGAGCCACGATCAGCTTGTTTATCCAGCTCAGATCTATAACTGGACGAAACGAGCCATCTGATCTTGGAACCAGGAACAGGTGACTGTAGAAAACTGGAGATTCCTGGTTTTCTACAACGTCTATAGCATTCTTGTCCAGAAGAGATTGAACTTCTGATAGAAGCGAATCTCTCTTCTGAACGTTTAGTGGAAGCTGAAACCAGCATGGACTTTGAGTTAACAGAGGTTTTTCCTTAACGACAGTTTAGACCTTCGGAAATAACCCCTTGCACCCATGGGTCGTCCGTAATTCACAATCAATTGGTTAAGATTCTCGACAGCCTTCCACCGACAGGAACGCAATAGAGGTTTAGATCATCACCTCCTGGCCCTGCGAGGATTGCGGAAGGAGAAACCACGTCCTCCATGACCGGCACCTCGCCCAGTCGACCTAGGGGCGTCTGACCGGATATCTCGGCCAGCATTACGACCCCTATGTGAGACACTACTCTGACGGTCTCCGGAGTAAGGCATAGAGGCTTTCTTAGATCCTCTATAGGAACTTCCTTTGGACGTATTCACCCCCGAAGTACCTGCCTTACTCCTCCCTGCTGAGTCCGACTTTTTCAAAGCAGAATTGAAAGCAGAGAATCCGAAGCTTTCTTAGAAATCTGTTTACAGATTGTAGAAAGCTTAACGTCGAAGAGAAGCTAGACCGGATCGACTGGAAGAGAGTTTTTTCACCTTACTATCCACTCTTGTGGATGCAGCCAGGGCAGCATCACGTCTGACTAACTCCATATTGCCACTGAAAGGGCAGAGTTATACATAGAATATGCTATAGCCCTCGAAAGAACTCTTAAGGAAGTTTGAACATCCTGGAATTTTTTCCTATCAAGACATAGTGAAAATGCTCTGGTAAGGTGATCTGCATGAGATAATGCGTCTAAATTAAATCTATTAGACGAGATTGTCATCTCCAGTATACTGGAGTTGACGCCGGCAATGACAATTCCAAGTCTTCAGCCTAGTCGTCCAAACGCAGAGGAACTCTCGGCACGCCTTGTCCTGCTGTTTCAAATCTATGTCTAGCATTGATGAAAGGCAGCTGTTTTGCACTAGGCGATAAGAAACCGGATTTGCCAGTCTTAGAGGCCAGCTTGAATATAGCGTCATTCAAAAGTTCAAATGTCTGTGACATTTCTGGACTGGGTCGGAAACTCAGGGACAGTGTCCCTAATCCGGCCGAAAAATCTGTGCCCAGTGACGCTTTCAGTTTCTTATCAGGTAACGCAGCATTTTGGTCCGGAAAAACAACTTCTAAAAGGTGATGCCGGATGAAATCTACGGCCACCTTAAGTTGTTCGAAAAGGGAAAATTTCAGCTGTGCTGATTCCCTTTTACCATCGCCTGGACCACATAAGAATCTCGGTCGTCCCTTACTGACTCTGCAGGGGAGCGAACCAACCCAGCTTGCTCAGACAGTTTCTTTACTGAAAGAGTTTCTGATAGCTGCTGGGATGCTGCTATGAATTGAGCTATCTGTGATAGCAAGTCCGTCACGGAGGCCTGTGGAGCCACGGTCTTACGTAATTTAGCCGCTGGAAGCTCCAGGGACGTTAATTCCTACATACTTCTCATATGCGAACGTCCCAACTGGAAAGGCCTCGTGTCCTTGGCTAGTGGATGGTGTGACCTGGTCGACGTGGACTCCCTGGTCGGCGAAGCAGGCTGGATATCTGTGGTCACATAGCCAAGGTGCAGTCATGTGTGCTGACGTGAGGAAGAGGAAGCCAATAGACAAGCCGCGTCGGACTGTCTATGCGATGGAGCGTCCTGACCAGGAGGAGTGGACATATGCTCTGACTAACGAACGTTACATACAACAACATCTGGGCCCAGATGTTGTTGTAAGAGAGAGGGGGCCTCTCTCACTCGCGGTCCGGGTAGACCTGGACGAGCTAGCTACCGGACTGACAGGCTTCCTCCGTACTATTCTCGGATCCGTCGTCGCTGGGTGTGCACGTTCAATGTTTATAGTGCTTGCATCACCCGAACTCCTTCCCTGGACCGCAACGGACGAACCCGGCTGCCAAGCCATTCCATGAATGGTCACTTCACCGGGCGAACTCACGGACAACAACGCCATCGATCCTACTTGGGACCTCTTAGGCAATTGTCGTATTTCCATGAGCACTTAGCCGCTAGCTCTTCGTTATTTATTTATTTATTTATTGGTGTTTAAGGTCACATAAGCTCTTCGTTAGACTGCGACGATGGAGGCACACTTCTTGAAGACATCACGGAAACATCACCCTGTTCTTGTTCCTCTGAAAAAGAGACTGAAAAACTAGAGTGACCCTGCAGAGAGAGGACCGGCATGGACCTCTCACCGCTAACAATATACCGTGACACACATCTCCAACGTTTGTCATCCCAATTGACACACACTGAGTAAGAATTAGAGCGAGTACATTGACTACAAGAAACACAATGAACATGAGAATCAGAGGAAGACTTCCTCGCATTACAATTTGAACAATATTCTTTCATCATGAAAAAATATAAACAGTCATAGTTTTCGCACTAACCCTTGAAAACAAAGATACATAATATAATATAATCCATTATAACATTTTGAAAAAATAATTCAAAAGAAAAAAATTTTCGAAAAAATTTCAGAAAAGCCCAAGTTCCCAATGGGTACAATGAGCCCAAATGGATCCCAAAAAAGCCTAAGTGTGGACAAAAATTTTAAAACATATTTAAAAATTAATGTAACACTTACGGAGAATATTAATGTATCTGGCTATGAGCAGAACTAAACAGAAGACAAGTAATCACTATCAGACGTAACAGTTGTCAACGTAAACAAAAGTGAACAAAAACCGGAAACATGACTCCAGGCACTGTAAACATGGCCCAAAATCAGTTACCAATTCAAACACTATCTGATGTAAAACAGAGACTTCCAGAGAAGAAACTGCAGTACATCGGATGGTAGATGCAGACCAAAACGCCTAACCACCCAAGGGTGAGGACGTAAGCATGGGGAAAAACAGAATAATTATTCTGTTACCAAGCCAAAACTCCCAAGAAATTTTAGTAAAAAAAATTACAAAAATTATGCCAAAAACATGGGAGAATAGCATGGGGGGAATAAAAGAAAGGGAGAGGAAACACTGAACAAATAATGGTAAATTCTTAGCAAGAATGACAACATCAGGCCCATGGCCCAATATTAGGGAACGTGAAATAATTTCGTAAAAAAATTATAAGTTACAGCCCTGAACACATCCTGCCACTGTTTCTTCCTCTCATCCTTTTATTTCCTCCTTAGATCCACCATTTCTTTCAAAATTATGTGTCTGGCATCATTTAAACTGAGATTTACAAGCACAAATATCAGTGAGATGTTACTGATTTTAGGGCCAAACAAAGAATGACTTTTGGCGCCAATTTCGAGAGCTCCTTGACACTGTGCATGCGCAGTGGATAAAAAGTATGGAGGACCACATAGGACATTGAAATTTCGGATTTTGATGCAAATTTTGGGGATTGGGGGAAAATTTGTGTTTGGCCCTAGAATTTAAGGAGTTAGCACCAGCTAAGTCTGGGTCATTGGTACAGTATAAAATTTTTTTTTTTTTTTTTGCATGAGTCAGATATTTATGACCCAATAATATCACATACCAATCTTTTTGTTCAGAAAATAAAAAAATTGGGGTGGGGTCACAAAATGGCTCTCCAGGAACAAGCCCAAATAATGCCAGAGAAACTTTCTTTGAACACACTTGTATATACATCATTAAAGTAGACTACAAACCATACATCATATCAATGCAGAAGGAAATTCATAAGGAATTGTTTGTTTTGGGTGGTGCTGAGTACTACGGCACACAGCACATCAATGGTGTACTTGTCTTCAACCAATGTTAACCCTGCTTGTGCATAGTTAGTACATTGAGGAGTCTGACAGTTGCTTGCTGTTACTCGGTGGTTCTCTCTGGGTACTCTGGCTTCCTCCATCAATAAAACAGTCGATGTGAGGTGATCCTGGCTGTTGAAAGTGTCATTAAACCTCAATAAATAAAAGAGTGTAGTAAATTTCACTAACTATGACCCTCTGGTCAATACCCCCATTAACTACCATGAAGGAAAGAGGCAGGAGGTAATGACCAGATGGTCCTAATTTGGACTACACCTTCATGAACTCTAGCATATAAAACTATATAGTTATAATTACGTGCTCTTTCACCATTTTTATTCTGTGAATATTCAAGCCTTTTCAATGGCCATAAATCAAATTCAAGGCCATTCATATAAACCAAGGCCCTGCAGGAATCCTGAATGCATTTCTGAGTGGCAGGGCATCTCCTCCAAGAAAAGAGACACAGACATTTTGAAGCAATCAGTAATAAAATTTCACAGAAAGAGAGGTTCAATACTCAAAAGCAATATTTTTTGATATGTTGTGCATGAAAAGAAAACAGCCCACTAGAGATTTGGTTCAATTTTCGATTAACACTACAAGTATGTCCACCTAGGGCTACAGTACAGAGGCAGAGAACTGGTCGTAATCCGTGCATGGGCAGTGATGGTAATAAAAATAATCAGCAGCAAAATTTTAATTAATAAAGCACTGGGTTGTACCCGGTGCTTCATTAATTAATTTCTTGTTGATTATTCCTATAATTAGTGATTGGAATCTAGTATTATTGCATCCGTGGAAATATTGACCACTTGTGGAAAGTGACCAGTCCATGGAGGCTGTACTATATGTCTGGAATGTAAGATTGTCTCTTACAAAATGGAGTTTAATGGTTGTGATCATGTGATAAAATCATACATACAACTGTTAAAGTAATTAGGGCTCCTTCTGAAAATTTTCTGAAAGACTGTGCCTAAACACACTGATAATGAAATATCATAATTCCAAGTTCCTAATATCTCCCATGATGGAACTAGGATTTTAACCAATTTACCTGTAATCTTGTTTGATAGAGCTTGGTTGCATGATAGGAAAAATTTGCTACTTTAAATTGCAGTATTTTAAAATCAGTATGCAAAGAGTTAGAGATTGAGTTTAACAGGTATGATCATGTGATAAAATCCGATATACAACTGTTAAAATAGTTTCAGATTAAAATACAGCAACAGACAAAGAAAGTGTCAATGACATTGCAGCTCAACTTCACCAAGAAGGGACTGAACTAAATAACTAACTGTAGGATGTGCATTGAGAATTTAATTTCATTGCAAAATCCGAGATGGCTGCTGGCAGGCATGTTTTTTAACAAAATTAAAAAAAAAACATGATAGCTCCCATGTTGACATCACCCGAAAGCCACAGAAGTTGAAAAAAAGACTGAGTGAGAGAAGCATTCCAAGGTGTGTGTGTGCCAAAGGAATTGTTGAAAATTTATATTACAAATCCAAGATGGATGCTGGTGGGCACGTTTTTCAGAAAAATTTATAAAAATTGAAAAAGATTGTGTGAGATGTGCGGTCTGTAGGGTGTGCTAATGGAATTGTTGACAATTTATATGCCAAATCCAAGATTCATCTCCAAAACAGCCTCATCGTTTTTTACCTAGCAGAAACACTGGGAAATGTTAATGATATAAGAAACTGAAAACAAAACCGAAAATGTGATTTTTAACCAAACTGAAAACAAGGTCAAAAAAGAACCAAAATAAAGATCCAAAATATAAAAATGAACTGCAATATTAAATAGTGTACATGTATTAAAAAATCAGTGTAATTTATCAAGATTCACAAGTATTATTTGGGCAAATGTAATATTTACCAATTCAGGAAATCAACACTGTGCACAGCTTGAGATTAGACCAGGGTACAAAGGGTATTTATCCTTCGAATTTTTTACAATATTTATTTTAATCAATGGAAACTTTTGCAAGTACACATGTTAAAAACTGACTGTAACCTATCATGAACCAGTAATCCAATCTAATCAGACCATGTGCTGAACATAGTATATAGATAGATGTAGGTACTAAACTACATGTACTATCAATTATGTTTTCACTGGATTTGATCTGGCGTGATTTGCAAGCTGTGATTCATGAACCTTAGTTCCAGAGACCCCCAACAGATCTCTGGTCATTTGGAGTCTCTGGAATTATGATGTGTATGTACTTGACAGGTTTTTGTCACCCCAGTGGACCAGGAGTCCCCCCCAAAAAGTCACTTCCCAATTTCCATGCATTAAGCCCTGCAACTTAGCTGTGAAAATATCATGTACCTGGTTAAGTTTGCTTTCCCTCTTTCAACAGGAACTCTAAATAAATGAATGTCTGGACAAATTTTTTGTGCCTCATCTCCTCTCATTCCTCCTCTTTTGACACCACAGGCTCTTGCTTCATATCCAACAGCAATAATACTAAAAAATGATAGAAATATGAGCTTCAATACCATCAACTGAATGTCAAAAATACCTAATTTTGAGCAGAAATAAAATGGAGTGCTTATTAATCGAATGGAAGATTTGAATGACCGAACATGCATGTAATTAGTAAGACTAAATAAGACAAAAACAACTAAAAAAGAGAAAGCCAGGATCAATAAAGTACCCTCACCCAATAATTGCGGTTTCCTCCAATTTTGCAATGAATATCTAATGTTGTGAGAAAACGTTGGCAGTAAATATAAATTATGATTGTAGTTACTCAAAGATGTTTATTTACTCACTGCACATCAAGTTGGTCATTGTTCGATTCCATTCTGCATGTAACATGTGCGAAACAGGCAGATCTTAACATTGTTGGACAAAATTGCTGTTAATCTGATTCATTTGTATTTCCCATTTAGATATTCAGAACATGTTATTATCAGTATCTGAAAATTATGACCTGGGATTTTCAGAAACTAATACGAGTGAGACATCATATGTTCTGATGTCTTTCTACTTCTTACCTTGAACTCTGCTGTGCTATTAAAAAAAAAATATATATACATTATACAGTACTGTGATAAAAAATTCAGACTAACAATTCTAACCGGATGACAAATGGGTTGTCTCTGGTCAAAATTCTCTGTCTGCTTTTGCAGGACTGTAGAATCTCACCTGTCTAAAATGAAATTCATTGCAAGAGAACACTAAATACAAAATTGGAGATGCTGAAGACACCACTTTTATGACCAGAGTACTCTACAAAATTTGCAAGAGCCATAAAAAAAAAATCAGAGGAGTTAACCCTTAACCCCTCAGATTAATATTTACAATAATTACATTTTTTGTTTTTATTCTTGTTTTAATGATACTTTCGACAGCCATGGTCACTTCGTGCCAGACAGCTTTCGGGTGGAGGAAGCCAGAATACCTGGAGAAAACCACCGAGCAGCAGCAAACAACTGTGAGACTCCCCAATGTACTAACTCTTCACAAGGAAGAGTTAGCATTGGCTGAAGATACATGCACCATTAACATGCAGTATGCCTTAGTATACAGCAGCACCATGCCCCCCCCTGCCCCCCCCCCCCCCCCCACACACACATGGTCAATCAGGATTAAGTGCCTTGTCCAAGGATACAACACAGTTAACCTTTGTGGGGATCAAACAGTGAACCTTTCGGTTTGAAGTCTGATGCTGTAACCACTAGGGCTGAAACGGTTGGCTCATTTTCACAACCGACTAACCGAGAGCTATAACCGGATAATATCCGGTTAACCGTAGCCATTATTTCACAGAATCTGGGATCAACACTATACATACATGTAAGGATTAAGCAGACACACTTTTGTGGCAGAAATCAAGCCATTAACAAAGGCCCTAACTATCAGAAAATTCAAAAAATTTGGTCTCAAAGGTTAATGGACTGATGAATGAATATTCTTTCAATATCCCCTACAAACTTTATCAGCAGGGGATAATCAGCCCCTATAAACCAAATGTGTAAAACTCAAGGTTATAGAGACATCAATAAGAGTTAATGTATACATACCCTCCACCTTTATAGTTATTATACTGTACAACAGCACATGGCTTTCCTTTGTATTGTGGTTGCAGTCTTTGTTCTACTTGAACATAGAAACAATCCATATCAACCAAAAGCACTATTCTCTCCATGATTTCTATTTGACAGATTTGTTACTGAATGCTTCTCATACTTTTCAGCCTGTAATTCATACATATTAAAATATTTGAATAAGAAAGATAGAATTTGTTTCTTCCATGTCAGAGTTCATACATGTACACTAGAGCATAAAAATCTAGGATATCCATGGACATTTGCCAGATAATTCAAAGCACTTCCAAGGATTTCATCAAAACTTATTTCATTCATTTCTTGCGTTTCCGGACATGCCCAGGATTCTACCCAGAAATTTCTGAGTGCTGGACAACAGCTGGCCAAGGTCTTCTTTTAATGTAAATGTCGGCTAAATGCAGCAACTGGGAGATTTAGTGATGGGTGAAATGTCATTTTCTGTCCGAAGTGGAGGTCAGAAATAAAAAAAAATGCTGGAACTCCCAACCACCACTCACTATTATTGGCAGAACACTGTTTCGCAGAATAAAGGTTGTTTAATAATAATATACCTTGTAGGATGAGGGAGATTTACATTTTCGCTAGAGGCACAGTCGACAGGAACCACCGCAGGCATGCAGATTTCAGAAATTCACAGAACCCACAAACAGGTTCAGTGTAAGTGTATTTGATGTCTAGGAACCCAATGGAACCTACTTTTGGGTTCCAACAAGAGCTATCAGGGAACCTATTTTTATTTCTTATTAATTCTGTACTCATTTTCTAATCCTGACTTCCAGTTAAGACCTGCAAATGTTTAAGAATGACCAAGAATATGAAGTGGATTGCTATACATGTACATGAGAGGGTGAATACATTAGAGCTGAAACGGTTAACTGATTAATCGATTAACCAATGATCAGTCTTGATCGATCAAAAAAAGTAATTGATCGATTAACCATTGCCTTAAACTACTGTATTATATGGGTTAACAAAGGAACAAACTTGCTCTAAAACAGGTGTCATAAGCTATGTTTTTTAGACAAAAATTGAAAACATAATAAAATTTGAAGGAGATTTTTATATATAGCGCTTGCCGGTTTTGTCCATTAATTTGGGTAAAGGGTTAATGCTATAAATCATCAACAGTTCGGCAATAATTCAGCTACCTACTAAAACAAGTAATTAATCAGTTAACCAATGTTAATCCATATGATTAATTGATCAAGAAAACCCTTTAACCGTTTCAGCTCTTGAATACATTTGATGAAATAAAAAATAAAAAAGTGAAACAAATTTTTTGTGCCTTTGAACACTCAGTTTAATTGTGACAGATAAACTGAAGCAATGATGACTCAGATGAGTGGGTACAACATTACTTGCAAGTGAAAATGAAAAAGATAATAAAGGAAAAACAATCATAACTGTAGGACAATGACATAATTATTTAGTTTTTTACTCCAAAGTTCAACAGATAAAAAAATAATTAAATAAAAAAATTTAAAATTCTTCATGTATTCCGATTCGGTGGAGGCGAATCATCCGAGTGTGAAACATCCTGTTTAAGAAGGTACATGTAATGATATTGAATTTGGGACAAAATGTCTGTAAACCTTGATTATAAATAAAGTGTGAACTTAATTCTTTCATCCATTTCGTTTCATTCTTTCGTTTGCCTTCTGCAGTTGTCAGTCACTCGTCCATCGGTCAGTCGATTTATTCTTTCACCCAGGACAGTGGCTTTAGGGGGTCATCAGTTCATTCATTCATTTATTCATCCGCTAATTCTTTCACGAAGAAATGAATGGGTGGGTGGGTGGATGAGTGAGTGGGTGGGTTTCATCCATCCATCCATCCATCCATCCATCCATCCATCCATCCATCCATCCATCCATGATTCATTCATTCATTCTTCTAGTGGGGGGCATCATTGAAGGATTGGGGGTTTGGGGAATACATAACTGTATATCACAATGTCAAGCTGGATTTCCACCAGACATAGTCTTTGAACTGCACCACTGAACCAAAAATTGTTAAATCTTTCGGAAGGTAGCTCTGACAACAGTCGATCCCGGGGGAACGGCACTTAATCACCTAGTCTTAAATTCTCTGTTACCATACCCACTGAGCTAATGGCACCCCCCCCCCCCCCCCAAAGGTTCCAGTTGGCCCTGCTGGTTTGGTAACTCTGATCTAAAAACAGACTGACACTGATATTCGAAACCTAAAAATCACTGTTTCAATAGAATTGTTCTCAGTGTCGATATAGCCCATTTTTTTACTGTGAGAGTTACACGTGGTTCTTTTCCTAAAGCGCTTGATGCAACGGGAACGGATTACTGTTACATATGTCCGTGGCACCCTTTCTAAAAACAGTTGTAATCTTAATTAATGGAAGATCTGTGAAGATGTAACAGCGTGAATTTCATTGTATGTCACCTATGTCAATTAGGTACTCCACCATGCATAGTCCCGGAACCGCACAACTAAACCGAATCCAGCAAAGTCTTTAGGAAGGTGACCTCGATGAGAGTCGATTCTGGTTTTTTGGCACCAAAACGCCTAGCAATGGAAACTCTGTCACCATATCAACTGAGCATACAGTTATGCGCCCCCAACCCCCCCCCCCCCCCTCCCCAAATATAACAATAATAATAGGAAAAATTTGGGGTGTTTTTCCATGCCATTGTCACTTAGATTTTTTTTTTTTTTTTTTTTTTTTTACATTTGCCCCACGCGGATTTCGTTTCATTTGTGTGATATATTTTACCACATTAATATTCCTATATATATTTAAGCTGGAGGTCCACTGGCTGGAGTTTCCCTTCTGCTTGTAATTAAACAAATTTGCTGTCATTACTTGGGTGGAATCTCCGCTCTGCGGGTGACTTGGTGATGATACGCTCTTCATGCGCTCTAGATGTAAGCTATTTATAGCAAGTGCGTCTTAATGTTTGAACCCCAGAGGCAGTTTTTCCAGCCAGGCCATAAGCTACGTTGTAGTGTTATTAAGTGGGATGGCTACAAGATAAATGTACAGTGTAGACCGTTCAATGTTTTCGACGTGCAGTCCCAAGGATGCATGTTGAAAATATTAATTGGTCTACCCCCAAATAATGAATATGGACTCTTTGAACAGCTGTCATTGAACTGACATGGAAGACACCACCAGGTTTCAAAGGGTTAAATGGAAACCATTACTATGTTAGCACTTTTCAAGGCGCATTTTCTTTCTTCGTTCATCGCTTTTGCTTTCATGCACTGCTATGCAATCTATTGCATTACAGAGCATTTAAGATCTCATCAGAATGTGGCATACAAGTTATTGATAGGCTTTGACCTGAAATGGATCCTGAGCACAATTTTGTTTACCCTTTACTCCCACCCCCCAAAATAAAATCCATCCTTCATTGTCCACTCAATCACCAGCCTCCCCCGCCTCTACCACACAAACACATACACACCGTGTTGCCGTAATGTACTGACTTAATACACTTTTTATACATTTACTACTTGGTTTTCATCACACGTCCGATCAGCTCGTCTGAAGACGGTCTCAAGAAAATAATCTTTCTCTTCTAATTGTTCTGTACAAAAAGTTCATTTATTCCTGCAAGGTGAGAAGGTGTCAGCCCAGCTTTCAAGGTCTAACTGAAATTCTGCGCCAATATTGTGAATTGGAATTATACTCCCCTCACATGTATTCACCCCAAAAATACCGATTAATACAAACAAGATGGGAACTTTTCAAAGGACTGCTTTATCCGCCTTCTTAATGGAAATACAGCTTCACGCAGGTAGACTTCTGTATACATATGTAATCATGTCAATTATATATTTGCTGTATACTACATGTGTGTCTGCATACCTATTTGTATATGTATATTATTTCATCTGAATAAAAAAATAAAAAAAAAAATAAAGAGTGAACACACCTCTTCTCCATGATTCTGCATGGAACGCCTTGAAATTGGAAGAAGATATCTTGCATTTTAGGAAAGAAATTTTCCCCTCATCGTCTTCAATGATACAGTTTCGTGTGTTCAGCTTCTTGTGGTCCATCGTTTCACCCAATTACCACCCTATTACACCCAATTACTATCCCATCACTCAGTAAATATCCAAATGAAAATATTGTGTGAATAGTTCAACATGAGAAACAATATGGCCTAGAATATGGCCCTTCGTACCAAAATGTTTAACTTGTTATCTTTCCAACTCCTGGTATACCATGGTGGTTTAGGACAATATCATGTTACTTTTTAAACTGGTTGAGTGCTAGAAACCACTACCATGGCTCTTTGAAAAGTGTTGACTGCCACTTTACACTCTATGCATCAGGTTGCTTAACCAACAGAAAAGAAGAATAATGTTACTAAGGTAACACATGTCCCCCCCCCCCTTGTGACCTTCACCTTGCAGATGTGGCAGAAACTATTATACATGACACACCTTCTGACTGTCCTTTACATTTGTAAAACGTTTAACAATTGTACTATGATTCGTTTCTGAGTTATGGCTGAGACACGAATATTGACCGATTTTTAGTGTGACCTTGAAATGTGACCTTGACCTTGAAGGTACGAACCCGGCTATGATGTGTGACATATTCGCCCATTGTCCTTTATAATTGTGTGAAGTTTGATGTCTGTAGCCCTAATAGTTTTGGAGTTATGCTTGAGATACGATTTGTGACCCTGAACATATGAAGGTCAATTATTGTGACCTTCACATTGCAGATGCAGCAGAAACTATTATACGCGACACACCTTCTGACTGTCCTTAACATTTGTAAAAAGTTTAACAATTGTACTATGATTCGTTTCTGAGTTATGTCCGCGACACGAATATTGACCGATTTTATCTTTTTAGTGTGACCTTGAAATGTGACCTTGACCTTGAAGGTACGAACCCAGCTATGGTGTGTGACACAACCTCCCATGGTCCTTCATAATTGTGTGAAGTTTGATGACTGTGGCCCTAACAGTTTTCGGGTTATTGACTCAGACACACACACCCAGATGGACACACGGACAGACATACGCACACTTCAATCACTATATGCCACCCGACTTAAGTCAGGGGGCATAAAAATGTTTAATATAAAATATACATGTAGATAAGTTGTTTTGTTATGGTGCAGTAATGCAAAACTTTGCAGTAAGGTCATAAGTTAAGTATTTTCAATGAGTTCCCCATTTATAGTGAAATGAATGGAATGAGTTCAGCAATTAGGTCTGGCCCGAGTCTTTAGTGAGATCCAGATCTAATTTACTGGACGCATTTCATAAATTTCACTATAAACTGTGTACGAGTTGAAGATTTTCATTACTGGTGTAAACATTGACTCCTTTCCAGAGATTAGAATGACTCTTCAGATTATAAAGGAATTTAGAAAATTAATTTACAAGACTTACAGACACGTGTAAAATGAATCAATTGATCAATGTTGTAAGTTGTGCTCATATGTTATTTGTTAAGGTTATACATTTTTTAAAATAAATTTTATATATAAAAACCTATTTTTAGGCTTTTCCCTCTGGAAAAGACTATTGTTTTTCTACGGATGATTATTTTTTTTTTTTTTTTTTTTAGGCTTTTCCCTCTGGAAAAGACTATTGTTTTTCTACGGATTATTATTATCATTTTTTTTTTTTTTTTTTTTTTTTTTTTCCACACATTTTGTCCGTACGATTCAGAAGCCATTTTCGAACCGATTTTCACGAAATTTTGCACACGCATAGAGGGGCACAAAATCTAAAAATGTACCGAAGCGGAATTTTCGATTTAACCCTTATTTCGTCAGAATTGGCAAAAAACTGCCAAAATTGGGGTTTATCGGCGCTTTCACGAAAAACGTCTTGTAGATTTTTTTTATACATTCGTAATTGCTAGACCTGTCTGTGACACACCCTTTGATACACACGACATATCAGGCGATGCATATGGTAACCCTCCACAGGCTGCCAAACATCGAAATTTTGATGAAATAGGCCGGTTTCAGGCCCCCACCACACCCAAACAATACATGAGAGATAAACATAACTTCCTTTATTGGGAGTGGAATTCACAGTGGATCATTTTTGTCAGTAATAAGGGTGTTCAAAAAACCAAGGGTTAACCCGCTTTGGGCTGGTTAAACAGCAATACCCCCATAAAGCTAAAAAATTTGTGTTTTCCGTGGATTTCTCTAAACGAGTCTTGTAGATTTTCAAGAAAAATTTGTCACTCCCAGGCCTTGGTGTGATAATAGAAGTTGCATGGACAAAATACTGTGGTGAGCATTTGTTAACCCTCCACAGGCTGCTAAAAGTCAAAATTGTGATAAAATGGGCTGTTTTTTGACGCCAACAGCACTCAATGGGTACGCCACAAAGAAACGTGCCTTCTTTTATCGAGCGCACAATCTATACGCAACCATTTTTGTAAGTAGAAAGGGTATTCAAAAGTCGAAGTCTTAACCCATTTTGGACAGGCTAAAGAGAGAGACCCCTTAAAATCTTAAAATTCCCATTTTCTGTGGATTTCTCTAAAAACATCCTGTAGGTTTTCAAGAAAAATTGACTACTCGCAGGTCTTTGTGTGATATTACAAGTTGCATGGACAAAATATTCCGGTGAGCATTTATTAACCCTCTAGAGGCTGCCAAGCATCGTAATTTTGTTGAAATGGGCTGTTTTCAGGCACGCACATCACCCAACGTGTACCTGAGAAATAAACATAATCTCCTTTGTTGGAAGTGGAATTCACCGAAGACCATTTTTGTAAGTAATAAGGGTATTCAAAAAACCAAGCGTTAACCCATTTTGTGGTTGTTAATAGTGATACCCATCAAAGGCTTAAAAATTTATGTTTTCCCTGGATTTCTTTACAAACATCTGGTAGGGTTTTCAAGAGAAAATGGTCATTGATAGGTCATGGTGTCACATTACCAGCTGATTGGATAAATTATTCCGGTAAGCATTTGTTAACCCTCCATGGGCTGCTAAATGTCAAAATTTTGAAAAAAATAGTCTGTTTTTGAACAACAACAACATCAAATGGAAATACAACAGAGCAACGTAACTTCTTTTACCGGACGCAAAACTGACAGGGAAACATTTTTGTAAGTAGTAAATGTATTCAAAAATCAAGATCTTAACCCATTTTTGACTGGTTAAGGAGATATACCCCTTAAAAGATTAAAATTCCAGTTATCTGTGTATTTCTCAAAAAAAAAAAAAAATTTCAAGAGCAATTGACCATTCGCAGGTCTTCGAGTGACATTACAAGTTGCATGAACAAAATGTTTCGGTAAGCATTTGTTAACCCCCCAGAGGCTGCCAAGCACTGACATTTGGAGAAAATGGGCTGTTCTTGGGCAACCATAACACCAACTGTGTACCTACGAGATAAACATAACTTCCTTCATTGGAAGCATTAACCCTTTAGAGCTGGTTAAAGAGAGATACCCCCCAAAAGGTTAAAAATTCATGTTATCTGGGGATTTCTTTAAAAACATCCCGTAGATTTTCAGGAACTAGAGGGGGTATCAGTACCCCGTGGCTCACCAACAGGTGGCCAATGTAAACGGGTGGCTTGAGTAAAAAAAAAAGTTCAAAACCTGCACACAAAAGTCCAAAATTAAAGAAAATAAGCAGCTAAAGGGTTAAATAATATAATAATAACCCCTAAGAAGCATGGAGATATGCTGCAAGGTAAATCTCCACTTGGGAGAAAGGAAAAAAAAAACATCAAAACCTGCACGCAAACATCAAAATAAGTCTAAAATTTGATTCAAAGGGTTAAAATTAAAACAAAATACCCTTGAAAAGAGTTAAATTTTATAGTGAACCACCATAGAAATATGCAGAAACTCTACACTTGGAAGAAAGGAAAAAAAAAACCCCATGAAAACCTGCACGCAAACGTCAAAATAAGTCTAAAAATCTATTCAAAGGGTTAACATTTTTTTAAAAATGCACTGGAAAGATATCAATGTTGTAATAACCACCACTGCAATATGCAGTGAGGTTAACCTCACTTGAAATTGTTTTTTTTTATTACAACCTGTACATAAAAGTAAGAAACTGTAAGCCTAAGTCCAAAAGCTGTACATAAAAGTCCAAAATTGAAGTAATTCAGCAGGAAAAGGGTTAAATAATACAAACATAGCCCTAAGATGCATGTTTACATACAATAGAAAGCATGGACATATGCTGCAAGGTAAATCTCCACTTGGAAGAAAGGAAAAAAAAACATCAAAACCTGCACGCAAACATCAAAATAAGTCTAAAATTTGATTCAAAGGGTTAAAATTAAGACAAAATACCCTGGAAAAGAGTTAAATGTTATAGTGAACCACCATAGCAATATGCAGAAACTCTACACTTGGAAGAAAGGAAAAAAAAAAAAACCCATGAAAACCTGCACACAAACGTCAAAATAAGTCTAAAAATCTATTCATAGGGTTAAAAAAATTTTAAAAATGCACTGGAAAGATATCAATGTTATAATAACCACCACTGCAATATGCAGTGAGGTCAACATCACTTGAAATTGTTTTTTTTTTTATCACAACCTGTACATAAAAGTAAGAAGCTGTAAGCCTAAGTCCAAAAGCTGTACATAAAAGTCCAAAATTGAAGTAATTCAGCAGAAAAAGGGTTAAATAATACAAACATAGCCCTAAGATGCATGTATACATACAATAGAAAGCATGGACATATGCTGCAAGGTAAATTTCCACTTGGAAGAAAGGAAAAAAAAAAACATCAAAACCTGCACGCAAACATCAAAATAAGTCTAAAATTTGATTCAAAGGGTTAAAATGAAGACAAAATACCCTGGAAAAGAGTTAAATGTTATAGTGAACCACCATAGCAATATGCAGAAACTCTACACTTGGAAGAAAGGAAAAAAAAAAAAACCATGAAAACCTGCACGCAAACGTTAAAATAAGTCTAAAATCTATTCAAGGGGTTAAAAAATTTTTAAAAATGCACTGGAAAGATATCAATGTTATAATAACCACCACTGCAATATGCAGTGAGGTCAACCTCACTTGAAATTGTTTTTTTTTATCACAACCTGTACATAAAAGTAAGAAGCTGTAAGCCTAAGTCCAAAAGCTGTACATAAAAGTCCAAAATTGAAGTAATTCAGCAGGAAAAGGGTTAAATAATACAAACATAGCCCTAAGATGCATGTTTACATACAATAGAAAGCATGGACATATGCTGCAAGGTAAATCTCCACTTGAAAGAAAGGAAAAAAAAAACATCAAAACCTGCACGCAAACATCAAAATAAGTCTAAAATTTGATTCAAAGGGTTAAAATTACGACAAAATACCCTGGAAAAGAGTTAAATGTTATAGTGAACCACTATAGCAATATGCTGAAACTAAAAAAAAATTTGAAAAGCCAAAAAATCAAAACCTGTGCACAAAAGTTCAAAATATTTGAGAGCGGACGCCGACGCCGACATGAGGGCTATGCCATAGGCTCACACAACTAACGTTGGTGAGCCAAAAAATGGCCATTCTCATATCTTAGTGTGACATTACAAGTTGCATGTACAAAATATTCCTGTAAGCATTTGTTAACCCTATGCAGGTTCTCAAACACCAACATTTTGATAAAAATAGGCTGTGTTTGCATACTCACAGCACCCGAAGTTGGGAGGAGAGATCAAAATAAGTGGAAGTAGAATTCACTGAGAATTATATTTGGAAGTAATAAGAGTATTCCAAAAACATCACTTAACCCGTTTTGGGCTGGAAAAACAATGATACCCATCAAAAGCTTAAAATTCCTGTTCTCCCTGGATTTCTCTGAAAACATCTTGTAGATTTTAAAGAAAAAATAGCCATTCACAGTTCTTGGTGTGACATTACAAGTTGCATGAATAAATATTCCTGTTGGCACTTGTTAACCCTCTACAAGCTGCCAGACATCAATATTTTGGATACAATTGAGATAAAATGGACCATTTTCAAATAGACACAGCACTCAGTGGGTATGTGTGAAACAAACGTAACTCCTTTTGTGGGTCATTAACTTGTCGGACGACGATTATTGATATTAACCCACTCCACCGTTAATGATGGTTTTTACCTAAACAATTTTCTTATCAAACTGAGTCATTTGAGACTACTATATTCACCTTTCTCATAACATCAATGAAGGAACTTCAGTGAGACAGTTAAAAACAATTCATCAGACACTGTGGGGTCCTGAAGAATTATGGAATCTCATCGGGAAAAGCCATGATTCTCCAGAATCATAAAGTCTAGTTTTTTGTGTGTTTTTTTTTTGTTTTTTTTCCCACACATTTTTGTCCGTACGATTCAGAAGCCATTTTCGAACCGATTTTCACACAATTTGGCACACGCATAGAGTGGCAAAAAATCTAAAAATGTACCGAAGCGGAATTTTTTATTTAACCCTTATTTCGCCAGAATGGGCAAAAAACTGCCAAAATTGGGGTTTATTGGCACTTTCTCGAAACTCGTCTTTAGGATTTTTTTTAAACATTCATCATTACTAGACCTGCCTATGACACAACCTTTGATACACACGACATATTAGGCGATGCATATGGTAACCCTCCACAGGCTGCCAAACATCGAAATTTTGATGAAATGGGCCGGTTTCAGACAGCCACAGCACCCAAACGATACCCGAGAGGTAAACATAACTTCCTTCATTGGAAGTGGAATTCACCGAAGATCATTTTTGTAAGTAATAAGGGTGTTCAGAAAACCAAGTGTTAACCCGTATTGGGCTGGTTAAACAGCAATACCCCAAAAAAGCTCAAAACTTCATGTTTTCCATGGATTTCTCTAAACGAGTCTTGTAGATTTTCAAGAAAAATTGGTCACTCTCAGGGCTTGGTGTGACATTACAAGTTGCATGGATAAAATATTCCGGTCAGCATTAGTTAACCCTCCCCGAGCCGCTAAACGTAAAAATTGTGATAAAATGGGCTGTTTTTATACACCAACAGCACCCAAACGATATACCACAGAGAAAGGGGCCTTCATTTATCGGACGCAAAATTGATCGGAAAATATTTTTGAAAGTGGTAAGGGTATTCAAAATTTGACGTCTTAACCCATTTTGGGCTGGTTAAAGAGAGATACCCATTAAAATCTTAAAATACCCGTTTTCTGTGGATTTCTCTAACAACATCTTGTAGGTTTTCAAGAACAATAGTTTATTTGCAGGTCTTGGTGTGACATTACAAGTCGCATGAACAGAATATTCCGGTCAGCATTAGTTAACCCTCCCCGGGTTGCTGAAGGTCAAAATTGCGATAAAACGGGCTGTTTATGCACACCAACAGCACCCAAAGGGTACACCACAAAGAAAAGTGCCTTCTTTTATCGTGCGTACAATTTATACGGAAACATTTTTGTAAGTAGTAAGGGTATTCAAAAGTCGCCGTCTTAACCCATTTTGGGCAGGCTAAAGAGAGATATCCCTTGAAAGCTTTAAATTCCCATTTTCTGTGAATTTCCCTAACGGTAACTTGTAGGGTTTCAAGACAAATTGACTATTCGTAGGTCTTTATGTGACATTACAAGTTGCATGGGCAAAACACTCCAGTGAGCGTTTTTTAACCATCTACAAGCTGCCAAGCATCGTAATGTTGTTAACATGGGGCTGTTTTCAGACACGCACAGCACCTAATGTATACATGAGAGATAAACATAATCTCCTTTGTTTGAAGTGGAATTCACAGAGGACCATTTTTGAAATGTAATAAAGGCATTCAAAAAGCCAAGCGTTAACCCTTGTTGGGGAGGTTAACAGGGATACCCATCAAAAGCTTAAAAAATTAAAATTTTTTAGTAAATTTTGTTTCTTAACATACCTACCACAATTGTTTACAATTGGCTGTAACATAAGTGCAAGCCCTACTTCGGAACTAACTCAAGCTTTTCGAATCTTTTCCAAACGAGTTGGAAAAGTACTAGAGTGCAAAAGCACGAAAAAGATCGAAAAAAGGGTCGAGCGAGACCAGCGCTCGAAATTACAGGTACTCTCTCTGCACACCTCTTGCGTTTACCGAGCGCATGCGCAACAACCGTGACGTCAATTCCGTATTTCCGCCAACGAGAAGTTTGTGATTTAGCGGGGAGGCATCGATATCAAAGATATCCCCAAGGAGGGTGGGCCTCCGGTAAACAATTGTGGTAGGTATGTTAAGAAACAAAATTTACTAAAAAATTTTAATTTCTTTTCAACCTACTCACAATTGTTTACAATTGGCTGAATAAACAATAGGAGGAGGTGAATCACATAACCAATACCAACAAGAGAAGCAGAACGAAAGCAAGGATGGCAGAGAACAATAACGAAAACCTGTAATGAAGATAGAGAGAAGGCACCTGAAAAGAACAAGGCTGAGAGAAGCGCAACCTCGACAAAAACAATTTAACGAGGGTGCACAACAGCCTGAGCAGCAACGAGAGGGCCTAAAGAATAAAGGTCCTCAGATTGCTGCTGAAGGTGGCGGAGATAAAAGGAGGAGAAGGTAGAAGCATTCCTCCAGTAAGCCGCATTCATAACATCACGGAGCGAAACAGAATTGGAGAACGCCCAGGATGTAGAAATGGCACGAACCTCGTGAGCATTAAGCCGGTTCGAAACAAGATCCGATGCAGACAAGCGAGAATAAGCCAGCTTGATTGCAAGACAGATCCACCTGGAAATAGAATGGGAAGAGATAGACTGCTGCTTAGGAATGAGAGACAGAAAGAATCTCTTCCGATCCCTCCTAATGAACTGAGTGCGAGTAATGTAAGTCTTGACCGCACGAACAGGACAAAGAAGAGGCCTCCGTCCATCTACAGCAGGGAGAGCCCGAATGCAGATGGAAGGAGGTACCGAATCGGGGAGTTGATTCTTAGCCAGAAAAGAGCAATCAGTAGTGAATGTGACACTGTTAGCCTCATTTCGGAAGAAGGCAGAATCAACAGATAGCGCATGAAGCTCACTGACTCGACGAGCAGAAGCAAACGCTAGAAGAAAAACTGTCTTATAGGTGAGAAAACGCATGTCGGTCTCAGATAAAGGCTCGAAAGGCGTCCCCTCCAAACAGTGCAACACCCATGCCAAGTTCCACTTGGGTGTAAGACGCAAAACTCGAGGCCTCTTCAAAGAAAAGTGCCGAATAAGTTTGGAGAGGAAAAGATTACGACCGATACACCGCTTTCCCACATAAGAGAAAGTATCAGACAGCATAGACCGATAGCCCTTAATCGTAATAGGCTGGAGGCCCTTGGAGTCAAAAAGAAAAACCAGAAAATCCGCAATTTGAGCGATAGACGGATCACGGTAATTCACATTGTGATCTGAACACCAGCGGCAAAAAACCTTCCACTTGGCGGCATAAGTCATTCCAGTGGAAGGTCGCCGCGATGCAGAAATGCACTCCACTGATCGTCTCGAAAAACCTCTACGTCGGAGACTGGACCTGATAAAAGACAGGCGTGAAGGGACAGGCTCGCCAGGTTGTTGTGATACTTCCTGGGACGACCCTGTGAAAGAAGATCGCGACGTAGAGGTAGACGAATCGGTCGATCGGCCAATAGAGGCCGCAGCAGATTGATCCACACCCTCTGTGGAGACAGGGGTGTGATCAGAATGATCCTGCAACTGCAAGCATGAATCTTCGCTAAAACTTGAGGAAGAATCGGTGCAGGAGGAAAGGCATAGCCGACCCAACCTGTCCAGTCCAGAGACAGAGCGTCTACTGCAAATGCCAGAGGATCTGGACAAGGGGAGACAAAAGTCTCTACCTGATGATTCCAGCGAGTAGCGAAAAGGTCGACCTGAGGACAACCCCACTGCTCGCAAATCGCCTGAAACACCGACCGATGTAGCATCCATTCGGTTGGAAGGACACTGTCGCGTCGGGACAGGGAGTCTGCTAGGACGTTGAGACGCCCGGGAATGTGTCGAATGGACACCCGAGCGTTCACATCCCGCGCCAACAGAAGAAGATTCCGAGACAGCCGATACATGGGAATCGAATGAGTGCCTCCCTGATTCCGAATGTAGGCCACTACTGTCGAATTGTCCGAAAGAAGTAGGACAACATGGTCCGACAGATGAGGGATCCAAAGCCGAAAACTCAACAGAAGAGCAAGGAGCTCCTTCTGGTTGATATGAAGGCCCACCTGCTCGCTGTCCCACTCTCCGTGAGTAGACAGACCGAGAGGGTCCAACGTCGCACCCCAGCCCCGATCGCTGGCATCCGCAGTAAGGATGCGATCGGCCAAAGGAAGATCCAACGGAACACCCTGTGTCAGCCAGGGAATATCTGCCCAAGTGCGGAGGTGACAAAGCAGAGACCGAGGAATAGTGAGTTCCAGGTCCAGCGGATCTACATTCGGACGCCAATGATCCAACAGGAAGTGTTGGAGAGGTCGGACAAACAAGCGACCGAGCGGAATGAGATCTGTCACCGAACCGCAAAGGCCCAGCATCCGAAGGAAAGTCCTGGCCGAGACCGAGGAAGATTGAAGCAGGTCCCGAGTCAAGGCGGAAAGAATCGTCGCCCGAGCCTGGGGGACCGACACTACATTGTGAAGAGTGTCGAAATCCATCCCCAAATGACGGAATCGCTGAGAAGGAAGAAGATCCGACTTCTCGCGATTGACTCTGAAACCCAGCGACGCTAGCAGGCAAAGAAACTGCCGGACATCGAACTCCAGAACAGCAGCATCGTGGTGCCGTTGGAGGATGTCGTCTAGGTAGGCGGACGAAGTCACTGCCGACTGAGTGCGATGGAAAGCAAGCACATGTGACATCAGTCGGGTGAAGGCCCAAGGAGCCAGGTTCAAACCGAACGGGAGAGCTCTGAATTGAAAAACTCGATCCCGAAACGAGAACCGAAGGTATTTCCGTGACGCCAGATGAATGGGTACATGGAAGTAGGCATCCTTCAGGTCGATACTGGCCGCAAAATCGCCCTGATGAACTGAACGTCGAACCGACCGGAAAGTCTCCATACTGAAACGAGGAGCAATTATGTACTCGTTCAGGGTACTCAGATCGATGACAGGACGATATTGGCCGTTTTTCTTCGGCACCAAGAAAAGTCTCGAGTAAAACCCCGGTGAAAGGGTGTTCCTGACCACCTCGATCGCCCCTTTGGTGAGGAGATTGTAGATCTCCTGCACCAGAAGGTCCCGACGCAGAGAATCTGAAGGGACCTGAGTCGGAAGGGGCACCCGAGATAAACTGGGGTGCCGATGGAAGGACAGTCACAGACCGGAATGAATGACGTCGAGGACCCAAGAGTCCGACGTTATCTCTGTCCAACGGTCGTAAAACAGCGACAGCCTTCCCCCGACTGGAGGCGAATCGAGGTGAGAACCTTCACTTGCGGCCTCGACGAGGCCCCCGAGAGGAGAAACCACCTCGGGAAGTGACAGAGTCCTGAGACTTTCCAGCCTGGGGCTGCCAGCGGGCCTGGCCACGTCGGCGCTTCTTATGAGCAGAAGGAGCAGACGGAGCCGAAGGCGTAGCCGACGTCGCCGACGAGGCAGACGCAGCAGCATGCTTGGCGGGCCTGGAATGACCCCCACCCGCAGCAGCAGGAGGGTCAAGCTGTCTCAGCAAAAGCTGGTCCTTCGAATGACGAAGAACTTCGCCACGAACAGCTTCCACGGAACCATGGAACAACTGAGGTCCTACCAAAGAGGCAGACCTCAGAACAGCACGTTGTTCAGAAGGAAGGGATGGTAAAGAATCCAAAACTGCATCCCGGCGTGCCAGCTCCAAATTGGCCGTGTTACAGGCGTGAGCGTGAGTCAAGTTCATAAGAGCCTGTGACAAAACGCGAAAAGGCGCCTGAGCGTCATCAAACTCCCCTGGTGGAAAATATTCAGCCAGAGCAGCGACGACATGGTCCGCGAGAGATAACATACCCAGCATCTCTCGGGACAGGCCCACCTTAGACTCAACTACCGACATCGGGAGAACTGCCGACTTAGGCTTAGTCAACCCGAGGGAAGAAGAATCCTCATCCACAGTAGTCATCCCTTGGAAGACTGGTGGAGAGACGGAATCGTAAACACGAAACCGCGATGGAGGCAGAAAGGCATCAGCTCTAGAAAAGAAGGAACCCTTGAGGGCCTTAGAACGCATTTTGGCGTCTAAGCCCTGGAAGGACTCAACCACCTGAGCCGATTGCAGAGGACGCAAAGCCCCGGAGCTAGAAGGCTCAACAGGGTTACGGCGCTCCACAGTGGACCGCGGCCGGACGGTCACAGAAGGCTGGTCGGAAGGTTGAACGTCCGGCAATAAGCCAAAGACGAAATCCAAAGCCTGCCCCAAGACTGACGAGGGGGAACCATCACCTTCAAGATACTCGTCATCCTCCGTAGCAGAGGAGACGTAGCCCAACTCGGGCTGACCAGCAGAAACCTCCTGTGAATATTGTGCAGTATCCAAGGGGCCAGGCGAGACATCTCGGCGACCGACCAAAGGAGGTTGTGCCTCAGGAGGCACAGGGAGGCCAACTTGAGGGTTGCCAGAAAGCAACCGGGTGAGCGCCAAAACGGCCTGGCGCAGGTCACCCTGAGAATCCGTCGCAGCAGAATCGCCCGACGGAGTGTCCTCCCAATGGACCCTTCTGGTAGAAGAACCCAAATCCTCAGAAGAGACCAACGGCGAACGTCGATCGGCAGACAGAATAGGAGCACGGTGAGAAGACACCGGAGGATAGTCCCGATTGTGACGCCCAGGAGCCATCACTGGCCTCTGCGAAACAGAAGGCCCTGCCTGCAAATCCTCGAAAGGGACCGACGGCGCACGTCGATCGGTAGCTGGACCTAGGACACGGTGAGAAGACACCGGAGGATTGTCCCAAGAATGACAGGAACCTGTCATTGGCCTCTGCGCAGCAGACGGCCCCAACTGCCTATCCTCTGAGACCGACGGCAAGCATCGATCGACACCCAGACTCGGAACACAGTGAGGAATCACCGGAGGAAGGTTCCGAGAGTGACAGCTAACCGGGGCTGTCACTGACCGCTGCCGAACAGCAGGCCCTGGATGCCAACGTCCCAACACCATCCCGCTAGCCGACACACTAGCAGGCGAAGGTGGAACAATAAACGATTCACTCGAGGGACGAGGAATCGCTGCCGAAGCGACCGGCCGGCTCAACCGACTAGGAGCAAACCTAGCCAGATGAGACGGAGCAGACAGCAAACCCGCACAGCCCCGCCGCGAGGCTGGGGGAGGCTAAGAACACACAGACACACCAGCAGATACAGCCTCGGTCCCCCGAGACTGTAGACCATCCCCAGAGGAGATGGAAGAGCCACCATCAGACAGAATAGGATCTGGAGTAGCAACCTCCTCAACAACGGTCGACGGTGTAGGAGGCAGATCGGAGAGGGTTACCGAGCTGACCTCGGAAAAGCTCTCAACGAAAACAGACGCCTCAATAGTGACATCCGAAGACAAAGAGACTGCGGTCTCCTCGTCAGGTATCACTGAACTAACACCGCCAACAGTTGCAGAGGAACTCGCCACAGAAGTCAGATCCGAATCCTGTGTGACAGAGTCACCACGTGCACCAGCAGAAATGTCTGCTACGGCACGGCTACCCTTACCCCGAGAACGAGGGGTTCTAGCTCTGGAAAGAACCACCTTGTTCACAGAAGCCCAAAATTTAGAGGACCAAACCCCACAGATACCACATGATTGGGCCTGAGTGCAATTGTTGCAAGTGACACATGTGGTATCGGAATCGTCCACATGTTTCACCTGCAAACAAGAGGTACAAGGAATAGTCTTAGGCATGATATCAATACAATAATCAAGCTTCCCGCCGACGGAAAACAGTACGAAGGTCGTGTTCACACGTGGGGGAAAGGCAAGATAAAGTGTGAAAAGAACAGCAATAAAAATACAAATTAACATTAAATGATAATAATAATTTGGTAGCTTGAAAAAGGATACAATCCAGTAGCACACTAAAGATGATTAATAAGTTGTTCACGAAGAATTCATAGCATAAACAGCACGAGTCACAAAAATTTCCGACCATGAACAATGGCGGAAAATAAAGGAATTGACGTCACGGTTGTTGCGCATGCGCTCGGTAAACGCAAGAGGTGTGCAGAGAGAGTACCTGTAATTTCGAGCGCTGGTCTCGCTCGACCCTTTTTTCGATCTTTTTCGTGCTTTTGCACTCTAGTACTTTTCCAACTCGTTTGGAAAAGATTCTAAAAGCTTGAGTTAGTTCCGAAGTAGGGCTTGCACTTATGTTACAGCCAATTGTAAACAATTGTGAGTAGGTTGAAAAGAAATCGTTTTCCCTGAATTTCTTTACAAACATTTTGTGGGGTTTTCAAGAGAAAATGGCCGTTGATAGGTCTTGGTGTCATATGACCAGTTGCATGGATCAATTATTCTGGTAAGCATTTGTTAAAATTGAGGAAATAGTCTGTTTTTGGACACCAACAACATCAAATGGAAATGCCACAGAGAAACGTAACTTCTTTTACCGGACGCAAAACTGATAGGGAAACATTGATATTGATATTAACCCATTCTACCATTAATGATAGGTTTTACCTAAACATTTTTTTATCAAACCCAAACTGAGTCATTTGAGACTACTATACTCACCTTTCTCATAACATCAATGAAGGAACTTTAGTGAGACAGTTTAAAACAATTCATCAGACACTGTGGGGTCAAGAAAAATCATGGAATCTAATCGGGAAAAGCCATGATTCTCCAGAATCATAAAGTCTAGTTTAAGTTGTTTTTGTTTCTCAAATACAGTGATACGATGTCTTGTAAACTAACTGTAATCGATTTTGTTTGATTGACACATGTATCGGTCTTGCTTGTTCCTAGAATTTGCCTCCCTCTACCACCTCTCAGTGCCCTCCCCCCCATCTTCCTCATTTCCCCCACCAAATAATAATTGGGTGTCATTGGGTGGTAATTGGGTGGTAATTGGGTAAAACAACGGACCCTCATAGCTTCACAGGGTTTGGTTGTCAAACACGCTGAAAATGATTGCATTCAATTTTAGTAATTATTCAATTTATGTAATACAGTACAGTCACCATGGATTAATTGTAATCCATACAAAGTGCAGTGACGTCCACACATGCGTTTAACAGGTACAAAAAATCATCAGCAGCAAAGTTTTAATTAATAAAGCACCAAGTTGTACCTGCTGCTTCATTAATTAAATTTTTGCTGATTATTCCTATAATTAGTGTTTGCAATCTAATATTATTGGGACAGTGGAAATTTAAATTTTATAGTAAATTTCCTTTCTTATTATACCTACCACAATTGTTTACTACAGGCTTGCACTACAGTGGAAGTCCCTAACTTGGAAAATATACTCTCTATTTTGATCTTTCCCAATCGATTTGGGAAAGAAAAGTGGTGCAAAAGCACCCAGAAAAAATAAGCCCAAACTGGGTCGAGTGCTACCGGCAAGCACCCAGTAGGGGACACTCTTCTCAAAGTACATATCCACGACTTCCAGTAACCAGTGCCCCCCATTCTATACCCCTCCCCGGTCTCTGCCTCACTCCCGTGACAGAATATTCCTGGGCCGTGCTTCCATAATTGTGAACTGCTTGTGTCCGTCACCTTCCACTTCCGATCCTTGTTTACATTTGTCATATTGATATTTCCTATAATGGTGTTCTCAACGACGTCCGTCATCAGTCTCATTCATCTCCACTTCCGATTCCCTGTTCTCATTATTAGGTCTCGTTTCCTATTAAAAGGTCATTTCCGAGGTTATTGGATATCCTCAGCCAAATGGCTATTTTGGGCTATAGTTTTAGTTTATGGTGGCGTGGATTTAGTAAATAATTCTCATTAATGGTGATATGATCAAAATAATCTGTTGATGGTCTTGATTCAAACTGTGTATTGGCAAGTGCATTTCAATTGGGGGTCAAGGTCACATGGAAGTGTTAAATGACTAACCCAGACCTGTTTGGGACCTGACAATTTGCAGTTTACAAATGGGACAATTTTTGTGTAAATTTGCTTTGAGAAAGCCTTCTGAAAAAATGAATAAGAAACCCATATGTTTTTTATTTGTCAGAATGATCATGTTATGCTGTAAAATCCTCAGTGGAGGAATGAGGAATTCCTATAACACAGTTTTATCACTATCGATGTACGAAAATTGGAGATTTATCCCCAAAATGAGAAAATTTTGACCATTTTGAGCCATTTTTTTAACCATCAACTGTGTCATTCGGCTGAGTGTATTTGAGTGATATTGTAAGATTTTTGGTGTGTACAGTTGTCTCCAGAAAGGGCCATATTCAGACCTTCCAGAAACTATATACATTGTGAGTATTGTGAATAGGGGAGGTAATTTAAATGCGAAATATCCTCGGCCGTGTTAATCAGAAGCTGAACATTTCTTGAAAAGCCGACATTTTCACCTGAATAACTGTAACGAGACCTTAAGTAGAAAACAGTGTTTGCTTTCATTGCAATTTCTGGCCTCCAATCTCCATAGCAACAAACTGTATTAGTGGGAATATGTTGAAGGATAACTAAAAGAAATATTAAAACATCTTTTTCTTTTTTCAGTGGTACCCTATTCAGATATAATTTCCTGGAAAGTTCTCCCTCTTGAGGTATTTTAAGTCCAGTAATGGTGTTATCAAGAGAATTATGTAGGTTTTTTAACACAATTTTATTTGAAAATGCTGTTTACTGGTACAGTCATATGGAGAACTCTTTCTAAGAACTTTCCAGGGAATTATCAGAGTGTGGTCTGATTAGTAGAGATAATTTGGGACTGAATATTCTTAATCGTTACATTTACACAGCTCTTTTCAAATAGCATATACTTCAAATGTCAGTCTTTTGGATCAAGTCAGGAACTGAAATGGGTCTATTTTTAACCCTTTAGCAAACACAATGTATGCTATGCAGGAAAATGAGTTAACAAGAGATTTATAGATTTTTTTCTTTTATGATCGCATTATATTATAATTGATAGAATCAGTGAATGATACTCAGCTAAATGAGGAAAGTGAGTTGAGAATGCTGTGGGAAAGAGTGGGTGGGTGGGGACTGGAATATGCATTTTGAGGGAGGATGCAGTTTACAAATGAATATAATTTCTGGTTTTGTTTTAATTTTATCAGTAATGTGTGATCCTGATGTAACTTTTGGTGCTGAAAGTGACTGTGCACATCAAAAATAAATAATCCATCACCATTGGTTTAGTCTGATCATTGGCCAATATACCAACACAGCTGCCTTGATAGCTATTGTTCATGGTGAGACAGCTGTGCATCCATCTAAATTGAAATCTAACTTCCTCCACTCAGGTTAAAGCATACTGCTTTGGTAGAATAGGGGAACCACTGGTGTTACATGCTTTCACCTGATGCAAACTTTACTCTACAGAACTTTCATCAGAGTCAGAAATGTGAAAGAACAGGCCTTCTCTCACTGAGCATTACTGCGCAAAGAAACGTAAAGAAACTGGCTGTCAGAGTGCTCAGTCTGCCACTATCCATGGGGCTTAAGGGCACTAAGTTAACAATTTTTTCATATGTGCCATACATCATTTTTCTCAGAATTAAATACAGATGCACCTTTACTATTTCTGAGAATGTGAAGAATTTTTTATTTTTCACTTAAGGTCTCGTTTCCTATTAAAAGGTCATTTCCGAGGTTATTGGATATCCTCAGCCAAATGGCTATTTTGGGCTATAGTTTTAGTTTATGGTGGTGTGGATTTAGTAAATAATTCTCATTAATGGTGATATGATCAAAATAATCTGTTGATGGTCTTGATTCAAACTGTGTAATTGGCAAGTGCATTTCAATTGGGGGTCAAGGTCACATGGAAGTGTTAAATGACTAACCCAGACCTGTTTGGGACCTGACAATTTGCAGTTTACAAATGGGACAATTTTTGTGTAAATTTGCTTTGAGAAAGCCTTCTGAAAAAATGAATAAGAAACCCATATGTTTTTTATTTGTCAGAATGATCATGTTATGCTGTAAAATCCTCAGTGGAGGAATGAGGAATTCCTATAACACAGTTTTATCACTATCGATGTACGAAAATTGGAGATTTATCCCCAAAATGAGAAAATTTTGACCATTTTGAGCCATTTTTTTAACCATCAACTGTGTCATTCGGCTGAGTGTATTTGAGTGATATTGTAAGATTTTTGGTGTGTACAGTTGTCTCCAGGGAGGGCCATATTCAGACCTTCCAGAAACTATATACATTGTGAGTATTGTGAATAGGGGAGGTAATTTAAATGCAAAATATCCTCGGCCGTGTTAATCAGAAGCTGAACATTTCTTGAAAAGCCGACATTTTCACCTGAATAACTGTAACGAGACCTTAAGTAGAAAACAGTGTTTGCTTTCATTGCAATTTCTGGCCTCCAATCTCCATAGCAACCAACTGTATTAGTGGGAATATGTTGAAGGATAACTAAAAGAAATATTAAAACATATTTTTCTTTTTTCAGTGGTACCCTATTCAGATATAATTTCCTGGAAAGTTCTCCCTCTTGAGGTATTTTAAGTCCAGTAATGGTGTTATCAAGAGAATTATGTAGGTTTTTTAACACAATTTTATTTGAAAATGCTGTTTACTGGTAGAGTCATATGGAGAACTCTTTCTAAGAACTTTCCAGGGAATTATCAGAGTGTGGTCTGATTAGTAGAGATAATTTGGGACTGAATATTCTTAATCGTTACATTTACACAGCTCTTTTCAAATAGCATATACTTCAAATGTCAGTCTTTTGGATCAAGTCAGGAACTGAAATGGGTCTATTTTTAACCCTTTAGCAAACACAATGTATGCTATGCAGGAAAATGAGTTAACAAGAGATTTATGGATTTTTTTCTTTTATGATCGCATTATATTATAATTGATAGAATCAGTGAATGATACTCAGCTAAATGAGGAAAGTGAGTTGAAAATGCTGTGGGAAAGAGTGGGTGGGTGGGGACTGAAATATGCATTTTGAGGGAGGATGCAGTTTACAAATGAATATAATTTCTGGTTTTGATTTAATTTTATCAGTAATGTGTGATCCTGATGTAACTTTTGGTGCTGAAAGTGACTGTGCACATCAAAAATAAATAATCCATCACCATTGGTTTAGTCTGATCATTGGCCAATATACCAACACAGCTGCCTTGATAGCTATTGTTCATGGTGAGACAGCTGTGCATCCATCTAAATTGAAATCTAACTTCCTCCACTCAGGTTAAAGCATACTGCTTTGGTAGAATAGGGGAACCACTGGTGTTACATGCTTTCACCTGATGCAAACTTTACTCTACAGAACTTTCATCAGAGTCAGAAATGTGAAAGAACAGACCTTCTCTCACTGAGCATTACTGCGCAAAGAAACGTAAAGAAACTGGCTGTCAGAGTGCTCAGTCTGCCGCTATCCATGGGGCTTAAGGGCACTAAGTTAACAATATTTTCATATGTGCCATACATCATTTTTCTCAGAATTAAATACAGATGCACCTTTACTATTTCTGAGAATGTGAAGAATTTTTTATTTTTCACTTAAGGTCTCGTTTCCTATTAAAAGGTCATTTCCGAGGTTATTGGATATCCTCAGCCAAATGGCTATTTTGGGCTATAGTTTTAGTTTATGGTGGTGTGGATTTAGTAAATAATTCTCATTAATGGTGATATGATCAAAATAATCTGTTGATGGTCTTGATTCAAACTGTGTATTGGCAAGTGCATTTCAATTGGGGGTCAAGGTCACATGGAAGTGTTAAATGACTAACCCAGACCTGTTTGGGGCCTGACAATTTGCAGTTTACAAATGGGACAATTTTTGTGTAAATTTGCTTTGAGAAAGCCTTCTGAAAAAATGAATAAGAAACCCATATGTTTTTTATTTGTCAGAATGATCATGTTATGCTGTAAAATCCTCAGTGGAGGAATGAGGAATTCCTATAACACAGTTTTATCACTATCGATGTACAAAAATTGGAGATTTATCCCCAAAATGAGAAAATTTTGACCATTTTGAGCCATTTTTTTAACCATCAACTGTGTCATTCGGCTGAGTGTATTTGAGTGATATTGTAAGATTTTTGGTGTGTACAGTTGTCTCCAGAAAGGGCCATATTCAGACCTTCCAGAAACTATATACATTGTGAGTATTGTGAATAGGGGAGGTAATTTAAATGCGAAATATCCTCGGCCGTGTTAATCAGAAGCTGAACATTTCTTGAAAAGCCGACATTTTCACCTGAATAACTGTAACGAGACCTTAGTAGCGAAAATTGCATTCCGAATCCACACTTGCAATTCTACTGTATGAACATAATGAGACCGTTTCGACCATCCCATATGGCAGACAGACATCGTAGAGCTAGAAGGACACTCCCGTATCCTCCACGAGGTCCTAACATAAAGGTCCAACCCCTTGATTCTACCCTCCCCACGGAGGAAGCCAGAAGAGCTCAACGCCGGCAGCTCTGCCAAGATTGGACTGCCTTTATCCAGTCAGATAAATGGACGTACAGGGTCAGAACTCCAATTATCACAGACATACCGGATAGCCCGTACCTCGCTTCGACACTTGAAGAATTAGCTGAAACCCAGCGCTAAGCAACCCGAGATGCTATCCAAACGCATATCCAAACCTACAGTGAGAGTGAAATCCAGGAACCTAAGACAGATGATGCTCATTTAATTGCTCTAGCTGCCAAAGTCTCAGTAGTGGTGGTGAGACGCTCTTGAAACAGACCACCTCAGATGTGAGCAAGAATTAAGGCCTGATCCCATCAGTCTTACCAACGGCCCTTTTCAGGGCCACCCAAATTCACATAAAGAGTTTCTTATCATAAACACACAAGTTTACTTGCTGTTATATACAACTATCCATAACCCCCATCCTGTTGTGAAACAAACCCCGCCCGGGGTATACACTGAACTACCTTTCCTCCTAAGTACCTCCCTTACGACTGACTCCCGGATTCCATGATACTGAAGAGATGCTCCAATGGCACGAGAGCAACGCCTGCCCGATCAGGTAATATAACGGTCCCATTCCCTGTTATGCTACATTGTAAACCCCTCCTCTTCCCAGGGGTTTCCCCCTCCCATCACACCCATGTAGCTTCCGCTATTGAACCCTTGATTGACCTGCAATCTGGTGCCTCCGTACCCTTATAAGCCCCACTTCCCTTGAGATTTATGCCTCACTTGGGGTGGATTATTACCTCCATTTATATTCTTATATCCTGAATCTGCCAACAATGGAGTTATGTGATCAGCGGGGAGGAAGGATTCTTACCCGAATAAGAAGACGGGAGGGCCTCCATGTAAACAATTGTGGTAGGTATAGTAAGAAAGGAAATTTTCTATAAAATTTAAATTTCTTATCAACCTACCTTACAATTGTTTACTACAGGCTGAATAGACAATAGGATGGAGGGAATCACATAACCCAATTGCACTGGAACTGTGGACAGAGGAAGAGGTCCCTAGGCCTATCAAAACATAGCATCACAATCATTAGTAAAAGACAATGAGAGATGAGGCGTACGGTTCTGTGCAATGCACAGACAGAAAGGACAGTAACAGCACAGAGCTGGAACTAACCTTGTAAGAAGCCTAATGGATCCTGCAACTGACACAGATAGAAGGTGAAGTAGAAGCATTTCTCCAGTAGGCTACCTGCATAACATCCATCAACTTGACGGAGTTGACAAACCCAAGAGGTAGACAATGCACATACCTCGTGGGCAGAAATACGATTGGTAAACCAATTGTCAGTCGCTAGACGAGCGTAAGCCACGCGAATAGCAAGACAAATCCATTGAGAAAATGGATTGAGGAGAGATCTTCTGTCAACCAGGAATAAGGGACAGAAAAAATCATTTCCTGCCTTTCCTAATGAACTGTGTCCGGTTGAGATAAATGCGAATTGCACGAACCGTACAGAGCAAAAGGGCGATTACCCTCAGCAGAAGGAAGAGCCCTGATACAGATAGGAAGTGGAGTCGTTTCTGGTATCTGATTCTTGGCCAGAAAGGAGCAATCGGTGGTAAATGTAAGACTGTTGGGAGAGCTCCTGAAAAAGGCTGGATCAACCGAGAGGAAGTGAAGCTCACCAACCCGTCTGGCTGAAGCAAAAGCCATCAAAAAAGCCGTCTTGTATGTGAGAAAACGCATATCCACCCGGGATAAAGGTTCAAATGCCCCCCCTCCCCACCAAGCAAAGCAGCACCCAAGAAAGATTCCATCTTGGGGTAAGCTGCAAAGTCCTAGGCCTTTTCAAGGAAAAGTGCCGAACAAGCTTGGAGAGGTATGGATTAGTGCCGAACCGACGCTGTCCCACATATGAAAAGGTCTCCGAAAGCATGGACCTGTACCCTTTGATGGTAACAGGCTGGAGACCCCAAGAATCAAATAGATATACCAGAAACTCCACAATCTGTGAAATCGAAGGAGTGGCATAATCCACAGAGTGATCGGCACAACCATCGACAGAAGACCTTCCACTTAACTGCATAGGCTAAACCAGTGGAGTGCCTCCTTGAAGAAGAAATGCACTTCACTGCTCGTCTCGAAAAACCTCTACTACGGAGACAGGACCTGACAAAAGATATGTGTGAATGGCACAATGAAGTCGGGTCAACGTGAAACCTCCTCGGGTGACCTTGGCAAAGAAGATCGCGACGTAGAGGGAGACGTGCTGGAACCATCGCCAACAGAGAGCAGAGCTGATTGATCCACACCCGCTGAGGCAACAGGGGAGCGATCAGAATGATTCAACAACTGCAGGTTCATATCTTGGCTAGAACCTGAGGCAGAATCGGAACCGGCGGGAATGCGTAGCCAACAAGACTGTTCCAATCGAGTGACAGAGCGTCCATGGTGAAAGCCAGAAGATCTGGACACAGAGACACGAAAGTGTCCACCTGATGGTTCCAACAAGTCGCAAAGAGATCAATGTGGGGACGACCCCAGAGATCACAAAACGACTGGAACACCTCCCTGAAGAGCATCCACTCGGTGGAAAAGACCTTGCCCCGTCGGGACAGGGAGTCAGCTAGGATGTTCATACGGCGTTGACATCCTGAGCGAGCAGTAGAAGATCCCGAGCCAATTCGTACATGGGAACCGAGTGCGTGCTGCCCTGGTTCTGAATGTAAGCAACCACTGTCGAATTGTCGGACAACAGAAGGACCTGGCAATTCGAAAGGTGGGTGATCCACTGCCGGAAACTCAGAAGAAGAGCAAGAAGCTCCTTCTGGTTGATGTGAAGAGCTGCTTGATCCTAGTCTCATGCCCCTTGAAGGGAAAGACCTAGAGGATCCAACGTCGCACCCCATCCAAGATCGCTGGTGTCTCCCATCAGAACACGATCGAACGTGGGGGAAGGCCAGCGGAACTCACTGCATAATCCACTGAACATCCGTCCAGGAGAGAAGGTGGATGGTGAAGAGACTCCGGAAACTGAAGCACCAGATCCAGAGGAATGACATTCGGCCTCCAACGACTGAGCAGAAAGTGTTGAAGAGGTCCGACATGCAGCCGACCAAGAGGAATGAGATCAGTCACTGAACTTCAGAGACCGAGCAGCAGGAGAATACTCCAAGCTGTCACGGACGTGGACTGGGACAGAGTCAGGGCAAAAGCTGAGAGGATCACAGCCCTTGTCCAGGGAACCGCCACCGTATTCAGCTGAGTACGGAAGTCCATCCCCAGATGACAAAACGACTGACAAGGGACCAGGTCCGACTTCTCCTCATTGACTCTGAACTAGTGTTGAAACTATTAGTTGACTAGTCGACGTCGACTAGGGTTCTGCCGATAATCGATTAGCAATTTCCTAGTCGACTAGTCGCCGTTTTCCACAGATACATATATTTTGTAGATTAAATTCAGTGGTCGGCCATTGACAGCAAACGGCGATGGAATCAAGAGCAGTTGCAGACAGATGACTACGGATGAGAATTAAACTTGAAAAAAATGCACTTTGCTGACTCCATGAATTGAAACAATTACCTAAAAATCGGTAACATGCTTTAAGAAGCACAGAATCCGTCGGTAACGAAATTTAGGCACCATTCGTGAGCAGTTATGCTTGGTAGCGATGCATTTTGTCACTTTGACTTACGTCACTGCAGGTCAATCAGTTATCATTGTTGCACATCAAGGGAGCTAATTTAGAGCGACATCTGGGAGAACACGGTCAAGGACGCTCCATGACATTGTTAAAACGGTTTCAAAACAACACACGTGAATACCCTTCGCACTGAAACAATTCACACTGTGAATCCCACTCCCAAATATTCGATCCTTGTCATTTGAAAATAATCGACTGGTCACATAGAAATGAATTCCCAACTACAGTGATTTGGTAATTTTGGGGAGCAAATTGGGGAAAAAAGTGACTATTTTTGATTGGGAATGGGCCCGATATTTGGCCTCTCTCATCGGTCCAAAAAACCCCTGTGTTCTAACCTTATATTAGGTGCCGACTAGTCGAATAGTAGTCGACTAATAGCGATTGACTAGTCGACTACAAAATACCCTAGTCGTTTCAATACTACTCTGAACCCTAACAACGTGAGCAGGCTCAACAGTGTGTTGACATCAGACTCCAGAAAGGCAGCATTGGAATGCCTCTGGAGGTCTAGATATGCCAAGGTAGTCACCCTGGACTGTGTGCAATGGAAGGCTAACACATGCGACATCAGTCGGGTGAAGGCCCAAGGAGCCAGGTTGAGGCCGAAGGGCATGGCCTTGAACTGGTAAACTCGCCCCAGAAAAGCGAATCTCAGATACTTTTGCGATGTCTGATGAATCGGAACGTGAAAGTAAACGTCTCGCATGTCGATGCTGGAAGTGAAATCTCCCTGGTGAATGGAGCGGTGAACCGACCTGAAAGTCTCCCTGCTGAACTGAGGAGCAATGATAGACTGGTTCAGGATACTCAGATCGATAACCAAAGGAGCCTGTATGTCGTTAATCTTATCTGGAGGCAGATAAGCAGCTAAAGCAGAGATGACGTGATCTGAGAGAGAAAGCATGCCCAGCATCTCTCTCGAAAAGCCCAACAGGGACTCAAGAGACGCCATAGGAATAATGGAAGACTTGGACTTGGAAAGCCCGAGGGAGGTGGAGTCCTGATCCAAGGCCGTCAAAGTCTGGCAGACTGACGGACTGGCAGAACCGTAGGAACAATAACGCACTGGAGGCAAAAAAGTGTCAGCCCTGGTGAAGAACGAAGTCTTCATAGCTTTGAAACTCAGCTTAGAGTCCAAAGCTGTAAACGCTTCAACCACTTTTACCAACTGGCATGGTCGAAGGAGCCCAGAAGTGGGTTGCTCCACAGGCTATAGGTGCGGGACCGATGATCGTGGCCTGGCTGACACCGCCGGCTGGTTTGACGGTTTGAGATCTGGAAGGAACTCAAACACAAAGACAAGAGCTGCCCCCAAGTCAGAAGACTGTTGGCTCGCGACGTCAGGTATGTCTGACCCATCCTGTGAGTTGGAAGACACATAGCCCATCATGGGCAAACCAGCTGATGCCGCCCATGGTGTAGGCACACCTGAAGGATCAGAAAGCGGCCTGCTTCCAATCCCAGGAGGCGTTGCCACAGGGGGCACCTGGAAACCACTAGTAGCCATGCTGGAAGCAATGGGAAGGCTCTTTCAAAGAACCTGAGTGAGCAAGGAGAGGGCCTCTCTAAGCTCATGTCAGCAAGGAGAGGGCCTCTCTAAGCCCATGTCAGCCGATTCGACGTGGGAACGAACCGGCAAAGTGGCTTCACTCCTGACCCTTTTAACCAGCGAAGGGTCACGATCCTCAAATTAAATATACACAAATTATACATTAAAATGAAGGTTGGGAGGTATAGAATATACGAAACATGTACTCTGAGGGTTGACGACAGGCACCACTGGAAGTCTGCTGCCACATTCGTACAAGAACTGATAATACAATAATATTTCACGAGAACAACTTGTGGCCAAAAATGCTTCACATATCCAACAAGAAAGCTGGGGCATCAAAATTCTTCAAAACACAGTGACAGAGCTGCGTGGGGGTAAATTCCAAAACTGTCACCTTTGTTGACATTGTAAATTACTTTCGATTTCTGACCAACGTCATCAGACGGAAAAGGCATCGATATACAACGCCGTCTAAAATAAAATAATGAGAAGGATTGCCTTAATACAGCATACTATTATTATATACAGACTGCACAGTTGCCATATTCTATGCAAAGGTATCATGACACCTGTTGAAATTTCTTAGAATTACGATTTTGTTTTTAGATGGAAATTTGTGGTATCGAGTGATTTGCGCATGTCCGTCGAACATGGAATGCATCTTCAATAAAAAATGCAAACAGTGTCGTCCTTTTCCCAAATGAAGTCGTATCGCTGCACTCCAAAGTGTTTTGAATGCCTAGCTTTTTTTCTTGGATAGGTGGAGCACATTTGGCCACAAGTTGTTCTCGTGAAATATTATTGTATTATCAGTTCTGGTACGAATATGATAGCAGACTTCCAGGAACCAGTGGTGCCTGCTGTCAACTCTAGGAGTTGATCATATATTTTTCGTGTTCTATACCTCCCAACCTTTATTTTGATGTATAGTTTGTGTATATTTAATTTGAATTTAAGGAATATCAGAGGTGGGAATTTCAAAATAAACAAAATTTTCATTACTAATAATATACATGTAGTACCTTAAAGGTCTGGGATGACAGAATTCTACATTTTGTCTTCTATATATAAATAGTGTAGAGAAAGCAAGGCATAAATAATACAACGGCACTTAACCGGTATTGTGGGTATTAAATTCCGCTGTTTATGAAGACCAGTTGTTATTCCTTTTTTGGTAAAGTTGTAGAATAGGGGACTTTTCGGTTTTTTTTTAAATAATTCCTTTCTCGCTATTTTTTCTCTGTTTTCTTAAAGTAAACTATATTTTGAACAAAATGACACAAAATCACATACTTTTATCGTTTTTTTTAAAGAAATATTAACGATTTTATTGCGACAGCGCAGTCGAACTCACTGCAATCGCTCCGTTCCATTATCGCTATCATAGGGGGAGAGTTTAGTAATTGAAATGTCGGCTGACAAACCCTACCCCCTCACTAAACTGACCCCAGATAAAATTTTAGGGTCAGTCTAGTGAGGGCCAGGGTTAGCTTACCGATGAACTCACCGTGGTCCTAACTGAACTGACCTTAAATCGAGGAACACGCACAGAAGCGAAGCGCACCTGCTAACACGCACACAAGCGAAGTGCACCTGCTATCATACAGAATGATTTCTCCCCTGTGACGTCACTTGTAACAACGAATGAAAACAACAGACGCTGCGAAATTTTCAGAGTATGAAACAAATGGCAATTGAGAAACTCGCAATTCAACAGGATTTAAGGGCCTATATAAGTAATGAAATTTTGTTTATTTTGAATATTCTCACCTCCGATATTCCTTCAATTCAAATTAAATATACACAAAATGTACATCAAAATGAAGGTTAGGATGTATAGAACACGAAACACATGTGTAATCAACTCATAGAGTCGACTTAGGCACCACTGGTTCCTGGAAGTCTGCTGCCGTATTCGCACCAGAACTGATAATTTAATAATATTTCACGAAAACAACTTGTGGCCAAATGTGCGTTACATATCCAAGAACAAAGCTAGGGGATAAAAATTCTTCAAAACACGGCGACAGAGCTGCATTGGGGAAAATTCCAACGCTTTTGCTTTTGTTTACGAATGAGTATACTTTCGATTTCCAGTCGACGTCATCAGACAGAAAAAGCATGTAAAAACAACGCCGTCTAAAATCAAATAATAAAAAAGATCGCCTTCATACAGTATACTGTTATTAGATAGAGATTACACAGTTCCCATATTCAATGCAAGGTATCATGATACCTGTTGAAATTTCTTAGAATTACGATTTTGTTTTTTGGTGGAAATTCATGGTAATGAGTGATTTGCGCATGTCTGTCGAGCATGGAAACCATCTTCAATAAAAAATGCAGACAGTGTTGTCCTTTTCCAAAATGCAGACCTATCGCTGTATTCGAAAGTGTTTTGAATGCCTAGCTTTGTTCTTGGATATATGAAGCACATTTGGCCACAAGTTGTTCTGATGAAATATTATTTTATTATCAGTTCTGGTGCGAATACGGTAGCAGACTTCCAGGAACCAGGAATTTTTATCCCCTAGCTTTGTTCTTGGATATGTAACGCACATTTGGCCACAAGTTGTTTTCGTGAAATATTATTAAATTATCAGTTCTGGTGCGAATATGGCAGCAGACTTCCAGGAACCAGTGGTGCCTAAGTCGACTCTATGAGTTGATTACACATGTGTTTCGTGTTCTATACATCCCAACCTTCATTTTGATGTATAATTTGTGTATATTTAATCTGAATTTAAGGAATATGAGAGGTGAGAATTTCAAAATAAACAAAATTCCATTACTTATATAGCGCCTTAAAACCTATTCTCTTACATGTTAAAACATGATAGATTTACCTAATTTTGTGTCATTTTGTTCAAAATATAGTTTACTTTAAGAAAACAGAGAAAAAATAGCGAGAAAATCGTTAGTTTTAAAAAAAAAACGAAAAGTCCCCTATTCTACACCTTTACCCCTTTTTTTCCTTTCCATTCGGGAGCAGGTCTTTTCGACCTCGGGAACATTCGGCCTCGGGAACATTCGGCCTGGGAACATTCGGCCTGGGAACATTCGGCCGCTGTTTTAAACTAGGGAGACTAAGAGAGACACAGGTTAAGATGAGTTTAAACATCTTTATTACAAACAAAAACCAAAAATAAATACAGCGTAATGTACAATATATACATATAAAATACACTGACATATATGAATGAATGAAAAGTTTCTGCGCGCCGAAGGCGCACGGGGACGATGTGGGATTGAAATCCCTTGCGACCCAAATAACTTTATTTGCTTCATAGCTTTATTTGCTTATAAATCCACGTGAGTCGGAAGCAAGAGCCAATAATCTTATTAAGTTTGAGTGTGCGACTGGCAGTAGGATAGTGGGTTCAGATCCCCGAGAACCTCGAGCTCGAAAATGGCTAGGAATTTGCATAATGACAAGATTTCTGTTACATGTTTGCTATGAGAAGTGGGCAAATTTATGGTAATACTGAAACCGCAGTTTGGTAGTTATTTTAGAAAAAAGACATATATATTGACAATTACACTTTATATATACCGGCACACAACCTCAAAAATCTATGTGAGTAAGTGTTCAAGTAAATGTTCAAAGAAACCGTGAAAAACAGTATAAAGTTATCTCATCAAGGACAATTACAGTCCGCATAAAAGGTTTAAGGGTCCTTAGAAAACTGTAAAAACAGTATTTGATCTCCTAATCAAGTGCTATTTAATCAATCAAGATTCAGTCGCCCTGTATAAACTCTGTATCAGTATCTCATCAGAGGCCAGAACTTTGCTCACTACTTCACGCAGAAGGACTTATGAAAACAAAATTTTCAAGATGAGTTGTGCCAAACAACATCCAAGAAGAAGTATATCATTTCGGGTTTGCATGTCGACATTGGAACACATATATTGTCATTCTGTTATTCAGTTCAGTGGATTTTATATTTCATTATTCATTATGGATTGGTCTTCTGCTTAATATATTTCGACTTTAGGAATAAAGTTAGGTACGCTGTATATATTATTCTTTAAAAGGGTGCGCCTTTATACCGCAGGTCCCCGATTTTACCGCAGGTCCCTCAAAATTACCGCAGGTCCCTTGTTTTGCGGGATATTATCTTTGTTTTAACTAATAGTTCGAGGCAACTGTCGTCTCGTTGATATTTGGGGGTATTTTACACCAAAAATCAATAATAACGGAGCGTATTTTTCTATTTACGCTATATAAACAACATAAACTTATCACACTCTTCGTGTCAAAACAACGTGTGCAGACCTATAAAACTATAACTAATATAAAAACTGTCTTCTATTGTACATAACATTCCGATATGCAATTCATCAGGCTTTCAGAGCTTGCCATGTGTCAGGAAAATTACCCATGATGGCATCCCACCCCATGTGGCCCCCGCCACACTCGGGAACATGATTTAAAATATTTCAGCGTTGCAACTTTTTAACACTACTATATCGTATTTCTTGGTTGCGGCTTTTTGGTAATTTATTGCATTTATTGGGAATAAAAGGCAGGCTGTCGAGCATGACCACAGGTCCCAAAATCTATCATAAACTACCACAAGTCCCTTCTTTCGCAAAACAAGATGGCTGTTTCTTCCGCAAGTCGAGGCCGGGACCTGCGGTATATTAAAACTTTATCACAAGCTAGCGCAGGTCCATATGAATTATTTCCTTGCCCCCCCCCCCCCCCAAAAAAAACTCGGGCAATCTACCAGAGTTTTATGGGGGGGGGCGGGGCGAGAGAGGGCTACCGCAGGTCCCTTTCAGTTTTTCCCCTCATCTTCACTATCTCCGTCATTTACTGCAGGTTAATACTGATAAATGTTTTGTTTCACGGGGATTCAGGGATGAGACCGGTCTGCGCCGTGGGGGTATCCTTACCACAGGTCACTAAATCCTTCGCATATTTATTTTTAATATACCGCAGGTCCCACGTTTTGCTGTTACTCCCACAAATCGAGGGACCTGCGGTATATTAAAAACGTTACTATCACAAGCTACCGCGGGTCCTTTTTTAAGTATTTCCCTGCGGCATGTTAGAACTATCGTGATCTAACATAGGTCCCCTGGTCATCCCACTCCAAGCCTCACTATTAGGGTGAAAAATTCATGAAACAAGGAACCTGCGGCAGAACAAAACTATCAGAAGCTATTGGAATTGGGATGCATTACCATGTAAAAAAATTATAATGAAACTGTTTTTTAGTTGATGATCAAAACTGGTTATCTTAACATATTTTTAATATACCGCAGGTCGCTTGTTTTTCTGTTACCTTCACAAAACAACGGACCTGCGGTAAAATAAAAGCTACCGCAGGTCCCTTTTAGTTTTTCCCCTCATCTTCACTCTCTCCGTCATTTACTGCAGGTTAATACTGATAAATATTTTGTTTCGCGGGGACTCTGGGATGAGACCGGTCTGCGCCATAGGGGTATCCTTACCACAGGTCGCTAAATCCTTCGCATATTAATTTTTATTATACCGCAGGTCCCTCGTTTTGCTGTTACTCCCACAAATCGAGGGACCTGCGGTATATTAAAAACATTACTATCACAAGCTACCGCAGGTCCTTTTTAATTATTTTCCTGCGGCATGTTAGAAACTATTGTGATCTACCATATTATATTTCTGATTTTATGCAGGCCCTTGTTTTGCTGGTATCACTCTTGCCCCTGCTCCATATAACTGCAGAGTTCGTTATGGAGGTACTGGCAAGAAAAAGGATAACAATGATAGAACTGTTTTTATTTAATTTATTTTATTCAATTTACGGATAATGAGTAAAAACTACACAACGAAAAAATATTAACAGAAGCTTTTAGCTTTTTGTTGAATCCACAAATATGTATTCTATGTATTATTGTATAATAATGCAACTTGGAAATAAATAATGTTTAAACTAAATCTATTTGAAGGGACTTGCGGTACTTTACGATCGATTTTGGGACCTGTGGTCAGGCTCGACAGCAGGCCTTTTATGCCCAATAAATGCAATGAATTACCAAAAGCCATGCCCCGAGAAATACGATATAGTAATGTCACAAAGTTGGGCTAACCTGCATCGCTGGAATATTTTGAATCATGTTTCTGATTGTGTGCGTGTGTGCTGTTTAGACACGAAGAGCGTGATAGCGTGAATAGAAAAATACGCTCTGTTATTATTCATTTTTGGTGTAAAGTACCCCCAAATATCATCGAGACCACATTTGCCTCAAAATGTTAGTTAAAACAAAGATAATACCGCGCAAAACAAGGGACCTGCGGTAATTTTGCGGGGCTGCGGTTGTTTAGACGAGAAGAGTGTGATAAGTTTATGTTGTTTACTTCTTCTACTTCTACCGGACAGTAGCCACCATCAATATTTTGATTATTCTGCTACTTTTTGGCAGGGATGAGCATCTTCTCTCCTCACACACCATCTCTTTATATAGCTTAAATAGAAAAATACGCTCCGTTATTATTGATTTTTGGTGTAAAATACCCCCAAATATCAACGAGACGACAGTTGCCTCGAACTGTTAGTTAAAACAAAGATAATACCCAGAAAAACAAGGGACCTGCGGTAATTTTGAGGGACCTGCGGTAGCCTGCGGTAAAATCGGGGACCTGCGGTATAAAGGTGCACCGCTTTAAAAATATTCTAGAAAACCTCCTAATATAAAAAAAACTAACAAAATGAACTCAAAAATTATTTTTTAAGGGCCTATATAAGTAATGAAATTTTGTTTATTTTGAAAATTCTCACCTCGGATATTCCTTCAATTCAAATTAAATATACACAAAATGTACATCAAAATGAAGGTTGGGATGTATAGAACACGAAACACATGTGTAATCAACTCATAGAGTCGACTGTAGGCACCACTGGTTCCGGGAAGTCTGCTGCTGTATTCGCACCAGAACTGATAATTTAATAATATTTCACGAAAACAACTTGTGGACAAATGTGCTTTACATATCCAAGAACAAAGCTAGGGGATAAAAATTCTTCAAAACACGGCGACAGAGCTGCATTGGGGAAAATTCCAAAGCCTTTGCTTTTGTTTACGTATGAGTCTACTTTCGATTTCCGGTCGACGTCATCGGACAGAAAAAGCATGTAAAAACAACGCCGTCTAAAATCAAATAATGAAAAAGATCGCCTTCATACAGTATACTGTTATTAGATAGAGATTGCACAGTTGCCATATTCAGTGCAAGGTGTTATGACTTTATCTTGTCATCACTTAATAAAATAAAACAACTCCATGATTCGTTGTCAACCATCATTTTTTTATTTTGTCCCGGATGAAGAAAAACTCACCTTGACCTTTGTCAAGGAGTAACCTACAAACGTTCCCAAGATAATTCGTACCTTCTACACAACAGTCTCCCCAACATATTTTGTACAACGAATAATTTGCTTAGAACATACATACAACCTATTTATAAAATTATATAACATACATGTACTGTCTTTTATTATATCTCATAGTCACTTAAATGCTTTGGCAATCTTCTACTTCTAGACGGATACCTTCTAGAAACACCATCTGAGCTGCTGTCCCCATTCATCGACACATTCTCTGAACAATTACTTGTATTGTTTCCAGATAATGTGCTATCATCTTCCAAATGTAATTCCACTTGACTGTTCTCATTATTAGAAGCATTTTTGGGAGAATCATTAAAATTATTATTTCCTAATATCGAATGTTTGGGGTCAGCAGCTGGGGCGGCAATCTCAAAAGGTATTTGAGGAGGTGTATAATGTCTAGTAACATTTAAAGGCTCACTGCATTCAAGTAGTTGATCAGAGTGTCTTCTCCACAAAACATTGGGACCTATCTCGACAGAATACATGAGAGATCCCAATTTTTTATAAATCTTCCGTTAACCACTTTTGCTTCCCCCGAAAATCCCTCAACAAAACTTTCTGACCTACTCTGAACTCTCGAGTTCTTTGCTTACTCTTCACATATAATTTATCTTGCTTTTGTTCTATTTTACTTCTTAAATCAGGTCGTATCAAATCAAGCTTTGAGCGAAGTGGGCGTTTTTGCAACAATATCGCAGGAGACTCACCAGTTGTTGAGTGACTACTATTTCTATAAGCTAATAGGAACCTACTTAACCTGCTATATATATTCCCTGTAGAGTCAATTTTTAAAGCTCTTTTCATTGTCTGCACAAATCTTTCAGCCAAATCATTCGTAGCAGGATGATATGGTGCTGACAAACTGTGACGAATACCATACTCACGTATGAATGATTGAAACTCTGCACTAGTGAATTGTGGACCATTGTCTGATACTAACTGGTGTGGTATTCCAAATCTAGCAAATAATGTATTTAAAGCATTTATAGATTCAGACGCTGTTATATTTTTCATAACAAAAACTTCAGGCCATTTTGAAAATGCATCTATTACCACTAGAAACATATAACCCTGAAATGGACCAGCAAAATCAATGTGTAATCTCTGCCATGGGCCACTGGGCCAATGCCAGGAATGAACTGGTGCATTGCAAGGGTTATTCCTCTGTGACTGACATGAATTACAATTACTACTAATATGTTCTATGCAAGAATCCATTCCTGGCCACCACACATGACCCCGAGCCAGATTCTTCATTTTTGCAATGCCCATGTGGCCTTCATGAATTACAGCAAGAACACTTTGTCTCACTTTCTCGGGAATAATTACTCTTATTCCCCATAATAAACAACCATTTTGCACTGTTAACTGTTCACGTCTGTCAAAATATGGTCTAATATTTGCATTGTCACATGAGTTGCCCCAACCATGCATAGTATTTAACAAAACTTGTGCCAAAAGAGGATCCTTACTAGTTTCCTTCCTAATCTCACTGGCGGTGACTGGTAGGAGGGAAATCTGAGAAACCTGAAAAATTTCATCTGCATCGTCGGACAAATCCTGTTTTGTATCTACAGGCAGACGCGAAAGAGCATCTGCTGCAACTGTATACTCAGAATTTCTAAACTGTATTTCGTAATCATGAGCAGATAAATACAAAGCCCATCTTTGGAGACGAGCAGCTGCCAAAGAAGGAATAGATTTTTTAGACCCAAAAATTCTTGAAATTGGCTGATTATCAGTTACCAGAGTGAATTTTCTACCAAATAAATATTGGTGAAATTTCTTTACCCCATATATTATAGATAAAGCTTCCCTATCAAGCTGAGCATAATTCTTTTCAGCTTTACTTAATGTCCTTGATGCAAATGCAATAGGTTTCTCGTCTCCATTTGGAAATTTATGGCTCAGTACTGAACCAACCCCATAAGGAGAGGCATCACATGTCAACACTATTGGTAACTTTAAACTATAGTGTACAAGTAAATCAGATTTTAACAATGCATTTTTAGCTGATTGAAATGCCTTATTACATTCAGATGACCAATACCACTTTGAATTTTTGCTCAAAAGACCATACATGGGGTGCAAAATTGTGGACAAATTTTTGATAAATTTACCGTAATAATTTACCATGGCAACCCAAGATTTTACTTGCTTTTTATCAACAGGCACTGGTGCATTTATAATGGCTTCAACCTTATTTCTATTAGTATGTAACCCCTCTTTGTCTATCATGTGACCCAGGTATTCAATTTTTGGTTTCATGAATTCACATTTTGATTTTCGGAGACGAACTCCGTTTTGCTCTAACCTATCAAAAACTTTGCACAAATTTTCCAAATGAACAGAGTCTGTTTCTCCAGTCACTAAAAGATCATCAATATACGCTTGTGTACCTGATAATCCTGTCAGAATTTTTTCTATAGCTCTCTGAAAGATTCCGGCCGACGATGAAATTCCAAAGACAAGACGATTATACGTAAAGAGCCCCTTGTGTGTATTAATCGTCAAAATGGCCTTTGAAGCCTCATCAAGGCAAATTTGATTATATGCATTAGATAAGTCAATTCTACTGTAATTCTGCCCATTTGACAGATTTGCGAAACATGTCCTCAATTTTTGGAATTGGATATTTATCTGACTTAATTACTGGATTCACAGTCGACTTATAATCGCCACAAATTCTGACAGAATTATCTTTCTTTATAACAGGTACTATTGGGGAAGCCCAATCACTAATTTCTGTAGGTGATAATACTGACAACTTTTCAAGTCTATCAAGTTCTTGATCAATTTGAGCTCTAAGAGCATGAGGAACAGGTCTCGCTTTACAAAACACAGGTTTCGCATCTTCTTGTAAGAGGATGCTAGCTTTCACATTCTTCATACACCCCAGTTCATTATTAAATAACTGCTGATATTTTTGTAATATTGTGTTCAGTTTATGTTTTGTGTTATAAGCACCCAAAGGTTGAACTGTTACAGCCTGAATTCTATTCCAATCTAGTTTTATATGGCTAAGCCAATCTCTGCCAAACAGAGCAGCACCGTTTCCAACAATGTACAGATCACCGTTATACGTTTGATTTTCATGACAAATGTTCACTTGTATTTTCCCTTCTGGTATTATATATTCTCCAGTATATGTTTGAAAACGCACTGTCACTGGTTTCAAGGCACATTTCTCAGCAAAATAGTTCTTATGCATTGATACAGGAATAATCGAGACCGCTGATCCCGTGTCCAATTCCATGGGCAAACGATTACCTTCAACAATTGGATACAATTTAATTGGTTTATTCTTACCAGGCTTCATATTAGCTTCGCAAACATGTATTCGTAACACATTAATATCATCCCCGGAATCATCATCAGAATCATCTGGTACATTAATCTGTCTTACAGATTGTTTATTTTGAAAAGTTTTTTTTATACCCAATTGCCCCTTCTTATCTCGTGTTTTCTGTCTACACATGTTAAAGCGATGTCCAATACGTGAACAAGCATTGCACGGCTGATCTTTGAACCAGCACTGATCTGGTGTATGCGATGTTCGGCCACATCTAAAACACGATGAAATACGTCGAAAAGCAGATGGTTTTATATTGTGGATGCTTCCAGCTTCGGATATATGTAATTCTGAAATGTCTTTCTGAGCTGTTTCCATGGATAAAGCTATCTGAGTTGCCCTTTTAAATGTAAGGGCCTGTTCACAAAGTAATTTGCGCTGAATGACCTCTGAACGCAGACCGCAAACAAATTTGTCTCTCAGTGCATCCTTAAGAAATTCGCCGAATTCACAATTCTCACTCAATTTTTGGATGCATATTATATATTCAGAAATTGATTCTGTCGATTGTTGTTCCCGTTTGTGGAATCGATACCTTTCGGAGATGACCAGTGGTTTGGGTGAAAAATGTTCTTTCAATGTTTTTATAAGTTCATCAAAACTCTTAGTACCGGGGTTTTCGTGTAAAAGTAAATCTTTCAAAAGAGCGTATGTTCTGCTTCCTATGAGTGACAGAAATGTTGCCACTTTTTTTTCATCTTTAATTTCATCAGCTTTTACGAAATGTTCAAAACGTTCAACATATGACATGAAATCTTCTACTGTCGGCTCAAAAGCCTCCATGCGACCAAGAAACCCAGCCATTTTAGTTTGAATCAAATTCAGTGGCCGATCATCTAAATGTTCCGCGTGTCTTTGGTCCGTCGTCGCCAATTTGTTGTGACTTTATCTTGTCATCACTTAATAAAATAAAACAACTCCATGATTCGTTGTCAACCATCATTTTTTTATTTTGTCCCGGATGAAGAAAAACTCACCTTGACCTTTGTCAAGGAGTAACCTACAAACGTTCCCAAGATAATTCGTACCTTCTACACAACACAAGGTATCATGATACCTGTTGAAATTTCTTAGAATTACGATTTTGTTTTTCGATGGAAGTTCGTGATAACGAGTGATTTGCGCATGTCTGTCGAGCATGGAAACCATCTTCAATAAAAAATGCAGTGTTGTCCTTTTCCAAAATGCAGTCCTATCGTTGGATTCGAAAGTGTTTTGAATGCCTAGCTTTGTTCTTGGATATATGAAGCACATTTGGCCACAAGTGGTTCTGATGAAATATTATTTTATTATCAGTTCTGGTGCGAATACGGTAGCAGACTTCCAGGAACCAGTGGTGCCTACAGTCGACTCTATGAGTCGATTACATATGTGTTTCGTGTTCTATACATCCCAACCTTCATTTTGATGTATAATTTGTGTATATTTAATCTGAATTTAAGAAATATGAGAGGTGAGAATTTCAAAATAAACAAAATTGCATTACTTATATAGGCCCTTAAAGCTATTTTTCAACTCCCAAACTCCGAAAATTTTTACCAAAAGTGGGAACATTCGGCCTCAAAAGTGGGAACATTCGGCCTCGACTGAGGCCGAATGTTCCCGGAAAAATACCTGGGGCCGAATGTTCCCGAGGCCGAAAAGACCCGGACCCTTCCAATCTCGGTAAATCGACGTTCAAACTCAAAGTTCAAATAATCATCACTTAGAGTTAAATAAGGAGTCCACTATTCTAATTACATGCACATATGTATAGTTATGCAGCTTTAGATTTCATACCTTTCATGCGCTTATATCTGTTTTATTATTTACTTTTGGGGAGCTTTTATTGAGCCTTCGGAAGTATTGAAATCCGGATACCCCCATATCATCCACTATCCAAATCGTCCGCTAACAATTTGACCCAAATCGACCGCCAGTGAACCCGAATCGGGGTAATACTTTTTGCCGGTAAAAAGGACGGTATCCGGTAAAAAGGACGGTAAGTGTATAAAAACTACGTTTTAAAGTACTAAATGTACCTTTGAATGTGTGAAAAGTGATTATTTAAGGAAGCTTACGCAATAATAAGTATTTAGAAGGAAGATTAAGTATTGTTTGTTTTATTGTAGACTATTTACATGACAAAATAGATCATTTTTCCATCGGCACTGATCGACACGCCATTTTGTGCAAGGAAAACAACGATTTCGCTGAGGTGCACGACGGGGTGAATATTATCATACTTGCTCGATGGAGGTGTAGCTAATTTTAGGTGTTTCTGTTCACCACGAGGGGATTTAACAGCAAGTGTTTTTGGAGAGAAACCATTTATAATTTGAAAATAGTCTACAATAAAACAAACAATACTTAATCTTCGTTTTATATTGCGCACGCTTCATTAAATTATCACTTCACACATTCAGAGGTACATTTAGTAAAACAGTTTTTATACGCTTACCGTCCTTTTTATTGACCGGCAAAAAGTTGTGTTCAAGCTTTTTTTTTAAACGGGGGTTCATATTTTATTTTCAGTTAGCATTTTGCCAAACACATAAGTAGTCTGTTCTCGGTGTAAATACAAATTTAAATTTTATAATTAATGAGACAGAGAAAACGCCTGTATCGCATTTTAAACGCATCAACCTCCCTTACGCCTGGTCCAAATATAAACTTAAACGGAATGAGGTTGTATCGGCCATCAGGAATGCTAAAGCCGAACATCTTGCAAAAATCCAGTCCACACTGAGAAGTAACGAAACCCCAGCTTCACTGTGGTGGAAGACCCTAAAAAACTTAATCGGTAACTGTAACGCTACAGCAATTCCCACCCTTATTCATCAAAACAAAATATATTCTTCAAGTGTTGAGAAAGCTGATGTATTCAACGAATACTTCTGCTCTATATCGACAGTTGATGACTCGAATGCTCGCTTACCAGATCCACCATCCCATGTTTCCCAACGCATTGATAGTATCACCCTACACTGCAGTGAAGTATATGCCGCAATGAAGCCGTTAAAGGTGTCCAAGGCGTCAGGTCCCGATCAAATAAGCCCCCGTCTTCTAAAAGAATGTAAATCCTCTCTCTGCGGACCACTCTCAATTTTATTCAACATATTACTGAATAATTCCTAATTTCCTTCAATGTGGAAAAAGGCAAATGTCTCTCCAATTAAAAAAAAAACCCTCAAACTTAGTCACTAATTATCGTCCGATATCGTTGATCAGCTGTGTTGGTAAATTATTTGAAAAATGTGTCTTCAAACGCCTGTGGGAGTTTTTGAGTGAAAATAATATTCTCAGTCAATTTCAGTCAGGTTTTACACCTAGAGATTCAACCGTCCTTCAACTAACTGACATTTATGACGAATTCTGTTGTGCGCTTGATGAAGGCAAAGAAGTTAGGGTGGTATTTTGTGATGTCAGTAAGGCGTTTGATAAGGTATGGCATGCTGGTCTTATCCACAAGTTGGAGAGTATTGGTATCTCAGGTGAACTACTTTTATTTTTGAAATCGTATCTTGTGGATAGGTCGCAGCGAGTTGTGATAGCCTCGGAGACATCGTCATGGAGACCAATCGATGCCGGTGTACATCAGGGGTCTATACTCGGACCACTACTGTTTTTGATATACATAAACGATATAACCACTGACTTACTCAGTAGTATTCGCCTCTTCGCAGATGATACGTCCTTATATCTAGTTACTGAAAACCCGGAGCAAGCCGCGGATATAATCAATAACGATTTGGCTTCAATCGAACACTGGGCCAAAACATGGTTGGTCGAGTTCAATACAGAAAGTATGTGTATATCACGTAAAAGCAATCCCAACTCTCACCCACCATTATATTTAAGTGGCACACAGGTATCTGAGGTTTCTGACCACAAACACTTAGGACTCGTACTAAATAATACATGTACATGGACCAACCACATTGACCACATTTGCGCCAAATCCTGGTCTCGCATTGGCATGTTGAGAAGGCATAAATTTAACCTTGATCGCCGTGTCCTGGGAAAAATATATTTTGCCTTTATTAGGCCTCTTCTCGAATACGCGGACACTGTCTGGGATAATTGTTCTGTGACAAATGTCGCAGAACTCGAAAAAATACAAATTGCAGCAGCAAGAATCATCACCGGAGCAACAGTTAGTGCCAGTAAGTCCTTGTTATATTCGGAAACACGGTGGGAATCCCTGCAAGAAAGACGCCGTAAACATAAACTAATTCAGTTCTTCAAAATGTATCATCATATGTCACCCCCATATATTTCCAACAAAGTCCCTCCACTTATTTCATCGACGAACTCATTACATAGTCTCCGATCCAGTCAAAACCATCGAGTACCTTTCTGCCGAACGCAACTGTATCAGTCTTCTTTTATCCCCAGCGTTACTGACCAATGGAATAAAGTACCGTTACCTGTCCGGGAGAACTCATCACTGATTAACTTTAAAACGTTTCTCAGTAATGGTAACCAAAGACCACCAACGTTCTATAGTAATGCTAAATCGCGCAGGGCTCAAATATACCACTGCAGACTGCGGACGCATTGTAGTAGTCTCAACTCCCACCTTTTCGACAATCACTTATCACCCAGTCCCTTCTGCCAGTGTGGTGAACGTGAAACTACTGATCACTTCTTCCTCTATTGTCCTTTGTTTTCTAACGCCCGTAATTACACGATTAATTTACTCCCGTACGTAGCCGACACACCCATGCTTCTGTTTGGCTTTGAATTCTTGAATAACGATGACAACCGTCTAATTTTTGAAGTGGTACATGACTTCATCTTGTCAAGCAAGCGTTTCGAATAAGTCGGAACTCAACACTGCACCCCGACCACTGTTCCTTGTGAAAAGTCAGTACTGAAATCGCGACTGTTCAGAGCATCAAACAAGTTTGGTTTAGCTGGCATAATAGGACCCATTGACCAATGTTTGTTGTGGAATTCCCTCCCATGTCTTTCAACTCCTAACACCTCGAGGTCTACTTACACCCGACTTGCAACTAAGTGAACTAGAAATTATCATGATATGTCCTCGACTCATCGTGAGCTGTTATTGGAAGCCTGGGCGTGACTTCGATGCATGCTTTTTTGCATCCGCTTAACGGCGATAATCTCTATCTATCATGTATTCAAGCTGATATCGTCATATTATTTACTTTTTCACTTCTTCAACTCTCAGTTTATAAGTTCTCTTCTCAACTCTTCTTCCTTTCCTTTCATTTCACCTTGGAGTTTAAACAATTTCACACGGCATTGCCTGGCGGTCGAGGCGCCTTTCTCTACTCTGTATCTGTTATCATGTGACGCTATCCCACTTGATCTCCAATCGTAGTATGTAAATTGTAACCCAAGTTACAATCGAGGAGGTGGGGGGGGGGGGGGGGGGGCTCGGCTGTCATGTGATGACGTGTGGGTTCTTCCGCTGACCTGAACCACCTACAGGAGTACGTTATATGATGATAGGGAGACGACTTACATAAGCTTTAGCTTTCTGTCGAATCCCTCTTTTACATAGTATTCTGCTTTCCTTGTCGTGTGTATACTCCTGTAACTAGTGTTGTTCATATTCTTTGTTATCCATATGTTATTGTGAAATGTACACACATGTTAATTACTGAATAAATATTGTTTAAACTAAATTTAAATTTGTCTGTTATTTTGTCGCCTATACTGGTACATACAATTCCCATCACCATTTACCAGGGCTTTCGACCTGCAAGTCATACATATAGACTTGGCTGGTTTAAAATTGTTTGTTCGTTAGATTAAACATATTTTTAAGGAAGTGCTTATTTCCACATACGTATGTGGAAATAAGCACAGCATTATTGACACATACGTATGTGGAAATAAGAGAACCACAGTCAATAAGCAACTCACTGTGGTTCCCTTATTTCCACATACGTCTATGTGTCAATAATGCTTGCCTATTTTTATTTGCCATTCAACAATGCAAATCAGGATTGGAGGACAAGTGCTGACCACTTAGGAAACCCTCCGCTCCTGTACAAAGACTAATAGATTACAAAAGGCAGAACAAAATATAACAATATGTAAACATTATACACAAAAGAAGTTAACTCAAGAGAGAGAGAGAGAAATAAAGAGAGAGAATAGAGAGGGAGTGAGAGAGAGAGAGAGAGAGAGAGAGAGAGAGAGAGAAACGGGTAAAAGCAGATTGAAATCAAAGAAGACAAACAAACAAACAAACAAAAAAGAACAGTATACAACAGAAATTTCAGTGATGATGACCCCCCCCCCCCCCCCCCCCCCCCCCACACACACACAATTTATTCAATTCTAAATTTAGTTTAATGCCGCTAAGGAACGTTCATAGAACATTGTTGAGACCAGTTAATCCTTGCGAGCATTCCCAGTGAGAATTTTGTAAAAATTACACATTTTGTGAACATAGCGCTTGTTTTCCAGACTACTCCAACCAACTGTCCCTGTCTTAGGTTGTTCCATATTTGGAATCTTACTCGTCATCGGAAACAGACCTGCGTCACCTAATATACTCACTTATTTTTGAAAGTGGACACTGTATGGTGTTCACTTTATGGTGCCAGCTGTCCCTGTCTTAGGTTGTTCCTTAATTGGAATATTACCCGTCATCGGAAACAGACCTACGTCACCAACGTGCCGCGACTTGGGACCCCACTAACTCAACATCAAAGATCACCATATGCTTGGCTGGTTTAAAATCGTTTTGTTACTAATTTGTACACAATATAGAGTACATACTTTTATTTTCATTTTCAAATTTCGTTTTGTTCTCGGCAAGGGAGCTCACTAAAAAGTGTAAACCGAGTCCGAGTCGGGAAAAGGTGTAAACGAAAATGGAAAGTGGGTATAAAACCATAATTCCGATCTTTTTATTGTCAATATTGTCAAGATAATATCTACACAACTCATTTATGTGGAAGATAACAAAAAAGTTAATTTTTTTTTTTTATTTTTAAATGGTTTAATTTGGAAAAAGTGCTTGAAAACTCACTAAAAAGTGTAAACAGAAAGCCGAGTTCATCTGTGCAGTCAGGTGTGAAAGTAATTTACACTGCAAATCATTTGAGGACAGCTGACGGATTATCTCTGATCATCAGCATTTCAAAGAAACCTTTCCAAACTTGATGAGAAAACTTGTTTTCTTATTAATTGAGATGCTTTCTTGACCTCTCATACATGAGCTATGTTTTTGAGACCAAAAACAAACCAAAAAACTATGTTGTAAGCTCCCCCCCCCCCCCACCTCTCATTCTCCACCCTAAAATATTATGTCTTTTGTTTTTGTTAAAAAAACATAGCTTATTACCCCTCATTGGAATGAGCACCTTGAGCTCATTTCAATGAAGGGATATGAGCTACGTTTTTGAGACCAAAAACAAACAAAAAAACTATGTCGTAAGCTTATGACCCCTCATTGGAACGAGCACATGAGCTATGTTTTTGAGACAACAATCGAAATGTAATAAAATTTGAAAGGCGATGTTTGCAAACAGCAATGGCTGGTTTTGGCTATTACATTGGGTAAAGGGTTATTGAATGAAATGACCTCAAGGCAAGGATGTTAGTTGTAATATACCTCCTTGTAGCCTCTGGCAGAAATATGCGCAAGTGTGGGCCTGCAATGTCATGATGAAAGGGTGGCAATCTGTCAAGCTTTTACCATGACTTCGCCCAAAACAGTGGTTAACTTAGGCTACATCGTATAATAAATTGTGACCCCCCCCCCCCCCCCCCCCCCCCCCCCCATAATAAAAATAAACTTGTGTTGTTGTTTATAATTCCAGAAAAATCACTAAGAATTAACCTTGGACCCTTCGCCGAAAAAAAAGACAATTCGTCGGAAAATATCAGACAGTTTGCCGAAATAAATTTTCCGGCGAACTGTCTGATATTTTCAGGCGAATAGTCTTTTTAATCTGCGAAGTGTCCAAAGTTGTGGCGAAGTGTCCAAAAGTTCGACGAAAAGTCCAGCTTTTCCCGGCGAAATGTCGAAATGTTCGGCGATCTGTCCAATTTTTCTTTCTAGCGAAATGTAGCCTACTTTCGGTGAAAAGTCCAGTCCCCAAGCTGAAAACTCGGAAAATGAGATTTGATTACAATTTTTGGATCGATCCTTTTCGCCAACTCAAAATATATGCATCTTTTTGGTGAGCGAAAATAATGTCCAAAACTTCTTATCAATTGTCATTTTCTGGGTTCTCAGCCTGTACAGAGTACCTGTGTGTTCACACACGCCAATATTTCATTCGACTGAGACAAATTAAGTCCCGTATGTGTTACCTTATTGCCAACTGCCGACTCGGCGTCAATTTTCGTTTACACTTTTTTCTTATCATTATTAGCAGCCACCCCCTCTCTCATGCTCTCCCCAGGATCCAAAACCCTGAGAATATCCTCCCACATCAGTGTCATCACACCCATTATATACATCCACCCTCTTGTTTGCCTTCTAGTCTAAGCACCCAATAGCAGCCGCTAAACAGCTAAAAGAGGGGCAATGTGCTGAAAAAATTTGAACCCCGACGAACAATCCAAAGTATCACTTAGTTGGATTCGAACTCACGCCGCAGTGTACTGGAGGCCGCCATCTTGGTTTCTATGGTAGCACGTGGTTGTTACGTGACCTAAAACCTTATTATAGGACAGGGGTATGTTCGGAGGGTATGTTCGATTTGAATAGGAGTGATTTCCCGAATCGGAGAATTACCCAAATAAACCCGATAATCCCTCCAAATCACCAAAATCCACTCCAAACTACCGAAATTGACTTCATTTGATACAGATTTCCCCCAGAATCCTATTTAGGACCGCCATACCATGGAACCAAGAGGTCCCCAGGTACCGAGGCCCGAGGGGGACCCCGGGGTAAGTTTTAGGACCGCCATACCATGACTTATAATATTAGCACGTAGTGCTATAGTACCGAGGGGCCCTTTGGATTATAACTAACTGAAGACAACCTCCATGAAAGCCTATATCATTTCTAATGCCAAGAATCTATCGAGTAGTTACTGATAAGTCATTGCTCAAACAACTCGAATCTCATCGAGCAAATAAGCCATAGAGTATTTACTCCAATGAGTGACTCGAACATACGACTCTTAGCCTCATTTCGGTATTTGAGGATACCTATGACCTGGCATTGTATTATTTGAGGATACCTGTCGAGGATACCTTCTGGATAATCCCTTTTTTGTCGTATGAGGCCATGAGAAAATCCCTCAATGAGGTCCAATTTACTATCCCTCTTAACCTCATTTCTTTTGAGGCCATGAAAACCCTCAATGGGGCTTAATTTATTATCCCTCTTAGCCTCATTTCGGTATTTGAGGATACTTTGCCATATGCATAGCCATATAAATTGTCAACAATTCCAGGGGCGGATCCAGGATTTTATAGGGGGGGGGGGGGGTGCTATTGTTGCTATTGTTGGTCGGCAAGCGCCGAAGGCGCGCAGCGTGACGGCACTCTGCGCCTTCCTTGCGAGCGCCGAAGGTGCGAAGCAATTAGCGGGGGGTCTGGTCCTCCCCCAGAAAAAAATTTGAATTAGGAACCCATCAGATGCTATCTGAGACGTATCCTGGTCATATATTTGTCCTTTCTCTTAAACCTATTTTCTGCCGATTTGGCTTGAAATTTGGTAAAAACAATTATGGTACTGACACTGCCCAATGAAAAACAAAATAATCATTCGAAATTGTTACCTACCAAGAAGCAAATATAATCACCCCTGGATTTTGCATCAAATTAACTGAAATGCGGGGATTGCCTGGAAGAAACATAATAATTTTCACCATGACATACCTGTTGTACGCAGGGGCGACACAAGTTCCAAGAAGTATGAGTGTGTAGGTGGGTGAATGTGTGGATGGGTTGGTGCCACTGGGTGAGTGGCCGAGGAGGGGGGGGGGGGGGGGTGTCACATTTCTTCTGGTCAACTTTGAGATGCATATACTATTTAAATGTTAAACACCCCAAAGGCAGATTTAGACGGGGGCGCACATGGCGTGCGCCCCTCTATTTTCTCAGAAATCATTTCTGAGAAAATAGAGGGGCGCATGCCGCGTGCGTCCCCGTCTATTAATCAGATATAAAAAGTATATGTCGTTGAAAATTATTCTGTTAGAATTGACTGGAGCGTGCCAAAGGCAAAGGCACGCCCCAGTCAATTCTAATAAAATAATTGAAGCCAGTGCTTACTATAAATTAATAGTATGTGCACACTTGCATCACAACAGTTTGTGACCATATAAGTATAGAGGGCGACGTCCCTCTATTTTAAAATCCTGGATCCGCTTCTGAAACACCCAAGTCCTGTCTCAGTTTGTGCGCTTCTACCGTGCTATGTGAACGCACAAACTTGTACACTGTGTAAATACATTGTTCCATCAACTGATCTTAACTGGTAAGTAGCTTAATTATTTTATTCATGTTATCGAAGAAATAAGTCTGGATACTAGATGTCCTGTTGCTCTGTAACATTAAATTGTTTCAGTTTACTAGAGAATGCCTGTAGGCATTATCCAGCAAGTTCAACTGTTGCGACAGTTTAATATTTAACAAAGAGCATTTAACATTGGTGAATCATTCACCAATGTTAAATGCTCTTTGTTAAATATTAAATTGTCCCATTCAATCATCTGTCATAGTGTAAAACTATTGCTGAAGGCGAACGTCACTATAGCATCACTGATTCAGCTGAACAAAGATATATTTACGAACAGAGCTGATATACGTGGAAACTTTGTCCATAAGACCGTAAATATATGGATGACATTGGAATGAGCCCGTCAGCTGATTCAAATGCCATCCATTTTGGGAAAAGCTGTGATTGGTAACTGGTTAAATTCCAGGCACATTCTTATGACAATTACATTTTATTGAAATTAAATCTTCAAGATAGATTATTGGAGGCTGGATCGGAAATACAGTAATCGCGTATGCTTATTACAGTAATACTTGTGATTGGGATGAAGTTCTCACTCTTTCAGAATGTCTGCAAATTCAAATTTTTTTGGATGACTGTGAGTAGTGAGTAGGCGTGTGTGTGTGTGTGGGGGGGGGGGGGGGGGTGCTCGATCACCCAGAGCACCCCCCCCTGGATCCGCCCCTGAATTCCATCAGCACACCCTACAGGCCGCATCTCTCACCCGATCTTTTTCAAATTTCATATGTAGCTTTCGTGTGATGTCTAGATGGGAGCTATCATTTTTTTCTGAATTTCGTTGAAAAACATGGCCACCAGCGGCCATCTTGGATTTGGCATATAAATTGTCAACAATCCCAATAGCACACCCTACGGCTGCATCCCTCACCCTATCTTTTTCGAATTCCATACGTAGTTTTGGTGTGATGTCTAGATGCGAGCTGCCAAATTTTTCTGAGTTTCGCTGATAAACATGGCCGGCAGTGGCCATCTTGTATTTGGCATATAAAATAAAATATCAACAATTCCATTAGCACACCTTACGGGCCGCACACTTCTCACTCGATTGTTTTCATATGTTATATGTAACTTTGGTATGATGTCTTAATGGGAGTTACCAAATTTTTCGGCTTTTCGTTGAAAAATATTTCCGCCACCCAACAAGCCGCGTCTCTCACCCGAGTTTTCCAGATTTCATAAGTAGCTTTGGTGTGATTTCTTTTCTGTGGAAACTTGAGTGAATGACTTGGAATTACTGGAGCTTTCTATTTAGTTCAGTCCCTTCTTGGACAAGTTGGGCTGTAGTGTCACAGACACTTTCATTTCCTATTACAGTTGTTATTCTAGATACTCTCACCCTACAGCAATGTATCTAGTCCTCGTTACTCTTGACTACCTCGGGTTACAAGCTTTACCTTCGCCCAAGTCTCAGAATGCCCAGTCAGATTGCTTTAGTTCCCGTAATCTGTATCTACATATACAGAGTTATCTCCATTGAGTATAATGAAGGCCTCTGTGATTTTTAAACTCAAAAAAGGCAATCGATCAGGAGCAGGTACCTCTGAGACTTGGACAGTGTAAAGGTTGGAACCAGAGGAAGTCAAGAGTACCTAAGGCTAGATAGACTGCTAGAGTTATATTAGCTAGAATAGCCTCTATAAGAGATAAAAACCCGATGATTCTGGAGAATCTGAGCCGGCAAAGATACTCCAGGTCAATCGAAGGCTGTCCCAGAAGACCCCAAAGTCCTACAGCATTACATGCTACTCTTATACAGAGGATTCTCGAGGAATCCGCACTAGATAAATTGTTGCCGTCTTTTGAGTGTGATTATGTGTACTATGGGTAAACCGAATAAAACGCAAACAATATCAAAGACCCTATAGCACTACGCGCTACTCATAAGAATAGATTACTGGTATTTGAGCCAAGATGAAAGCCGTTTCGGTGTTTATGTTTTTTTTGTAATTTACTTTTAATTGCCGGGTTTGTTTGGGTAATTATATTTACACCATTACAATCGAACACACCATATGTACACACCTGTTCAATTAGAGGACTTTCAGTTACATAGCATCCGCATACAGCACATCACCCGTGAGCACCGCTACATATCACACTTTCTTGGGTAATGCCAGACCACTGTCTCAGCAATGCCTGATTGCATGCTATAGCAATCTGGCGTTGGTGAGTCTGTGGTCTGTCACTGTGGATGTTATGCTTTAATTAATGAGGCACGAATCCGTGTTGCGAACACACTAAATGGGTTAATATTGCTTTGGCAGTGTGTACTCAATCTGTGTTCCTTTGCAATTTGAAATTGGTGGGTCAGTGAGACTATATTAATCATGATGCTTGAATGAATGTAGCACCACAGAGTGCTGTCCCTACCTGTCCAATATGTCAATACTGTTGAGTTTGAAATATGTACCCATTGAGCTTCAGCTTAATGTGCATAGTATTCACCCGTGAGTACCGCTACATATCACACTTTCTTGAGTAATGCCAGACCGCTGTCTCAACAATGCCTGATTGCATGCTATAGCAATCTGGCGTTGGTGAGTCTGTGATCTGTCACTGTGGATGTTATGCTTTAATTAATGAGGCACGAATCCGTGTTGCGAACACACTGAAATGGGTTAATATTGCTTTGGCAGTGTGTACTCAATCTGTGTTCCTTTGCAATTTGAAATTGGTGGGTCAGTGAGATTATATTAATCATGATGCTTGAATGAATGTAGCACCACAGAGTGCTGTCCCTACCTCCACCCACCCAACCAAACATGTCAACATTGTTGTGTTTGTCATATGTTCAATGCAAGCTATAGTGTCATTGGGATAGTATTTACTTCAGAGCACATCTGCACAATACTCTTTCCTGGACAGCAATGCAAACAGCCACTAGTTTCTCCAGCTCGATTACTGACCCAGATTTGTGGTTTAAGTCAGTCAATATATGTTATCAATTAAATCATGCTTCCCCATGCTGAATCGCTCGACCGCGTCAGGCAATGGTGTGATCAATCAAATTTCTCGTGCGCCCTCTTCTCATTGCGGCGTTTATTTCATGTTACTCGACAGAGAATTTGTGAATCACGTGGACACAGTATTCACCCGTTAGCACCGCTACACATTCACTCTTTCCTGAGTAATGCCAGACCGATATCTTAGCAATGCCTGATTGATATAGCAATCTGGCATTGGTGAGTCCGTGATCTGACACTGTGAATGTTATGCTTTATTTAACGATGCACGAATCCGTGTTGTTACCACCCCAAATGGGTTAATATTGCTTTGACGGTCTGTCCTCAATCTGTGTTCCTTAGCAATATGACACTGGTGGGTAGGGTGAGAGTGTACTACAGACATAATGCTTGAATGAATGAGACACCTCGGCGTGCTGCACCCCTCCACCCACCCAACCCAACATGTTATCATTGTTCCCCGTGGGAACCCCGGGAAGTAAGCAGCACTTGTTTACTGTGGTAAACCAGTTCCGCTTTACTAGTAAAATAGGACCCAGTCACCAATGCTTGGGGTGAAAGTCCTCTAAAATGGGTAACATGTCGATCAACGATTGACTAAACTTGACTTCATCTCCATGTTGTGTCACGATTAGCCATGGTGCATAAATATGTGACGTTAACCACCACCAAACAAACAAACAAACAAACATGTTATCATTGTTGTGTTTGACATATGTTCAAAGTAAACTCTAGCTTCACTGGGATAGTATTTACTTCGGATACACCATACAATACTCTTTCCTGAACAGTGCATCTGAATATTATCCCGCGCCTAACGAAGCACGTAGCGTAAGGGGGTCAAAACTCGTTAGGAATGCAAACGGCAACTGGTTTCTCCATCTTGACTACTGACCCTGATTTGTGGCTTAAGTCGGTCAATATTTATTATCAATTATTCATGCTTCTTTATGATGATTCGCTCGACCGCGTCAGGCAACGGTGTGATAATCAAATTTCTCGTGCGTCCCCTTCTCGCTGCAGAGTCTACTTCATGTTTGTCGAGAGATTTGGGAATCATGTCAGTTCAAGTCGGTCAATAAAGTCAGCGGTATGATATGGAGCTTGTGGGAACCCCTTGGGGTGGGGTAGTGTTTGTTCACCTCGGTAAACAAACACAGCTTCACATCACTTGGTTCCCCTCGTCCATAACTAAATCCAATATAAGCTTTTTCCGTGGTGCAATCTCTGTGTTGCAGCATGGTAAATGCTAAATTTTACCTGATCACCATTAACGAAAAGGAATATCCCAGCTGTTCGACACTGTCATCTACTCAAAGAAAGTATATCATATTTAACTTTAATCGCCATCGATATTCGCAATCATTTTTGTACTGGAAACGATATTCGTATCAATATTCATTTGGCTTGCCCGAAAATGACCAATGACATTGCCCAACAAGCTCCCAGTATCTTTATCATCCAAGTCAGAAGTGCTTTATAGTTCTTACCTGACTCTTTATATATATATATTTTTTTTTAAATCTTGTTTATTATCATACTTTTAAATAAGTTACTATTGTCTTCCAATTGCATAACAGTGTTTGTCATACATTATCTGCGCTATTTGCCAGCCTGAATACAATCTTGTTTATATAGAAACAATTTGCCTTACCTGCGTCACTTAGTTACGAATAGCTCACCATGTGTTCCCTTGAATCTTATCGTGCTTGGATTGGTACATTTAACTTCAAAGTTTTTTGTAGGAGTTCGAAGTTCTTCTTATCGAAGAAGAGATCTATTTGTGTCCTAATCTATCTTTGCTTGCGCCTCAGTGGGGTTGGGCTACATCAAAGTCTTAATGTTGTGGTCACTTTGTTCTTTGGACTGTCCAATAAATTGTTAATATCGCACTTAGATAATCCTCTGGGTGAAACTTTATATCCCTACAGCATTGAAGTTTCAACGACTGTACTCATAAGGAAAGTACATGTACTGATACTTTCTGCCCTCCTTGTCATTTCGCTGTTCAATGTGACTGTGATTCTTCTACTGTCTGGTGATATTGAAACTAACCCTGGCCCAAATTCTCTCAACTCCGATTACAACCAAAATTCCTTAAAAATTGTCCATCTGAACATTCAGAGTTTAAAACCCAAAGTTGACATTATCCAATATGAATTTGCATCATTTGATGTCGTGGCTTTGTCTGAGACATGGTTGGATGATAATGACTCCACATCCGATATTCTTGTTCACGGGTTTCAGGAGCCATTGCAACTTGACCGTTCGACAAGGGGAGGTGGGGTAGCTATTTATATCAAAGATGGAATGTCATTTCGACCGAGACCAGACCTACATAATTCGAACACAGAGTGCCTGTGGGCGGAGGTGTTTACACAACGAACTAGATCGTTACTGTTGGGTGTGTTCTACCGGCCACCAAACAGTCCCCGCGAAACATGGGAAGCCATATCAGGATCCGTTGAAAAGGCCCGAGACTCCTCAATTGCCGACCTAATTATATCAGGGGACTTTAATGACAATCAAGTGACTCCCTCAAGAAGTGGCGTTTCTGAAATACTCCGCTATTTCAATCTGAGACAAGTCGTGAGTGAGCCGACTTGTTTCACCGAGACTTCGGCTTCGTTATTAGATCTATTTGTTCTCAGTGATTCAATAAACATGAAAACCTGTGAGGTCCTTGAACCAATCATCCCAGACATGATCCGATACCATTGTCCAATCTCACTTGAAGTAGAATTCTTGAAACCACCAACCTTATCATTCAAGAGGAGAATTTGGCTTTATTCCCAGGGTAATTATGAAGCGTTGAATGAGGCCTTCTCCCATGCCGATTGGAATGCCCTCTTTGATGACCCATGTCTCGACAACATAGTGTCCAAGTTTACTGACAAAATACTTGAAACTGCATCCGCCCACATACCTAACAAACTCATTACCACGCAAATAGACCGGCCGAAATGGATGCATAATGAAATAAGATTACTGCTCAGACAGCGAAAACGTTTATATCGCATTGCTAAACGTACCAATACCCCGAATGCCTGGGCAAACTACAAACTAAAACGGAATAATGTTGTATCTGCTATAAGGAAGTCCAAAGCTTTACACTTGTCGAAAACCAGTCCACGCTAATAAGTAGTAAAACACCGTCATCACAGTGGTGGAAGACCTTGAAAACAGCAGTCGGGAGCAGTTACTCTGGAATTCCTACTCTCACCCATTCCGACCAAATATTCTCGTCAAATGTTGAGAAAGCTGAAGTGTTTAACGAATACTTCAGTTCTATCTCAACAGTTGATGATTCGAATGCTTCCTTGCCATACGCATCAACACATGTTTCTGCAATTATTGATTGTATCACTTTACATTGTGATGAAGTGCATACAGCAATGAAATCGTTAAAAATTTCTAAGGCATCCGGTCCAGATTTAATTAGCCCGCGTCTTCTAAAAGAATGTAAATCATCCTTATGTGAGCCACTGTCCATCTTATTCAATATACTATTGAACAACTCGTATTTCCCATCATTGTGGAAAAAAGCTAATGTCTCCCCGATTTTGAAAAAACACCCTTCCAATTCTGTGACGAACTATCGGCCAATATCTTTGATTAGCTGTGTTGGAAAATTACTTGAAAAATGTGTATTCAAACGCTTGTGGGAGTTGTTGATTGACAATAAAGTTGTCAGCCAATTTCAGTCAGGCTTTACACTCGGTGATTCAACAGTCCTCCAGCTTACTGACATATACGATGAATTTTGTCACGCCCTTGATGATGGCAAAGAAGTTAGGGTTGTCTTCTGTGATGTCAGCAAGGCCTTTGACAAAGTATGGCATGTAGGTCTTATCCACAAGTTGGAAAGTATTGGTGTTTCAGGTGAACTTCTGTTGTTCCTCAAATCGTATCTCACAGATAGATTGCAACGAGTTGTGATATCGTCTGAGACATCGTCCTGGAGAACCATTAATACAGGTGTTCCACAGGGGTCTATTCTCGGACCCTTGCTGTTCCTTGTATATATCAACGATATAACCAAAGATCTTCTGAGCAGTATACGCCTATTTGCAGACGATACTTCTTTATATCTAATTATAGAAAACCCCGAACAAGCCTCGTCAATAATTAATCAAGATCTGGCCACAATTGAACATTGGGCCAAAACATGGTTGGTAGAGTTCAATCCAAATAAAACTAAGAGTATGCTAATATCTCGAAAAAGTAGCCCTACTTTCCATCCACCATTATTCTTTGGTGGTTCTCAGATATCTGAAGTCGTTAATCATAAACATCTGGGAGTCATATTAAATAGCACGTGTACATGGAATGATCATATCGACCATATTTGCGCAAAGGCCTGGTCTCGGTTAGGCTTACTTAGGAAGCACAAATTTAACTTAGACCGTAGTGTCTTAGAAAAAAATATATTTTGCTTTTATCAGGCCCCTCCTTGAATACGCCGATACTGTTTGGGATAATTGCTCTGTAACTAAAGTGGAGGAAATGGAAAAAAATCCAGATTGCTGCGGCAAGGATTATTACTGGGGCAACCGTCAGTGCTAGTAAGTCCTTACTTTATACAGAAACAGGATGGGAACCGTTGCAAGATAGACGCTACAAACACAAGTTAATCCAGTTCTTTAAAATGTACCACCGTATGGTTCCTCCGCACATCTCCAGTAAAATCCCGCCACGTGCTTCATCGACCAATCCTTCACTAAGTCTTCGATCAGGTCAAAACCACCGTGTTCCGTTCTGTCGGACTGAGCTGTATAAATCTCCCTTCATACCCAGCGTTACTGACCAATGGAATAATTTGCCCTTGTCCGTGCGTGAAAACTCATCATTGACGAACCTCAAGACTTTTCTAAACGATGGCAACCGACGACCGCCAAGGTTCTACTGTAGATCGAAATCTCGCACAGCCCAAATATATCATTGTAGATTGAGACTAGGATGTAGTAACCTCAATTTTCACTTATATCGCAACCACTTATCACCAACCCCTCTATGCCAGTGTGGAGAGGAAGAGACTCCCGCTCATTTTCTCCTGCATTGTCCAATTTTCTCCAATGCTCGTAATTATTCAATTAATCTCCTTCCGTTTGGAGCGGACTCCTCTACACTTCTATTCGGTTCAGAATTCCTGAGTAATGACGACAACTGCCTTATCTTTGAAGTGGTACACGACTTTATTTTATCAAGTAAGCGATTCATTAATTAACCCCAATGTAGTACTAGCCCATTTTATATACTTACTATAATAAATACCAAACCACAATTAATATCAAGATGATCTCCGTGGGAATGCCTGTAAATTAATCTACACTTGTTTACAGTGGTAAACAGGCGAAGCCATACTGATCAACCGTGACTCTGTTATCATTGCTTGGGTGAAAGTCCTCCAAATGGGCGTCTTGGGTGGCAAATAATTGGAGTTACCTTGATTATTCTTGATTATACTTCTATCTTACGTCACGCTTAGTCATTTCGCATAGGCGTGTGACTTTAGACACAAATAAATAACTCTACGCAATGAATGCATTCACCCCGCACTTTCCAACCTTTCTTGCAGCCCAACCCATCCCTGACTGTTTCCATACAAGATTAGTTACGGTCGCTATTCAAACGCTTGTATAATGCAGATAAACACTGTTTGTACTTGATACTCATACCTGCTATTGTCATCGACGATTCTTTGTGATCTTGTGTAGGTGGAAACGGCCTTGTATAAGCTTTCAGCTTACTGCCGAATTCACATTAATGTTGGCAATTTATCTGTTATCGTTTGTTTTTTTGCAATAAATACTGTTTAAACTAAACCAAGATGGCGACCTCCGGAAACTCAATAGACGACGGAAACACGTGTCACCCTGACAGCACGTGCTTCACATACGCACTGATTCCATGTGTCACTATGGTAATGGCGCCACAATATGGCCACTCAGACGAGCTACCATGATAACTCATATGACATAACTGGTCACGTGATTATGACGTCACCTCTGAGGCCCTCCTACCGGCGCCCTCCAATCTGAGACGATCTCCACATCTTCTTTTACCGATGAATCCTTGATTTGCACCATCTTGCGGGCAAGAAGTATATATACAACAGCAGTAAATAAAACCCGCAGGGTGTTAACAGTCTGATGTCCGCATCCTTTCAAAAATTGAGATCCACATAACATTTTTCTCCAGACTGCCAGCTGTAGTAAGTTAGTAACCAGGAGCTGCGCAGCAGGGAGGAGGGAGTTTCTTTTCCCTCACTTTTTGGCCAGCTATGTTCAAAATACTTGAAATAGTAAAGGAATGAGTTTCGAAAGCGCTAATATTATGTTCCCACATGATGTGTGTATAGCCTACACTTAACTGTTTGTTCTTTCATTTGTCATCCTCAATACCAAAGAACTTACTTTCTTACGTTTTGAGTCGATGACAATCCGAGGCAGTGTCTGCGATGGGATAGCGACTACCTCACAGTGAAGGCATCGAAATTTCCCCGACAAGGGGGATTGTGCTTTCCGGCAGGGGTCTTGGGCATCCCCAACAAACCTGCAATAAAGGAGACTGTTACCCCAGCCCCTCCAATATGCACACACACACCCTCACACACACACACACACACACACACACACACACACACACACACACACACACACACACACACACACACACACACACACGGATTATTTTCTACCTTTGCTGAAGACTACAACCAATCCAGGTATCTTCTCTAATAGGTAATATCTAGATTTCATTTTAATTTATTTCATTTCTTCATTTTAATTTCATTTTATTCATCTACCTATTCTTCAAATGGCTCAAAAAAGACAGAAGCATCAGGGAAAGAGAGCTGCCCAGACTGGAAGAGGCCAGGAACAATCGTTCCAGGCCTATTCTAGATTGGTCAAGGCCCTTTTCCAGGTGATTCAGTGTATGCACCATATTGGGCTCCTAGAGCAGCATTTGGCCAAACGGGATTTCCCGAAACAGTTCGAGAAGAAAGTAGATGAGTTAGGTGGCTTTCTAAAGCCGGCTCTTCCCACCCCACACATTTTTTCTGTTTTTCGACAGATTAGTGTGGGATGGGCCAACCAAACGTTAAATGCTTTAGTTGAGCATTACAAGATAAATTTAAACCAGTTGAAGTCTAAGATAACTTTGGCTATGCGACCACCTCCTGGACTCGAAAAAATAGACTTCAACAGCGCTTCGGCGAGTGCCTTGATCTGGGCTCAAAAAAACTTTAAAAATAAGTTGACAGATAAGACGATTTCGGCCTATCAGTCTTACATTTCGGAACTTCGCCCAGCGTCTGGAGTAAGGAACAATACGGGAGGGAGCAAGCAAACTCCGGCCCGTGTTGTCCCTCTACCCCAACGCGAAAAGCAAAATAAGAAAAGATCAAGGCAAAGCACTTCTCCCTCTTCTTTTCCGTCTACTTCTTCTTTCTCTCAGAGTAAGCGCCTCAATTTGCAAACATCTCCGGTCCATATTGTGACTGAAGAAGCTCGCAAATTGAGTAACGCTGTCTCGCCTCGTCTTGCTCCTCTACCTCCTACTCCTCCTCAGCCTTTCTTCTCTGGTTCTCCTAGTGCTCTCACTAGAACTCCTCCTCCTCCTTCTGTTTCTTCTCCTGCTTCTGTTTCCTCTCCTGCTTCTGTTTCCTCTCCTGCTTCTGTTTCTTCTCCCCCTTCTCCTGCCTCTAGTGTGGTTCAACCAGGTATATCGTACTCAGAGAAAGTCAAATCACCGAGCCGCAACTCGGGCCGCTCATTTGATTCTAAATTCTCCCAGTTTCGGCATAAAAGCGGAGTTAATTTTGACAAAAGGAATTGGCGCCTCCCCGATGTTTGTAAAAACATCCTTATGATTGGAAGTTCAAATTTAGGACGCATTGATCGAAATCCCCATCCGGACATCCAGGTGGAGTGTTACCCCGGCGCCAAATTCAATCATCTGCGCTCTATGTTTAAAGGGCACAGGAGCCAGTCCAGTCCCCAAAAAATATTATTAAATATTGGCGTGAATTCTCGAAACGATAATTCTGATCTCGTAGTTAAGCAGTTGCGGAATATGCTTAGCGATATCAGGGTCAAGTTTAGATCAGCAAAAATTTATTTCGCTTAACTAAACTTTTCGCAAAAACTCCCTCAGGCTGAGAGGAGAACCCTGAGCATCATCAACGAAACCATTCGGAAAGTGAAGGACGTTAATGTGATACCAAAAATTGATGACGCGAAGTTTGATGTTGCTCAGGATTTAATCCATTGGACCACGAGAACCGCCAATATTATGTACGATCACTGGTTGAACCACCTAAATTTAAACTAAGTAAAGGCAAAGGTAACAGCCGCCTAACAGATGTGGGATTAGGAACTAATGTGGTTAACCTGTCTGGCACCAATGACCTAACAACCCAAGAGAAATCTCTTTTAGATCGCGGTTTAACTTTTGTACCAGCACCAAAGCCTAAAACTGATAACGAAACAAATTTACCATCATACAACTGTAATTTTCTTAGGCAAATGAAATTAGCAGACCGCTTTAGAAACGCCAGCGGTCGGAAACTTCCTTTTACAGAATCATCTGGTTGGTCACCTCCAGATAGTGAAGTAGATCCCGAAATTATTGAAGCTAGCAAACGAATCATCAAAAAGGTGTTCAACATGAACATACTCTCCGATAAAGACAATTTAACAGCTGGTGAACGGAGAGCCCTCACGAAACTTCGAAAAATAAGAAATTAGTAATTAAACCAGCCGACAAAGGTGGGTCGGTAGTTGTTCTATCTCGGGATAATTATATAAAGGAAGCCATGAGACAACTCAGCAATACTAAACATTATAAAAAAATAGATTCACTTATTTGGCCTAGTAATATCGAAAAATTCAATAAGATCTTAAAATTTCTCCTCGACGAAGGTCACATTACCAAAAAACAATTGAAATATTTAACAGCTAAGCTCAGTGCTCAAACAAGACAATTTTATATCCTACCAAAGATCCACAAGGACCGTTCTTCATGGACGGATGACTTAACTCCACCCGGGAGGCCAATTGTATCAGATTGTAATTCGGAATCTTATGCGATCTCGGAATTAATTGATTATCATCTGAAACCTATAGCAAATAGACACCCGAGCTATCTAAAAAATACACAGGATTTCCTGTCAAAAATTTCGAAATTGAAAATATCGAAAAATGCAATTCTGGCTACTTTGGATATCGACAGTATGTATACGAACATTGATATTGATAAAGGTGTTAAATCAGTTAAAAATGCATTTGAAAAATATCCGGATGCGAAACGCCCGGATGAACAAATTTTGGATCTTTTAGAGCTGAGCTTAAAAGGTAATGACTTTCAATTCAATGGAGAATATTTTCTACAAATAATGGGTTGTCCTATGGGTAAAAGATTCAGTCCTAATTTTGCAAGCATTTATGTAGCGGAATGGGAGGAAAATGCCTTAAGCAAATGTGCAAAGCATCCTCTCGTATATCTCAGATATTTAGATGACATTTTTATTATTTGGGAACATTCAAAAGAAGATTTTGATGAATTTTTAGAAATTTTGAACAATCACGATCCAAATATTAAATTGAAAGCTACTATCAGTGACAATTCTGTTGATTTTCTCGATGTGACCGTGTATAAAGGCAAGCAATTTCAGGCATCCGGTAGATTATAAAGTGTATTTTAAACCAACTGATTCACATCAATGGTTGCACACAAAATCATTTCATCCTCAACATACATTTAAAGGTATCATCAAATCACAACTCATTCGTTTCCACCGCAATTCAAGTGATAAGGTAAATTTCAATGAGGCCTGTTCTACTCTATTTGGCGCCCTCAGATCGAGAGGGTACTCGCTGCGCCTTTTGCGTAGCCTGAAATCCCAAACCCTGAAAAAGCTCGAAAGTCCAGCTGAAACTACCGATTTCGAACCACTGAAGATTGAACACAACAGACCGTTGCAGAATGGTAGTGGCGCGGTATTTAATTGTAAAAAGCCTCGTTGTAGACTGCATACTTTTATGCCTGATCAGAAAGAGGAATTTTCCTCCGAACAAACGAAAAATCATTATCAGATCCGTAACCCCCTCCATTGTGATTCACCAAACATTATTTACCTTATCACTTGTAAGCGATGTCGGAAACAGTATGTTGGTCAAAGTCAAAATCCTTTTCGAGAACGTGCTACTAGACACAAACAGGATATAAAACATAATGCTGATGCCCCAGTAGCACAACATTTTAACCTTCCTGGCCATTCTTTGGACGATTTCGAAATCCATCCTATTGAACAACCACCAATTAAAGACACATTAGAAGAAACGGATGAATTTAGAAAAAAACGTGAAGCTTTTTGGATCAATACGCTTCAAACCCTCTGGCCATTTGGAATGAACATATCAGAGGGCGAATGCGAAAGGAGGTCCATCATTCCTTTCACTTTAACGTACAACAGAATGAATATCGAAATAGCAAAAATGTTAAAAGATGAATTCAATTTTACCAATGCTAAATTAAATGAACCTTTGAATCTTCGACCTGTCATCGCCTATAAGAAAAACAAAAGCTTGCGTAACATCCTTGTAAGGACTAAATTAGAGCCCATCAATGAATAACATCAATTATTGCCAGCCAGTTTAATCAGTTCCTAAGCTCATCACTTAGTTTAAATCAATTTTGTGTAATTTTTTGTCATGTTTGAAACCCATCAGGGTTCAGTAAATGAAAACAATTTTTCGGCGGCATATTAAAAGAAAAAAACGTTTCAGTATGAAATGTCTGTGCCAGCGCGATTTTTTAACCTCAAACACACACACACACACACACACACACACACACACACACACACACACACACACACACACATTGATTAAAATTCAATGGAAGACAATCAATAGGGCTTCATCTAATTTGTTTGGACGACACAAACTGAGTTGTGAAAAACAAACTTGGGACATCTCAGATTGAAAAGAATTAATTAGATGAGTGACATTTGTCAGCTTGTTACCGAGTTTAATTATGTACTGAGCTGTGAAAAACACCCCCAGCCCACATATGGATATATACCATGCATGCCCTCCCAAAGTTGGAATCATTTTCCTCAAAGTCTCTTTGAAAAAGCCAAACCAAGCGAAAAGCGTCGAGACAGACGGATTATTTTCTACCTTTGCTGAAGACTGCAACCAATCCAGGTATCTTCTTTAATAGGTAATATCTAATTTTCCAATTTTATTTATTTCATCTTTTATATTTTATTTATACTTAATTCAACTACTTTCTTTAACAATGGCAAGAAAAGGGCAGAGGCATCAGAGGCAGAGAGTTGCCCAGTCCGGAATTGGCCAGGAACAATCGTTCCAGGCTTATTCTAGGCTGGTCAAGGCTTTGTTTCAGGTGCTTCAATGTTTGCACCACATTGGGCTATTAGAGCACCATTTGGCAAATCGGGATTTCCCGAAACAGCTTGAGAAGAAAGTAGATGAGTTAGGTGGCTTTCTAAAGCCAGCTCTTCCCACCCCACACATTTTTTCTGTTTTTCGCCAGATTAGTGTGGGATGGGCCAATCAAACGTTAAATGCTTTAGTTGAGCATTATAAGGTAAATTTAAACCAGTTGAAGTCTAAGATAACTTTGGCTATGCGACCACCTCCTGGACTCGAAAAAATAGACTTCAACAGCGCTTCGGCGCGTGCCTTGATCTGGGCTAAAAAGAACTTTAAAAATAAGTTGACAGATAAGACGATTTCGGCCTATGAGTCTTACATTTCGAAACTTCGCCTAGCGTCTGGAGTAAGGAACAATACGGGAGGGAGCAAGCAAACTCCGGCCCGTGTTGTCCCTCTACCCCAACGCGAAAAGCAAAATAAGAAAAGATCAAGGCAAAGCACTTCTCCCTCTTCTTTTCCTTCTACTTCTTCTTTCTCTCAGAGTAAGCGCCTCAATTTGCAAACATCTCCGGTCCATATTGTGACTGAAGATGCTCGCAAATTGAGTAACGCTGTCTCGCCTCGTCTTGCTCCTCTACCTCCTACTCCTCCTCAGCCTTTCTTCTCTGGTTCTCCTAGTGCTCTCACTAGAACTCCTCCTCCTCCTTCTGTTTCTTCTCCTGCTTCTGTTTCCTCTCCTGCTTCTGTTTCTTCTCCCCCTTCTCCTGCCTCTAGTGTGGTTCAACCAGGTATATCGTACTCAGAGAAAGTCAAATCACCGAGCCGCAACTCGGGCCGCTCATTTGATTCTAAATTCTCCCAGTTTCGGCATAAAAGCGGAGTTAATTTTGACAAAAGGAATTGGCGCCTCCCCGATGTTTGTAAAAACATCCTTATGATTGGAAGTTCAAATTTAGGACGCATTGATCGAAATCCCCATCCAGACATCCAGGTGGAGTGTTACCCCGGCGCCAAATTCAATCATCTGCGCTCTATGTTTAAAGGGCACAGGGGCCAGTCCAGTCCCCCAAAAATATTATTAAATATTGGCGTGAATTCTCGAAACGATAATTCTGATCTCGTAGTTAAGCAGTTGCGGAATATGCTTAGCTATATCAGGGTCAAGTTTAGATCAGCAAAAATTTATTTCGCTGAACTAAACTTTTCGCAAAAACTCCCTCAGGCTGAGAGGAGAACCCTGAGCATCATCAACGAAACCATTCGGAAAGTGAAGGACGTTAACGTTATACCTAAAATTGATGACGCGAAGTTTGATGTTGCTCAGGATTTAATCCATTGGACCAGGAGAACCGCCAATATTATGTACGATCACTGGTTGAACCACCTAAATTTAAACTAAGTAAAGGCAAAGGTAACAGCCGCCTAACAGATGTGGGATTAGGAACTAATGTGGTTAACTTGTCTGGCACCAATGACCTAACAACCCAAGAGAAATCTCTTTTAGATTGCGGTTTAACTTTTGTACCAGCACCAAAGCCCAAAACTGATAACCAAACAAATTTACCATCATACAACTGTAATTTTCTTAGGCAAATGAAATTAGCAGACCGCTTTAGAAACTCCAGCGGTCGGAAACTTCCTTTTACAGAATCATCTGGTTGGTCACCTCCAGATAGTGAAGTAGATCCCGAAATTATTGAGGCTAGCAAACGAATCATCCAAAAGGTGTTCAGCATGAACATACTCTCCGATAAAGACAATTTAACAGCTGGTGAACGGAGAGTCCTCACGAAACTCCGAAAAAATAAGAAATTAGTAATTAAACCAGCCGACAAAGGTGGGTCGGTAGTTGTTCTATCTCGGGATAATTATATAAAGGAAGCCATGAGACAACTCAGCAATACTAAACATTATAAGAAAATAGATTCACTTATTTGGCCTAGTAATATCGAAAAATTCAATAAGATCTTAAAATTTCTCCTCGACGAAGGTCACATTACCAAAAAACAATTGAAATATTTAACAGCTAAGCTCAGTGCTCAAAGAAGACAATTTTATATCCTACCAAAGATCCACAAGGACCGTTCTTCATGGACGGATGACTTAACTCCACCCGGGAGGCCAATTGTATCAGATTGTAATTCGGAATCTTATGCGATCTCGGAATTAATTGATTATCATCTTAAATCTATAGCAAATAGACATCCGAGTTATCTAAAAAACACACAGGATTTCCTGTCAAAAATTTCGAAATTGAAAATATCGAAAAATGCAATTCTGGCTACTTTGGATATCGACAGTATGTATACGAATATTGATATTGATAAAGGTGTTAAATCAGTTAAAAATGCATTTGAAAAATATCCGGATGCGAAACGCCCGGATGAACAAATTTTGGATCTTTTAGAGCAGAGCTTAAAAGGTAATGACTTTCAGTTCAATGGAGAATATTTTCTACAAATAATGGGTTGTCCTATGGGTAAAAGATTCAGTCCTAATTTTGCAAGCATTTATGTAGCGGAATGGGAGGAAAATGCCTTAAGCAAATGTGCAAAGCATCCTCTCGTATATCTCAGATATTTAGTTGACATTTTTATTATTTGGGGACATTCAAAAGAAGATTTTGATGACTTTTTAGAAATTTTGAACAATCACGATCCAAATATTAAATTGAAAGCTACTATCAGTGAAAATTCTGTTGATTTTCTCGATGTGACCGTGTATAAAGGCAAACAATTTCAGGCGTTCGGTCATTTAGATTATAAAGTATATTTTAAACCAACTGATTCACATCAATTGTTGCACACAAAATCATTTCATCCTCAACATACATTTAAAGGTATCATCAAATCACAGCTCATTCGTTTCCACCGCAATTCAAGTGATAAGGTAAATTTCAATAAGGCTTGTTCTACTCTATTTGGCGCCCTCATATCGAGAGGGTACTCGCTGCGCCTTTTGCATAGCCTGAAATCCCAAACCCTGAAAAAGCTCGAAAGTCCAGCTGAAACTACCGACTTCGAACCACTGAAGATTGAACACAACAGACCGTTGCAAAATAGTAGTGGCGCGGTATTTAATTGCAAAAAGCCTCGTTGTAGACTGCATACTTTTATGCCTGATCAGAAAGAGGAATTTTCCTCCGAACAAACGAAAAATCATTATCAGATCCGTAACCCCCTCCATTGTGATTCACCAAACATTATTTACCTTATCACTTGTAAGCGATGTCGGAAACAGTATGTTGGTCAAAGTCAAAATCCTTTCCGAGAACGTGCTACTAGACACAAACAGGATATAAAACATAATGCTGATGCCCCAGTAGCACAACATTTTAACCTTCCTGGCCATTCTTTGGACGATTTCGAAATCCACCCAATTGAACAACCACCAATTAAAGACACATTAGAAGAAACGGATGAATTTAGAAAAAAACGTGAAGCTTTTTGGATCAATACGCTTCAAACCGTCTGGCCATTTGGTATGAACATATCAGAGGGCGAATGCGAAAGGAGGTCCATCATTCCTTTCACTTTAACGTACAACAGAATGAATATCGAAATAGCAAAAATGTTAAAAGATGAATTCAATTTTACAAATGCTAAATTAAATGAACCTTTGAATCTTCGACCTGTCATCGCCTATAAGAAAAACAAAAGCTTGCGTAACATCCTTGTAAGGACTAAATTAGAGCCCATCAATGAATAACATCAATTTTTGCCAGTCAGTTTAACAAGTTCCTAAGCTCATCACTTAGTTTAAATCAATTTTCTGTAATTTTTTGTCATGTTTGAAACCCATCAGGGTTCAGTAAATGAAAACAATTTTTCGGCGGCATATTAAAAGAAAAAAACGTTTCAGTAGGAAATGTCTGTGCCAGTGCGATTTTTTAACCTCAAACACACACACACACACACACACACACACACACACACACACACACACACACACACACACACACAGAGTCTTGTTTTCCCTACATACCGAGGTACCCCATTGTCTGTCCTTTGTGTGGACTAACGGTTTCAACCTCGTTTTGCCGGTACAGTTCTGGGAAAACAACCGAGGTAAAGGGTTTCTTTTGTCTTTTGTACCTCGGTAAGGCGAAACACGCAAACTCTTTTGTCTAGTTACCTCGTCAAGTTGGTAAGACAAATGCACACACACACACACACACACACACACACACACACACACACACACACACACACACACACACACACACACACACACACACACACACACACATTGATTAAAATTCAATGGAAGACAATCAATAGGGCTTCATCTAATTTGTTTGGACGACACAAACTGAGTTGTGAAAAACAAACTTGGGACATCTCAGATTGAAAAGAATTAATTGGATGAGTGACATTTGTCAGCTTGTTACCGAGTTCAATTATGTACTGAGCTGTGAAAAACACCCCCAGCCCACATATGGATATATACCATGCATGCCCTCCCAAAGTTGGAATCATTTTCCTCAAAGTCTCTTTGAAAAAGCCAAACCAAGCGAAACGCGTCGAGACAGACGGATTATTTTCTACCTTTGCTGAAGACTGCAACCAATCCAGGTATCTTCTTTAATAGGTAATATCTAATTTTCCAATTTTATTTATTGTATCAGATTGTAATTCGGAATCATATGCGATCTCGGAATTAATTGATTATCATCTGAATCTCTTTGAAAAAGCCAAACCAATATCTTCTTTAATAGGTAATATCTAATTTTCCAATTTTATTTATTTCATCTTTTATATTTTATTTATACTTAATTCAACTACTTTCTTTAACAATGGCAAGAAAAGGGCAGAGGCATCAGAGGCAGAGAGTTGCCCAGTCCGGAACTGGCCAGGAACAATCGTTCCAGGCTTATTCTAGGCTGGTCAAGGCTTTGTTTCAGGTGCTTCAATGTTTGCACCACATTGGGCTATTAGAGCACCATTTGGCAAATCGGGATTTCCTGAAACAGCTTGAGAAGAAAGTAGATGAGTTAGGTGGCTTTCTAAAGCCAGCTCTTCCCACCCCACACATTTTTTCTGTTTTTCGACAGATTAGTGTGGGATGGGCCAATCAAACGTTAAATGCTTTAGTTGAGCATTATAAGGTAAATTTAAACCAGTTGAAGTCTAAGATAACTTTGGATATGCGACCACCTCCTGGACTCGAAAAAATAGACTTCAACAGCGCTTCGGCGCGTGCCTTGATCTGGGCTAAAAAGAACTTTAAAAATAAGTTGACAGATAAGACGATTTCGGCCTATGAGTCTTACATTTCGAAACTTCGCCTAGCGTCTGGAGTAAGGAACAATACGGGAGGGAGCAAGCAAACTCCGGCCCGTGTTGTCCCTCTACCCCAACGCGAAAAGCAAAATAAGAAAAGATCAAGGCAAAGCACTTCTCCCTCTTCTTTTCCTTCTACTTCTTCTTTCTCTCAGAGTAAGTGCCTCAATTTGCAAACATCTCCGGTCCATATTGTGACTGAAGATGCTCGCAAATTGAGTAATGCTGTCTCGCCTCGTCTTGCTCCTCTACCTCCTACTCCTCCTCAGCCTTTCTTCTCTGGTTCTCCTAGTGCTCTCACTAGAACTCCTCCTCCTCCTTCTGTTTCTTCACCTGCTTCTGTTTCCTCTCCTGCTTCTGTTTCTTCTCCCCCTCCTCCTGCATCTAGTGTGGTTCAACCAGGTATATCGTACTCAGAGAAAGTCAAATCACCGAGCCGCAACTCGGGCCGCTGATTTGATTCTAAATTCTCCCAGTTTCGGCATAAAAGCGGAGTTAATTTTGACAAAAGGAATTGGCGCCTCCCCGATGTTTGTAAAAACATCCTTATGATTGGAAGTTCAAATTTAGGACGCATTGATCGAAATCCCCATCCGGACATCCAGGTGGAGTGTTACCCCGGCGCCAAATTCAATCATCTGCGCTCTATGTTTAAAGGGCACAGGGGCCAGTCCAGTCCCCCAAAAATATTATTAAATATTGGCGTGAATTCTCGAAACGATAATTCTGATCTCGTAGTTAAGCAGTTGCGGAATATGCTTAGTGATATCAGGGTCAAGTTTAGATCAGCAAAAATTTATTTCGCTGAACTAAACTTTTCGCAAAAACTCCCTCAGGCTGAGAGGAGAACCCTGAGCATCATCAACGAAACCATTCGGAAAGTGAAGGACGTTAACGTTATACCAAAAATTGATGACGCGAAGTTTGATGTTGCTCGGGATTTAATCCATTGGACCACGAGAACCGCCAATATTATGTACGATCACTGGTTGAACCACCTAAATTTAAACTAAGTAAAGGCAAAGGTAACAGCCGCCTAACAGATGTGGGATTAGGAACTAATGTGGTTAACCTGTCTGGCACCAATGACCTAACAACCCAAGACAAATCTCTTTTAGATCGCGGTTTAACTTTTGTACCAGCACCAAAGCCAAAAACTAATAACCAAACAAATTTACCATCATACAACTGTAATTTTCTTAGGCAAATGAAATTAGCAGACCGCTTTAGAAACTCCAGCGGTCGGAAACTTCCTTTTACAGAATCATCTGGTTGGTCACCTCCAGATAGTGAAGTAGATCCCGAAATTATTGAGGCTAGCAAACGAATCATCCAAAAGGTATTCAGCATGAACATACTCTCCGATAAAGACAATTTAACAGCTGGTGAACGGAGAGCCCTCACGAAACTTCGAAAAAATAAGAAATTGGTAATTAAGCCAGCCGACAATGGTGGGTCGGTAGTTGTTCTAGCTCAGGATAGTTATATAAAGGAAGCCATGAGACAACTCAGCAATACTAAACATTATAAGAAAATAGATTCACTTATTTGGCCTAGTAATATCGAAAAATTCAATAAGATCTTAAAATTTCTCCTCGACGAAGGTCACATTACCAAAAAACAATTGAAATATTTAACAGCTAAGCTCAGTGCTCAAACAAGACAATTTTATATCCTACCAAAGATCCACAAGGACCGTTCTTCATGGACGGATGACTTAACTCCACCCGGGAGGCCAATTGTATCAGATTGTAATTCGGAATCTTATGCGATCTCGGAATTAATTGATTATCATCTGAAACCTATAGCAAATAGACATCCGAGCTATCTAAAAAATACACAGGATTTCCTGTCAAAAATTTCGAAATTGAAAATATCGAAAAATGCAATTCTGGCTACTTTGGATATCGACAGTATGTATACAAACATTGATATTGATAAAGGTGTGAAATCAGTTAAAAATGCATTTGAAAAATATCCGGATGCGAAACGCCCGGATGAACAAATTTTGGATCTTTTAGAGCTGAGCTTAAAAGGTAATGACTTTCAATTCAATGGAGACTATTTTCTACAAATAATGGGTTGTCCTATGGGTAAAAGATTCAGTCCTAATTTTGCAAGCATTTATGTAGCGGAATGGGAGGAAAATGCCTTAAGCAAATGTGCAAAGCATCCTCTCGTATATCTCAGATATTTAGATGACATTTTTATTATTTGGGAACATTCAAAAGAAGATTTTGATGAATTTTTAGAAATTTTGAACAATCACGATCCAAATATTAAATTGAAAGCTACTATCAGTGAAAATTCTGTTGATTTTCTCGATGTGACCGTGTATAAAGGCAAGCAATTTCAGGCATCCGGTCATTTAGATTATAAAGTATATTTTAAACCAACTGATTCACATCAATTGTTGCACACAAAATCATTTCATCCTCAACATACATTTAAAGGTATCATCAAATCACAGCTCATTCGTTTCCACCGCAATTCAAGTGATAAGGTAAATTTCAATGAGGCTTGTTCTACTCTATTTGGCGCCCTCAGATCGAGAGGGTACTCGCTGCGTCTTTTGCGTAGCCTGGAATCCCAAACCCTGAAAAAGCTCGAAAGTCCAGCTGAAACTACCGATTTCGAACCACTGAAGATTGAACACAACAGACCATTGCAAAATAGTAGTGGCGCGGTATTTAATTGCAAAAAGCCTCGTTGTAGACTGCATACATTTATGCCTGATCAGAAAGAGGAATTTTCCTCCGAACAAACGAAAAATCATTATCAGATCCGTAACCCCCTCCATTGTGATTCACCAAACATTATTTACCTTATCACTTGTAAGCGATGTCGGAAACAGTATGTTGGTCAAAGTCAAAATCCTTTCCGAGAACGTGCTACTAGACACAAACAGGATATAAAACATAATGCTAATGCCCCAGTAGCACAACATTTTAACCTTCCTGGCCATTCTTTGGACGATTTCGAAATCCACCCAATTGAACAACCACCAATTAAAGACACATTAGAAGAAACGGATGAATTTAGAAAAAAACGTGAAGCTTTTTGGATCAATACACTTCAAACCCTCTGGCCATTTGGTATGAACATATCAGAGGGCGAATGCGAAAGGAGGTCCATCATTCCTTTCACTTTAACGTACAACAGAATGAATATCGAAATAGCAAAAATGTTAAAAGATGAATTCAATTTTACCAATGCTAAATTAAATGAACCTTTGAATCTTCGACCTGTCATCGCCTATAAGAAAAACAAAAGCTTGCGTAACATCCTTGTAAGGACTAAATTAGAGCCCATCAATGAATAACATCAATTATTGCCAGTCAGTTTAACCAGTTCCTAAGCTCATCACTTAGTTTAAATCAATTTTGTGTAATTTTTTGTCATGTTTGAAACCCATCAGGGTTCAGTAAATGAAAACAATTTTTCGGCGGCATATTAAAAGAAAAAAACGTTTCAGTATGAAATGTCTGTGCCAGTACGATTTTTTAACCTCAAACACACACACACACACACACACACACACACACACACACACACACACACACACACACAGACACGCCAAGCCAACCAATAGGGCTTCATGGGGTTAGTAAAGCAAACCACTCACTGACTGATTAAAATTCAATGGAAGCCAATCAATAGGGTTTCATCTAATTTGTTTGGAGCACACAAACTGAGTTGTGAAAAACAAACTTGGGACATCTCAGATTGAAAAGAATTAATTAGGTGAGTGACATTTGTCAGCTTGTTACCGAGTTTAATTATGTACTAAGCTGTGAAAAACACCCCCAGCCCACAAATGGATATATACCATGCATGCCCTCCCAAAGTTGGAATCATTTTCCTCAAAGTCTCTTTGAAAAAGCCAAACCAAGCGAAACGCGTCGAGACAGACGGATTATTTTCTGTCTTTGCTGAAGACTACAACCAATCCATGTATCTTCTCTAATAGGTAATATCTAGGTTTCATTTTTATTTATTTCACTTCTTCATTTTAATTTCATTTTAAATTCATCTACCTATTCTTCAAATGGCTAAAAAAGACAGAAGCATCAGAGAAAGAGAGTTGCCCAGTCTGGAAGAGGCCAGGAACAATCGTTCCAGACCTATTCTAGATTGGTCAAGGCCCTTTTTCAGGTGATTCAGTGTATGCACCATATTGGGCTCCTAGAGCAGCATTTGGCCAACCGGGATTTCCCGAAACAGTTGGAAAAGAAAGTAGATGAGTTAGGTGGCTTCCTAAAGCCGGCTCTTCCAAACCCACCACATATTTTCTGTTTTTCTAGATTAGTGTGGGATGGGCCAACCAAACGTTAAATGCTTTAATTGAGCATTATAAGATAAATTTAAACCAGCTGAAGTCTAAGATAACTTTGGCTATGCGACCACCTCCTGGACTCGAAAAAAATAGACTTCAACAGCGCTACGGCGCGTGCCTTGATCTGGGCTCAAAAAAACTTTAAAAATAAGTTGACAGATAAGACGATTTCGGCCTATGAGTCTTACATTTCGGAACTTCGCCCAGCGTCTGGAGTAAGGAACAATACGGGAGGGAGCAAGCAAACTCCGGCCCGTGTTGTCCCTCTACCCCAACGCGAAAAGCAAAATAAGAAAAGATCAAGGCAAAACACTTCTCCCTCTTCGTTTCCTTCTACTTCTTCTTTCTCTCAGAGTAAGCGCCTCAATTTGCAAACATCTCCGGTCCATATTGTGACTGAAGATGCTCGCAAATTGAGTAACGCTGTCTCGCCTCGTCTTGCTCCTCTACCTCCTTCTCCTCCTCATCCTTTCTTCTCTGGTTCTCCTAGTGCTCTCGCTAGAACTCCTCCTCCTCCTTCTGTTTCTTCCCCTGCTTCTGTTTCTTCTCCTGCTTCTGTTTCTTCTCCTGTTTCTGTTTCTTCTCCCCCTTCTCCTGCCTCTGGTGTGGTTCAACCAGGTATATCGTACTCAGAGAAAATCAAATCACCGAGCCGCAACTCGGGCCGCTCAATTGATTCTAAATTCTCCCAGTTTCGGCATAAAAGTGGAGTTATTTTTGACAAAAGAAATTGGCGCCTCCCCGATGTTTGTAAAAACATCCTTATGATTGGAAGATCAAATTTAGGACGCACTGATCGAAATCCCCATCCGGACATCCAGGTGGAGTGTTACTCCGGCGCCAAATTCAATCATCTGCGCTCTGTGTTTAAAGGGCACAGGGGCCAGTCCAGTCCCCAAAAAATATTATTAAATATTGGCGTGAATTCTCGAAACGATAATTCTGATCTCGTAGTTAAGCATTTGAAGAATATGCTTAGCGATATCAGGGTCAAGTTTAGATCAGCAAAAATTTATTTCGCTGAACTAAACTTTTCGCAAAAACTCCCTCGGGCTGAGAGGAGAACCCTGAGCATCATGAACGAAACCATTCGGAACGTGAAGGACGTTAACGTTATACCAAAAATTGATGACGCGAAGTTTGATGTTGCTCGGGATTTAATCCATTGGACCACGAGAACCGCCAATATTGTGTACGATCACTGGTTGAACCACCTGAATTTAAACTAAGTAAAGGCAAAGGTAACAGCCGCCTAACAGATGTGGGATTAGGAACTAATGTGGTTAACCTGTCTGGCACCAATGACCTAACAACCCAAGAGAAATCGCTTTTAGATCCCGGTTTACCTTTTGTACCAGCACCAAAGCCAAAAACTGATAACCAAACAAATTTACCATCATACAACTGTAATTTTCTTAGGCAAATGAAATTAGCCGACCGCTTTAGAAACTCCAGCGGTCGGAAACTTCCTTTTACAGAATCATCTGGTTGGTCACCTCCAGATAGTGAAGTAGATCCCGAAATTATTGAGGCTAGCAAACGAATCATCCAAAAGGTGTTCAGCATGAACATACTCTCCGATAAAGACATTTTAACAGCTGGTGAACGGAGAGCCCTCACGAAACTTCGAAAAAATAAGAAACTAGTAATTAAACCAGCCGACAAAGGTGGGTCGGTAGTTGTTCTATCTCGGGATAATTATATAAAGGAAGCCACGAGACAACTCAGCAATACTAAACATTATAAGAAAATAGATTCACTTATTTGGCCTAGTAATATCGAAAAATTCAATAAGATCTTAAAATTTCTCCTCGACGAAGGTCACATTACCAAAAAACAATTGAAATATTTAACAGCTAAGCTCAGTGCTCAAACAAGACAATTTTATATCCTACCAAAGATCCACAAGGACCGTTCTTCATGGACGGATGACTTAACTCCACCCGGGAGGCCAATTGTATCAGATTGTAATTCGGAATCTTATGCGATCTCGGAATGAATTTATTATCATCTGAAACCTATAGCAAATAGACATCCGAGTTATCTAAAAAATACACAGGATTTCCTGTCAAAAATTTCGAAATTGAAAATATCGAAAAATGCAATTCTGGCTACTTTGGATATCGACAGTATGTATACGAACATTGATATTGATAAAGGTGTTAAATCAGTTAAAATGCATTTGAGAAATATCCGGATGCGAAACGTCCGGATGAAAATTTTTTTGATCTTTTAGAGCTGAGCTTAAAAGGTAATGACTTTCAATTCAATGGAGAATATTTTCTACAAATAATGGGTTGTCCTATGGGCAAAAGATTCAGTCCTAATTTTGCAAGCATTTATGTAGCGGAATGGGAGGAAAATGCCTTAAGCAAATGTGCAAAGCATCCTCTCGTATATCTCAGGTATTTAGATGACAATTTTATTATTTGGGAGCATTCAAAAGAAGATTTTGATGAATTTCTATAAATTTTGAACAATCACGATCCAAATATTAAATTGAAAGCTACTATCAGTGAAAATTCTGTTGATTTTCTCGATGTGACCGTGTATAAAGGCAAGCAATTTCAGGCGTCCGGTCATTTAGATTATAAAGTGTATTTTAAACCAACTGATTCACATCAATTGTTGCACACAAAATCATTTCATCCTCAACATACATTTAAAGGTATCATCAAATCACAGCTCATTCGTTTCCACCGCAATTCAAGTGATAAGGTAAATTTCAATGAGGCTTGTTCTACTCTATTTGGCGCCCTCAGATCGAGAGGGTACTCACTGCGCCTTTTGCGTAGCCTGAAATCCCAAACCCTGAAAAAGCTCGAAAGTCCAGCTGAAACTACCGATTTCGAACCACTGAAGATTGAACACAATAGACCGTTGCAAAATGGTAGTGGAGCGGTATTTAATTGCAAAAAGCCTCGTTGTAGACTGCATACTTTTATGCCTGATCAGAAAGAGGAATTTTCCTCCGAACAAACGAAAAATCATTATCAGATCCGTAACCCCCTCCATTGTGATTCACCAAACATTATTTACCTTATCACTTGTAAGCGATGTCGGAAACAGTATGTTGGTCAAAGTCAAAATCCTTTCCGAGAACGTGCTACTAGACACAAACAGGATATAAAACATAATGCTAATGCCCCAGTAGCACAACATTTTAACCTTCCTGGCCATTCTTTGGACGATTTCGAAATCCACCCAATTGAACAACCACCAATTAAAGACACATTAGAAGAAACGGATGAATTTAGAAAAAAACGTGAAGCTTTTTGGATCAATACACTTCAAACCCTCTGGCCATTTGGTATGAACATATCAGAGGGCGAATGCGAAAGGAGGTCCATCATTCCTTTCACTTTAACGTACAACAGAATGAATATCGAAATAGCAAAAATGTTAAAAGATGAATTCAATTTTACCAATGCTAAATTAAATGAACCTTTGAATCTTCGACCTGTCATCGCCTATAAGAAAAACAAAAGCTTGCGTAACATCCTTGTAAGGACTAAATTAGAGCCCATCAATGAATAACATCAATTATTGCCAGTCAGTTTAACCAGTTCCTAAGCTCATCACTTAGTTTAAATCAATTTTGTGTAATTTTTTGTCATGTTTGAAACCCATCAGGGTTCAGTAAATGAAAACAATTTTTCGGCGGCATATTAAAAGAAAAAAACGTTTCAGTATGAAATGTCTGTGCCAGTACGATTTTTTAACCTCAAACACACACACACACACACACACACACAACACACCGACACACACACACACACACACACACACACACACACACACAGACACGCCAAGCCAACCAATAGGGCTTCATGGGGTTAGTAAAGCAAACCACTCACTGACTGATTAAAATTCAATGGAAGCCAATCAATAGGGTTTCATCTAATTTGTTTGGAGCACACAAACTGAGTTGTGAAAAACAAACTTGGGACATCTCAGATTGAAAAGAATTAATTAGGTGAGTGACATTTGTCAGCTTGTTACCGAGTTTAATTATGTACTAAGCTGTGAAAAACACCCCCAGCCCACAAATGGATATATACCATGCATGCCCTCCCAAAGTTGGAATCATTTTCCTCAAAGTCTCTTTGAAAAAGCCAAACCAAGCGAAACGCGTCGAGACAGACGGATTATTTTCTGTCTTTGCTGAAGACTACAACCAATCCATGTATCTTCTCTAATAGGTAATATCTAGGTTTCATTTTTATTTATTTCACTTCTTCATTTTAATTTCATTTTAAATTCATCTACCTATTCTTCAAATGGCTAAAAAAGACAGAAGCATCAGAGAAAGAGAGTTGCCCAGTCTGGAAGAGGCCAGGAACAATCGTTCCAGACCTATTCTAGATTGGTCAAGGCCCTTTTTCAGGTGATTCAGTGTATGCACCATATTGGGCTCCTAGAGCAGCATTTGGCCAACCGGGATTTCCCGAAACAGTTGGAAAAGAAAGTAGATGAGTTAGGTGGCTTCCTAAAGCCGGCTCTTCCAAACCCACCACATATTTTCTGTTTTTCTAGATTAGTGTGGGATGGGCCAACCAAACGTTAAATGCTTTAATTGAGCATTATAAGATAAATTTAAACCAGCTGAAGTCTAAGATAACTTTGGCTATGCGACCACCTCCTGGACTCGAAAAAAATAGACTTCAACAGCGCTACGGCGCGTGCCTTGATCTGGGCTCAAAAAAACTTTAAAAATAAGTTGACAGATAAGACGATTTCGGCCTATGAGTCTTACATTTCGGAACTTCGCCCAGCGTCTGGAGTAAGGAACAATACGGGAGGGAGCAAGCAAACTCCGGCCCGTGTTGTCCCTCTACCCCAACGCGAAAAGCAAAATAAGAAAAGATCAAGGCAAAACACTTCTCCCTCTTCGTTTCCTTCTACTTCTTCTTTCTCTCAGAGTAAGCGCCTCAATTTGCAAACATCTCCGGTCCATATTGTGACTGAAGATGCTCGCAAATTGAGTAACGCTGTCTCGCCTCGTCTTGCTCCTCTACCTCCTTCTCCTCCTCATCCTTTCTTCTCTGGTTCTCCTAGTGCTCTCGCTAGAACTCCTCCTCCTCCTTCTGTTTCTTCCCCTGCTTCTGTTTCTTCTCCTGCTTCTGTTTCTTCTCCTGTTTCTGTTTCTTCTCCCCCTTCTCCTGCCTCTGGTGTGGTTCAACCAGGTATATCGTACTCAGAGAAAATCAAATCACCGAGCCGCAACTCGGGCCGCTCAATTGATTCTAAATTCTCCCAGTTTCGGCATAAAAGTGGAGTTATTTTTGACAAAAGAAATTGGCGCCTCCCCGATGTTTGTAAAAACATCCTTATGATTGGAAGATCAAATTTAGGACGCACTGATCGAAATCCCCATCCGGACATCCAGGTGGAGTGTTACTCCGGCGCCAAATTCAATCATCTGCGCTCTGTGTTTAAAGGGCACAGGGGCCAGTCCAGTCCCCAAAAAATATTATTAAATATTGGCGTGAATTCTCGAAACGATAATTCTGATCTCGTAGTTAAGCATTTGAAGAATATGCTTAGCGATATCAGGGTCAAGTTTAGATCAGCAAAAATTTATTTCGCTGAACTAAACTTTTCGCAAAAACTCCCTCGGGCTGAGAGGAGAACCCTGAGCATCATGAACGAAACCATTCGGAACGTGAAGGACGTTAACGTTATACCAAAAATTGATGACGCGAAGTTTGATGTTGCTCGGGATTTAATCCATTGGACCACGAGAACCGCCAATATTGTGTACGATCACTGGTTGAACCACCTGAATTTAAACTAAGTAAAGGCAAAGGTAACAGCCGCCTAACAGATGTGGGATTAGGAACTAATGTGGTTAACCTGTCTGGCACCAATGACCTAACAACCCAAGAGAAATCGCTTTTAGATCCCGGTTTACCTTTTGTACCAGCACCAAAGCCAAAAACTGATAACCAAACAAATTTACCATCATACAACTGTAATTTTCTTAGGCAAATGAAATTAGCCGACCGCTTTAGAAACTCCAGCGGTCGGAAACTTCCTTTTACAGAATCATCTGGTTGGTCACCTCCAGATAGTGAAGTAGATCCCGAAATTATTGAGGCTAGCAAACGAATCATCCAAAAGGTGTTCAGCATGAACATACTCTCCGATAAAGACATTTTAACAGCTGGTGAACGGAGAGCCCTCACGAAACTTCGAAAAAATAAGAAACTAGTAATTAAACCAGCCGACAAAGGTGGGTCGGTAGTTGTTCTATCTCGGGATAATTATATAAAGGAAGCCACGAGACAACTCAGCAATACTAAACATTATAAGAAAATAGATTCACTTATTTGGCCTAGTAATATCGAAAAATTCAATAAGATCTTAAAATTTCTCCTCGACGAAGGTCACATTACCAAAAAACAATTGAAATATTTAACAGCTAAGCTCAGTGCTCAAACAAGACAATTTTATATCCTACCAAAGATCCACAAGGACCGTTCTTCATGGACGGATGACTTAACTCCACCCGGGAGGCCAATTGTATCAGATTGTAATTCGGAATCTTATGCGATCTCGGAATGAATTTATTATCATCTGAAACCTATAGCAAATAGACATCCGAGTTATCTAAAAAATACACAGGATTTCCTGTCAAAAATTTCGAAATTGAAAATATCGAAAAATGCAATTCTGGCTACTTTGGATATCGACAGTATGTATACGAACATTGATATTGATAAAGGTGTTAAATCAGTTAAAATGCATTTGAGAAATATCCGGATGCGAAACGTCCGGATGAAAATTTTTTTGATCTTTTAGAGCTGAGCTTAAAAGGTAATGACTTTCAATTCAATGGAGAATATTTTCTACAAATAATGGGTTGTCCTATGGGCAAAAGATTCAGTCCTAATTTTGCAAGCATTTATGTAGCGGAATGGGAGGAAAATGCCTTAAGCAAATGTGCAAAGCATCCTCTCGTATATCTCAGGTATTTAGATGACAATTTTATTATTTGGGAGCATTCAAAAGAAGATTTTGATGAATTTCTATAAATTTTGAACAATCACGATCCAAATATTAAATTGAAAGCTACTATCAGTGAAAATTCTGTTGATTTTCTCGATGTGACCGTGTATAAAGGCAAGCAATTTCAGGCGTCCGGTCATTTAGATTATAAAGTGTATTTTAAACCAACTGATTCACATCAATTGTTGCACACAAAATCATTTCATCCTCAACATACATTTAAAGGTATCATCAAATCACAGCTCATTCGTTTCCACCGCAATTCAAGTGATAAGGTAAATTTCAATGAGGCTTGTTCTACTCTATTTGGCGCCCTCAGATCGAGAGGGTACTCACTGCGCCTTTTGCGTAGCCTGAAATCCCAAACCCTGAAAAAGCTCGAAAGTCCAGCTGAAACTACCGATTTCGAACCACTGAAGATTGAACACAATAGACCGTTGCAAAATGGTAGTGGAGCGGTATTTAATTGCAAAAAGCCTCGTTGTAGACTGCATACTTTTATGCCTGATCAGAAAGAGGAATTTTCCCCCGAACAAACGAAAAATCATTATCAGATCCGTAACCCCCTCCATTGTGATTCACCAAACATTATTTACCTTATCACTTGTAAGCGATGTCGGAAACAGTATGTTGGTCAAAGTCAAAATCCTTTCGGAGAACGTGCTACTAGACACAAACAGGATATAAAACATAATGCTGATGCCCCAGTAGCACAACATTTTAACCCTCCTGGCCATTCTTTGGACGATTTCGAAATCCATCCTATTGAACAACCACCAATTAAAGACACATTAGAAGAAACGGATGAATTTAGAAAAAAACGTGAAGCTTTTTGGATCAATACATTTCAAACCCTCTGGCCATTTGGTATGAACATATCAGAGGGCGAATGTGAAAGGAGGTCCATCATTCCTTTCACTTTAACGTACAACAGAATGAATATCGAAATAGCAAAAATGTTAAAAGATGAATTCAATTTTACCAATGCTAAATTAAATGAACCTTTGAATCTTCGACCGGTCATCGCCTATAAGAAAAACAAAAGCTTGCGTAACATCCTTGTAAGGACTAAATTAGAGCCCATCAATGAATAACATCAATTTTTGCCAGTCAGTTTAACCAGTTCCTAAGCTCATCACTTAGTTTAAATCAATTTTATGTATTTTTTTGTCATGTTTGAAACCAATCAGGGTTCAGTCAATGAAAACAATTTTTCGGCGGCATATTAAAAGAAAAAAAAACGTTTCAGTAGGAAATGTCTGTGCCAGTGCGATTTTTTAACCTCAAACTCACACACACTCGCACGCGCGCACGCACGCACGCGGGAGGCCAATTGTATCAGATTTTAACTCAGAATCTTATGCGATCTCGGAACTAATTGATTACCATCTAAAACCTATAGCAAATAGACACCCGAGCTATCTAAAAAATACACAGGATTACCTGCCCAAAATCTCTAAATTGAAAATATCGAAAAATGCAGTCCTGGCTACTTTGGATATCGACAGTATGTATACAAATATTGATATTGATAAAGGTGTTAAATCGGTTAAAATACATTTGAAAAATACCCAGATGAACTAATTTTGTACTTTTAGAGCTGAGTTCAAAAGCTAATGACTTTCAATTCAATGGAAAATATTTAAAAAAAATAACGGATTGTTCTATGGGCAAAAGATTCAGTCCTGACTTTGCAAGTATTTATGTAGCGGAATGGGAGGAAAATACCGTAAGCAAATGTGCAGAGCATCCTCTCGTATATCTCCGATATTCAGATGACATTTTTATTATTTGGAAACATTCAAAAGAAGATTTTGATGACATTTTTGGATATTTTAAACAATCATGACCCAAACATTAAATTAAAAGCTACTGTAAGTGAAAATTCTGTTGATTTTCTCGATGTGACCGTGTATAAAGGCAAGCAATTACAGGTATCTGATCATTTAGATTATAAAGTATATTTCAAACCAACTGATTCACATCAATTGTTGCACACAAAATCATTTCATCCTCAACATACATTTAAAGGTAACATCAAATCAGATCCGTAACTCCCTCCATATTGATTCACCAAATATTATTTACCTTATCACTTGTAAACGCTGTCGGAAGCAGTATGTTGATTAAAGTAAAAATAAATTCCGAGAACGTGCTGCTAGACACAAACAGGATATAAAACATAATGCTGATGCCCCAGTAGCACAACATTTTAACCTTCCTGTCCATTCTTTGGACGATTTCGAAATCCATCCTATTGAACAACCACCAATTAAAGACACATTAGAAGAAACGGATGGATTTAGAAAAAAAGGTGAAGCTTTTTGGTTCAATACGCTTCAAACCCTCTGGCCATTTGGTATGAACATATCATTTTCTGCATCATTCCTTTCACTTTAACATACAACAGCATGAATATCGAAATAGCGAAAATATTAAAAGACGAGTTCAATTTAACCAACTCTAAATTAAATGAACCTTTGAATCTTCGACCAGTAATCGCTTATAACAAAAACAAAAGCTTGCGAAACATCCTTGTAAGGACTGAATTAGAGCCCATCAGTGAATAACATCAATTATTGCCAGTTAGTTCAACCAGTTTCTAAGCTCATCACTTAGTTTAAATCAATTTTGTGTATTTTTTTTATCATGTTTGAAACCCATCAAGGTTCAGTAAATGAAAACAACTTTTAGGCGGCATATTACAAGAAAAAAAAACGTTTCAGTAGGAAAGATCTGCGCCGGTGCGAATTTTTAACCTTAAACACGCACGCACGCACGCACGCACGCACACGCACTCTGACGCCATCTCTACTACCTCATTAACGTGTCATATTACACAATGCAGTCATATTGTGCGATCCACTGTTCACCAATCCCTAAAATCACCGGATCGCTTCTTAGATCACAGTTGTTACATGATTTCCTGGGATGGGGTCCCAGAACCACCGCTTACATTTTAGCGCCCCTCCCGCACACTCAGATTTTCTCCCCGTCCCGTGGTCACACTGCAGAAAGAGAAATCAACATTTTTCTGGTTGGTGCTTGTGTTGATTTTGTTGGAAATTCTTAAGAAACATTTGGAGGTCAGGTCCTTTTATAATGCATTTTTTTTTTACATTATTTTGATTTTATTTTTACTGCTCGGCGATTAGTAGGTCCCTAATCGCAGCCCAGCGGGGATTCTATGGTGTATGCATATCCATACAGATATATAGATAGGCCTACAGCTTTATATAGTGTAGTTTTAGTTTTTGAACCGTTATTCTACTATCACCACATGTATTCTGAATGCATTTGAAAAATACCCGGATGGAAAACGCCCGGATGAACAAATTTGGGATCACAAAAAAATTTAATGAACATGCTAGACAATATTTTATACGAGGAGTTGATTCACGCAAGCAGCGGCAAGCTCATTAAATTTTCTTTGTGACAAATTGTTGGTGCTTTTATTTTACCATGTATTTTCGTGTTATGTTTTTACTGTATATTTTGTTGTTATCATATGTGCCATTGAGTACAAACTGAATTTACCAACAATCTGAAATAAGAGAATATTATTTGGTTATATTGCTAGATTTAACACTTACGCATCAGTTCAATAATATAAGTAGGAGAATATCATTTGGTTATATTTCTAGATTTTACAATTATGCATCGTTATAATAATTTATATATTAAAAAGTGATCAAAGAAGTTAACCTTGGCTTTCAGTCATGTGTTCTAACATAAATAAATCGAATTTACTAACCTTAAAGGTGCCGTCTATAAATCACCGTTTCGCACGGCGCGGAAGGTCTAGTTGGAAAGGCGTTGAGAAAATTATTTATTAGTGAATGCCCGTGGCCATTCTCCAATAGATTGTCACAAAATAAAAATCAATGGGCTTGCGTGAACCAACTCCTCGTACATTAAATACAGTGACGAATGTACGGACAAAAGACTAAAATATTATTAATTTTTCATGCCTCTATGAAATTTATTTTGTGACAGTTTATTATTGAATGCCCGTGGCCATTCTCCAATAGATGGTCACAAAATAAAAATCAATCCGTTAAAAAAACATACCGGTACATGAATGAACACCCCTCCCTTGAACCCGACAATAGTTCAGTCAGTTGAAAAAACACCCTAAGATCCATCCGACTGTACCAGTTAAAAAAACACCGTAAGATCCAACCGAGTTTCTTTACATCAAAAGAATGATGCAAATATATTTATATTAATAGGGAAAAATAAAGTCAGAAGAGTAACATTCAACGCATACATAACATATATGAACATGATACACACAGGTCCTTGATTAATTTTTTATTAAAAATATGTCAAAAGTCTATACAATTTACCATTCAAATGGGAAGTTTCGTCCTCTGTAATCCCGGACTGGTCAGATTTTTACCACTGTATGTTACGTTTGCGCTGCAAAGGGTGGGGGGTGGGGGGGGGGGGGGGCTTGTAACTTGTGTACTTCAATCCTTTTTCATTTTAAGGCAAACAAAGTATACTTGACCTAACGGTAAAAAAAATCTCCATTATTCAAAATTTAGGCAGTCTCACGCGTATTGTTACCAGACGTCGTCCAGATTTCCTTCTACCGCCTTTGTCTGGTAATTTTGAGTATCCCCAACTGTTCGAGAGTATCCCGATATTCGTTGTTAGGATCGAGTGCCTATTTCACAGAAAGTACCTTTTTGCTCAAATGTCGCCTAATGTAGTATGGGCTGTGCAGGGGACAACGCCCATAGTAAATGGCTCAAATTGAACCATAAGTTGACATTGATACTGTGATCAGTCAATCCAGAAGGGACGCACGTCACAATCACATCCGCAAAACAATCTTCAAGACTACAGACAGCAAAACTGAGCAAATCACTACTATCGTCAGCGTGAAGATCAAAAAGTAACCAAAAGTGGCAAAACTAAAAGTTCAGACAGCATTTTCTCCTCCGGCGGATCGTCACAAGTTTTGTCTGACGCCTTATTTAACTCGGCATTTAGAGTAACTTAGCCTTTCGGGGCTTATTGGATGCGGGAAAGTTGTATCTAATCGACTAAGCGATTAATCTTCTGCCCAAACCCAAGTACTCAATAGCTGACACTTGAAAAATCTGCTTGAAAAATTGTTTTCATTTTTTGGAAAACACAGTTTATGATCCCTTCTTGGAATGAAGGACCGAACGAAAGGTCATAAGCTATGTTTTTGAGACAAAAATAATAAAAAAAAAATTAACCCTCTGTCCACTGATGTCAAAATACCGTAACTCCATGCAATGATTGAAGGATATTTCAGCATCAGTGTGCAGAGGGTTAATTATGCAAGTAGCATTTACTGTTTCAGTTCCATTACATCAGGTAAAGAGTGAATCTTGATGAATTTGCTAATAAATGGTTGCTGGTTAATGCTGCTTTGTTTTCCATTCAACTGTAATTGTTATGCTTAAATAGCTTTAGTTCTTGGATGCTTAGTTGTAGAATATTGGTGGTTCATAGACATTATAATGGAGGTAATTCAGCCCAGAGCATTTAAAGGACTGATCAAACTATATATCTGCGAACAAAGTTGTTGATGATAGTGCTTTTGAGCAGAACTGTGCAGGAGTGTATAAAAGCAGCAAATTGATTAAAAACCTAAAGCTTAAACAGTTATCTCCCTTCCATTGTTGTACTCTTGTCTGTTGCTGGTCTTGGACATTTAATAACTTTTCTTCGAACAGTTTTTACTCGTGCTTAGTAATCCATTATATAGGATCTAAACCTTTTACTGCAACTTGTACAAAATGACTTTGATACTTTGATCATCCCAATAATTAATAAATTAATCACTTTGTGTTTTTTATTTCAAAACACTTTTTTAACAAAACCTAACTTCTGAGTATTGCTGGAATAAATGAGAATAATGCCCAATCTGAAGTTCACAAAGTACTATGGCATAATGTACTTGTTGCATTTACAGGGGTATAACAGTGCAGTGGAGTCCTGTTAATTGAATATCCACTTTGCCAATGAAATTTATTCAATTAACAGGAGTATTCAATTAACAGGGAGTATGTCACTTTCCTGTATTCCAGAGATAAACTTAGCATTTATTCTATTATATCTTGTTTGACAGAGCTCCATGAGCTCTGTCAAACAAGATATAATAGATTAAATAACTGTATTGGATGTACTGAGGCCAAATAGGTCTATATACAAAGGAAAACTGGGGCTTGTCAGGGTAATTTCTCGACAGGTTACAAGATTTTTTATTCAATTAACAGGAGTTTACTCTATAACCTATATTCAATTACTAGTTGAATTTGTACTAGAGGTATGGTAAATGGTTTTGTGCTGGAAAATTATATTCAGTTAACAGGGTTATTCAGTTAAGAGATATCCAATTAAGTGGGCTGCACTGTACGCTCAAATTCTTAATTATTTAAGAACTGAAAATTGACTCCCACAACAGGAGTTTGCGAGGATCAAACCCACTGTTCACAAATCATGAAACATTTTAAGGCTTGGGCCTGCACAGCATGTGCACATTCTGAATGTCATTCTCTAATGACCATAAATTTTAAAATTCTTTTATGTGCCTATGGAATATCACTGAGAATGAATGAGAACTATTAATTTATATCAAAATCTAAAAGTACACTGACATTCATTTGCCTCTACTCCTATAAATGACTATGTCTTTTAGCAAGTGTCTTAAGCAATTCCAAGACTTTCCATTTCTCAATACAGTGTGGCTTTGAAACTGCCGTTCCACCTTTTTCATTTTTTCAGTATGAGGAATTCTTGAAATAAACTTATTATTCTGAAATAAATTTGTGGTCTAAGGGGAGCAACTCAAAATCTTTTGAAAAGAATGTTTTTCCAGTTTGAAATGTGTGGTCACAGATATCAGTGTTCCATTGCCTCAATGTTTCCAACATACATGCCCTCCAGTTGGAGAGGATGAAGTAGGTTACCCACCTTGAGGAAAAAAACAAGTGTACCCCACCTCACCCTGCATCCCACCCCCCAAATATTTTCTTCAAGTCACACATAATTTTTATATTAATTTTTTTTTCTCCTCAGGTTTAGATAAATCCCTACCCACTATTTCAAAAATAGAAAATTAACTATAATTTTCTGATCAGATTGACATTCCATTTTATTAGAAAAGAAAATAAAGTGAACATTTTTTTTTACAGTGTGACCGATCATCTAATGGAGAAAATCTCACGATTATTTTTATTTATTTTTTGTGGGGAGGTGGGGGGGGGGGGGGGGGTTAATGATCATCTGATAGATAATTCACCTTATACCATTCTGTATTCAGAGCTTTCAGCAAAAAAAAAACAAAAAACAGAATACGTTTCAGTAAATGAATATTGAGTAAATAATATATCCCCAACAAAACAAGTTGAGTATTCACATTTAATTCAGTCAATTTTGGGAAGTTTTTTTCTCAAGGCAAGGGGAATGATATGTTAATCTGCGTCCATCCCCCACCCACAGCTTAACTTTACAGCATGAGAATAAACAACTAAGTCATTGATAATTTAACATAAGTGGATAGCAAAACAAACTTTGCAGTTTAACTCCTTGCATGCAGATATTCCTGCCCAGCACAGAATTTCTCTTGTCACCAAAATAAGTGTCTGTCTGTCCATCCGTCTGTCTCTGTTAAATAATTTGGGCATATTTAATAAAGTTTTCCCCCTATAAATTGAATGGATATTTTCACCAATGATTTCTTATGTTACAATTGGATTAATTTTTCATCAAATCTAGAAATGCCTGCTTTACAGCAGCCATGATTAGATTTGATAAAAAATATTGTGAAAATACTCAGCAGGTTAAGTGTTAATCACATTTCATTCAATGAATTTTGAAGTTTTTTTCTCAGGATAGGGGTAGGGTCCTGTGAATATTCAGTATTTTAAAAACAGTTTTGATTTGGCAACCACATTCGAGTTGATTCAAGTCAAAATTTGAGAGGCAATTTTCAAATTTTTTCGAATATGGTTAACGAAAGCAATGCATGATGTCCTGATTTTTTTTTAATTATAAACCTGACTGACTAATTAATTTTTCAACTACATCATCAAGACATGCCTTTGATAAAGGCATGCGTTGATGATGAAGATGGAATATTTGATCAGTTGGGATATGAGCCATCACAAAACAAAATCAGGTTTACTGGGTTCTGCCTGCAGTAGTGAGTAGTGGTCTGGCACTTTTTTTATTTCTGACCACCATTTTGGACAAATAGGCCCAATTAACCACCATGACATCTCCCAATTGCCACCTTTAGCCCTATTTACATCACAGAGGAGACCATTGACCTGCTATTGTCTGGCACTCCAAAATTTCTGGGCAGAACACCGGGTTTACGCCCCACCCAATCTTCGTGATCCCCTCATTTCCTCAGTATGCTGCATGGGTCATGAACAGAAAATGTGCGATTGTTCATATTCGGTATTTTGTTCAATTCAAAATGTTTGAGTGCATATTTGGTTTGATATTCGATTCAAGTAGAACTGCTATATTCCCAGGACGATAGGTGAGGGGTAAGTTACTGTGATCTGGCTGTTGCTCATATTTTCCTCCACCTAACCTTGTCAGTCCCAAAACAGTTTTTTGATAGATGATTATCTAAAAGATAATACACCTCCAAGTATTCACATTTTATTCAATCAATTTTGCAAGTATTTTCTCTGGAGGAGGGTTCAATATTGTACCTACATTTTCAATATTTCAGGGTTTGGGGGGAGGGATTTGTAAGCCCAGTCTAGTCTTTACTCATAGTTTTCCGGTGTACACTAGTGCAGCACTGGTTGTTTTTATGGTATGGCCATGTCCATCTGTCCATCCGTCTGTCTCGGTTAACTTTTGCTTGTCCGTGCAATAACTTAAAAACGAAACAAACCATGTTTCCTATTTTTTTGTTTGGTATATTAGTGGTGACTAGAGGAAGATTCCTTCCGATAATCAGTTTTCTGCCATATCCAATATGGCCACCATGGCAGCCATCTTGGAATTGGATGTCATTAATAGTGATTGTAGGTAGGTTCCTTTCAATAACCAGCATTCTGGCAAAAATGGCTGTCATGCCCGAGCAATAATTAAAAAAAACATATGACTGATGCATAAAATTTTTTTTAGTAGTCAAAGTACATTAAGATATATGAGGTATATATTGCAATGCAGAATGACTGCATTTACATTAAGTGGACATATAATGATGCCACTGCCCAGCTGTGCTCTTGTTTTTTCTTGTTCTGTTATCACAGAGAGATACTAAAACAATTCCTTGACAAAATTCTGTCATTTAAATGGATAGTCAACAAAATTCAGGTGTGGGGTGGGGAATATATAGGGTGGGTGAGGAGATAAACCAAGAGATACACCATAATGTGTTCCATTGCTTCTTCACTCCCCCTCCCCACTTAGACACATACTTTTTTTCAGAGAACCACAACAGTTTTGTTGTACTGTAGCCAGCATGTTTAACTCTTTCATCTAGCTGTCTTAAGGAAAGTGAACTAAGTAAGCATGAGAACACCAATACATGTACTAGATTGCAGCCATCGGTTTCGATGGTGTGCAATGGTTCCATGGTGTAGGTGTTGAACTGTGATTGCTAGGTGGAGTCGCCTTGAGGAAAGAGAACCAAGTAATCACGAAAACAAAATACCAGTTTCTAACCCTCATTTTTGACAGGGTGCAATGGTGTGGTTTAGGTGTTAGACTACTGATTGCCACACTGAGTTGCTGAGTGTTTGATTTGCAGCAGGGGAACAGAAAACAACATTCTAAATTCTACAAAACAACATGATCATGTCCTTTCAAAACATGATCATGCCAGCATATTTAATTGCCAGGAAATTGAACCAAGTAATCATTCATGAGAATGGTAGTTGGATTCCTGATTGCCAGGCAGGGTTACTGAGTGTTCGATTCCCGGTGGGGGTTCAGAAGCCAACATTGTAAATTCCTCCAAAACGCAGTTGTGTCCCTTCAACAAAACACACACACACACTTTTTTTCACAGACATGTTCCATGATTGCACAATAAGTTTAAAAATTTGAGTGCAAATATATCATTGTCAATATACAGGCATCCCTGTTATATATTATCTGTATATATAAACAATTTTGTTGCATTTGGCCACAGCATTTAACCTTTTACTGGTTTGGTATATTTTTTAGGTTGGGAAATGGTTGAAATATAGGAAATAGGCTATGAACCAGCAATGGCAAGTACTCCAAAAAAAATGCTTAGGGGGTATTCATTCACTTGCTGTTATATGGTTATAATAATAACTCTGGCCAGCCGCTGATTTGTCGCGGTCCTCATAAGAGAAGGCCATCATAATACAAGACATGACATGGAGGGATGGTGTCAGCTGTTTCACAGATATTGTATGTTTATCGGTTTGCCCTCTCCATGACACACACTTACATTAGCACCTTCTCTCACATGTCAAAACCTGGTAATCAAGGAAATGGCATTCCTTTTTTCAAAGTTTTACCTACTGGGCAGAACCATGGTAGGCCTGATGTGTCTCCACCCCCTCCCCCACCCCCACCCACCCCACACACACACTTTTATTAATCTACTGCTGCCTCCCTATCATGGTAATAACCAGATCTGTCTTCAGGTTCTGAGCTTTAGTGATTACTTTTCATCCATTATCCATCCATCCATCCGACTGTTGATCCACACTGACAAATCGGGGTTATATGCCTAGTCATCAGTACACAGCACTGTTATGTGTCTAGTCTGACTTATGTGACTATCCACATAAATTTGAACTAACAAATCAGAGTTTATGTGTCTAAACAAGTGGTTTATGAAGCCAAAATGGTTTATGAGGCTACTACATGACAAAAAGTGGGTGCTGTGTTTTCTGGGATATTATGTTAGGGTTAGGATAGGGGAAAGAGTTTGGGTTAGGGTCAGTAAGCTGAAAGGCTTAAGAAATTACTGCTAAGCCTCAAGATACACAAGAGGTGTGGTGTGTTGTTGAATTCTGAAAAAGTATTAAGATCCTTGAGGATTAATAAAAGCTCTCTTAAGTTTCCATTAGATTTATCATCCAAACATTGTCTTGCAGAATCCCTTAGTTAACAAGTTTTTTCAGGTGGGCATTTTCCACTCTCATTATTTTCAAAATCAGGTATATCATAGAGGCCTTTTGACTTTTCAGTTTGTACCATGCACTCATGGTGAAAATTATATGAACCTGAGTAAAATTGTCATTACTTACAAGAGATCATGGGTCTAGATTTCATGTTATTTTTTCTAAGATATAATAATATTGGTGATTGCAAAATTAATCTGTTTATTTCTTTTTGGGTAAACAGCCGACAAACAAAACAAAACAGTCATTTGACCATTTTGTTCACTCCTGGGTGTTTCAGGATCAGAGGTGAATAGAATGAAAAAATATATGTGTGTGATGTATAGAATAGTGCTGTTCTTTTTCACAGGGGAACTTTATTGATTGACCCTTGCCGACGTTTGTTCTCCAACTCCTCTAGCCTTTTCCACTGGATTTTGACAAAGCTCAGAGAGAAGTGAGCATATGAATGGACATGCAAATATTGTTAGAAATCCCTACTCTGTTTTTTTTTCTACTTAGTTATTAGACTCTTTTGATTTTTTGTTGCCATTAACATTTCATAAAATCTTTTTCACGGTCAAAGTGATAGGAACATTTTTTTTACCTCTCTCAAATCTCCAGGAAATGAGGACTAGTGTGTTTGTTAATGTTAAGACGTTGGATGCTTTTGCTAGTTTAAAACACTTTACTTTTTTTTACTTATAAAATCTAATCACAATTACCTTTTTGTAATTTATGAGAAATTATGTGGGTTTGGAATGAATCCCTGAAAATAATCTGGATGAGTTATCACTGAAAATGGAATTTTTTTTTACTACTAGTAGATGCTTAACTTGGATCATGAATTTGCTGTTTTTTCCACAGCTGAATGACATGTACCAGTAGACAACTGTTACTTAGATGATGTAAAAGAAATAAATAAATTAGTGTCTGCATACCTGAGTTAGCAATGAAATGCAGCATAAAGTGTGGTCTTGGAAAATGAATCTCACAAGTCAATTTACCTCGGCTGTGAATACAAAGATTAGAAGACCTATATGTTCTATGTAAGTATAAATTCTGCCATTCAAATTCATTACCATTCTAAATTTTTAAACTAAGTTTAAAAAAAGTTTGATGTATGATTCCCAATGACTTCACATACTGTCTCAGCAGCAGAAAAAAATCTTTTGATAATTAATAAAGATGTGTTTTTGTATATTATACAACCACACGCAAATACACCCATCTCCAAGAATATACACAAAGCAGGCACAAACCGATTTACCACACAGACTGAAGTATCCTGTTATCTTCATTGTTTATAAACCAAACCTTTACCTCTGAGCTGGTGAATTGTTGTTATTGGGGTTTAATGAACTTTCGCCTGCCAGTGCAACATCGACGTACAGTACACCTTAGTACACTGTGCAACTGTCCCACTGTGCCACCATGTGGGCAATAGGGATGAAGTACCTTGCCCAAGGACACAACACAGTTAACCTGGCAGGGATTGAACCGTAGACCTTATGGTTTGAAATCCAATTCCATAACCACTGAGCAAAAGTGCCCCGTCTGAGCTGGTGAAAGAAACTGAGAAACAAGCAAGGTCAGAGGATTTTCCACCCACCATCTTAAACATATAAACCCTTTTTTACATTGTTTGTTGATCAGTCCACACACTCAGAAAACATGCTCACATATGCATACCCACCTAATTCTTCACTCACTCGCTGCACACATTCAAAAGTTAAGCTGTAATATGAATTCTTTAACACTGTCGGTTGTTTTAGTGCTGCGTTTTATAATTGTCACTTAACCCTTTGAACCCCGATGGTATATCTTAAGAGTTGAGTGCCTTCATTTGGAAGAGTCCATATTCATTATTTGAGGGTGGACCAATTAATATTTTCAATGTACAACCTCGAGGCTGTACTCTGAAAATATTGATGCTCAACTATATAAATTCATGGAGCAGCTATCCACTGTATGAAATCCGGTCATAACCCAACCCTGGGCAGAAAATAGATATCTCAGTTTCAAAGGTTTAATTGCTTCAGTGCTGAAGTCATGTTTTTTTTAACACTTTAGCCCTTTACTTAATGTATCGACCATATCAGGCCAGTGCTATTTTTTTAAAAATTGCCCTTTAAATTTTACTCTTTTACAATATTTGATTGATTCAATATTTGCAAAAGAAATATAGCGTGAGACCACTTTTTGGAATAAGCTCATTATGCTCATTACAACAAGGGGTCTAATTAATACTTTGGAAAATGTTTTTGTTATTCAAGTAATGCTTCTGGAAATTTTGCCTTCTAGTTCTGTTAGGTAAAGGGTTAAAGGGCATTAATAGTATTAGAAGTGTACTGAGTTGATGAAAATGTATAACACACCAGGTAGCGGGCCGATAATGAAAAGAATTTTGACACTGGCATAATGTCCATTGTGTCATGCAACGACTTTCTTTTACATCCAACTTTTTGTAGAGTGTGTAAAATGCTGAAGATGAGGTGCATGGATCTTTTTTGACAGAAACAGGCATAGATTGCGGTCAGTTTGGTGGATGCATTAAGTCTCATTGTGGATAGTAGGACCGTGAATCAATTTTGAAATATGATATGGTCTGAGTGGCTAGTTCGTACCATACCCAAAAAGTAAATTACATCTCATGAACTAATATGACCTTGATGAAGGCTTCATGTTTATTATGTTTGCTTAACTGGTAGAGTGCTGGAAGCCCATTTTTGGGCTTTATCCTGAAGTGCAGGTACTCCGGCTTAAAGGCTTAATATTCTGTGGATGTTCTTCAATTAATTCTTGATGTGATATTATTTATTCTGGATGGAATTGCCCTGCTACAATTTATGGGAGAGTGCCTGTAGGCACTCTCCCATAAATTGTAGCAAGCCAATAACATGTGAACAAAATTTTAACACCTCAAAAAACTTAGCACTCTACCAGTTAATATTAAGTCAGTGGCAAACAATATTTTGTAAATGTTGTTTTGTTATGGGGACTCTCCAATAAATTGTAATAAATAAATATTGATCGTCGCATTCTGGCTGCCAAAATTTTCCAGATTAATTCTTTTCTATCTGCATAATTTCAAACTGACCGCTTGAAACACTTGTAATAGGTGAATGGCAGAATCCACTATGTAATAAATTGGAAGAGAACGGTTTTCTTAAGGATCATCTTTTATTATACACTTCTTATAAAATAACAGGAAATGTCTAACATGTAGTTTTCAATATCTATTAGTCACAATGATATATAGAGGATATGGAATGAGTGTTTTTCTCATATAATATTTATGAAACAAGTCTAAGAATTTTCCGTTTTGGCGAGCCCAAACAGAAAATTGGGACGAGTTTCATAAATATTATATGAGAAAAACACTCATTTCATATTCTATTTATCATATGACACACACACGCACAAATTAGCCACTTAGTATGACTTTTTAACCCATCACCTAACTTGAGTTGCAGACGGCACTTGGAAAAAAACATCCTCGTATAACTAAAATTTTTCGTTTTTTGCTTCCAAAACATAGGTTATGACCCCTCATTGGAACATGCGTGACACGCTAGTTCCAATGAGGGGTCATAACCTATGTTTTGGAAGCAAAAAGTGAAAATATAAAAAAAAATAAATGGCGTTTTTCTTGTAGGTAAAAGATTAATACAATACTAGATGGTGTCACTTGTGTGCAAAGCACACTATAGTGTATCCCCGCATTTGCATCCTTGACTTTGTATGAATGCTTGATACAAAGATGAAATGTATTATATGACACACCAAAATCATATTGAGTGGCACAGGTGACACAGCTTTGTGCGCACCTGCAGACTCCACTGCAATATTTGAGCATGGCTTTAGCATTTCGAATTACATACATGTACCCAGGAAGCCTTTCGCCGGTAACGGTCTAAGAAAACATGAAAGTGGCAACGGTGGCACAGCCACGTGGCACCACAAAAATCCGAAACCTTCATGCACATCTACAGACCCTACTGCAACATTTGAGCATAGTTTTAGCATTTCAAATTACATACTCTAGGAGCTTTTTGCCGGAAACGGTCTAAGAAAACATGAAAGCAAAACGGTGGCACCGCCACGTGGCATCTGAAAAATCTGAAACCTTTCTACGCATCTACAGACCCTACTGCAACATTTGAGCATGCGTTTAGCATTTCGAATTACATACCCTAGGAGCCTTTCGCAGGAAACGGTCTAAGAAAACACAAAAGTGGCAACGGTGACGCAGCCACGTAGCACCCCAAAAATCTGAAACCTTCCTGCGCATTTACAGGCTCTACTGCAACATCTCAGAATGGTTTTAGCGTTTCGAATTACATACTCTAGGAGCCTTTTGGTGGAAACAGTCTAAGAAAACACGAAAGTGGCAATGGTGGCACAGCCACATGGCACCTGAAAAATCCGAAACCTTCCAGTGCATCTACAGACCCCATTGCAACATTTAACCATGGTTTTAGCGTTTAGAATTACATACCCTAGGAGCATTTTGCCGGAAACGGGCTAAGAAAATGCGAAAGTGGCAACAGCACAGCCATTTGGCAACTGAAAAATCCAAAACCTTCATGCACATCTACAGACCCCACTGCAACATTTGAGCATGGTTTTAGCATTTCGAATTACATACCCTAGGAACCTTTCTCCGGAAAGGGTCTAAGAAAACACGAAAGTGGCAACGGTGGCACAGCCACGTGGCACCCAAAAAATCCAAAACCTTCGTACACATCTATAGACCATACTGCAACATCTGAGAATAGTTTTAGCATTTCGAATTACATACCCTACGAGACTTTCGGCGGAAAGGATCTAAGAAAACACGAAAGTGGCTACGGTGGCACAGCCACGTGGCACCCGGAAAATCCGAAACCTTTGTGTGCATCTATAGACCCTACTGCAACATATGAGCATGGTTTTAGCATTTCGAATTACATACCCTACGAGCCTTTTGCCGGAAACGGTTCAAGAAAACACAAAAGTGGCTACGGTGGCACAGCCATGTGGCACCCGAAAAATCCAAAACCTTCCTGCGCATCTATAGCCCCTACTGCAACATCTGAGCATGGATTTAGCGTTTCGAATTACATATCCTACGAGCCTTTTGCCGGAAACGGTCTAAGAAAACACAAAAGTGGCTACGGTGGCACAGCCACATGGCACCCGAAAAATCCGAAACCTTCGTGCGCATCTATAGACCCTACTGCAACATCTGAGCATGGATTTAGCATTTCGAATTACATATCCTACGAGCCTTTTGCCGGAAACGGTCTAAGAAAACACAAAAGTGGCTACGGTGGCACAGCCACGTGGCACCAGAAAAATCCGAAACCTTCCTACATATCTACAGAACATTTAGCAACACCCTAGTGTAATTTTAGAACTCCGAATTACATAGGTTGGGACTATTCAGCAAAAAAGTGAAAAAATGACGCAGTTTTTAAGTGGCTCCACAGAAGCCACCTGGTGGCACAAAAATTTAAAAGTTGTATTTTTGGGTTGCACAGACCCTATCGAACAACTGTAGAAAGTTACAGCGTTTCGAATTACAAAACCGGATGTACGGACATACGGCCGTACGGATGTACGGCCGTACGGACGGAGATCATGACAATATCCCCGCATTTTTTAAAATGCGGGGATAATAACCCACCCTAAATAGGACAGATAACGTAAATTCTCCCTACTGAAATTATGCAAATGTGACCCAGTTGTATTTTGTTTAGCCAATCAAATTGTCCAGTTTTGAAATTGACCAATGAAAGCTCCCAACTCTAATTATGCAAATTATGAAAATGTGGCCCAGTTGTATTTTGTTCAGCCAATCAAATTGTCTAGTTTTGAAATTGACCAATGAAATTGACGGAAGGCTTTATTTATCACTGAGTAATATGAAAACAAAATATCAAATGTTTTAAAGTGAACAAAATGGACGGGTCATATGATAAAAGAGCTTATTTTTTAAATTTGATTTTCTTTCCCTTCCTGAATTGCCCATTATTAAACTAGGCTGATATGGCTTCAAACTTAGCTTATATGATGCCAATCTAATATGAACCAAGCTAGAGTAGTCTGACATGATGCGTTACTTGGCACAACCAATTTGTTTACATCAAATTGGTCACAGTCAGGAAACTTGGCATTACTAAGCATGTTGGAGAGGTTTGTATGATGAGGAATTAATGATGGCAATAAGTATTGATTAGGTGGATGCAGAGAAGAAAGAACAGAGTTGTACAGAAAATTCATTGCAAACTATCATTCAGAGTCTTAAGTGGAGATTTGTTGGAGTGAGAGAAGAAGAGGCAGTTGAATATCCAAACGTCTTGGATTCCCCAATGGGGAAGCCAAAATGTTCCGATACCTGAACTAGGAGAAGAGGAAACTTTTGACTTTGTGAAAGGAATGAGAAACAATAACACTGTCAGAAAACTATAACAGATCTGAGAACATTTTGTAATTATTTCTTTGGGTTTAATAAATAAAGAGATTATTAGCTCCAGGGTGAGCTTATCTGATCACTTTTCGTCTGTCGTCTGTCGTCCGTCGTGAAGGTGGTGTTTGGGCCTTTTTCTCCCAAACCACTGGCCGCATATTAATGAAATTTCATGTGAGTGGGGGTTATATAAGGGCATATTGATTTTTATCCAAATTAGGTTTCAGCTCATATTGAGCAGAGGTGTGGGGAAAAAATGGCAAAATTTTTTGAAAATCTTCTAATGAACCACCAGTAGCCGAGACTTGATATGTGATACACAGAGTCCTTTTGAGGTTCAGAATCAAGTTTGTTCAAGAGAAGTTTGTCGAGCATTATTTGCCTTCGTTATGGGAGGGGCAAAAATTTTGGCCACGCCTAAAATTTCTATTTTCAGAACCGTGAGCTCGATTTGAACCAAATTTGATATGAGATGATAATGGGTCATAAGTAGTTGATTGATGCAAAAAATATTTTTCTCATTGCCTCGTGGGAACCTCGGGAGCTAAAAATAGGAAAAACCTTAAAACTGCCATATCTCCAAAACTACACGGCACAGAGAATTCTTATTTTGTATAAAGCGTACTTTTATCCAGTAGAATAGAGTGGTTGAAAAAAATCCCTATCGGTTTGATCACAAGGTACTTTTTTCAGGACTTTGAAAAAGTGCTGAGTCAGCACTTTTTAACACTGTAGGCAATGGGAAAAAGATTAAAAAATCTTCTTCTCCAGATCCAGCGTGCAGAATCTTTTGATATTTGGTATGCAACATTGTAGGGTGGATGTGATTCAAGTTTGTTCAAATTGGCCCCCTGGGTTCATATTTGGGCTCAGTATAGGAGCCCGATTTCGAACTTAGTGCATTTCAGGCAAAATTCTTCAAAAATCTTCTTCTCCAGATCCAGCAGGCAGAATCCTTTGATATTTGGTATGCAGCATTGTGGGGGTGGATCTGATTCAAGTTTGTTCAAATCGGCTCCCTAGATTCATATTTGGGCTCACTATAGAAGCCCGAATTCAAACTTAGTGCATTTCAGGCAAATTTCTTCAAAAATCTTCTTCTCCATATCCAGCAGGCAGAATCTTTTGATATTTGGTATGCAACATTGTGGGGTGGATCTGATTCAGGTTTGTTCAAATTGGCCCACTGGATTCATATTTGGGCTCACTATAGAAGCCCAAATTCGAACTTAGTGCATTTCAGGCAAATTTCTTAAAAAATCTTCCTCTCCAGATCCAGCTGGCAGAATCTTTTGATATTTGGTATGCCACATTGTGGGGTGGATCTGATTCAGGTTTGTTCAAATCGGCCCCTGGGTTTATATTTGGGCTCAGTATAGAAGCTCGAATTCAAACTTAGTGCATTTCAGGCAAATTTCTTCAAAAATCTTTTTCTCCAGATCCAGCAGGCAGAATCTTTTGATATTTGGTATGCAACATTGTGGGGTAGATCTGATTCAAGCTTGTTCAAATCGGCCCCCCTGGATTCATATTTGGGCTCACTATAGAAGCTTGAATTCGAACTTAGTGCATTTCAGGCCAATCTCTTCAAAAATCTTCTTCTCCAGATCCAGCAGACAGAATCTTTTGATATTTGGTATGCAACATTGTGGGGTGGATGTGATTCAGATTTGTTCAAATCGGCCCCCTGGATTCATATTTGGGCTCACTATAGAAGCCCAAATTAGAACTTAGTGCATTTCAGGCAAATTTCTTAAAAAACCTTCTTCTCCAGATCCTGCAGGCAGAATCTTTTGATATTTGGTATGCAACATTGTGGGGTGGATCTGATTCAAGTTTGTGCAAATCGGCTCCCTAGATTCATATTTGGGCTCACTATAGAAGCTCGAATTCGAACTTAGTGCATTTCAGGCAAATGTCTTTGAAAATCTTCTTCTCAAGATCCAGCAGGCAGAATCTTTTGATATTGGGTATGCAACATGCTTAGGGGGGTGAGTTTGTTCAAGCCAAGTCCCTGGGTTCATATTTGGGCTCACTGTGGTAGCCCGAATTATAACTTAGTTCAAAATGAGAAATTTTCTTTAAAAATCTTTTTCAGATTCAGCAGTCGGAATGTTTGGATATTTGGCCCCCTGGATTCATATTTGGGCTCACTATAGAAGCCCGAATTAGAACTTCTGGCAAATTTCTTAAAAAACCTTCTTCTCCAGATGCTGCAGGCAGAATCTTTTGATATTTGGTATGCAACATTATGGGGTGGATCTGATTCAAGTTTGTTCAAATTGGCTCCCTAGATTCATATTTGGGCTCACTATAGAAGCTCGAATTCGAACTTAGTGCATTTCAGGCAAATGTCTTTGAAAATCTTCTTCTCAAGATCCAGCAGGCAGAATCTTTTGATATTGGGTATGCACCATGCTTAGGGGGGTGAGTTTGTTCAAGCCAAGTCCCTGGGTTCATATTTGGGCTCACTGTGGTAGCCCGAATTATAACTTGGTTCAAAATGAGGAATTTTCTTTAAAAATCTTCTTCAGATCCAGCAGTCGGAATGTTTGGATATTTGGTATGCAGCATCCTTAGGGGGTGAGATTCAAGTTTGTTCAAGCCATGTCCCTAGGTCCATATTTGGACTCACTGTGGGAGCTTGAATTGTAACTTAGTTCAAAATGAGGAATTTTCTTTAAAAATCTTCTTCTTCAGATCCAGCAGTCAGAATGTTAGAGGGGTGAGATTCAGGTTTGTTAAAGCCAAGTCCCTGGTTTCATATATGGGCTCCCTGTGGGAGCCCGAATTATAACTTAGTTCAATATGAGGAATATTCTTTAAAAATCTTCTTTTTTTAGATCCACTGGTCAGAATCTTTGGATATTTGGTATAAGCTTTTCTTAGGAGGAGCAGATGCAACTTGTTGAAATCAATTCTCTGGGTTGATATTTAGGCTACCATGTCAGGTGAGCGCCCTCAGGCCCCTTGGGGCCTCTTGTTTATTTATTTATTAGTCCCCCACGGTTTCACCGTGAAGGGGACTATTGGATTGCACTCTGTCTGTCCATCCATCCATCCATCCGTTCATCTGTCTGCCTGCCTGTCTGTCCATCCATCCATCTGTCCATCCTTCTGTCCTGTTACCACCTGTATCTCAGAGATGCTTTGGCACTTTTGTTTCAAATTCTCAGATTTAATGGGGCATTGGAAAAAATTGATGCATGAAAAAATTTTTCCGGAAAAAATTCAAGATGGCCGACTGGCGCCCATTTTTGTTGGAAATTGCGTGTAATTCGTTACACGCTCAGAACTTCTGAATGACATTTCCGATTTCAATAATTTTTGGTATGGAGGTCTAGAAGCATAATATAACACATCATACAGGTTTTTTTCTCGTGCTTAAATTATGCTATTAGTCTTACTTAACCTTTTTTTCGGGTAATATTTTTGTGCATATTGCTTTGATGCTTTTGTTTCAAATTTTCAGATTTGATGAGGCATTAGGAAAAATTGCTGAACGTAAATTTTTTCCGAAAAAAATTCAAGATGGCCGACTGGTGTCCATTTTTGTTTGAAATTGCATATAATTTATTATACGCTCAGAACTTCTGAACGACATTTCCGATTTCGATATTTTTGGTATGGAGGTCTAGCAACATGAGATAAATAACATATACGGGTTTTTTCTTGTGCATAAATTATGCAAATTAGCCTTACTTAACCTTTTTTTCGGGTAATATTTTTGTGCGTATTGTGTTGTGTACTGTTACCACCTGTATCTCAGAGATGCTTTGATGCTTTTGTTTAAAATTTTCAGATTTGATGGGGCATTAGGAAAAATTGATGCACGTCAGTTTTTTTAAAAAAAAATTCAAGATGCCCGACTGGCGGCCATTTTTGTTGGAAATTGCGTGTAATTTGTTATACGCTCAGACCTTCTGAACGACATTTCCGATTTCAATAATTTTTGGTATGGACGTCTAGCAGCATAAGATAAATAACATATCATATAGGTTTTTTTCTCACGCATAAATTATGCAAATTAGCCATACTTAGCCTTTTTCTCAGGTAATATTATTGTGCATATTATGTTGTGTACTGTTACCACCTGTATCTCCGAGATGCTTTCGTGCTTTTGTTTCAAATTTTCAGATTTGAAGGGAAGAGACATAAGATAAATAACATATTATGCAGGTTTTTTTTCTTGTGCATAAATTATGCAAGTTTTACAGGTATTTGGATGCTTCCAGTAAAACAGAAATATGGGTAATATTGGGACCAGTTTGTTGAGTTGTTCCTTTGATATCCATATTTGTTTGGGTTTTATTGAGGAAACAGCAGTATATTTCACAGTAATCCACCTTCCGTGGGGGACGAATGTCTGATCACTGGCCGTCGACATTGCACTTGTTCATTTATTTATTTATTAGGGTTTAAGGACACTTGACATCACAAGGGTCACCTCCTGTCGAACAGTTTTACGGGTGGAGGAAGCTGGAGTACCCAGAGAGAACCACCAAGCAATGGTGAGCGACTCCCCAACATACCAACTCCACACAAGCAGGGTTAGTACTGGTTGAAGACAAGTGCACCATTGACATGCAGTATGCCTTAGTACACAGCACTACAGTGCCCCCACATGGGCAATTGGGATGAAGTGTCTTGAACAAGAACAAAACGCGGTTGCCGCAGGTGGGATTTGAACCAAGTACCTCTTGGCTTGAAGCCGGCATCTCTACCTACTGAGCTGCCACACTCCCTTTTGAGGGGTTTAGTTGCAGTTAATAACATGTTTTACTATAACAATAAAATGAGTTTGGAGGGCGTTATGTTTTATTAACGGATCGGGAGGAATGAATAACAGCCCAAGAGTTTATTAGCAGCCCAAGTTGAAGTTGAGGGCAGTTAATCAGCCTGCGGACTGTTATTCATTCCTTGCGAGCTGTTAATAAACTGGGGTGCCAGACAAAATCTTATTACTATTATTAGCATGAAAGAAGCCAGTGACGTGCTGTTAATGAATTTTGCTTTCATTAACAGCTCACCTCCTGCTTCCGGTTGCATGACGCCATGAATTACGGAGTTTTACAGTCCTATTAAACTTGGTTAATATACCAGAGAAAGCCAACTAAAGTGGTAATAATTGCAATTGAAACATTGCAATGCATACAGTAAAAAGAATACTGCTGTTTTTGAGTGGGTACCAAAAATATCTCATGAGTGAGAAAATTTAAGTTTTCATTTGTGGCTTTCAGCCAAACAAAGGTATCCTTTATATCTTCCAAAATATAGCTTGGAACTCCTCAAGCTATGTTTTGAAAGATAAAAATGAAAAATTTCACTAATTTCAGACAAAATACTTGCAAATCACACAAGGTGAGATTAAACAAATCATGATGAGAGTGGCTGAGAAAGAGGTCTGAAGGCCTTATTCGTTTTAAAATACAAGCTTAGCTTTTGCCAGCCTGTACCAAATCATTGATACAATGGAATTATGTTAAATGAATAGCCACTTTGAGAGTGAAAACTATTCATTTAACAGAAGTATTCAGTTAACAGGGGTTATGGCCACTTTATTGTATTCTAGAGATAAACTGAGCATTTATTCTATACTATTCAAAGTTTGCTAAGCATCAAATATTTGACACATCATTGACACATCATTGTGAAATTTGCTTGAGACATATTTGCGATATTTTTGGTGGATATGATTGAGGAATGTATTGAGATGGTCCCCAGTGTTTTCATTAGCTCTCTTGTCAGGCAGACTTTTCGTGATAGTCATGGAAAGCATGTACCCCTTGATTTTCATGATGTTTTCGTCGTGTACTGTCTACATGTACATGACATGTGTAGGGTATTCAATCTTCATTTCAACACAAACCCTTGTGATTTAATGATTGAATATGGTAAATGCAAATGTAAGAAGACATTTGTCTGAAGCAGAAATGTGGTGGCTGTAGGGATGGTGGAGCAAGGGGCTACCCATTGTCAGGTTGGTGAAGCCCTTGGTGTGCACCATACGGTGATCACCAGAGCCTGGGCAAGATTTCAGCAGTATGGCACACCAGTAAGACAGCATAGTGGTGATAGAGACAGGGCAAAATCTACAGCTGAAGACCGGTTTTTGATCATTCAGGCCCGTAGGAACCACTTTGCCACAACAACTCAGCTTTGCAGTGACCTTCAGAATGCATCTGGGGTAAATGTTTCGATGCAGACTATCCGGGCAAGGTTGCACGAATGTGGTCTCCGATCGAGAAGACCATGTATTCGCATTCCGCTGTCCCAGAACCACCTCCAGGCACGATATAAATGGACCATGGACCACGTTGGATGGACCAGAGAAGATTGGCGACCTGTCCTTTTTACAGATGAGTCAAAGTACTGCCTAGACCACACAGATAGGCGTTCTAGGGTATGGGGAAGACCAGGAGAGCGATTGCATGCAACCAACATTGCTGAACATGACCGCTAGGGTGGAGGGTCAATCATGATCTGAGGCGGCATCAGCTGGGATGGACATACAGAGCTCTGTGTCCTTGAACGTGGTACATTGCTTGCACAACGGTATATTGATGAGATCCTGGATGTCCACGTCAGATTGTATGCAAGTGCATTGGGTGATAGATTCATTCTGATGGACGATAATGCCCATCCTCATGTTGCTCAGAGGGAGGGGATTGAGCATATGGACTGGCCAGCAAGATCCCCTGACCTCAATCCAATCGAACATGTCTGGAATGAGTTGCAGCTTGCAATTTCAGTCCATCCAATCCAACCAAGAAGTGCCCAGGAGCTTGGTGCCATGCTTATCCAAGAATGGAACAACATCCCACAAAGGAACACCAGGAAACAGATTGGGAGCATTAGAAGGCGTTGTCAAGCTGTAATTAACAGTAATGGGTCTCATACCCGATATTGAAACCATACTCGTTTGTTGCTCCGTCAACTTTTTGGCATATTGAAAAATTTCCTCTTTTACCAAAAATATCCATTTTCCATGGTTATCGTATTCAAAAGCTAAAAACTGTCAAACACAAATAAAATCTTAATTTCTGTACTTAAATCATTAAAGATATAATTAAATAAAAAAGATATACACTTTTCGTTACAATATTTCAGCTAAAACGTAAAACAGGTAGTTGGATGTGCTTGGTGCTTGGCAAACTTTGAGTAGTATATTATTATCTTGTTTGACAGAGCTCTTTAAGCTCTGTCAAACAAGATATAATAGAGTAAACATCTTTATTGGATGTCCTGATGCCAAATAGGTCTTTTAACAATGAGAGTTTGGTGATTGTCAGGGTAATTTCTTGACAAATTACCATTTTTTTTATTCAATTAACAGGCATTTGCTCTATAACCTTTATGCAATTAACAGGTCAAATTTGTATGAAGGGTATGGTAAATGTGTTTGTGTTTGAAAGTTATATTCAATTAATGGGGTTATTCAATTAGATATCCATTTAAGTGGGCTCCATTGTATTGGTTGAAGCTACAGTGGCACTGATATCAGAATTTTTCATAGGTATATTCTTCCAGTTGAACAACATATTTTTGGCCTGAACAGTACCCATAATGGGTTAAACTCGTTTTTTTGTAAATTATTCAATTACTGGTGTAGCCATTAATAGAGGTTAGTTGTTAGGTGAGACATACTGTATAGATATAACTATGACAGATATGCCTCTTTTATGAATTCTTTCTGGAAACATCTGATAATTTCATCATCTAACATGTGGTAGAATGTGTTGGGAAACAGATACTTATGGTGCTGTTGCTCTGTCAATTAGTGTATTGCATACCAGTAAAATACCAGCAGGGTTGGATCATGAACACAAAGGCTATATCTACAGTTCTCACTTTGCTAAATTTTAAAAACTCCACTGAATCTCCAGGCCTACTAAAAAGCAGCCTGCCATTATGAATGACAGGTACAATTTGCATGTCCGAAAGGCACCAATTCACTTGACTTGTGCCTGACATAATGGCCAGTACAATTACTTGAGACTCGATGTAAGTTTATATAATTCTCTTGGCTGTGACAAATTCTTGACTTGTTATCATTTATTGAAAAGCTCTCTGATAGAGGGTCTTCCAATAAATGATAAAACAAGATTTTGATATGATCTGCACAATATGGATTATGTACTTTTAATATGCAACTGTTGCCATGAGCAGAGGATGCTCTATAGACAAAACTTTACACAGTTTCTCACTTATTGTACACCATACTATTGGATTGTAATTATTGTGTCAGCAGGCCTTTAGTTACCCCAATTTCTCACCCTTTACACATGTGCCCAAATTAGAGAAGGTGTGAAGACATGCAAAAAAATACATAAATTCTCTGTGCCTCTTCTACATTTGAGAATAATTTCCATCACAATATAATCATAGAAACACAAGAAAGGCATGGCAATAAAACATAACAGGATAAGGCTGTTATTTCTGGTTTTAATGTGCCCAAATTAGGGCAAAGGGTGTGCCCAAAATAAATGAATTTAAAGGCCTGGTCAGGTATTGAGTACAACATGATAATAGTCACAAAATCCCCTCAGACAAAATCCCTTGGACATAATTTCCTCACTTCAGTTCACAGATTTTCAGAGGCATTTTGACAGGGCTGATCAGCCCCCACCCCATAATCAGCCTTGTGTTTTGCATTTACAGAGCTTTTTTTTAGGCTCCCTCAATTTTGACCCAACTTCCTGCAAGAATGGCTCTCAAAAATGAAATGGCAGCGTGAAACACTGTGCAGGATATACATATTTTCTCTTTTATGAACCTGGTAAATAAATGAGTTTTCTAACCAACAAAGAGTGATGTAAATTTTACCACTCTGAATAATGAAAGGATTTGGGATTTTTCCTTTCTCTAGCTGGAAGGTCGTACAGTTATGACTTTTTTTCACAAAAATTTTATCAACCTGGTTAAGAGGCAAGCGATCACTCAGCAACACTGAATTCATTTATGAGTGATTTTAATAAAAATATGAACATTATATCATCTCTTGAGTGCAACAAGATACCATCTGCAATGCCAAAGCATTGCAGATGGTGCCTTGTTTCACTCGAGAGACGATGTGAAGAAATCAAAATAAGCCCTCTATAGGCTGCATCAATTGAAACACAGGGCTTTTCTTTTAGGCCCTGTGCTTCGAACAAAAAAGGCAGCCTGGCAGACATGATCCCAAGAAACCTGACATGATTTTCAAAGGCAGACAATTTTGAGCTTATCATGGTTTGTTCAAAGTCCATTACACATTTTTTTCGGGATATGGTGTACAGCCATAATTAGAACAAACTGTCACTAAAGCCTGTAAAAGTTCTTCATTAACTGTCTGCAGTTAACCTCCTAAAAGTCCATATATATAACTAACAGACCATTCACCAAGTCAGCACTGAATGACATACATGTGGGTAGGGGTGAGGGGGGGGGGGGGGGGGCTGATGAAAATCATCCACCCATAAACCAAATTCTGGAGCAACACAGGAGACGTAAATTTGTTTTTTATGGAAAACAGCCTGAATATATTTTCTGAAATTCTGCTTCTTAAATTTCTTTTTACCTGCGTCGCCAGCGGCAGAGCAGGTCTAGTAACCGCTCGACTCCATCCGTCAGTCCGTCTGTCTGTCAGTCCGTCCATCATGCCATTCGAAACACTTCTTCCGTCAAAGTTTTCTTGGCTTCTATGAAAGGGAATGATTTTATATTTGGTCTGCTGCTTCATAATGATGAGTTGTATCGTGTATCTAATTTTCAGATCTGCCGTGCAGCCACTTCCTGTTTGCCAATACTTTGAAGTCTTCATCTCTGTAATCAATTGCATGCAGCAACGCAGGTCCAGACCTGGTATTGGTCTTGGCTTGTTTAATTTGTGACTTGCGAGCAGTGTCAGCATCATAACTTGAACAAACTTACCCTATTTTTAACAAATTTGTCCTATAACTTTAGATTGTTTCCTAGTTTCAGGTGCTAGGACAGATTATTTATCAGCCATCACAACTTGACCCTCTCTGATGTTAAGCTCTCATATCATGAACCAATTTAATTGATATTTGAGATAATAGTTTGTTATGACATTGCAATTTGATTTTGTTCAAATCAAGTTGCCTCGCCTGTTGGTAGGGTCACGCCCAAAAAGTGTGCTTAAATCTTAAAAAATCTTCTTCTCATGAACCAGCAGTAGGTAGTAGAGACTTGATATTTGGTGTGCAGCTTCCTTTTGAGGTGTAGACTCAGATTTGTTCAAGAGAAGTTTGTGGGGCTATATTTGCCGTTGTTATGGGAGGGGCAAGAATTTTTTTCCCATCTCCCCAAGGGAACTGCAGGAGCTAAAAATAGAAAAAAATTAAAACTCCCATATCTCCAAAACTACACGGCACTGAGAATTCTTATTTGGTGTGAAGCTTCCTTAGGGCCAACAGAATGGAATGGTAAAAAAAATTGCTATCGGTTTTATCATGGGGTACTTTTCTGGGACTTTGAAAAAGTGCTGTGTCAGCATTTTTTAACACTGTGGGTAATGGGAAAAACATTTAAGACTACTTGTCTCCCAAACCACTGCTCCAAAAGCTTTAACATTTCACATATAAGATCTTTGGAAGATTGTTTCACATGTTTATTGAAATCAATTCCCTGGGTCAATATTTGGGCTCTCTATGGGAGCCCAAATGTTTAAATTAGTGCAGTGTGAGGAATATTCTTTAAAAATCTTCTTCAGATCTACCAATAAGAATCTTTTGATATTTGGTATGCAGCATCCTTAGGTGGGGTGAGATTCAAGTTTGTTCAAGCCAAGTCCCTGGGTTCATATTTAGGCTGAAAATTTGGGGTCCCGTTCCGGACTTAGAAATTTTTGACCAAAATCTTGAAATTTTTTTATGTGTTTCAGTCAATTTTAAGACAAAATTTTTTTTTTTTACACTGAAAATTTGGGGGGCCGGATGGGACTTTGAAAATTTTGGACCAAAATCTGGAAATTTTTTTTTGTTTTTTTTATGCATTTTGGTCAATTTTAAGACAAAAAAAATTTATTTTTTTTTACACTGAAAATTTGGGGGCTGGGTGGTACTTAGAAAATTTTGGACCAAAATCTGGAAATTAGTTTTTTGTTTTTTTATGCATTTTGGTCAATTTTAAGAAGAAAAAAAATTTTAGGCTGAAAATATTTTGTTTGAGACTTTGAAAATTTCCAAACAAAAATAAAAAAAATCTGTTTTTATGCGTTTATCTCAATTTTGGGACGTAAAAGTGCAGGAACTGAAAATAGAAGGAAAATCCTGTGTATTGTGTGGGCACAATCACTTCATCTAGTTGGTATATGCTTTTCTTAGGAGGGGTGTATGCAGCTTATTCAAGTCAAGTCCCTGGTTTGATATTTAAACTACCATGTCAGGCGAGTGCACTCAGGCCCCCTGGGGCCTCTTGTATTAATAGGTGGATTCAATACAATTCTAGAAAAATACAATTGTAAAAGTTTTATAGTACTGGCCCCTGGTATCTTCAGAAACATGAAAGATGATAAAATTAATTTAGGGCAAATGTCCTGAAAATGTTTGAAAATTCCCAGGATAAGTCCTTGAAAACCTTAGATTTGTCTCTCCTTGTGTTCAAAGACTGTTTATTTACTGGCATGGTTCTTGTCAGATTACTGAAATTAAGCAACTTCGAGCTCGGTTAGTCCTTGGATGGGTGACCGTCTCAGTGATCGATTCGGACTGCATTGTGTCCTTGGGCAAGGCACTTAACCCTGATTGTCTACATGGGGGCACGATGACACTGTGCACTAAGGCATACTGCATGTCGATGGTGCACATGTCTTCAACCAATCTAACCCTGCCTGTGCTGCAGTGCAGAGTTATGATGTTGGGGAGCTGGCAGCTGCTTGTCGTTGCTCGATGGTTCTCGACGGGTACTTTGGCTTCCTCCACCCGTAAAACTGTCACCGACTCAATATGACCTTGGCTCTTAATGTGTCGATGTGACCTTGGCTGTTAATGTGTCATTAAATCTTAATAAAAAAAAAAAATATAAAATATACTGGCATTTGATAATCATGTTAGTGTAATTGAGTGTTGTGGTGTAGAATTTCCCCTTGATATATCTCTGAATTTTGTTTTGTTTATATGAAAGCACTTCCTCCTCACAAGTTGGTAATCTGTGCTAATACAGTTAACTGAATCATGTGCTGTTTTCTTGCATTTCTAATCTAAGAAGAGGAAGTTCTGTATACCAAGTATTTTTTTTTATATTGCTAATGTACATATGGACCTAATTAACGTGTAGAATAGTATTTTGATCATTGGCTGAAGATCATAAATAGCTGTCTTTGAGAGCACCTGTCAATATACTTTACCCCTTCCAGTGCGTGAATTTCATTCTGTTTTCCTTAGCTCCTAGATATTTTGGAAGTATTCCTCAATATACATTCAAATTGTCAATTGTTACACTTAAATGTACTGTAATTCTGAACCCTTTGTCTCTCATCATCACTGTTAATTTGTAACTTTCTTTTTCTAAGCTGAGACCCTTTTATGTTCTACCTTGTTGAAAAGCTCTTCAATAGATCTTTCCAGGAGACTGTCATATAACAGAATTTCCTTAGTACAGGCAAAAGTTCACAAAATTTTCATCATGTTGCTGATAAAAAGTTTTGTATCAAAGCAGTCAGCTGGTTGAATGCTGGAGGCCCCTTGTTATGCTTCACAATCAAAAATGATGGTATACGATTAAAAGGCCTTATATTGTGTGGTGTGTATTCTCTTACAAGCAAAATCATTTTGTCTGTATCAATTTGTCTTGTTATAATTTATTTGCTCCTCCAGTATATTGTAAGAAGGCAGACACATGTGAACAATCCTAACCAGATGCGTAATTTACAAACTGAGTTGAAAAGGATCATGTGTCTCATCAAGCTCGTTCAAATGAGGGGTCACACAATATGGTTTTGTAAACATTTTTTTAAAAATTCGAACACAATTTTTAGACACAGCTAATTTAACCTCGTCGAAAATATACATTGGCACATCACTATTAGGAGCCTGAGGAATCTATTCCATTGAATGATATGTGTAGCAGAAGGAAAAAATCCCCTCCATCCTCAACATTATGAATACAGAAAAAACATCTATTTTCTTTTGTCCAAGTGTGAGACCCAGCTTTTCTTAAACAGTATATAAATTAGTTGATTTTCCAAACCGCCATGTTGGGGAGACAACCGAAACACATCACATTCAGCATGATAACTTAGCTTCTCTTTGGCCAAATGATTTGGAATTTGACAGTTTTTCTTTTGAACACAAAATGAAGGCCAAATTCATTTTCTTATTTATCGTAGGAGGACTTCAGTAGTTATGGCCCTTGATTGTGCCAAAACTTTGGTGTTATAATTTATTTGTAATTTTGAAGTTTTACTTATCAGTACAATACAGGGGGTTTGTTCAGGGATGCACTATAGTGGTTTATGGGGAGGCTAGGGTCTTCTATACTTGGACTTGTGTCACCCACAGTCAATCATACAAATGAAGGTCTGTTTTACCCGATTCAGGCTGTTGCAGATTCAGCATGGTAGATTTGTAGTACCGGTACAGTGTATATTAATTAAATAAGTTGCACCACGACTACTGCATATAAATTTTATTTATTCACAAATAAGTTTCCAAGAAATCTTGAGTTCTTTAACTATAATCCCGACTGACAAGTATTTCAACTACATCATCAGCAATGGCTCGTGACAAATAAGGTTAACCCACCCACCCCCAAACCCTGAATCAGTCATTTTTGCAATGCCCCTGAGCTGGTAAGTTGGTACTCACCTACCTGTACATCTAGTTTTTAGTTGAAACTTAAAAAGCCAAAATGCCCCCCCCCCCCCCCCCCATGGGAACCCTGGGAAGTGAGGCAGTGCCTGTTATGCCCCTGATGTCCGAAGGAGGATTTGGGGGTATCTAGTGAAGACCTCTATCCATCTGTCTGTCTGTCTGTCTGTCTGTCTGTCTGTCTGTCTGTCTGTCTGTCTGTCTGTCTGTCTGTCTGTCTGTCTGTCTGTCTGTCTGTCTGTCTGTCTGTCTGTCTGTCTGTCTGTCTGTCCATCCATCCGTCCATCCATCCGTCCATCTGTCCATCAATCCATCCATCCATCCATCCATCCATCCATCCATCCATCCATCCATCCATCCATCCGTCTGTCTGTCTGTCTGTCAGTCTGTCTGTCCAACTGCCTGTTGGTCTGTACAAACATTTTGGATTGTAATTTCATAGCCATCGGTCGTGAGAGACCCACATTGGGAAGCAGATATTCACAATGTTCCATCCAATAATTTTTCCCAGAGTTATGGCCCTTTTTCATTCTTTCGACTTAGAAAATATTTCTGTCCAATAATTCCTTTAAGGCTTACTTGAAACATGCCTATGGGTTGGGGGAAGTGGCCCATGCTTTGCATAGCTCTTGATTACTGTGGTAAACAAGCTCTGTTTTATTGGTAAAATAAGACCCATGATTGGGGTGGAAGTCCTCAAAAATGGGCAACATGGGAATTAAAAGATTTGCTGGACTTGACTTTATTTTCATGTTACGGTCATGAAGCCATTGGGCAGAAATATGTGACCTTAAACACTAATAAATAAATAAATCTCAAAAGCAAATCTGCCGTTCATGAATCACTTGCTTGTCTGATCTACAGTATTCTACTGGTCTAGAAAGTATTGGTGTGAGCTGATCTAGACCCACTGTTGTCACTGAGCACCCAATCTCTCTGTACATATGATACATATAGATTTTACAGTGAAAAAGTGCTAAGGAATTTGGTAAAATTGTTTTATATGATGATCCACCTAGAAAAATTTATGACACAAGACTAGTGATTAAAATATTTCCTTGCACAAGCAAAGTTTTAACCTCTTGGCCTCTTGGTTAAAAACCCAGTGGCTCGTTAGCTGCAATTTTTTCTGTGTGGAAACTCCACTGTGTGAAAGTTTTAACCCTATACATGCTGCTGCCATGGACATCAAAGCTTTTGCCACTATAATCAGTATAATTTTGAGTATATTTAACCAAATTCACTTATGTGAAAATGAATTGTCATATTGACCAGTGATTTTATTAATTGAATTTTTCTTAATTTTTATCAAATCTAATTCATGGCTGCTTCACAGTAGCCATTACTAGATTTGATAGAAATATCACAAAAACATATTGTGGGTTAAGATTTAATATTAATCAATTAATTGTAGATCTTAGTCCTCAGTGTGTTAATGAAAAAAAATAAAATAAAAAATAATTTTCAGAAGAGGAGATAATTTATTCAAAATTTCTTTGGTGAGAAATAATGATATGGAAACTTGCATCTCAGAAATTTAGTGAAAGAAATTATTTTTCCAAATATAATAGTGTGTTGAATCTTTCACTAACTCTCCTGTATGTGCAAGGAATTTAGGCTGGCACTCACAAAGTACAGCAGAGCAGACAGCATTTTTATGAAGTTTCTCTGAATTAGTTCAACAGTGCTTTTATTTGCATACAAAATCAAGGAACAATTTTGAGTTCAGATGATATTATAGTTGAAGGAGTTACCATAAAAAAGTGTTCTTGTGGTATCAACAGAGTGAATGTTCATTAGCTTGATATATGGACATTGAGCTGTTTACATGTAATCCCCTGTCTAAAAGTGTTATCAGAAAAACTTCATGTTATGCACCCATGAACATAAAAATGATTGAGTTAGCTAATCGTTGGATCAAAGTGGTGAAAATTATATACTACTTAAATATTTACAATGTATGGTTGACATGGTATTGAATATTTTGCAAATGTGAAAAGGAGAGGTTTATATACAATGATTGCTTTTCTTGTTTTATATACTTACCTGACAGTTTGAATGGGATATTCCACAAGAATGATTAGAACTTGATGATCTAAGGATGAGAGGTTCTTTAGTGGTGTTATGATAATATATGTTCTGTCTATACTAAAATTTTAACTTGCATGGCTGATAAGTTTCATGTTTGTTATAGGTATTGCCAAGATTTAATTCATGTGTGGGAAAGATTTGAAATGGCTGTTCCAGGATGAATGGATTAAATGAGCAATGTTACCTGTAAGTTTAATTTATCTGTTAACCCTTTACCTAACATAGTGCCCAAAAACACCTAGAAAATTAACCAGAATAAGTTGAAAAATGTGAAATTTAATTTATTTTTTAAAAATACTGTTAGGTAAAGGGTTAACCTTTCACCCAGTGCACAAGATATCAAAATTTGTTATTTTAATTAGTTTCATTTATAAATTAAAAAAACAACAACATATCATGTGATCCCTCATTTGAATGATGTTATTGAGCTCGTTCCAATGAGGAGGAAGTGGAGAGGGTCACATAATATTGTTTTGTTGAAATTTTTATTAAAGAATTTTTTCTACTGTTCCCTTTGTAAATTCTTTGGGTGGATGCAGCCGATTCATTAGGTAAAACGTTTTTGAACTTCATTTCCAGGCCCTTGAAAGTGTTTAAACACAAGACTTTCCTGGAAAAAGTCATGGAAAGTCCTTGAAAAATCTCTTTTGGAAAATAGTTCGCTTATTTTTGGTCAAAATATATATGTGTAAACAGTTGTCTTTGTTTTTGTTATACGTAAGTCACATTTTTATCCACTGAAATGATTCGGTTACATGACACTATGTTGAAAAACACTTGGTGGAATGGACACTTTATTGAAAGAACATTTGGTGGAATGGACATGTCATTGAATGAACATTTGGTGGAATGGACAATTCGTTGAATTGACATTTGGTCGAAAAGAAATTTTCTAAAAGTTTTGTCGATAGACTTTTGAAAACCTTTATTCTAGTGCTACACTTTTTGGGGGGCAGAAAAAGCTCAGTAGTTGGTTCTTATGCATAATAAATATACATAGCACACAGGTAACTACTAGTATTTAGGGGGTCAATATAAACAGGGAGGGGCAAGGGCAGGGGTTAGTGTGCTGATAAGTGAAATTTGGAAGAAAGAAGTTAAGGCTAGCATTGAACTGTTCGTTTCTGGGTTTGGGGAGAAGAGAATGGGTGAGGGAGGGAGGAAACAGCAATGCCATCTCATATGAGAACCACAACAAATCAATGGATGGATGGTGTTATAACACATTTAAAAACATAATTTCAATTTTTTTTTATTTTATAATATTTTTACCATTCTTTAAAGAAAGGATGTATAGTGTATAAAAGAAACCAGAAAACATAAAAGCATAACACAGATGATATAACTATAACAACTGTTTATTCTGGTGATTATTCTGTAGGATAATTACAGGTACCATGGGTATATGTTTTAATGGGATTAATTCTTTTGGAACTCTTGTGTGTGCTTTATAGCAGTAACGAATAAGTATGAATTACCCACTTCAAACTTAATTTATTTTCATTACAATAATAACACAGTGGATAATTTTCCTATTCATGTATAACTTTATACGGGGTGCGGTGCCTCAGTAGGTAGAGGTGCAGGCTGCAAGCCGAGAGGTCCTCGGTTCGAATCCCACCTGCGGCAACCGCGTTGTGTCCTTGGGCAAGACACTTCACCCCCATTGCCCACATGGGGGCACGGTGACGCTGTGTACTAAGGCGTACTTCACGTCGATGGTGCACTTGTCTTCAACCAATGTTAACCCTGCTTGTGTGGAGTTAGTATGTTGGGGTGCTGACAGTTGCTCGCCGTTGCTTGGTGGTTCTCTCCGGGTACTCCGGCTTCCTCCACCCGTAAAACTGTCATGGTCATGCTTAGCCATTGTGCAGAAATATGTGTCCTTAAACACCAATAAATAAATAAATAAATATAACTTTATACGACTGAAAGTGCACATTCGAGGAAATTGCAAAAAATTTCAAATTTCAACCAAATCTCCATTTGATGAAATGTCATTTCAACCAAATGTCCAATCGACCAAACAGTCAAGGAAGTGTCATGCTACCAATGATACTATTACCTAACACTGATACTTGGAGAAAGCTTCTCAAGTAGCAGTATCAAGTGTTGGTATTATTAGTTGAGAATACATGTACTACAAGAATTTTTTTATGCACCCGCGACGAATAGTCAGGGGACATATTGTTTTACCCCTGTCTGTCTGTCTGTCTGTCTGTCTGTCTGTCTGTCTGTCTGTCTGTCTGTCTGTCTGTCTGTCTGTGTCTGTCTGTGTCTGTCTGTCTGTCTGTCTGTCTGTCTGTCTGTCTGTCTGCATTTAGGGTACATTGTTTGTCCGGCTAACTCCTCTCACAGTTTTCAAGCTAGGACTTTTTTATTTCACAGGATGTTTGTTCATACACCAGAGATGTGCATATTGTCAGGATTTTGATTTGCTTCAATATTTCACATAATTACAGGATGTTGAACTTGGTCAATTTTTTGTTGGCCTCATATGTGTCTTACAGACACAACGCAAGTACAAGTAACAAATCACAGTTTGCTCATCAACCTCCTGTATCCATGTGCTGTGAGGGAGGGGGGGGGGGGGGCATGCTACAGTCTAGTTTTTGTTTTTCATTTTTTTTTTTTATTTAGATATCCATTGTTTGTTAACAGAAACTGAAAATGGTGTCTTCTGCATATACTAAACATTCCAAATGGCACCTATCAACAGATGATTTATTATGAAAAAGGCTGATCTGACATTGGATTGTTGCAACATTATGAATAAAATTTGAAAATATTAAAATATATTTTGCAGAAGTTTTTAAGGGGAAACTATGCTTTGTGAAAAAAGACCAGGAGTAAATAGAGGATATTTAATGTATATGCGTGGATATTGCTAATTATCTCATGAAGGAGCAAGAGAAATGGAGATAATTAATTTTTTGTGTGCACAAATGTGATCCTCTTTGATATCCATGCAAAGACAATTGCAAATTTTGTATTATATGCAGTTTGGAGAACCTATAGGCCAATTAAATAGAAGTATCTGTAAATCATTCAACGTACAAATCATCGCATGGTTTTTTGAACATTTCTCTGCTGTGTAGGCTATTTTTAACCCTTTACCCAACGCAGACGATATCAAAATTTATTATTTAAAATATGATTTTTTTAATTTTCTAAAAAAATTTCAACAAAACCATATCATGTGACCCCTCTTTGGAACGAGCTCGACGAGCTCGTTCCAAAGAGGGGTCACATAATATGGTTTTGTTGAAATTTTTCGAAAAATAATATTTTTTCAGCTGCTGAATTTGCATATTACGCAGGCGGATGCAGGCGATTCGTTGGGTAAAGGGTTAAACTGATGCTGCAAGTTTTAGTTTGTATTTCCTAAACAATATTTACAATTGAGTTGAAATTGTTTTAGAATGATAATTTGGTAAGAATTTAATAAGAAGAGAAAAACAATAGAACAGTATTTTCGATAAAAATTCATTTTTATTGAATTTTCGAGGATTTGGATAATTTGATTATGACTTTCTGGCATTAAATGTCACGCTGCCATGATTCTGATTTTTGGTGAGATGTTTTACAACTTCAACATTTTCTCAATAATTTACAGCTAAGTATATAATAAAATATCTTCTTTACCAACATCTGATCTGTGCTTTGGTACATTAAGCTACTGATCATTCTAGTGTAGAACATGGCACTGAGACAGTCAAAACACATATTGTATATAAAGGTACTGGTAATCAGGTATATCTGCATCAGCTGAAAAGTTAATTCAGAGAAAAATATATTTTTTTATTCCAGAATTTAAGAAAACATTGAATTCTGAGCAACTCTTGACTAAACACTCAGTGGGTGTATGAATTAACTTGGTGTGCACCATCTTCACACATTTTAATTGAAGACTCAAAGCATGTGGGCAAATAAATTTTGCACAATGCATTTTGTGCAAAGCATTTTGCATTTCACACAAGTGTTCTTTTGCTTGCTTTGAAGGAAAAATCAATTGGAAATTAACAGAAGTATTTGACAAAAAACATAATGCGTGTCACATGTCTTTTCTTCTTATCCAAAAGAAACCCTGACAGATATGTGAAAAGGTTTTTGAAAATATTTACTGAAAATGGATATGATTTTCTTGTTAAAAATCCTTATTCGAAACTACTAGCTCCTTGTTACGAAAAGAAAAAAATACTGCGGCCAACAAAAATGAATGGTTTAGTTCCTGTTACATATCGGGATATCTTTTATTTAAAAAAAAAAATTTTTCCCTTGAATTTGTGCTTGAGTTAATTTTTAGGACCAAATTCTTCCAACAGTTGTGACTGAAATATACTACTTTGATATTCTGTTAAGTCTGATTTACAAAATGGCAGTTTATCAGAAGATGCTTTATTCGCGATTGCAGGGGACGTTTTGGGAGTAATTCCGCAACTTCAAAATGAAACGGACTCATCGGTGTCTTGATAATATTATCATCAGCTGTTCTCAGATTCTGAAGTGAAGTGTGCATTCGCATGTCTCACTTTATCACAGGAAATGTTAAAATTAGCACACCTCAGCACATGAAATATTAAGTGATTGTGGAAATGGACTGGTTAAGTATCATCGTATTTTTCTTGGTAGGAGAAGCACAAATGACATGCTTTTGTTTATTTGAAAACAATGTACCTTGCGTCGGTCTTGTATCAAATACTTGCATGCACACTATTTTGAAGGCAAGATGCTATCATGATGTCACTGTGTGCAAAACAGCCAATCACTTTGAAGTACAAGTGTAAAACTACAGGGAATACCTTGGAGTTTCCCAAGAAAAATTTCCTGGTTTTAAATAGCAGGAATGCGATTGGTCAATTGTTCAATGTGACTGACTACGCAACCTTTGTGTAATAAGCCTTTTTTGAAACTACCATTTTGGCTTTTAATCTATGCAAGGTCACAGGTCATGAGGTGTAAACATTTCAAGAAAACACGTTGTTAACAATCGGAGAAAAGAGTGAAGTGCTTTGGACTCCATTACGTTCATTAGTGCAAATTCAAAAAAACATTTAGCCAAAGTTACTATTTGGTTAAGACAGTGACAATATTGTATGAGAACTTTCATTATTTTGAACTGAGTACCTATCGACTTAAATGGTGTTTGAATGCATGCCATGTCATGGCTCTTTGGCTGTCAACACTGTTTCAACAACTTTCAGGGATTCCCCAAGCCGAGAAACTGCATGCAATGAGTGTTCCCTTGTTGCCATTCAAAACAAGTCCTGGCCTCCGTAAAAAAAAGTCTTTAAACCTGCGGTATCTCATCATTTAAAGTTGCCTGGTATTACCACTGCAGTTAATTTGAATGATGACAAAGGTTCTACGGATTTAAACTGATATTTCACAAAACTGGTTGTATTTGCTGACATAGAACTTAATGGTACGAACATGGAAATCACTTTGTTTACACCCTGTGACCTTGCATAGATTAAAAGCCATTTCGAAAAAAGGCTTATGCAGTACATGTGGTTGTGGCTTTTCACCTCAACTTGTTTCTGACAAATTAGAGGTAAAGAATGTTCTATCATTTTTGTAATAATGGTGATTGTCTGAACAAATCACTTAAACAGTTTTGAATGAAAAGTAATAAAGAAAGGTCCCATAGTCTGCAAGGGTGGTAAAAAGGAAAAGACCCAAATTTAAACCAACAGAAATCTGCACCAGTGAAGTAAATTCACTTCTTGTAAACCATGATGAACAAGTTGAAATTTGCATACTGGAGTTAAAACAACTTCGGATTGCCAATTACCAATTATGATTTAATTTGCCGATGACAGTTTTGAACATGGTACTGACTGATTACATATATAAATCAGTATACCAAAAAAACACCCAGCATTATTTGTGTCATTATTGTAAAAGTTTGATTTTGCACTGGTTTGTGTGGTTTTTGTTCTGTTGCTTTTTCAATTTCAATAAAAAAATCGTTAAGAGTCAGGGCACAAAATTGGAGTCAATCTGGTAATCGGAACCAAACCATTATTTTTTTTGGTCTTACCTAAATTATGGTTGAAGCATATTCCTTCAGATTTCCATGAGAGCTAATGTTTGTAATCTAAACAATTTTGGGAGAGAATGTCAGAATATGAAATAAAAAATTTAAAACTGAACTTACAGATCCAGACTTGTGTGGTTGCAATGTGGTTGCAATAGTACTTTCTCAAAACAGGCATTTCCGCAATATTATAAAGTATATCTCTTTACCTAATGAATCGTCCACATCCACCCACATTATTTAGAAATGATTTACAAATTAAGCAATTAGAAAAAAATTATTTTTCAAAAATCTTGCGAAAAACCATATAATGTGACCCATCACTGAAACAAACTCATCCAGCTTGTTTCAGTAAGGGGGTCACATGATTGGTTTTGTTGAAATTTTTAAAAAATTTGAAAAAAGGTAATTAAAATAACAAATTTTGAAATCATGTACATTCGGTAAAGGGATATAGAGCTGTGCAGTTTTGAATATTTAAATTGGTTTCGTTTGTGTTTTGGTGAAAAACTTTGGTTTGGGGTTTTATTTTTGGTCTTTAAATATTGGAAATCAATCTAATAAATGCACATATACAATCAGTTTCTGTTTCAACATGGCGTAAAGTTACAGAAGGCATATATAGGAAATAGCTAACAAGTATGTCAGCTTTGTGATGAACAGATATGGACAAAATTGTTGCATTATATTTGATGGCTATGAGCAGGGGTCTACCATCAAGGATGACAAGCACAGGGGGAGAGCCGGCAAAACTTGTGCTGACATCTGTTTGTCGGAAACAATGACTGCTCATAATAAGCAAGAAATATTCTTCTCTAATGAGAATAACAAAAGCCAATTCATAAATCTTCTTAATAGTGGAGAGCTAATGGACACACACTCCATAGTAGTAGTGAAGACACTGACATTGTCATTGTAAAATGTGCCACTAATCTTGCAACTGATGGGAAGACAGTTGTAAGGGTGTTGACTGATACTAATCTCTTGGTTCTTTATGTTCACCATTGGAAGCCTACTGTGGCTGGCCTCTACTTTAGATTGGAAGCATCAAGGCTCACAAGGGTAGAGGCATGTGAAAGAATTACAATATTGTTGAACAAATAGGAAATGTGACAACATCCCATCTTCTATTCATTCATGCATGGAGTGGATATGATACCACATCCGCAACATATGTACACGAAAAGACCCAGTTTCTAAAGAAACTTGACAATTCTTTGGAAATATAGCAGATATCAAGCGTGATGCATGATGTCACTGTCTCGCAAGTTGAAGTTGGTAACAGTCTTGTGTGCACTGGTTGTCAAGTTATATTCTGGAAGAGAGTCTAATACATTGAATCACCTGAGGTACTTGAGGTTCGTGAACATGTTAACATCAAGGAAAACTGTAGTTGGGTCTCAGAAATTTCCACCAACCGAACATGTATCACACTTCCACAAACTGCGTGTTCACTTACAAACTGATGATATCCTGTTTCCTCAGAAGTGGGCTTGGGAACTCTATAGTAATGGATACATTGCCCGTGATGACAATCATCTGAAATTCATCATCTGTTGCAACTGCAAAATGGCATCAAATCACTCTTGTGGAACACATATTTGCTCTTGCAGAAAGAACTGTATTATTAAATGTGTCTTTACATGTGGTGACTGCCTGGAAGAACATAGCAAGAATACTTAGCCAGTCATATTTGAGGATGAGACTGACGTCAAGACCTGAGTTTCAAATCCATTCTTTGGAAGCCAGTTGCATTTGGATGCAAACCTGAGATCCACTGACCAGACATTCGCCACACCAGCACTACATCTCCTTTTGTTTGTTTCTTGTGGTGTCAGGATCAAAAATTTCATTATGGAGTTACATGGCATGCTCTATACACTGGCAGGGTGTTCTCGATAGCTTATAACCTGAATGCCATGAGAATTATCCCAAAGAAGGATTTTTTAGACTGTGGATATGCTCTTAGATGTTTTCCACATATGATACTACCAAATTCAACTTGCATTGGTTTTGCATTGGCCTACCCCCAATGACTGAGATTTATAAGAATGAAAATCACACTTCCTGCAATATTTAGCAGCCATTTTGGATGCCATCTTGGGTTTGATTACCAATTCTGGGCCAAAATGAGAGAAGATTTCCTCAGGGAATGCGAATTAGGTACATTACTGTAATTATCATGCCCGTAAATACTGCCTTTGTGGAAATAACAGTGACCATATATATATATATATATATGTGCAAATTCCACGATCTTCGGCACCATCTTGGATTGAAAATTTTCTCCAAAGCAGATTTTTGCATACACACACAGTCTGTTCAAATCTATTCATAGCTAACAGTCAGAGTGATCTCCCCTTGTTTATTCATCTATCAAAATGATGGCAGCTGATAACCATTGCCAAAATATTTTTGTTATGTATACAGTTTGTTAGTGAGTTAGCATGTATCTATGGTGTCAGTTAATTCTATATTGGGATCAAGCTTCGCCCTCACGTGGAATTAACTGACATGTATGTACCATAGTTGGTCACTTACAAACTGAGCAACAGATAATACTTAAAAGATCTTTTAGAGACTCTGCACTTGAAAAGATAATTACTGAACAAAAAATATTAATTAGTTTCCTAAAGCTCCCTGCTTCCTTACCCTGTCAGCTGCCATTTCCTACCCCTCATAGAAAAATTCTAAGCAAACTGAAAGTCTGAAACAAATGCATGTGAACAACTTCTGACTAACAAAATCAACTGAGCATACAACCAGAAGAGAAGTACTCCTTCTAAATGTTGTTGTGGAATGTGGTAGTGTTGCGGTAACATGTTCTCGTCAGATCACTGAAGTTAAGCAACGTTGAGCCGGTTAGTCCTTGGATGGGTGACCGTCTGAGCAATCGATTCGGACTCCCATGTTGTGTCCTTGGGCCCCGATTGTCACATGGGGGCATGATGATGCCGTGCACTAAGGCATACTGCATGTCAATGGTGCGCATGTCTTCCACCAATCTAACCCTGCATGTGCTTCAGTGCAGATTTACGATATTGGTAGCTGCTCATCGTTGCTCGGTGGTTCTCTCTGGGTACTCCAGCTTCCTCCACCTGTAAAACTGTCACTGACACGATATGACCTTGGGTGTTAAAGTGTCATTAAACCTTAATAAATAAATATAAAGAAATGTTGTTAGGCAAAAATGAATCACATCTGTAACGGGTGGGGTGAACGACTCCCCAGGGGCTAGAACCGTGGCCGAAATCTCCCTGTTGTTCTTCAGATTCATGAGGATCTGGGTCAACTAGCAAACCATGGATAAAATATGACTCAGCTCTTGAGGGCGAATAATCATTAAGTTATGTGTTGTGGTCTGGAGGAATACACAATAAAATAGGAAAACAGTTTATACGTGGTTTATTAAGAAGCCAAAAATAGTATGATATGAAATGGACATGAATATGAATGACGGATCAAAAACCACGGGCCTACTACACTTTCACCCAAAAGAGGTTTAAATTCCACCCAACATATATTCAGTAAATGAGGAGGCTTCCCACTGAACTCGGACATGGAGAGAATCACTGTCAGAAATGTTGATTCTCACCAGAGCCGAATTGAACGGGTCCCAAAATGATGGTACCCATTATGGTTAACCTTTTTACAGGTCATAAAGTGTCCCCATTACTGACCTAGTCTATAGGCTTAAGTTTGGCCAGCAAGTTCAAAGCTTTATTGCCAAACAAAAAGTGGACGACAAATTATGAGCGAGGCCACTCTTATATAGAATAATTTCATGGGGAAAGATTTAGAATACTGGAATCTGATTGGTCCCTCGCTTTCACATCGACAAATGAAATTATAACAGAGTAATTTAGAACTTTTATTGTATATTATTTTTCAACTGCTGTTACAAAATCCGTTACACATCCAACAATTTTGATCTTCAATTAGATAGAGGCTTGTAAGATTTAGGGTTAATTTTCTCAGTTTTTATTAATGTTACTTCTCGGACTGATATTTCTTGAAGAGAAACCAACCATGTAAAGTATTATGATTAAAGAGAGATGTTCATGTGATAAATCAGATCATGTGAAGTGAACTGAGTAATCTGTGTAATCAAGAATGTGTGTGTTTAGCTGTGTTTCAAGACATTTTTCTCTACTTATATGCTACAAGGTTCAAGATAAACATAGTAACTACATTCTTTGTCACAAAAAAGCATGTGGAAAAGCAAAGTCAGCTTAACCCTCTGCACTCTGATGTCAAAATGTTCAGTTGCAGATATTTACCATAATGCAGTTTGATATTTAACCAAAAACACCTTGTTTGACAGAGCTCACTGAGCTCTGTCAAACAAGATATAATTGGTTAAATTCATATTTAAGCAAAAGAAAAACAGAGTGAATGGAGAAAATTCTGTTGCACTACCACCGTGCTAGGGGTTAAAATAGAGATAGGCCAGATGTTGAAACTTTTGACCTGGAAAAAATTAGCTACAGGCTGATTTGGTGTCATTTGAAGTGGGAAACCTTCAGGAACAATATAAACAAGTTCTGCTTTATTGGTAAAATAGGACCCAGAACCAATGCCTTGGGTGGAAATCCTCTAAAGTGAGCAACATAGGTATAAATGATTGGATAAATTTAACTTCATACCTATGTTGTGGTCATGATGTGGCCAAATATGCTGCAAGTGACCTCAAACACCAATAAATAAATAAATAAATATGCCGGTGTTTGGTTAGTTAGTTGAAAAATCTAACAGTTTCTCACTGCTTCTTAGTGGTTTTCTCCAATTTCTCAAGCTTCCTCTATCGTAAAACTGCCCCAACATGATATGTCTGTCGGTTGAAAGTGTTGTCAACTGACAGAGTGCTCAATTATTTTTGGTCAGCAAAATTTGTTCTCATGTCTCTGCCTGATTACAGTTTTTGGGAGAATGCCAAAGGCCACTCTCCCATAAATTGCAACATGGCAAATCCTCAAAGACTAAATAATTTCTCTTCAAAACACATGAAACACATCCACAGAATAAGAAGAAGAAGAATAAGAAGCCTTTAACACTCTGCACTCTGATGTCAAAATGGCTAAGTTTTCAGCAGCAAATATTTCCCATAATGCAGTTTGATATTTAACCAAATATTTCTTGTTTGACAGAGCTCAGTGAGGCGGCGGTAACAGCTGACTGATCGTGACCAAAATAGGACAGTCTCATCTAGACATCATACTGAGTTATCCTGCCAAGTTACAATGAAGTTGCTTCATAAATACGGACTGTAGACTGTGCTAAACAAATCTAGGTAATATGTCAGTGCAGCTGCCAGGCGATCATGGCCAAAATAGGATGTTCTCATCTTGACCTTATACTGAGATCCTACCAATTTACAATGAAATTCCTTCATAAATGCAAATGGTAAACTGTGCTAAAGGAATCAAGGTAACGTGCCCCTGCAGCTGTCATGGTTGACTGAACCCGATCAGAATAGGATGTTCTCATCTATACATTACACAGAGCCATCCTACCAAGTTACAATGAAATCTCTTCATAAACACGACCTGTAGACTGTGCTAAAGGCTTTTGGGCATTGGGCCCGCGCAGCCGTCATGGTTAACCGATCATGACGAAAAGGGGATGTTCTCCTCTAGATATTATACGGAGTCATCCTACCAAGTTACAATGAGATCCCTTCATAAATATAACCTGTAGACTAGGCTAAAGGTTTTCAGAGTTCGGGCCCATGCAGCCATCACAGTTGACTGATCGTGACCAAATGGGTACTTTCTCATCTTGACATAATACAGAGTATTCCTACCAAGTTACAATTAAATCCCTTTGTAAATACGACCTGTGGACTGTGCTAAAGGTTTTTGGATTTCGGGCCTGCACAACTTTAATGGTTGACCAATCGTAATCAAAAGGGGACCTTATCATCTAGACATGACCTTGAACCTGCATATGAAATTTTGTGATCATCGGACATGAACTACGGGGTGTAGCATGTGAAAAGAAAATGTGAACAGACTGACAGACTCACAGACTTCTGCACACGTGATGGCAATAGGTTATCTTGACTTTGTCAAGTTAAGCTAAAAATGAAACAATTTAGAATGATTAACAAAAGCCATTCTCTTACACTGTTATACATATTGGTAACCAGAATCTGTCTACAACCTAATGCAAAAGTATTTCAACTCCAAGCACTCTGAAGACATAAAAACATTCACTTCAATGATAATATATGGTTTATGAAACTAAATATTTAACCAATAATATTTTGTTTGACACAGCTGTCATCAAAGGTTTGTACAGATCCTTGAAACTGCTTAACCCTTTACCTAACGAATCGCCCGCATCCGCCCGCGTAATATGCAAATTGTGCAGTTGAAAAAATTTTAATTTTTCAAAATATTTCAACAAAACCATATCATGTGACCCCTCGTTGGAACAAGCTCGTTCCAATGAGGGGGTCACATGATATGGTCATCTGCGTTGGGTAAAGGGTTAAAAGAGTGTGAATTTGAAACTGAAATTCTCAATCCTTGGAAGTGCTGGAAAAGTATCCTTACTTGAGAAAAGTAAGTTTTATATGTAACCTGCATTTTTTCTACTGATCTAATAGGGAGTGCAGTGGTTCAGTGATTATGTGCATTAGACTTTAAACTGAAGGATCCACTTTTCGATCCTGCCCAGGGGTGACTGCATTGTGACCTTGGGCAAAACACTTAATCCCACTTGCTCAGGTGAGGGCACAGCGGCACTGTGTACTAAGGTGTACTGCATATCAATGGTGCACTTGCCTTCAACTGCTGCTAACTCTGCTTGTGCTGGGTTAATTAGTTGGAGAGTATGACAGTTGCTCGGTGGTTCTCTCCAAGTTCCTCCACTTATAAAACTGCCTGCCATGATGTGACCCTAGCTGTTAAAAATGTTATTAACCCTTTGAAACTGTAAGCCTGATTTTTAGGTCCAAGGCATAATTTTGTCCCATTTTTGTTTTATTTTAGGATGTCTATACACGGAGCATTGATGATAAAATAATAACTGCAGTCTGCAGCCAGACGGCTGCAGACTGCAGTTATTATTTTACCCTCCCTGTATATAAATACTGGACTGACCCATCTCACTGTAAGTGTACTCAAAGACCATACCATTCCAGGAAACAAGGGTTCAAAGTGTTAAACCCCAACAATCAAACAGACAAACAAACAGCAAACTAATATAATACCTACATCTGACACTGATCCTTCGGAAGCTCTTTAAGAGAGCTTCCTAAGGATCTATGTCAGGTTCAGGTATTATTTATTAGTTTAGAATATATGAAAAAGAATTTTATCTGACAAGCAATTGATTTTTTCCCCTGATACATGCTAACACATCTAGACTGATACAATTTTGTATCAGCCACAGTATGTAATTTCTAGACACCAAACCGTTTAACATTTTTTTGACCTGTTATTTGCATAATGGACTATAGAGTAAATGTTAATTAAATAAAAAATCTTGGAACATACAGCAAATATTTACTTTGACAGCCACTGTTTATAGACCTATTTGGCCTCAGTATATCCAAATATAGGCATTTATTCTGTTATAGTTTGTTTAACAGAGCTGTATTAGCTATGTCAAACAAGATTTAGTAGAATAAATTCTCATTTTAAAACTAGAATATAGGAAATTAACCAAATTGTTAATCGAATACATCTGTTAATTGAATATATTTATAGGTAAATTGTCTATTCAGTTAACAAGGTTCCACTGTATTCTCCAAAATGCGAAGTACTTTTCTTGGGGGGTGGGGGGGGGGGGGGGGATGGTCAAGCTTGATCAAGAAAAGTAGTTACATGTCAAAAGTGTACCAAGAAAACCCTCTTCTTATAGTCCATATTTGCAACACTGGTTGTTTCTCTACATTATTAAATTTTTTTGTGGAATTAAAGTAGGCCACCCCAGGAGTTCATCTGAATAGAAAGCAAAGTTAATGAGCTAAAGCCATAATGGATTAATATGTGACATTTAGAGACTATAAGTGATATGTGTGATGGGCTATTAACTCTGAAAAAAGTTATAATCATGGGTCAGTAAGTTTTAAACTTGTGAAAATTACAGCTATTAGTGACTAATAAAGTATGAAATGACATTTACAACAAGTAGATTTCTAACTTGTAATATGCTGTGACTGTCAAATTATTTATGCAGGTCACCATTATAAACTTTCAGAGGAATTACAGGTATTCTTCTCAGCATTATAAAGAATGAGTGTGAATTATCTTCTCATACAATGGCTGAGGTAGAAACTAGAAAATTTCAAACATGTTTGGCTATAAAATGCAGACGGCAGATTTGCAAGCACATATAAGTCTTTGCTTATCCCTTGGAAGTACTGAACTTGGATGTGAAGTAGCTTTTTTACACCAGTGGAGTTGAAGATTTGAAATGTTGGTTGCTGCATGGAATCTGTGCAGTGGTATCTGGGCATATCAACCTGTTGAAGCTGAAAGGTCACTTTTCTAGGCCAGGATCGGATACAACCTGATCATAAGTAGATCATTACTCAGTGAATTTGTGTGGTAGACCAATCAAGATTTCCAGCGTGCAACCCCAAGGCTGCATGTTGAAAATATTGATTGATCTTCCCCAAAGTAACAAATATAGACTCTACCAGTTGATGTCTCTGAACTGGCATGAACATATGATAAGGGTCCGAAGGGTTAAAATCATTTGTTGTATTTGTATTGACTGAAAATGAAAGGTGGGCAGCTCACAAACTACTGTTATAAGTTGAAAGTTTTTCGAATTACGTCAGTAGCTGGGGAATAGCCGTAACTTAACCCTTATGCTGATTTTGCACCTTACTGTTGACTTGGGGAACTTGCTGACAGTAATACATATCCATGGGCTTACAGGAATCTGAAGAAAGGAATTCAGAAATTAATGTTTATTCTCACATGACTGAAGTGCTGGCTTCCAGTCATGTGAGAATTATATACCTTCTTCAAGTAACCTAAGAGACCCATTACCCTATACACAAGTAAACAAACGTATTCATAACTCATTCACCTAACAACAGATTTGATTGTTTGTTCACACTTTTCAATACTAAATAGATATTTTATTCCATATTGTCACTAATTACTCAGTGTGACAATGAACCTTTAATCTTTTTAACAATACTGCCAGCAATGTTCAATATTATAACTTGCTTAATTCCAATATAGAACTAATTTATTAGAAAATATTGTAAACATCAAAATGTGTAGAGCCACCGCACTCCCGTTTAAGTTGTAGTTAATCCCATCAAGGTTACACTGCACATAAGCATCAGAGAATTCTTAATTTTTGGAAATTTTACCCTCCACAGTGCCCAATATTCTCCACCAGTCCACTTTTAAATCTTTTTTAGCTCACCTGAGCGAAGCTCAGCGGGAGCTTTACTGATCGTGATCCGTCCGTCGTCCGTCCGGCGTTAACTTTACATTATCGACTTCTCCTAAACCACTAGCCCAATTTTATTCAAATGTTGGCTAAATGTTTATTACCTAATGCCAATTCAGCTTTGTTCAAATGAAGTTGCCCCTCCTCCTGGGTGGTGCCACGCCCCCCAAGGGGCATCAAAATCTTTGTAAATCTTCTTCTCATGAACCAGCAGTAGCAGAGACTTGATATATGGCATGCACCTTCCTTTTGAGGTGTAGACTCAGATTTGTTCAAGAGAAGTTTGAGGGATAATATTTGGCGTTGTTATGGGAGGGGCAAACATTTCTATTTTCTGAACCGAGAAGCCGATTTCAACCAAATTTTATGTGAGGGCTTATTGGGTCATGAGTACTTGATTTATGCAAAAAAAAGAATTTCCCGCAGTCCCGTGGGAACCGCAGGAGCTAAAAGAAGAAAAAATTTAAAACGCCCATATCTCCAAAACTGCACGGCACCGAGAATTTTTATTTGGTGTGCAGCTTCCTTAGGACCAGCAGAAAGGATTGGTAAAAAAAAAATTGCCATCGGTTTTATCATAGGGCACAGTTTCGGAACTTTGAAAAAGTGCGGAGTCAGCACTTTTTAACACTGTAGGCAATGGGTAAAACATTAAAAAATCTTCTTCTCCAGATCCAGCAGGCAGAATCTTTTGATATTTGGTATGCAACATTGTAGGGTGGATCTGATTCAAGTTGTTCAAATCGGCCCCCTGGGTTCATATTTGGGCTCAGTATAGGAGCCCGATTTCGAACTTAGTGCATTTCAGGCAAATTTCTTAAAAAATCTTCTTCTCCAGATCCAGCAGGCAGAATCTTTTGATATTTGGTATGCAACATTGTGGGGTGGATCTGATTCAAGTTTGTTCAAATCGGCCCCCTGGGTTTATATTTGGGATCAGTATAGGAGCCCAAATTTGAACTTACTGCATTTCAGGCAAATTTCTTTGAAAATCTTCTTCTCCAGATCCAGCATGCAGAATCTTTTGATATTTGGTATGCAACATTGCGGGGTGGATCTGATTCAAGTTTGTTCAAATCGGCCCCTTGGGTTTATATTTGGGCTCAGTATAGGAGCCCAAATTTGAACTTAGTGCATTTCAGGCAAATTTCTTTGAAAATCTTCTTCTCAAGATCCAGCAGGCAGAATCTTTTGATATTGGGTATGCAACATTGTGGGGTGGATCTGATTCAAGTTTGTTCAAATCGGCTCCCTGGGTTTATATTTGGGCTCAGTATAGGAGCCCAAATTTGAACTTAGTGCTTTTCAGGCAAATTTCTTAAAAAATCTTCTTCTCCAGATCCTGCAGGCAGAATCCTTTGATATTTGGTATGCAACATTGTGGGGTGGATCTGATTCTATTTTGTTCAAATCAGCTCCCTAGATTCATATTTGGGCTCACTATAGAAGCTCGAATTCGAACTTACTGCATTTCAGGCAAATTTCTTAAAAAATCTTCTTCTCCAGATCCTGCAGGCAGAATCTTTTGATATTTGGTATGCAACATTGTGGGGTGGATCTGATTCCAGTTTGTTCAAATCGGCCACCTGGATTCATATTTGGGCTCACTATAGAAGCCCAAATTCAAACTTAGTGCATTTCAGGCAAATTTCTTCAAAAATCTTCTCCAGATCCAGCAGGCAGCATCTTGTGAAATTTGGTATGCAACATTGTGGGGTGGATCTGATTCAAGTTTGTTCAAATCGGCCCCCTGGGTTTATATTTGGGCTCAGTATAGAAGCCCAAATTTGAACTTAGTGCATTTCAGGCAAATTTCTTTGAAAATCTTCTTCTCAAGATCCAGCAGGCAGAATCTTGTGATATTTGGTATGCAGCATCCTTAGGGGGGTGAGATTCAAGTTTGTTCAAGCCATGTCCCTAGGTCCATATTTGGGCTCACTGTAGGAGCTTGAATTGTAACTTTGTTCGAAATGAGGAATTTTCTTAAAAAATCTTCTTCTTCAGATCCAGCAGTCGGAATGGTTTGATATGTGGTGAGTAGCATCCTTGGGGGGAGAGGGGGGGGGGGGGGGATTCAAGTGTGTTAAAGCCAAGTCCATGTGTCCATATTTGGGCTCCCTGTGGGAGCCCAAATTATAACTTGGTCAATATGAGGAATTTTTCTTTAAAAATCTTCTTCTTCAGATTCAGCAGTTGGAATGTTTTGATATTTGGCATGGAGCAACCTTAGGGGGCTGAGATTCAAGTTTGTTCAAGCCAAGTCCCTTGGTTCATATTTGGGCTCACTATGGGAGCCTGAATGACAACTTAGTTCAAAATGAGGAATTTTCTTTAAAAATCTTCAGATCCAGCAGATGAATGCTTTTGATATTTTTTATGCAGCATCCTTAGGGGGGTAAGATTCAAGTTTGTTCAAGCCATGTCCCTAGGTCCATATTTGGACTGATTGTGGGAGCTCGAATTGTAACTTGGTTCAAAATGAGGAATTTTCTTTAAAAATCTTCTTCTTCAGATCCAGCAGTCGGAATGTTTTGATATTTGGTGTGCGGAATCCTTAGGGGTGTGAGTTTCAGGTTTGTTAAAGCCAAGTCCCTGGGTTCATATATGGGCTCCCTGTGGGAGCCCGAATTATGACTTAGTTCAATATGAGGAATATTCTTTAAAAATCTTTTTTAAGATCCACTGGTCAGAATATTTGGATATTTGGTTTCAGCTTTTCTTAGGAGGAGCAGATGCAACTTGTGGAAATCAATTCTCTGGGTTGATATTTACGCTACCATGTCAGGTGAGCGCCCTCAGGCCCCCTGGGGCCTCTTGTTTGCTAAAGGCGTCTTATCTGCTCATCTCCCATTTTTGGGTACATATTATATATATCTTTGACATTTTCATATTTTATATTTTTCATTTTGTTTAAATTTTATTGCTTTTCGACTTTGCTGCCGCAAAGAAGACATCAGTTATTAAATGGCAGCTTAGTCCACTTTCATTCTATTCAGTCTTCCATTGTCTTTTCAAATCAGTGCCTAATTTTATGTTGGTTAATAAAAATTCATTTAAATTTAACTGAAAGAATCAGTTGTGAAAAAATCCATTCAGTTCTCAAGTGAAAAATTGCATTAAATGTGTCAAAATTTTACTTGTTTCAGTAGCAATAGAAATCCTGTCATGGGCAGGAAAATCCGCCAGCAACATGCAAAGAATTAAACACTCATGAACCCAAGTGGCAGTGGCAAGCATCTATAGAGTCACATGATGTTGGCTCATTCACAACATTTGTTGTTAGTTTTTGGAACTCTGTGTGATCAGAACATTGCATTTATTCATGTGTGTGTTTAGATTGAGAGCTTAAACACACCTATCTTTTATTACACACCTGTTACTTTTCTTCCAGTTCCATATTTACATAGAGAATATATATCCATGGTAGCTTGGTGTATCAATTGTTCACGCATGGTGAAGTGGTGTTAACCGTGCACCTTTGGCGTGCAGTTAACACCACTTCACCATGAGTGGTGAACATTTGGTACACCAAGCTACTTGGGTATATTTTATTTCTACCATGATCGTCAGATTATTAAGAGTCGCTATTATTTGTTCTCGATTTTACTGAACAGCAGACATACATACGTGCAAATCTGTTTTTGTTTACATGAGCTTTGGTGGGCGGTACTTCCAATGTCAATTTTATTGTCAAAACGAAATGGAAAAAGAAACGGAACCTTTTTTGTTTTAATAACATACTATTTTGAGATATGGATGCTTTATTATCATGAGATAATGCATGTTTGTTAATTTTTGGCATCTTATGAGGTAAACCCATTTAAAACATAATAAATAATTACCACTTTCATTTCACTCTTTGCGAGGCGACAAGCGATACATTTAGTCAAGTTTTCATTCAGGTTGATGTCACCAAGGTCAACTTGGAAGTAGTTCCACTGGAGGTGTAAAATGTAACTATTGAAATCCCATTGCTGGCATGTTCTCCATGGTTGGTGTGTAAAGCTAACATTTATGTCATAGGCTTTATATATATAGCAGAATAGATAATCATGGTATAAAAATCCATTCATAACACAGAATTTCCATTGACAGACTATTTTTCCACCGGACGTCATGGATCATCAAAAAAACTAAACTCTATCCTTTCTTATCAACCTACCTTACAATTGTTTACTACAGGCTTGCACTACAGTGGAAGTACCTAACTCGGATAAAATACTCTCTATTTTAATCTTTCCCAAGAGATTTGGGAAAGAAAAGTGGTGTAAAAACACGACGAAAAAATAAGCCCAAACTGGGTCGAGCGCCATCGGCGCACACCCAGTAAGGGACGCTCTTCTCTTAGTACAATTCCACGACTTTCGTTAACCAGTGCACAAGCAGTAATCTAAACCATTCTTCTTTTGTCCGGGCAACGTGGTTGACGTGTTGCGCCATCTTTACATTATGATTCAGTGATAATTCAACTCGTCGATAATGGTTTTCCTGTGACTGGATTATGGATCTAAAGATCGTATAATAAGAGGACCCTGTTTTATATATTCTCGTTAATATTTTCAACCACATTCTCATTGTATATTATTTATTATTCCATTTTCGCAAATGTTTTTTCGACATCGTGTCAACGCACCAGCGGGGTGGGGAACGCTGTCGTTTCGGGGCCTCCTGACTCGACTACATCTGGTGAGAGTTATTCCCCTTCCATGGGGGATGTGCAGTTATTTTTACCATGGTGGATACTGCATGAGCTGTTGGATTTCTGGTGAAGAGATGCCTGGTTCCGGGACTATGCGCCCTCTCCAGTCGACATCTGAGGCTGTCACTAGGGTTGTGACTCCTCCTTTGGAGGCCGAGCTAGGTGGCTCTCTCCCCTTTTCCGCCAGTTCCAACAGCTCCCGTCGTATCTGCTGCTACTGCTGCCTCGGCTTATCCCTGCAAGGGTCTGCAAGGATGTCTGTAGTGTGATTGTGGGGTATCGGCCTCAGCCTTCCCCGACTTCAACTCGACAAAGTCGGAAGTGGCTGCCGACTGAACCCCCTGCTGTATCCTCTCGGCCATTGAGCACAGCAGTTTTATCACTGCAGTGGTCTGCAGCGGTGTCTGGTAGTGTAGACATGGGGGTATCGGCCTCAGCCTTCCCTGACTTCAACTCGGCGAAGTTGGAAGTGGCTGCCTGCCGGACCCTTTACTGTGGTCTTTGTGTCGTCGAGTACCACAGTTTTGTCATTGGCATTTTCCGTCCACTCATTCTGGTCATACGGCCAGTTTTGCGGGACAAACGTCTTCTGTGCAGCTTGTACCTTCTGCCCCGCAGAGGTCTGCGGCAACTCTCCTGAGTTCCCGCTATGTTAATCCTCGGGGTGTGTCGTACCCCTATACACATCTGCCCTCAGATGTTTCGGCTGCCGCCCGTCGCCTCACTTCGGGTGAATTGGAGGATCGTGACCCTTCGCTGGTTATGAGGGTCAGGTGTGAAGCCACTTTGCTGGTTTGTCCCCATGTCAAACTGGCTGGTACGGGCAGTGAGCTTAGGGAGGCCCTCTCCTCACTCACTCAGATTCTGTCCAAGAGGCTTCCCATTGCTTCCAGCGAGGCAGCGAGTGGTTTCCAGATGCACCCTATGGGGCCGCCTCCAGGATTGGAAACAGGCCGCTTTCTGATCCCCCTGGTGCCTACACCATGGGAGGCATCGGCTGGTTTGCCCACGATGGGCTATGTGTCTTCCGACTCCAGGGAGGAATCAGACATCCTTCATGTCGAGAGCCAGCAGTCTCCTGACTTGGGGGCAGCTCTTGACTTTGTGTTTGGGTTCCTTCCAGATCTCAAACCATTAAACCAGCCGACAGTGTCAACCAGGCCACGATCATCGGTCGCGCGCCTACAGCCTGTGGAGTAACCTGCTTCTGGGCGTCTTTGACCGTGCCAGTCAGTACAGGTGGTTGAAGTATTTTCAGCCTTGGCCTCTAAGCTGAGTTCCAAGGCTATGAAGGCTCCATTCTTCACCAGGGTTGACACCTTTTTTTGCCTCCGGTGCGTTATCGTTACTATGATTTCGCCAATCCGTCAGTCTGCCAGACTTTGATGGCTTTGGATCAGGACTCCAATTCCCTTGGGCTTTCCAAGCCCAAGTCTGCCGTCATTCCTATGATGACTCTGGAGTCCATGTTGGGCTTATCGAGAGAAATGCTGGGTATGCTTTCTCTCTCTGATCACGTCATCTCTGCCTTAGCTGCCTATCTGCCTATCTGCCTCCAGATAGGTTTGACGATGTACAGGTTGAAAGCCTAACAAGTACCCTTCTGCTTTCTCTGTGAAGCAAAGAGCTGATCCTTCTGCCACCGCTTCTACTTCTTACTCACAGGGTAAGGGTAAGTGTCGGTAGGCTAGAGGGAAGTCTCTGGATTCTTCATTCAGTAGAGGAGGTGGTTTCTCCTCTCGCGGGCCTCGTCGGGGCTCGAACTGAAGGTCCTCACCTTGATTCGTCCAGGTTGGAGGAAGGATAGCAGAGTTCGCAGACCGTTGGGCCACCATCACATCCGATCCTTGGGTGTTGGATGTTATTCGGTCCGGGGTGCGATTATCCTTCCGAAGGCACCCCACTCTGTCCAGAGTGCCTCTTCCAACCACAGTTCCTTCAGACGTTTTACGTGTGGAGCTATTGTCCACAGAGATAGACAATCTCCTGGCCAAGGGGGTGATCGAGGTCGTCAAGAACATTCAGTCAGTGGGGTTTTATAATAATAATAACACTTTGGCCAGCCGCTGATTTGTCGCGGTTCTCGGACGAGAAGGCCATGGTTACCCCTGTACTCCCAACTGCCTCCCTATTCCCACGCTTCTCCTCTCCTCCCAACACTCAGAGACAAACTGCTTGATGATATCCCTTGTCCCATTCTTCCCAATCTCTCCGATTAGCATATTAACCCTCTCCTTTGAGTCTCCCCCTAACCACATGTCCTTCATTCTCCCATCCCACTTCCCCATTATACTCCCAGTGAATCTCATTCTTTTAGGCTGATACTTTGGGCATTCAAGAAGAAAGTGTTCCAGGGTCTCCACCATGTCCAAGTTACACATCTGGCACTCCCTTTCACCGTCTTTCCCAATTTTTCTCCTTAGCTCCAGGGATCGTGACCTCAGCTTGAACAACAGTGACCCCCCAAAGGTGCCATCAAGGTACTCTTCAAAACCTGGCTTCTCTTTATCACGCAGGCCACCCAAAGACCTCTTTGATTTGACCCCCTCTCGCCAATTACGGTTACAATCTTCCATGACCCTTTCTCTGACGATTTTTTTACCCTGGTTTGCCCCAACGTCCAGGTCCGAGATCTCCAATGAGTAGTTCTCTACTAGCTCCCTCATTTGGACCATCCACCCCGTTTTGATATTTGAGTTGAAAATTCTCAGGAACATTACTTTACACCATCGGCTGTCGGGGAGATTTACCAAATAATTAAGATAACCGAGCTTCAACAGGTCTATCCTGTCCTTGATCCTCATCCACCCAAGCTCACCCCTGATTGCTTCTAGCACTGCGGCATTACTCGACCCCGTTATCCATCGGCCTGCATCGTTCTGCAGGATTTCCAAGCTCTTAACGGCCGTCTGGTTTAGGGGTACCACTTCCGTACCGTATGTTATACTTGGCAGCCCCACCATTTCCCAAATGGTTTTCCCCACGAAAACCTTATTGAAACTGTTTCTCCCTATAAGTTTCATTTGGTTAAGGATTCGCTTCCCCTTCAAAATCAATTTATTTGTGTGGTTCCGGTAGATGCTTCTTCCTGTAATGTTTATATTTACCCCCAAATACTCGTAATCACCCGTCTCTCCCACATTGAGAAGTTTGCTGCTCCCTTCCGGAATGCAGAACTCACCCACTCTCCACCTTCGAGTGGGGTCCACTTTGCGGCCCACAGGTATAACTTTGCTCTTGCTTTCATTAAGTTCGAGTCTCCATTTGCTCCCATATTTCCCAACAATTCCCAGCATTTTCGTTAGCCCCTCTTCGCTCTCTGACACTAGAACCATATCGTCTGCAAAAAATAGCCCCGGGATCTTCACGTCACCAACTGCTACCCCCTCCTCGCTACGCAGGAGTTCATTTCCTAAGCCTTTGATGTACAATGCAAACAGGGTCGGCGAAAGGATACACCCCTGTTTTAGGCCTATCTCCATAGGCACACGTTTCGTTGTAATGTTTCCCAGGCTAAGTTCACTCTGTACATCTTGATATAATGCTTTCATAATTCCAACAAACTCGCCTCCTAAGCCCATAGCCTCCAGCTTGCGCCACATACCTTCCCTCCATACTCTATCGTATGCCTTCTTGATATCCAAAAAGGCCATAAACATCTTTTTCTTTTTTGCTTTCGCGGATTCTATCATTTGGGATAGTGTGAAAAGATGGTCAGTAACTCTCCTTCCCTTCCTGAAGCCATTCTGGATTTCTCCCAAAAAACCCTTCTCCTCAATTACCTCCTCTAGTCTCCCATAAAGGACTTTACAGAAAACCTTTCCAATGTTGCTACTGACAGAGATCCCTCGATAGTTATCCAAAACGTCTTTTTCCCCCTTTTTGTGAATAAATGTCACTTTGCTTTCCCTCCACTCCTTTGGGACCTCTTGCTTTTCTATGGCTAAATTGGATAGGGCAGTTAGGCTTTCCAAGAGTTCCTCTCCCCCTTTTTTGATAAACTCGTTAGGAATTTCGTCCACCCCTCCCGCTTTTCCATTCCTCAATTTGAGATCACCCTTCGCACCTCCTCAGTTTTGATTTCGCTGCACACGAAGTCAGAGAGATTTTCCTCGACCTGGTTCGGACACTCCGGTGGGTTCCCCATGCCCCATCGCTTATCGTTTACCTTTTCCCAGTGCTTGACTAGTTCTAATGCGATTTGATTTTGCTCTTCTGTAACTCTGCCATCTACTTTAATGCTCTGTTGGTTATTCCCTTTGTTACGTTTGTTCACCCATTTCCAAAATACGCTCGAACTCGACCCCCCTGTCGTTCTTATCGTCCTAATAAGACTGCTATTTCGCACTCTCCGGTTGTCGTCTTTTATCTTGTTTACTTTATTTCGTGCTTGTTGGTATTCTTCCTTTGCTACCATGGCCTCATTGCTTTCCACCCCCTTAAGTTTTCTACTTCTCCTGTATGCAGCACATTTAGCTTTTCTTCATTCAGTAGAGGAGGTGGTTTCTCCTCTCGCGGGCCTCGTCGGGGCTCGAACTGAAGGTCCTCACCTTGATTCGTCCAGGTTGGAGGAAGGATAGCAGAGTTCGCAGACCGTTGGGCCACCATCACATCCGATCCTTGGGTGTTGGATGTTATTCGGTCCGGGCTGCGAATATCCTTCCGAAGGCACCCCACTCTGTCCAGAGTGCCTCTTCCAACCACAGTTCCTCCAGACGTTTTACGTGTGGAGCTATTGTCCACAGAGATAGACAATCTCCTGGCCAAGGGGGTGATCGAGGTCATCAAGAACATTCAGTCAGTGGGGTTTTATTCCCGCCTGTTCTTGGTACCGAAAAAGGATGGTCGACTCCGATTGGTTATCGATCTGAGTATCCTGAGTATCCTGAACCAGTCTATCATTGCTCTCAAGTTCAGCATGGAGACTTTCAGGTCGGTCCGCCGTTCCATTCACCAGGGAGATTTCGCTTCCAGCATCGACCTGCGAGACGCTTACTTTCACGTTCCGATTCATCGGGTGTCGCGGAAGTATCTCAGGTTCACTTTTCTGGGGCGAGTTTACCAGTTGAAGGCCATGCCTTTCGGTCTCAACCTGGCTCCTTGGGCCTTCACCCAACTGATGTCGCATATGAAGCCTTCCATCGCACACGGTCCAGGGTGACTGTTTCGGCATATCTAGACGATATCCTCCAGAGGCATTCCAATGCTGCCTTACTGGAGTTGGATGTCGACACTCTGTTGAGCTTGCTCACGTCGCTAGGATTCAGAGTCAATGAGGAGAAGTCGGATCTGGTCCCTTCTCAGTCATTTTGTCATCTGGGGATGGCCTTCCCCACTCAGTTCAATACGATGGCGGTTCCCCAGGCCAGGGCTGTGATTCTCTCAGCTTTTGCTCTGACTCTGTTCCCAGTCCACATCTGCGACAGCACGGGGTATTCTCCGGCTGCTTGGTCTCTGCAGTTCGGTGACGGATCTCATTCCTCTAGGTCGGCTGCATGTCAGATCTCTCCAACACTTTCTGCCCAGTCATTGGAAGCCGAATGTCGATTCTCTGAATCTGGTGCTTCAGTTACCAGAATCTCTTATCCTCACCTTCTCCACTGGACGAATGTGCAGTGGATCATGCAGGGTGTCCGGTCGGACTTACCCACGTCCGATCGTGTTCTGACGGCAGATGTCAGCAGTCTCGGATGGGGTGCGATGTTGGATCCTGTAGGTCTTTCCCTTCACGGGATGTGGGACCAGGATCGGGCATCTCTACACATCAACCAGAAGGAGCTTCTTGCTCTTCTTCTGAGTTTCAGGCAGTGGATCCCTCACCTGTCGAATCGTCAGGTCCTTCTGTTGTTCGATAATTCGACAGTGGTTGCTTACATTCGGAACCAGGGCGGCACACACTCGGTTCCAATATACGAATTGGCTCAGGATCTTCTACTGCTCGCTCAGGATGTCAATGCCAGGGTGGTTGTTCGTCACATTTCCGGTCATCTGAACGTCCCAGCCGATTCCCTGTCCCGACGGGGCAGGTTCTTTTCCACCGAGTGGATGCTCCACATGGCGGTGTTCCATCGATCTCTTTGCGACTTGTTGGAACCATCAGGTGGACACTTTCGTGTCCCCATGTCCAGATGCTCTGGCTTTCGCTGTGGACGCTCTTGCCCTCCTTTAGGATGGTCTTGTCGGCTATGCCTTCCTGCCGGTTCCGATTCCGCCTCAGGTTCTAGCCCAGATATGAACCTGCAGTCGTCGAATCCTTTCGATCACACCCCTGTAGCCTCGGTGGGTGTGGATCAATCTGCTCTGCTCTCTGTTAGCGGCGGTTCCGGCATGTCTCCCTCTACATCATCTCTTTCTTTGCCAAAGTTGCGAGGTAGTTTCAAGTTTACCCGACTTCATTGTGCCTTCGCGCATGTCTTTTATCGGGTCCTGTCTCCTCCGTAGTGGTTTTTAGAGACAAGCAGTGGAGTTGCTTTTCTTCTTCAAGGAGTCACTCACTCCACTGGTTTAGCCTCTGTGGCTAAGTAGAAGGTTCTTCTGTTGATGGTGTGCGATCACTCTGTTGCTTCTGTCACTCCTTCGATCACACTGCTTGCGGAGTTTCTGGTATATGTTTGTTTCTGGGGGTCTCCAGCAATGGGTACAAGTCCATGCTTCGGAGACCTTTTTCATATGTGGTACCACATTGTTTTGACACTCATCCTTGCCTCTCCAAGCTTTTTCAGCTCTTTTTCTTGAAAAGGTCTAGGACTTTGCAGTTTACTCCAAGATGGACACTTTCTTGGGCGCTGCTCTGCTTGGGGGGAGCATTCGCGTCTTTATCCTGGATGGATATGAGTTTTCTCACATGCCAGATCTCTCCTGCATCCATTTCTCGATGAATTTGTCTTGCTATTCGTGCAGCTTCCGCTCATCTAGCTACTGGTGATTGTATTACCAATTGTTTTTTCTGCCACGAGGTGCGTGCATTGTCTTCCTCTCGGGGCTTTTACTAACTCCGGCATGTTGTCGGATGTTATACTGGCAGCCTTCTGGAGAAATGTTACCTTCTCCATTTATCTGCGACAGTTGCAGGAGCTGACAGAGGACCTTTGTCCTACAAGCCCTCTTTCTTTGGCTCAGGCTGTTGTCTATCCCAGCCATTCAGCTTTTTACATGCTCAGTTGCAGCTCCATTCTGTTACTGCCCTTTCTGCCTGTGCGTCGCACTTCACCATACGCCTCATCTTTCATTGTCTTTTACTAATGTTTGTGATGCTATGGTTTGATAGGCCTAGGGATCTCTTCCTCTGTCCATGGTTCCAGTGCAATTGAGTTATGTGTGGGTTGGTTATGTGATTCCCTCCATCCTATTGTCTATTCAGCCTGTAGTAAACAATTGTAAGGTAGGTTGATAAGAAATATAAATTTTATAGTACATTTCCTTTCTTATACCTACCGCAGTTGTTTACATGGAGGCTCTCCCGTCTTCTTATTTGGGTAAGAATCCTTCCTCCCCACTGATCACATACCTCCTATGTTGGCGGACTCAGAAGAATGGTTTTGATTACTGCTTGCACACTGGTTAACGGAAGTCGTGGAATTGTACTAAGAGAAGAGCGTCCTTTACTGGGTGTGCGCCGATGGCGCTCGACCCAGTTTTGGTTTATTTTTTCGTGGTGTTTTTACACCACTTTTCATTCCCAAATCTCTTGGGAAAGATTAAAATAGAGGGTATTTTATCCGAGTTAGGTTCTTCCACTGTAGTGCAAGCCTGTAGTAAACAATTGCAGTAGGTATAATAAGAAAGGAAATTTACTATAAAATTTATATTTTTTGTAATCTGCCAATCGAAACATTGCATCCTGACCCAGATCAATTAGGAAGCTGCAGTGATAGCCGATAAATCAAACGTCAATTGGAAAATGTTTTTGTTCAAATCCACTAAAATGTACGAAATTAAACTTATTCTATAAATGGGGAGTGATTTTATAACACTCAAGTTGTGACTTTGAAGAGAATATCTCTCAGATAACGGCAGCTAATTTCTTAAAAATACAAACAAATTAACCTATTTGGACACAATGTTCATTTATATTTTACTGTTTGTGTATCGATCTGTCACATGTGTTTGCCAATCACACCTGAGTTTGTTTTTGTTTTTATTTCAAACAGAGGTCAGAACTGTTAAATTCCACAAATAAGACCAAATTTTTAATTTAATGACTTCTTCTGCTATGCCTCACTTTCTATCTTTCCATGCTGGCACTCGTGCCATATTGATGAATGCATTCATACATTGTGATGTTCTATGTATATATGTTACTTTGAATATGAACAGCAGGTTGGTCAAGTAGAGCATGGTGCTAATGATTTATATAGTCACAATATTCTGGCCTCATTCTTCTTGAATACTCTATGCAGACACATCATCCCATCAGTTTGAATGCTGAAAGCCTATATTTGGGCTTTATTCTGGAGTCAGATAACACATCTTAAATGCTTCAGATTCTATGGATGTGATTCATATTATCTTGGACATGAAGTTTCTTAATCTGTGTGGATTTGCCTTATTATAATTTATGAGAGAGTGCCTGCAGGCACTCGCTCATAAATTGTAACAAGGCAAAACCATGTAAACAAATTTTGATGACTGAGAAGAATTGAGCACTCTACCAGTTAACCCTGTACCTAACAAATCGGCCGCATCTGCCTGCATAATAAACAAATTCAGCACTTAAAAAAGATTTTTTCCAAAAGATTCCAACAGAACCATATCATTGGAATGAGCTGGTTGACCATGTTCCAATGAGGGGGTCATATGATAAGTTTTTGTTGAAAATTTGAAAGAACAATATTTAAAATAATAAATTTTGATATCATATGCATTGGGTTAGGGTTGATGCTGCTAGAAAGTGCTTAGGCACCAGGGAATCTTTCCCTACCTTATGTCAGTCCCCTAAATAATTTTTATGTGTACCCATATTATGTATGGTACACATAATGCCGGCATCTGGGGTGACCATCCATCGTTCGTCCATCCTTTGTCCGTCCATCTGTCCGTCCATCCGTCTGTCCATCCATCCATCTGTCTGTCCGCCTGGCGTCCGTATCCATTTCTTTGGCATTCGATAACTTGAAAAAAATTGCTTGGATTGTCAAGTTACTTTATATTTGTGTTCAGGTTACTGATGTGCCGAGCTGTATAGTTTTTGGTGTAAATTGGATAATTTAATCCTGAGATATTAACACTTTATCCTTCAAATTGAAAATTCCTCCAATCCCTTTGGCATTCGATAACTTGAAAAATATTACTTGGATTGTCAAGTTACTTTATATTTGTGTTCAGGTTACTGATGTGCTGAGCTGTATAGTTTTGGTGTAAATCTGTTATTTTGATCCTGAGATATTAACCCTTTATCCTTCAAATTGAAAATTTCTCCAATCCCTTTGGCATTCGATAACTTGAAAAATATTGCTTGGATTGTCAAGTTACTTTATATTTGTGTTCAGGTTACTGATGTGCCAAGCTGTATAGTTTTTGGTGTAAATCTGATAATTTAATCCTGAGATATTAACCCTTTATCCTTCATATTGAAAATTCCTCCAATCCCTTTGGCAATCGATAACTTGAAAAATATTGCTTGGATTGTCTAGTTACTTTATATTTTTGTTCAGGTTACTGATGTACCGAGCTGTATAGTTTTTGGTGAAAATCTGTTATTTTAATCCTGAGATATTAACCCTTTATCCTTCAAATTGAAAATTCCTCCAATCCCTTTGGCATTTGATAACTTGAAAAATATTGTTTGGATTGGCAAGTTACTTTATAATTGAGTTCAGGTTACTGATGTGCTGAGCTGTATAGTTTTTGGTGTTAAACTGATAATTTGATCCGGAGATATTAACCCTTTATCCTTCAAATTGAAAATTCCTCCAATCCCTTTGGTATGAGATAACTCAAAAAATATCAATCTGATTGTCATGTTACTTTATTTATTCAGGTTACTGATGTGTTGTGCTGTATAGTTTTTTATGTAAATCTGATAATTTAATCCAGAGATATTAACCCTTTATCCATCAAATTAGACACTCCTCCAATCCATTTCTATATGTACCCATACCTTGTATGGTGTACATAATGTCAGCATCCGTGGTGGCCCTCCGTCATACAGCTTTCTGCTAGTTGCGCGTATGGGTACACATCTGACGATTTCATCGGCCTATTTTTTAATCTGTAAGGATTTTCCTTGTTACAATTCATGGGAGAATTGTGAACAAATTTTGAGGACTGAAAATAATTCAGCATTCTACCAGTTAATGTTAACTTAAGTCTCAACCTATATCAAACAAGTTGTTAGAAAAGGAGAATAGAAATATATTTGGTTTCTCTCCACCACAAGTTTCTTCATTTCTGAAAGGAGACAAATTTGAAGAAAATAATAATTTAGTGACATTTATCATTGGATAAAAAAGAAAACAGTATACATGTATTATGGTATTGTGGTTTTTCTGTAACTTATTGGGTGCACTGTAGTTTTCTTTCCATTGCTTCCACTCCCATTCAAATCACCCCACACCCACCACTATAATTCCAAGCATCCAATACAATTAATTGCTGCATTAAACCGTGATATTGTTAACATCCTCATTCTAATATCGTATAACATGTAGGAAACGCAGTATTTTCTTACAGATGAAATGCATGAAAGTGAGTGGTTTTTATGTACAGTAAAGCCCGCTCAATTGGATATCTTTTAATTGAATAACCCTGTTAATTGAATATAATTTCCCAACACAAAACCATTTACACCATACCTCCAGAACAAATTTGACCTGTTAATTGAATATACATTATAGAGTAAACTCCTGTTAATTGAATAAAAAAATCTTGTAACCTGTCAAGTTATTACTCTGACTCCCCAGTTTTTCTTTGTTTACACATATATTTGGCCTCAGTACATCCAGTACAGCCATTTAATCTATTATATCTTGTTTGACAGAGCTCATGGAGCTCTGTCAAGCAAGATATAATAGAATATATGCTAAGTTTATTGCTAGAATACAGGAAAGTGACACAATCCCTATTAATTGAATACTTCTGTTAACCCTTTACACAACGAATCGGCCGCATCCGTCCGCGTAATCAGTAGTTGAAAAAATAGTATTTTTCAAAAAATTTCAACAAAACCATATGTGACCCCTCGTTGGAATGAGCTCGTCAAGCTTGTTCCGAGGGGTCACATGATATGGTTTTGTTGAAATTTTTTGAAAAAATTGTATTTAAAATAATAAATTTTGATATCGCCTGCATTGGGTAAAGGGTTAACTGAATAATTTTCATTGGCAAAGTGGATATTCAATTAACAGGGTTCCAGTTCTTTAATCTACTTATACTGTAGTGAGAGATTTTTCTATGTATTTTGAAATTGTTCATTCATATCTGTCAGACACCTGTACTAACTGACACCACATAGTAGACAGTATGTGTTGAAAGTGACTGACATATATATTCACCTGGATGTGTGATATTGAAATTTAAATGGCTCAGTACCTTTATCATTACCAACAATGAAGACACTTGCTTTTCATTTATCTATCTCTTGTTGCACAAGTTCTTTATATAGTTCAGATCTACCTGTGATTGTGACGATATCATAGGTAGTGAAACGGAAGCTGGATGGACATGTTATTGTCTTACTGAAACTAGCCAGGAGTAAAAATTTTGTGTTCTGAGAGAGGAGGTTGTATATCAGGAGCTGGTCTAGTTCTGGCAATTCACTGAAGGCAGGCATAATGGTGTAAATGTTAGGTTTTAATTTTGTTAGTTGATAAGAAAATTGAAGTCATTTGATACAGTGTTGTAAATACAAGTGTAGAGCTTTTCGCAGTACTATACCACATGATCATGTTTCTACTGTTTGGTTATTAAATTAACGTCAGCGCTTTGCCTAAATCAAAAAACATTTTTCTAATCGTTAAAATGAGGCCTTAAAATTTGTCAGGATTTGTGAGAATCAGTTTTGATTCTTGCAAACTCCTGCCATAGAATAAATTTTCAGTTTGTAAATAATTTAGGTTTTTTTTGAGAAAACTGTTTTTCCCTTTTGAGAGCAACCAGTACATATTCCATAGTAAAGAACAAAGCTCATATTTTAATACTTACCAGAGTTTAACCCTAAGGGCATAGATCCAATTTTGTGAGTTTCTTGCATTATGTAGACTTGTAGAACACATGTTCCAACATACATGTGGTCTTGCTGATGGAAGTCACAACTAGTACCTCAGCAGTAGTTTTTAATGAAATCTTGGCTGTCTGTATAGGCAACCAAGTCTTCACTAGACATCACTCAAGTCAGAGTGTTATTTTATTATGGTGGAGCAACACATAAGTAGAATTCTCCAGGCCTTTAATGACATGTTCAGAATCTATGATGAGAATGAAATGAACATTTTATGTAAATCAAAGTTGATTCTCATCTTTCGCTCACCTGAGCAAAGCTCAAGGTGAGCTTTACTAATCGCTTTCTGTCCGTCGTCCATCCATCGTCGTCTGTCGCCGTCCGGCGTAAACTTTACAAAACCAACTTCTCCGAAGAAACCACCGGCCCAATATTTTTCAAATGTTGGGTAAATGTTTATTACCTAATGTCAATTCAGATTTGTTCAAATGAAGTTGTCCCTCCTCCTGGGTAGGGCCATGCCCCCAAGGGGCACCAAAATCTTTGAAAATCTTCTTCTCATGAACCAGCAGTAGTAGAGACTTGATATATGGTATGCAGCTTCCTTTTGAGGTGTAGAATCAAGTTTGTTCAAGAGAAGTTTGTTGGGCATTATTTGCCTTCTTATGGGAGGGGCAAAAATTTTGGCCACGCCTAAAATTTCTATTTTCTGAACCGTGAGGTCGATTTGAACCAAATTTGATATGAGATGATAATGGGCCATAAGTAGTTGATTGATGCAAAAAAAATTCTTCTCATTGCCCCGTGGGAACCTCGGGAGCTAAATATAGGAAAAACCTTAAAACTGCCATATCTCCAAAACTACACGGCACAGAGAATTCTTATTTTGTATAAAGCTTATTTTTATCCAGTAGAATAGAATGGTTAAAAAAAATCCCTATCGGTTTGATCACAAGGTACTTTTTTCAGGACTTTGAAAAAGTGCTGAGTCAGCACTTTTTAACACTGTAGGCAATGGGAAAAACATTAAAAAATCTTCTTCGCCAGATCCAGCAGGCAGAATCTTTTTTATATTTGGTATGCAACATTGTAGGGTGGATCTGATTCAAGTTTGTTCAAATCGGCCCCCTGGGTTCATATTTGGGCTCAGTATAGGAGCCCGATTTCGAACTTAGTGCATTTCAGGCAAATTTCTTCAAAAATCTTCTTCTCCAGATCCAGCAGGCAAAATCTTTTGATATTTGGTATGCAACATTGTGGGGTGGATCTGATTCAAGTTTGTTCAAATCGGCCCTCTGGATTCATATTTGGGCTCACTATAGAAGCCTGAATTCAAACTTAGTGCATTTCAGGCAAATTTCTTCAAAAATCTTTTTCTCCAGATCCAGCAGGCAGAATCTTTTGATATTTGGTATGCAACATTGTGGGGTGGAACTGATTCAAATTTGTTCAAATCGGCCCCCTGGATTCATATTTGGGCTCACTATAGAAGCCCGAATTCAAACTTAGTGCATTTCAGGCAAATTTCTTCAAAAATCTTTTTCTCCAGATCCAGCAGGCAGAATCTTTTGATATTTGGTATGCAACATTGTGGGGGTGGATCTGATTAAAGTTTGTTCAAATCGGCTTCCTAGATTGATATTTGGGCTCACTATAGAAGCTTGAATTCGAACTCAGTGCATTTCAGGCAAATTTCTTAAAAAATCTTTTTCTCCAGATCCAGCAGGCAGAATCTTTTCATATTTGGTAAGCAACATTGTGGGGTGGATCTGATGCAAATTTGTTCAAATCGGCTTCTTAGATTCATATTTGGGCTCACTATAGAAGCTCGAATTCGAACTTACTGCATTTCAGGCAAATTTCTTAAAAAATCTTCTTCTCCAGATCCAGCAGGCAGAATCTTTTCATATTTGATATGCAACATTGTGGGGTGGATCTGATTCAAGTTTGTTCAAATCGGCTCCCTAGATTCATATTTGGGCTCACTATAGAAGCTCGAATTCGAACTTATTGCATTTCAGGCATATTTCTTAAAAAATCTTCTTCTCCAGATCCAGCAGGCAGAATCTTTTGATATTTGGTAGGGACTTTGTGGGGTGGGGGGAGGTGGGAGGGGGGATCTGATTCAAGTTTGTTCAAATTGGCCCCCTGGATTCATATTTGGGCTCACTATAGAAGCCCGAATTCGAACTTAGTGCATTTCAGGCAAATTTCTTCAAAAATCTTTTTCTCCAGATCCAGCAGGCAGAATCTTTTGATATTTGATATGCAACATTGTGGGGTGGATCTGATTCAAGTTTGTTCAAATCGGCTTCCTAGATACATATGTGGGCTCACTATAGGAGCTCGAATTCAAACTCAGTGCATTTCACACAAATTTCTTAAAAAATCTTCTCCAGATTCAGCAGGCAGAATCTTTTCATATTTGGTAAGCAACATTGTGGGGTGGATCTGATTCAAGTTTGTTCAAATCGGCCCCCTGGGTGTATATTTGGGCTCAGTATAGGAGCCCAAATTTGAACTTAGTGCATTTCAGGCAAATTTCTTAAAAAATCTTCTTCTCCAGATCCAGCAGGCAGAATCTTTTGATATTTGGTATGCAACATTGTGGGGTGGATCTGATGCAAATTTGTTCAAATCGGCTTCCTAGATTCATATTTGGGCTCACTATAGAAGCTTGAATTCGAACTGAGAGCATTTCAGGCAAATTTCTTAAAAAATCTTCTTCTCCAGATCCAGCAGGCAGAATCTTTTCATATTTGGTAAGCAACATTGTGGGGTGGATCTGATTCAAGTTTGTTCAAATCGGCCCCCTGGGTTTATATATGGGCTCAGTATAGGAGCCCAAATTTGAACTTAGTGCATTTCAGGCAAATTTCTTAAAAAATCTTCTTCTCCAGATCCAGCAGGCAGAATCTTTTGATATTTGGTATGCAACATTGTGGGGTGGATCTGATTCAAGTTTGTTCAAATCGGCTCCCTAGATTCATATTTGGGCTCACTATAGAAGCTCGAATTCGAACTTAGTACATTTCAGGCAAATTTCTTAAAAAATCTTCTTCTCCAGATCCTGCAGGCAGAATCTTTTCATGTTTGGTATGCAACATTGTGGGGTGGATCTGATGCAAATTTGTTCAAATCGGCTCCCTAGATTCATATTTGGGCTCACTATAGAAGCTCGAATTTGAACTTACTGCATTTCAGGCAAATTTCTTAAAAAATCTTCTTCTCCAGATCCAGCAGGCAAAATCTTTTCATATTTGGTATGCAACATTGTGGGGTGGATCTGATTCAAGTTTGTTCAAATCGGCTCCCTAGATTCATATTTGGGCTCACTATAGAAGCTCGAATTCGAACGTAGTGCATTTCAGGCATATTTCTTAAAAAATCTTCTTTTCCAGATCCAGCAGGCAGAATCTTTTGATATTTGGTAGGGACATTGTGGGGGGGGGGGGGGGGGGGGGGGGCAGGGGGGGGGGGATCTGATTCAAGTTTGTTCAAATTGGCCCCCCTGGATTCATATTTGGGCTCACTATAGAAGCCCGAATTCGAACTTAGTGCATTTCAGACAAATTTCTTCAAAAATCTTTTTCTCCAGATCCCGCAGGCAGAATCTTTTGATATTTGATATGCAACATTGTGGGGTGGATCTGATTCAAGTTTGTTCAAATCGGCTTCCTAGATTCATATGTGGGCTCACTATAGGAGCTCGAATTCAAACTCAGTGCATTTCACACAAATTTCTTAAAAAATGTTCTTCTCCAGATCCAGCAGGCAGAATCTTTTCATATTTGGTAAGCAACATTGTGGGGTGGATCTGATTCAGGTTTGTTCAAATCGGCCCTCTGGGTTTATATTTGGGCTCAGTATAGGATCCCAAATTTGAACTTAGTGCATTTCAGGCAAATTTCTTAAAAAATCTTCTTCTCCAGATCCAGCAGGCAGAATCTTTTGATATTTGGTATGCAACATTGTGGGGTGGATCTGATGCAAATTTGTTCAAATCGGCTTCCTAGATTCATATTTGGGCTCACTATAGAAGCTTGAATTCGAACTCAGTGCATTTCAGGCAAATTTCTTAAAAAATCTTCTTCTACAGATCCAGCAGGCAGAATCTTTTCATATTTGGTAAGCAACATTGTGGGGTTGATATGATTAAAGTTTGTTCAAATCGGCCCCCTGGGTTTATATTTGGGCTCAGTATAGGATCCCAAATTTGAACTTAGTGCATTTCAGGCAAATTTCTTAAAAAATCTTCTTCTCCAGATCCAGCAGGCAAAATCTTTTGATATTTGGTATGCAACATTGTGGGGTGGATCTGATGCAAATTTGTTCAAATCGGCTTCCTAGATTCATATTTGGGCTCACTATAGAAGCTCGAATTCGAACTTACTGCATTTCAGGCAAATTTCTTAAAAAATCTTCTTCTCCAGATCCAGCAGGCAGAATCTTTTCATATTTGGTATGCAACATTGTGGGGTGGATCTGATTCAAGTTTGTTCAAATCGGCTCCCTAGATTCATATTTGGGCTCACTATAGAAGCTCGAATTCGAACGTAGTGCATTTCAGGCATATTTCTTAAAAATCTTCTTCTCCAGATCCAGCAGGCAGAATCTTTTGATATTTGGTAGGGACATTGTGGGGGGGGGGGGGGGGGGGGGGGGGGGGGGATCTGATTCAAGTTTGTTCAAATTGGCCCCCCTGGATTCATATTTGGGCTCACTATAGAAGTCCGAATTCGAACTTAGTGCATTTCAGGCAAATTTCTTCAAAAATCTTTTTCTCCAGATCCCGCAGGCAGAATCTTTTGATATTTGATATGCAACATTGTGGGGTGGATCTGATTCAAGTTTGTTCAAATCGGCTTCCTAGATTCATATGTGGGCTCACTATAGGAGCTCGAATTCAAACTCAGTGCATTTCACACAAATTTCTTAAAAAATGTTCTTCTACAGATCCAGCAGGCAGAATCTTTTCATATTTGGTAAGCAACATTGTGGGGTGGATCTGATTCAGGTTTGTTCAAATCGGCCCTCTGGGTTTATATTTGGGCTCAGTATAGGATCCCAAATTTGAACTTAGTGCATTTCAGGCAAATTTCTTAAAAAATCTTCTTCTCCAGATCCAGCAGGCAGAATCTTTTGATATTTGATATGCAACATTGTGGGGTGGATCTGATTCAAGTTTGTTCAAAGCGGCTTCCTAGATACATATGTGGGCTTACTATAGGAGCTCGAATTCAAACTTAGTGCATTTCACACAAATTTCTTAAAAAATCTTCTTCTCCAGATCCAGCAGGCAGAATCTTTTCATATTTGGTAAGCAACATTGTGGGGTGGATCTGATTAACGTTTGTTCAAATCGGCCCCCTGGGTTTATATTTGGGCTCAGTATAGGAGCCCAAATTTGAACTTAGTGCATTTCAGGCAAATACCTTAAAAAAATCTTCTTCTCCAGATCCAGCAGGCAGAATCTTTTGATATTTGGTATGCAACATTGTGGGGTGGATCTGATGCAAATTTGTTCAAATCGGCTTCCTAGATTCATATTTGGGCTCACTATAGAAGCTTGAATTCGAACTTAGTGCATTTCAGGCAAATTTCTTAAAAAATCTTCTTCTCCAGATCCAGCAGGCAGAATCTTTTCATATTTGGTAAGCAACATTGTGGTGTGGATCTGATTCAAGTTTGTTCAAATCGCCCCCCTGGGTTTATATTTGGGCTCAGTATAGGAGCCCAAATTTGAACTTAGTGCATTTCAGGCAAATTTCTTAAAAAATCTTCTTCTCCAGATCCAGCAGGCAGAATCTTTTGATATTTGGTATGCAACATTGTGGGGTGGATCTGATGCAAATTTGTTCAAATCGGCTTCCTAGATTCATATTTGGGCTCACTATAGAAGCTTGAATTCGAACTTGATGCATTTCAGGCAAATTTCTTAAAAAATCTTCTTCTCCAGATCCAGCAGGCAGAATCTTTTCATATTTGGTAAGCAACATTGTGGTGTGGATCTGATTCAAGTTTGTTCAAATCGCCCCCCTGGGTTTATATTTGGGCTCAGTATAGGAGCCCAAATTTGAACTTAGTGCATTTCAGGCAAATTTCTTAAAAAATCTTCTTCTCCAGATCCAGCAGGCAGAATCTTTTGATATTTGGTATGCAACATTGTGGGGTGGATCTGATGCAAATTGTACAAATCGGCTTCCTAGATTCATATTTGGGCTCACTATAGAAGCTTGAATTCGAACTCAGTATGCATTTCAGGCAAATTTCTTAAAAAATCTTCTTCTCCAGATCCAGCAGGCAGAATCTTTTGATATTTGATATGCAACATTGTGGGGTGGATCTGATTCAAGTTTGTTCAAATCGGCTTCCTAGATTCATATTTGGGCTCACTATAGAAGCTCGAATTCGAACGTAGTGCATTTCAGGCATATTTCTTAAAAAATCTTCTTCTCCAGATCCAGCTTGCAGAATCTTTTGATATTTGGTAGGGACATTGTGGGGTGGGGGTGGAGGGGGTGGGGGGGGGAGGGGGATCTGATTCAAGTTTGTTCAAATCGGCCCCCCTGGGTTTATATTTGGGCTCAGTATAGGAGCCCAAATTTGAACTTAGTGCATTTCAGGCAAATTTCTTAAAAAATATTCTTCTCCAGATCCAGCAGGCAGATTCTTTTGATATTTGGTATGCAGCATTGTGGGGTGGATCTGATTCAAGTTTGTTCAAATCGGCTCCCCTGGGTTTATATTTGGGCTCAGTATAGGAGCCCAAATTTGAACTTAGTGCATTTCACGCAAATTTCTTAAAAAATATTCTTCTCCATATCCAGCAGGAAGAATCTTTTGATATTTGATATGCAACATTGTGGGGTGGATCTGATTCAAATTTGTTCAAATCGGCTCCCTAGATTCATATTTGGGTTCACTATAGAAGCTCGAATTCGAACTTAGTGCATTTCAGGCAAATTTCTTAAAAAATCTTCTTCTCCAGATCCAGCAGGCATAATCTTTTCATATTTGGTAAGCAACATTGTGGGGTGGATCTGATTCAAGTTTGTTCAAATCGGCTCCCCTGGGTTTATATTTGGGCTCAGTATAGGAGCCCAAATTTGAACTTAATGCATTTCAGACAAATTTCTTAAAAAATCTTCTTCTCCAGATCCAGCGGGCAGAATCTTTTGATATTTGGTATGCAACATTGTGGGGTGGATCTGATGCAAATTTGTTCAAATCGGCTTCCTAGATTCATATTTGGGCTCACTATAGAAGCTTGAATTCGAACTTAGTGCATTTCAGGCAAATTTCTTAAAAAATTTTCTTCTCCAGATCCAGCAGGCAGAATCTTTTGATATTTGGTATGCAACATTGTGGGGTGGATCTGATTCAAGTTTGTTCAAATCGGCTTCCTAGATTCATATTTGGGCTCACTATAGAAGCTCGAATTCGAACTTAGTACATTTCAGGCAAATTTCTTAAAAAATCTTCTTCTCCAGATCCTGCAGGCAGAATCTTTTCATATTTGGTAAGCAACATTGTGGTGTGGATCTGATTCAAGTTTGTTCAAATCGGCCCCCCTGGGTTTATATTTGGGCTCAGTATAGGAGCCCAAATTTGAACTTAGTGCATTTCAGGCAAATTTCTTAAAAAATATTCTTCTCCAGATCCAGCAGGCAGAATCTTTTGATATTTGGTATGCAACATTGTGGGGTGGATCTGATTCAAGTTTGTTCAAATCGGCTCCCCTGGGTTTATATTTGGGCTCAGTATAGGAGCCCAAATTTGAACTTAGTGCATTTCACGCAAATTTCTTACAAAATATTCTTCTCCAGATCCAGCAGGAAGAATCTTTTGATATTTGGTATGCAACATTGTGGGGTGGATCTGATTCAAATTTGTTCAAATCGGCTCCCTAGATTCATATTTGGGTTCACTATAGAAGCTCGAATTCGAACTTAGTGCATTTCAGGCAAATTTCTTAAAAAATCTTCTTCTCCACATCCAGCAGGCAGAATCTTTTCATATTTGGTAAGCAACATTGTGGGGTGGATCTGATTCAAGTTTGTTCAAATCGGCCCCCCTGGGTTCATATTTGGGCTCAGTATAGGAGCCCAAATTTGAACTTAGTGCATTTCAGACAAATTTTTAAAAAAAATATTCTTCTCCAGATCCAGCGGGCAAAATCTTTTAATATTTGGTATGCAACATTGTGGGGTGGATCTGATTCAAGTTTGTTCAAATTGGCCCCCCTGGGTTTATATTTGGGCTCAGTATAGGAGCCCAAATTTGAACTTAGTGCATTTCAGACAAATTTCTTAAAAAATCTTCTTCTCCAGATCCAGCGGGCAGAATCTTTTGATATTTGGTATGCAACATTGTGGGGTGGATCTGATGCAAATTTGTTCAAATCGGCTTCCTAGATTCATATTTGGGCTCACTATAGAAGCTCGAATTTGAACTTAGTGCATTTCAGGCAAATTTCTTAAAAAATCTTCTTCTCCAGATCCAGCAGGCAGAATCTTTTGATATTTGGTATGCAACATTGTGGGGTGGATCTGATGCAAATTGTTCAAATCGGCTTCCTAGATTCATATTTGGGCTCACTATAGAAGCTTGAATTCGAACTCAGTATGCATTTCAGGCAAATTTCTTAAAAAATCTTCTTCTCCAGATCCAGCAGGCAGAATCTTTTGATATTTGGTATGCTACATTGTGGGGTGGATCTGATTCAAGTTTGTTCAAATCGGCTCCCTAGATTCATATTTGGGCTCACTATAGAAGCTCGAATTCGAACGTAGTGCATTTCGGGCATATTTCTTAAAAAATCTTCTTCTCCAGATCCAGCTGGCAGAATCTTTTGATATTTGGTAGGGACATTGTGGGGTGGGATGGGGGTGGGGAGGGGGGTGGGGGGAGGGGGATCTGATTCAAGTTTGTTCAAATCGGCCCCCCTGGGTTTATATTTGGGCTCAGTATAGGAGCCCAAATTTGAACTTAGTGCATTTCAGGCAAATTTCTTAAAAAATATTCTTCTCCAGATCCAGCAGGCAGAATCTTTTGATATTTGGTATGCAACATTGTGGGGTGGATCTGATTCAAGTTTGTTCAAATCGGCTCCCCTGGGTTTATATTTGGGCTCAGTATAGGAGCCCAAATTTGAACTTAATGCATTTCAGACAAATTTCTTAAAAAATCTTCTTCTCCAGATCCAGCGGGCAGAATCTTTTGATATTTGGTATGCAACATGGTGGGGTGGATCTGATGCAAATTTGTTCAAATCGGCTTCCTAGATTCATATTTGGGCTCACTATAGAAGCTCGAATTTGAACTTAGTGCATTTCAGGCAAATTTCTTAAAAAATCTTGTTCTCCAGATCCAGCAGGCAGAATCTTTTGATATTTGGTATGCAACATTGTGGGGTGGATCTGATTCAAGTTTGTTCAAATCGGCTTCCTAGATTCATATTTGGGCTCACTATAGAAGCTCGAATTCGAACTTAGTACATTTCAGGCAAATTTCTTAAAAAATCTTCTTCTCCAGATCCTGCAGGCAGAATCTTTTCATATTTGGTAAGCAACATTGTGGGGTGGATCTGATTCAAGTTTGTTCAAATCGGCCCCCCTGGGTTTATATTTGGGCTCAGTATAGGAGCCCAAATTTGAACTTAGTGCATTTCAGGCAAATTTCTTAAAAAATATTCTTCTCCAGATCCAGCAGGCAGAATCTTTTGATATTTGGTATGCAACATTGTGGGGTGGATCTGATTCAAGTTTGTTCAAATCGGCTCCCCTGGGTTTATATTTGGGCTCAGTATAGGAGCCCAAATTTGAACTTGGTGCATTTCACGCAAATTTCTTAAAAAATATTCTTCTCCAGATCCAGCAGGAAGAATCTTTTGATATTTGGTATGCAACATTGTGGGGTGGATCTGATTCAAATTTGTTCAAATCGGCTCCCTAGATTCCTATTTGGGTTCACTATAGAAGCTCGAATTCGAACTTAGTGCATTTCAGGCAAATATCTTAAAAAATCTTCTTCTCCACATCCAGCAGGCAGAATCTTTTCATATTTGGTAAGCAACATTGTGGGGTGGATCTGATTCAAGTTTGTTCAAATCGGCCCCCCTGGGTTCATATTTGGGCTCAGTATAGGAGCCCAAATTTGAACTTAGTGCATTTCAGACAAATTTCTTAAAAAAATATTCTTCTCCAGATGCAGCAGGCAAAATCTTTTAATATTTGGTATGCAACATTGTGGGGTGGATCTGATTCAAGTTTGTTCAAATCGGCCCCCCTGGGTTTATATTTGGGCTCAGTATAGGAGCCCAAATTTGAACTTAGTGCATTTCAGGCAAATTTCTTAAAAAATATTCTTCTCCAGATCCAGCAGGCAGAATCTTTTGATATTTGGTATGCAACATTGTGGGGTGGATCTGATTCAAGTTTGTTCAAATCGGCCCCCCTGGGTTTATATTTGGACTCAGTATAGGAGCCCAAATTTGAACTTAGTGCATTTCAGGCAAATTCCTTTGAAAATCTTCTTCTCAAGATCCAGCAGGCAGAATCTTTTGATATTGGGTATGCACCATGCTTAGGGGGTGAGATTCAAGTTTGTTCAAGCCAAGTTCCTGGGTTCATATTTGGGCTCAATGTGGTAGCCCGAATTATAACTTAGTTCAAAATGAGGAATTTTCTTTAAAAATCTTCTTCATATCCAGCAGTCGGAATGTTTTGATATTTGGAATGCAGCATCCTTAGGGGAGTGATATTTAAGTTTGTTCAAGCCATGTCCCTAGGTCCATATTTGGACTCACTGTGGGAGCTCGAATTGTAACTTAGTTCAAAATGAGGAATTTTCTTTAAAAATCTTCTTTTTCAGATCCAGCAGTCGGAATGTTTTGATATTTGGTGTGCAGCATCCTTAGGGGGGTGAGATTCAAGTTTGTTAAAACCAAGTCCCTGGGTTCATATATGGGCTCCCTGTGGGAATCTTTGGATATTTGTTATAAGCTTTTCTTAGGAGGAGCAGATGCAACTTGTTGAAATCAATTGTCTGGGTTGATATTTAGGCTACCATGTCAGGTGAGCGCCCTCAGGCCCCTTGGGGCCTCTTGTTATCATTTGTGAGAATCGATTCTGATTCTCATATGAATTTTTTGTCCTGAAATGAGAGTCTTCTATGTGATTTAGATCTCCGTGAATTACATTACCAGTGAAAATAACTTGTTGGATATATAAGTACAAGAAGTTTCTCTCTTTTCTTACACAGCATTGCCCTGTTAAATGAATAGCCACTTTGAGAGTGAAAATTAAGATGAGTATTCATTTAACAGGAATTTGGTCATTGTCTTGTATTTAGGGATAAACTGAGCATTATTGTTTGTATCTTTTTAAAAGAGCTCTATGATTAGTTAGTTAGTTATTGGAGTTTAACAACACTTTCAACAGCCAGGGTCTCCTCCTGCCAGTCAGTTTTATAAGTCGAGGAAGCCAGAGTACCCAGAGAGAACCACTGAGCAGTGACAAGCAACTGTCAGACTCCCCAACATACCGGTACTAACGCCACACAAGCAGGGTTAGCATTGGTTGAAGACAAGTGCACTGTCGATGTGCCTTAGTACACAGCACAACCATGCCCCCATGTGGGCAATTATGATGAAATGATGAAATGCCTTGCCAAAGGACACAACACAGTTACCCCTGGCGGGGAAGCTCTATGATTATAAAATTTCAGGATCAACTAAAATATATATAGCTTGTGACCCCTTATTGGAATGAACTTGAGGTTCAGTTAGATATATCATAAGCTATGTATTTTAGACAAATATTGAAAAAAAATAATAAAATTTGAATGTAAATTTTTTGGTAAATAGAGCTCTTAGCTGTGCTGGTACAAATCATAAGATTTCACCAGTGGAATCCGAGTTCAACTCAGTCTGCTAAATGAAACTTAGCATGTGCTTCCTGTAACTTTTTCAAAATATTTGAGTTTTTATGTGGACAGAAACTCACCTCTTCAAGTATTTTGCTTGTAATCCACTCTCCACATACTAGGGCAAGAACTTGATTTGAAACAGGTTAAAGAAAAAAATAACTTTTTGCTTTGTTTGTTTGTTTATTGGGATTTCACAACACTTAATTTCAACAGTCAGGGTAATATCTTGTTGGAAACTTTTGCATTGAATTACTGAAGAATAAGAAAGTATAATGACAAACTTTGGTTTGAGTAATTATTACTCATAAGAAATTTAACTCTTGGAAGACAGGAGTCGAGTTTTCTTGCCTGTTATGTAATACAGCAGGTAATCTGGCTGTGACGGTTCGGCTATCTTTGGGCTGGGTGAGATTTAAACACTGAGCAGGTGCTTCTAGTCAAGTGTCGTCTGCCTGAATAGGCAGACGACACTTGACTAGAAGCACCTGCTTTACTGTAAGTTTTTCGCGGTTTGTCATGTTCAATAAATTCATTCTGATTCCCCAGCTTCTAAGAGTTAACATGACTATAAATCTACAATATTTTATCTTGCATAAGGAAAATAAATTCTTTTTTGCTTACAAAACAGCTCTTGTCCCCCTTACTGGCACAGGCTTGTTAACCCTTTGGCCTGGAGATTTTAATACATATTTGCTACACTTTAAAGTGAATATCTTCTGACTTTGCACTTGTTTCTTGGCTTGTCTTGGCTGCCTATATAGACAGCCAAGACTTGCCAAGAAACAACTGTCAAGATACTTGGAATGTAATTTTTGAGTTTACTCAGAGATTACATGTTGGAGAACCTGTTCTGTAATGAGAATGTAACTTTTGAGTTTACTTACAGGTTACATTCTGGAGTACCTGTTCTGTTATGAGAATGTAACTTAAGAGTTTACTTAGAGGTTACATGCTGGAGTACCTGTTCTGTTATGAGAATGTAACTTAAGAGTTTGCTTAGAGGTTACATGCTGGAGTACCTATTCTGTAATGAGAATGTAACTTTTGAGTTTACTCAGAGATTACATGGTGGAGTACCTGTTCTGTTATGAGAATGTAACTTTAGAGTTTACTTAGAGGTTACATGCTGGAGTACGGTACCTGTTCTGTTAGGCCGGGGAAAAATAATTAATTTGTTCAGGTAACATGCTGAAAAAAAATAGGGTCGGTCGGTCGGGATTTTTTTTTTTTTTTTCACAATTATTTTTTACAATGAATGCCTTTCAAGTGTCTTAGAAATCAACCTGTATATCCCTATATATCCCTCATGTCCTATTTGTTTGGTTATTTTATACGATTTGCATCAGTAAATAAAACTATAAACCATTTTTCTATGCGTTTTCATTTCTTAAATTGAAACCCGTAACGAGACTCCAGAATTCGAAGATCGCGGCTACGTACGATTGTTCCATTGTTTCTTTGTCAGGTCAAGAACGTGATCACACTTTGCGGTCATGTTTTAGGTGTGGAAGATGGAGAGAATTTAGGTGTGAAAATAAAATTCCACGCCCTTTCAGAGCCGAACAAACATGTCGGTCAAGCTATATCGCAGTTCTTGGGGAAAATGGGCTATATTGCGAGTCAGGGGGAGAGGGAGGTCACTTGCGAACTGTAAAAAACTGCATGGTTTGACAAACGACCCTGCCAGCGTGCAGCGTGCTAGTTGATTCTATATCGGGCCGATGTTGGTGCAACAGAAATCCTGTCATACCGACATCGGTCCAATATGGAATTAAGTAGAATGCTATGTGAGGATATAGTTTATGTTCACATTGGACTCTTTTCGCCGAGTTGTGAGTCGTTTCATCGGGTAACGCCATTTTTACGCCCGGTTTTGTGTCGATTGGAAAGCATGAATGTTTAGAAACTCCAGACAATTATCCCTCCCAATTGACGCAAAACACAAAGCAGACTACATATACTCAGAGTTGGAAACTGTTCTTAAAAATTGCTGTTTCCCTCTGTGTTCGCACTTTTCTGTGTGAATTGCGACAACGCTTGTAGCCGACATTTTGATATAAACACGCGTTCTGAAACTTGTTGCTATGAGCGTCATCGGTCGACGTGCACGCGCCCTTTAACATGAGAAACGTTCCAGGGACAGTCGTACCACGCAAAGTTGGTGCTATTATTTCGTTAGGCGATAGCGATTTCATTATTTTTTCTTTTTCTTAAAATTTTTTTTTTCTGTGCAAGGTAAAAAATATTTAGGGTCGGCGGCAAAAATAGGGTCGGTCGGGTTACCTGAACAAATTAATTATTTTTCCCCGGCCTTATGAGAATGTAACTTTAGAGTTTACTGAGAGGTTATATGCTGGAGTACCTGTTCTGTTACGAGAATGTAACATTAGAGTTTACTTAGAGGTTAGGAGTACCTGTTCTGTTATGAAAATGTAACTTTTGACTTTACTTAGAGGTTACCTGCGGGAGTACAGAACAAAGTGTTCAAAGTCAGAATTAGGTCTTTAGTAAATTCACGAGACATCAAAATTTGTTATTTTGATTATTATTTTTCTCAAATTTTTAAACAAAACTATGTCATGTGACCTCCCTCATTGGATTGAGCTTGATGAGTATGTTCCAATGAAGGGTCACATGATATGGTTTTGTGGAAATTTTTTGAAAAAATAACTGTTTTCCAACTGGTCATTTTGTGAATTATGCAGACAGATATGGCTGATTTGTTAGGTAAAGGGTTAAGATTGGTTCCAGAGGCTCATAAACTAGGTGTTTAAAAACAGAAGTGTTAAAATCAACAAAAGTATTTTAACAAAACTGGAAGTATTTGACAATATTTGTTTGATAAGGCCTAAAAAAGTTTAAAATCTGTTTCTAAAGCTCTCCCGCGTGGTCCTTTTGGCTGCCGCATGCTGCTCTCTTTTTATAATTAATGCAAACTTAAAAAAATAAAAATTAAATAGTTTGTGTCTGATCTTTTACCCAAGTTAAATTGATAAACATTGATAAATTTGTTCCTTGAGAGCAATAAGGCTAAAGCCTTCTTGTACTCAAGGGACGAAATACACCACCACCCATGCTTTTCTGTAGATTATGAGGCCTAAAACGAACCAAGAACATGAACTTTTGATGGCAAAGAAATAATAACAAAAATACAAATTTTACATATGTGGCCTCAGAAACAGAAGATCTACTTTGTAGGGCCTAAAGGAATAATCAGAATCTTCTTTAACCCATAAAAGCATGCACTGGTAAAATGTAGGAAACTATTATCACGTTATATGTAACAAGAACTCATATTTGCAGCCAGATAGTCTATTCAGCCAGCACTGGAAAAAGTCATATTCAGTTACATTCAGGATTACATAACAACTAAATATTGGATTATACAGTGGTGATAAGGTGAATTTGTGTAAAGAATTTGATACTGTGATACTTATTCTAAGTTCAGAAGTGCAATTTCCAATCATAGACTTCTTGGAATAGACAGAAACCACAACTGTTTGCAAAGTCTTGCTAGTTAATTGTTATGGATACATAGAATTCCATATGTTTTTTGCTCTACATTCAACTGTTGCTTCTGACCAGGTAAGGTTTTAGATTTTTTCTTATAATCATAATTTTATTTCCATGATAGAAATAGGGCTCCATGATCAGAAACAGCCTATGTAAATGCTTCCCACAATACATTTGTACAATTGATGTAACTAGTGTAGTGCAAGTGAAAAAAAGAAACAACACATAGTATTAAAGACTTGTGTTGGACATCCATCATAACATCATTATTCAGGATGTTTGTGTTGTTTCCTGAAATATTATGCAGTACACTCTGGGTACTTTCAAACAGTACGTACACAGTTACTCTGACCCGCCACTATACAAGATGAAATGGATAATACAACACAGGGGAAAACTCTGGCTTCTTCCAACCATTAATCATAATGTCTCATTCGAAAATGTTTCGTGTCGATAATTTGTAACAGGGGCTTTGGAACATTTCATTTTAGAATGGCCTAAATATTTGCCAAGAAGAATACGATTTCTTGAAAACCTAATGGAAGATTGGGATGGGAGCAAGAGAGATAAGTGGATGAGGGATGATATGAGGGAAAGGGTCAATATCATAGTTGGGGCGATTGAGAAAGCACCAGTGGGGGAAATAATAAAAAGATTTGTGTCAGAATGAATAGAACAGACAGTAGGGGTGGGTGGTGGGGTGGGGGTGTAACTAGGTGGGTGGCAGGATTGATGTATGCATTCTTGTTAGAGGACCGCAGCAAATCAGCAAAGAATTATTATTATTATTGACAATATTATGCCACAGAGTTATTCTAGGTGGAAGTCACTATCAAAGAAAAATGTCATAGAGAACACTAAGTAGGGTTGCTTCTGTTTCAGGACAGTGTCGTACCTCAAGTAGCAATAGCAGCTGCTGTAGCAGCAAAATGTGGCTTTAAATTACTTCCTTAACCACTTTACTCTCCCCTTCTTTCTCCCATCTGATGTCAGTCTTTTTCCAAACCTCAAATCACACTTGCAAGGGAAACGTTTTGCTTCTGACACTGGGGTCATTGGTGATGTGGAGGCCTTCTTTGGGGGTTAAAAAGTGTACAGAAGTCTTGGGAGATTATATTGAAAAGTAACTTGGAAAATATTTTGATTCAGCAGGACTAGCTTTGAGGCCACAAACTATTTGATTCACCCTCCTAGCTCTCACCTCTTGGTAAAATTGTACTTGGGACTGGTGCCTACCACTTCATCTCTGAGGATAATAGAGGAACTACTAGAAATCTCATGAAATAAATGCTAGTTCATAAATTAATGTTGCCATAATTGGCATGTGACAAATTTGGCAACTGAATTTCATCTCTATTCTACTTAAGTCCATAATCTCCCCAGAATTCCCCCCCCCCCCCCCTCCCCGCCTCAAATCTTTTGACACCGTGGGAATTAGTGGAATTGTTTGAATAAACTTAATGAGATACTACTTTTGGTACTCTCACACCTGTTATAGAACAAGTTGGGTCAACTTAAGATTCAGATTATTATACTTTTGAAAGGACTATTTCCTTGGAAAAGTGTGTTACTTGTGTTTTATAATTTAGCTACAGTTACAGCAAATATTTACTTAAAGCTATCAGTGCAGTGCTGAAACTCCAAACAGCAAGTAAGCATCCTCTCTGGATTTTCAAAAAAATTCATCCTTTGTTTATATCATTATGAATAATGCTTGTTGTGTTTGCTTTCATTTTCTCAACTGAGCATCACTGACTCTTTGGGCCTTTCTCAATTCCTGTAGTGAAACATACTGATTAAGAATTGAATTTTTGCAATGGTGTAGCCTTGTTTCGCACTGACATTCATTTGAAAACTGTTGGTTACGCCACCTGGAAGTTTGACCCAAAAATTAACCTCCCCGTACATGTCATGAATTATTTGGAGAAATTTACCCCAAGCCATATTTCTGTATTTTCGAAAACATCCCACTTCTCCATATGGTGTCAAAGGCCTTATGTAGGTCGACAAAGATTGCATATAATTTTTTACCCTGATTGGTATATACATCAACTGAATGCTTAAGAGAAAAAATATGATCAGTTGTCCTGCACTTTGGGGTGAAGCCGATCTGACAAGGGTTAATGATGTTGTTCCTCTCCAAATATTCAACCAGTCTGTTATTCAACACTTTGCAAAAGAATTTACAACTTGATATTGCGATACCCCAAAAGTTTGACGTATCGTCTGCTGGGCCACTTTTGTGTAAAGCTTTTTTTGCACTCATATGCCAAGATTTGACAAAGTATGGTCAAATCTTGGTGTATGACTGAAAGATTTGACCATGCTTTGTGGAAATATTGATAGGTTCCTCTGTCATCCTTGCTATGCTACTCTCTAAAACACTCCGATTACTCAGATTTGAAGAATTGTCATGAAGATGGATCACGTGTGAGGTCCTGTGTTGACTGTTGTGCACAGACGTGTTTAGAGCCACCAACTTTTTTTTCAAATTATCATCACTTGTTACAAAATCAGTGCCCATAGAAATATTTTCACACCTTGGCCTGTCTGGCAACAGACTGGGCCTTGTGATGTCTGAATTATCTGGGGCTGCCTGGGTGATGTCAGTGCCCCTTGGTATGGAACTAAGCTTATCCTCAGAGTAAGTGCTGCCATGAATCGAGGTAACAATTTCCTTTTAGATCGGAAACTCATTCTGACATCACAATGCGTAGAAAATTTCCCTGCACAGTTACTAGGTGAGTATGTATAAATAATTGGATGGTGAAGAGTATATTACTCACAGAATCCTTTATATGAATGTTGATACTGGAAATTTCACTTTCATTTTCATTATCTGGTTTGTCTAACCACTCACATTTAAAATGTCATTATTGCCAATTTGTATGAAGTACCTTATGCAGAGAGCACAGATCCAAGCTAAAACATTGTCTTTACCATTTTTCAGTCGGAAGGAAACCATTTTCGCTGCCAGGAGATAAAGATCCCCAAAAAATTTCTTCCACTAGCACATTTTTAGCTTAACTTGACATAGTCAAGATAAGCTATTGCCATCTTCCGTGTGGAAGTCTGAAAGTCTGTGAGTCTGTTCACATTTTCCTTTAGCACGGGCTACACCCTGCAGTTCTTGCCTGATCGTCACGAAATTTCATATACAGGTTTGGGGTCATGTCTAGATGAGAACATCCCCTTTTGGTCGCGATCGGTCAACCGATAGGGCTGCCTGGGCCCAAAACCCGAAAACCATTAGCACAATCTACAGGTCGTATTTATGAAGGGATTTCATTGTAACTTGGTAGGATGCCTCTGTATAATGCCTAGATGAGAACGTCCCCTTTTGGGCATGATCTGTCAACTGTGATGGCTGCCCAAGCCCGAAACCCAAAAACTTGTAGCACAGTCTGCAGGTCATGTTTAAAATGGAGGGATTTCATTGTAACTTGGTACGAAGACTCCTTATGATGTCTAGATGAGAATTTCCCCATTTGGGCGTGATCTGCCAACCGTGTCGACTGCCCGAGCCCAAAACCCGAAAACCTTTAGCACAGTCTACAGGTCATATGGTCATATTTATTGAAGAATTTCATTGTAACTTCATATAACGTCTAGATGAGAAAGTCCCCTTTTGGTCCTGATTGGGCAACTGTGACGGCTACAGGGGCCCAAAGCCTGAAAACCTTTAGCACAGTCTACAGGTCATATTTATGAAGGGATTTCATTGTAACTTGGTAGGAGACTCCAAATAATGTCTAGATGAGAACATCCCATTTTGATTGCGATCATTCAGCCTTGATGGGTGCCCGAGCCCAAAAACCTTTAGCACAGGCAAAAGGTCATATTTATGGAAGGATTTCATTGTAACCTGTTAGGTTGACTCCATATAATGCCTAGATGATGACATCCCCTTTTGGTCGTGATTAGTCAACTGTGATGGCTACAGGTGCCCAAAGCCCGAAAACCTTGAGCATAGTCTACACGTCATATTTATAAAGGGATTTCAGTGTAACTTCGTAGGATCACTCCAGATGATGCCCAGATGAGATTGTCCCTTTTAGTTGCAATCATTCAACCATGATGGCTGCCCGAGCTCGAAGCCTGAAAACCTTTATCACAGTCTACAGGTCATATTTATGAAGGGATTTCATTGCAACTTGGTAGGTTGACTTCATATAATGTCTAGATAAGAATGTCCCCTTTTGGACATGATTGGGCAACTGTGACGGCTACAGGGGCCCGAAGCCCGATACCTTTTAGAACAGTCTACAGGTCATAATTATGAAGGGATTTTATTGTAGCTTGGTAGGATGACTCCAAATAATGTCTAGATGAGAACATCCCCTTTTGGTCGTGATCATTCAGCCTAATTAATGGCTGCCCGTGTCCAAAGACCTTTAGCATAGTCTATATGTTGTATTTATGGAAGGATTTCATTGTAACTTGTTAGGTTGTCTCCATATAATGCCAAGATGACGACATCCCTTTTTGGTCGTGATTGGTCAACTGTGATGGGTACAGGTGCCCGAAGCCCGAAAATCTTGAGCACAGTCTACAGGTCATATTTATGAAGGGATCTCATTGTAACTTCGTAGGATCACTCCAGATGATGCCCAGATGAAAATGTCCCCTTTTGGTTGTGATCATTCAACCATTATGGCTGCCCGAGCCTGAAGCCTGAATACCTTTAGCACAGTCTATAGGTCATATTTATGAAGGGATTTCATTGTAACTTGGTAGGTTTGACTTCATATAATGTCTAGATGAGAACGTCCCCTTTTGGACATGATTGGGCAACTGTGACAGCTACAGAGGCCCGAAGCCCGAAAACCTTTAGAACCGTCTACAGGTCATAATTATGAAGGGATTTCATTGTAGCTTGGCAGGATGACTCCAAATAATGTCTAGATGAGAACGTCCCCTTTTGGTCACGTTCATTCAGCCTTGATGGCTGCCCGAGCCAAAAAACCTTTAGCATAGTCTGTAGGTTGTATTTATGGACGAATTTCATTGTAACTTGTTAGATTGACTCCATATAATGCCTAGATGATGACATCCCCTTTTGGCCGTGCTTGGTCAACTGTGATGGCTACAGGTGCCCAAAGCCCAAAAATCTTGAGCACAGTCTACAGGTCATATTTATGAAGGGATTTCATTGTAACTTCGTAGGATCACTCAAGATGATGGCCAGATGAGAATGTCCCCTTTTGGCTGCGATCCTTCAACCATGATGGCTGCCCGAGCCCGAAGCCCGAAAACCTTTATCACAGTCCTCAGTTCATATTTATGAAGGGATTTCATTGTAACTTGGTAGGTTGACTTCATATAATGTCTAGATGAGAACAGCCCCTTTTGGACACCATTAGGCAACTGTGATGGCTACAGGGGCCTGAAGCACGAAGACCTTTAGCACAGTCTACAGGTGATATTTATTAAGGGATTTCATTGTACCTTGGTAGGATGACTCCAAATAATGTCTAGTTGATAACGTCCCCTTTTGGTCGCGATCATTCAGCCTTGACGGCTGCCCGAGCCCAAAACCTTTAGCATAGTCTATAGGTCATATTTATGGAAGGATTTCATTGTAACCTGTTAATTTGACTCCATATAATGCCTAGATGATGACATCCCCTTTTGGTCGTGATTGGTCAACTGTGACGGCTTCAGGGGCCCAAAGCCCGAAAACCTTGAGCACAGTCTACAGGTCATATTTATGAAGGGATTTCATTGTAACTTCGTAGGATCACTCCAGATGATGTCTAGATGAGAATGTCGCCTTGTGGTTGCGATCATTCAACTGTGATGGCTGCCCGAGTCCAAAGCCCAAAAACCTTTAGCACAGTCTACAAGTCATATTTATTAAGGGATTTCATTGTAACTTGGTAGGTTGACTTCATATAATGTCTAGATGAGAACGTCCCCTTTCGATGCAATTGGGAAACTGATGGCTACAAGAGCCCGAAGCCGAAAACCTTTAGCACAGTCTACAGGCCATATTTATGAAGGGATTTCAATGTAACTTGATAGGATGACTCGTTTTGGAATAATTTCATTGTAACTTGGTAACTTTCATTGGTATACGTTAACTGTGAGGGCCACATACATTATCGGTGAGGTCATATTAACCCACCTCTCAGCTCTTTAGTACTTTGTACACCTCATATTATTTTTATCAAAAACATAGCATACGGGGAACAGAAATGAACATATTCCCAATTGTCTTATTTCATAATCCTTTCATAAACATTGAACATTATCCTTTTCATCAAACACAACACACAAGTTAAGCTACAGTGTCATTGACACTTTTATTTGCTTTTCCTGATAGCTTGCTCTTAGGCTTGTTGGTGATAGAGTATGAACGAAGGTGTTGCAGGGATTCATCGATATCTGAGTTGGATAGAAATTTCATGTTTAATAGTTTGTTCATAATCGAGTCGTCCGTCATCTTTGTTCCTTTGTCTTTTTAATGGAGAGTGCCTGTTAAACTGTGTTATAATTGCATTATAATCTTCCTTTTTGTAGAAGATTATATCTTTTTCTTGGATCCATTGGAATTGTAGGTTAGTCAAACTGCCCGAGTCTTTTTCAGGTTTTTTACTGCTATTTAGTTTACAAAAACATAGTAATTTGTCTAAGTGAAATGAAAGTCATTCTCTTGCTTATCATGTGACTTCTCATTGAAATAATCCTCCCTGTACCCCACTTGAGGATAAAAATAGTACTCGAATCCGAGCAGTGAACTATTGTTTAGCTATCATCCCCAAAATTCTAATTCTGACACTGCATAAAATTTCAAAACTGTCCAGCTCGTCTGGGAGACTTACAGTCACTCCTTGAAACTTAATATGTCTGATCTTCATGACAACCTCATTACAACAAGCTTAAGTTTAATGAGCACATTCCAACTGGGATGTTACACAACATGTTTGGGTAGAAGAATGAAAATTTGAAATGTTTTGGGACATCAACATCTCTTTGGGATTGCCGCATTGGGAAAGAAAGTGGTAGACTTTTAATACTAAATTTCTTCAGTATGTCAGTTTCATAGTGAATCCATTGGTATTCAAAACTCGACAGATTTGACTTGTAGAAATCTTTTTTTTATGTGCCCAATTTAAAAAAAGCACAAAAATATTACGTTAGCATTGTCTATGTAGTTGGCGTCCATCTTGCCATCTATCTTTCTCATATCCAAGACATAACCTTTCATTGGATGGTGATATCACAATGAAAGTGACACAACTTATGTACCACCACTAGAGGCGTTTTTACACCAAAAATACAGTTTTGTTTATGGCGATAGCAATATATACCCCATGAGACAGGTATATTTTCTCGCTGCATAAATGTAAAATACTCGATAGTGAGTACAAGTTCTGTTCGTAATCAAAGGTTATGACAAGAAACATGATTAAAAATATATTTCTGCCACAATGAGTCACAAATGATAATGATTTGGTCCTATTAATAATAATAATAATAATAATAATAATTTATTTAGCCTAAAATTCCATTAAGAATATGCTCTTTGGCTGTACATAATGCTGACATAGACATAAAACACACTAAAAGAAAACAAATATAAGAGAAACACAGAGAGTTATAAAAGATCAATAACAGCCTGGTGGAATAACAATGTTTTAATCTTTGATTGGAAAGTAGAAACTGAATTAGCCTGTTTAATATCATTGGGAAGTTGATTCCACAGTTTGAAAGCATATGGAAAATGCCCTATCACCAGCAGTATGCAGTTTGCCACTAGGCTGTTTCAAGCTTAGCATGCTGGATGACCAAAGTGCTCTAGAGGGTTGATAGAATTCAAGCAGGTCTGACAGATGAGTTGGGGCCAACCCGTTCAAGCATTTATAAACCAATAAAAGCACTTTAAAATCAATTCTTTGCTTAATAAGGGGCCAATGCAATCTAAAAAGAACAGGAGTGATATGGCATGATTTTACAGTTTTTGTAATGAGGCAGGCAGTGCAGTTCTGTACTCATTGGAGCTTGTCAATGTTACATTGCTTAGATCAATAAACCAAAGAATTGCAGTAGTCAAGACGAGTGGTTACAAATGCATGAACGAGTTGTTCCGACAACTGTTTATCAATAAGGCATCATATTTTGCTAATATATTGGAGATGGAAGAATGCTGATCGACAAATTTGGTTCACATGGTTGTCGAAAGTAAAACTGTTGTCAAAGAGACAACCCAAATTTCGAACTTGAGATGTCGAGTTTACTTTAGCTTCTCCTATGTGAATGTTAGAACAAGAGGATTTATAGAGCTGATTGGACGTTCCAATGTAAATTTCCTCAGTTTTCTCATCCTTAAGTTTGAGGAAATTACTTGACATCCATACCATTATATCTTTGGCACACTGTTCAATAACACTACAAGCATGATTTTCAGTGTTGGGACTGAAATGAATATTCAGCTGTGTATCATCTGCAAAGAAATGACATTTAAGATTATACTGATGAAGAATGTCGCTTAAGGGAAGAACATAAATCAGATATAAAATTGGCCCTAGTACAGAGCCTTGAGGCACGCCGTATAGTAATACAAACTTTTCAGACATTTCGCCGTGGATACAAACACTCTGTGTTCTGTTCTGTAGGTATGATGTGAGCCAATCAAGTGCTTTACCACTTATTTCCAATCTGCATTTCAATCAGTATATCGGGACAGAGTGGTTAGTAGTATCAAATGCTGCACTAAGGTCAAGCAAAACCAGGCATGAAACTATTTCCCCACACATGGATAGCTATAGATCATTCTGAACATGAAGGAGTGCTGTTTCCATACTATGGTTCGGTTTGTACGCAGACTGATACACTTCTGAGAGGCCAATTCTGGCTAAATGTGAATTCAGCTGAGAAGCCACAGCCCGCTCAATAACCTTTGATAGAATCGAGAGGTTAGAGACAGGGCGGTAGTTTTTCAGGATTTTGGGGTCAAGTGATGACTTTTTAAGTATCGGCATAACAACAGCAAGTTTCCCTTTTTTCTTGGAAGACTCCTGCTTGAAGTGATGTATTGACAATTTTAATTAAGGGTGGGATAAGGTCAGGGAGGCAAGAATTTAACAGTCAAATTGGAATAGTGTTGAGGCTGCACTGCTTCGATGGCGCTAGTTTAATGATCCACATTATCTTCTGAGCATCGACATACTCAAATTTTTTCAAAGCAACGATCTGACTAGGAACAGGTGAGTCTAAATCAAGGTTATGCATGTTTAGTTCGACATTGAATGCTTTTCTTATGGTTTCAATCTTATGGCAAAGTAAGCTAAAAGGCTGTCAGCAAGATCAACAGCCGAAGAGTGATCAGGGAGAGCAGACTGCTTTTTGTGATGCAAGAATATGTCTAGGACTGTAGACAAGACCTGTGGACGGTGTCTATTGTCAGAAATGAGGCCAATGATAAAATTACTCTTTGTGGAAGTTAATAAATTATTGACGTAGTTACGCTGATTGAGAAAATTTCTCTGAACACACAGTCTAGTCTGTCGCCATTGCTTTTCCAGTTTCTGCCTCAAAAGTTTGAAAGCTCTTATTTTATCTGCATACCAAGAAGTATTGAGGTGGATAACAATCGAGTTGCACTGTAATGGAGCATTATGTCAATTAGCTCTGAGAGGGCCAGATCAGAGTCATCCAACAGCTCATTGACAGACTCGGTATTGTGTGACGTCAGTGCGAATGAGAAGTTAAGAGAGGTGGCAAAGTTGGCAATGTCGATGTCATGAAATTTACGGTAAGAGACTTTTCGCTTCACTGGTGATTGGGTAGACTAAGATCACTGAAAATAGAAAAATGGTCTCATAGAGCAATGTCTGTGATCTCATTGTCCTGGATCAGACTCTCTTCAGAGCGGGTGATTGCCCATCTTTGTGGATAGCATTTACAATGTGTTGGGATAAATTCATGGAGCTCAAAAGATCGATGAATTTCAAGGCAGTGATGTTTCTTGTATCATCGACGTGAAAGTTAAAGTCACCGGCGATAATCAGTTTCCTAGGTGAAGTGACAAAAACTCTGACAAAGTCTGCAAATTCTTGGAAAAACTCAGAGACTGATAGTTTGTTCTTTGAAGATGATGGTGGTCAGTAAACAACCACAAAATGTATAATCTGTGAATTGATAGTTAGTAGGATACTTGTTGTCTTGAAAGTGGTGAAATTGTTAGAAACGTAACGTTTGACCTGGAGGTAATTTTTAAAGAGAATGCCAAAGTCTCCGCCCTTATGAGTTTCTCTAGGGGTATGAAGTAAACTAAGACCCCTCAACTGAAGCTCTCCTATCGTGAATGTATCGTTTCTCGAGACCCATGTTTCAGTTATCAATAACACAGATACACTGTTTTTCCAAAGTAATCTAACACTGTTGTGACTTTATTAGAATTGATCGGGTGTTTATAAAATTATCGACCTTGGTGTGAAAAGGGTTAATTATAACTTGGGTGACATTACTAATCACAACACAATGTTTCACATGACTTCCTACTAACCGACTAGCACCTCTTTTTGTCCTACGGCTCCTGAACATTCTGTATTCTTTTATTCTATTTATCGAGATACTGCAAAAGTACAACAGCTTTTTGATCTTTTCAAATTGAAAAAAAAAAAAAATTTGAAAAGCGCGCTCAATTCGATCTACTGTCGATCATGGAAATAGTGGTGAAACTGGAAGCCGCAAAAGTAATGATGCTTGCCAAACAGTTTCAGAAATACCCCTATCCAAATTCGTGTTAGACCGGTCCTCTTACTGAAACTGGAAGATAGCAAGATGCATCACAAATGAACCTAATCTGGGTATCCAAAATTGGATGTGGATATTTGGGATAGAATAAAAATGCCTTAGACATGTGTCACCAACACAATTGACCGATTCAAGGTCACAGACATAGGTCAACGCATGGAATCAGCATGCACAGCAACTATTTCATGTCTGGGACATAACTTTTCAGTGGATGGTGATATCACAATGAAACTTACACATCATGTATATCACCACTAGATGGAGTGTCATATAAAATTCTGAACTGGTCCACCAGGCTCAAGGTCATAGATAGTGGTCAATTTTTTTTTTAGTGTCTGGAACATAACTTTTAACTGGAAGGAGATATGACAATGAAACATACAGAACATATGGATCAACATCAGACCGTGTTTTATGTACAAAATTCAGGATGCCTCAGAAAAAGGTTGACACATGGAATCAGCATGCACATCTACTTTTTCGTGTCAGATCGCTAACTTTTTACTTACAGAACATAAGTACCACCACTAGATGTTATGTTACATACACAATTCACATCAGTTGAAGGTCACAGATAGATGTCAATAGATGGAATCAGCATTCACATCAACTTTTCATGTCCAGGCCATAACATTTTAATGAAAAGATATATCACAATGAAACTTACACAGCATATATACCACCAATAGGTGATGTGTCACATACAATAGGTGGTATGTCACATACAAAATTCATTACCTCACACAAGGTCAAGGACGAAGATAGAAGTCAACACATGCAATGGGCATGCACATCAACATATCCAGGGCCTCCAAACAAGTGATATAGAATGGGCATATGATACCCCACCAAACAATGTTCTTGTTTCACATATATTTATTTATGCCGTTAGATCTGAGGCAAGAGGGAATACGTAAGCTAAATGACTCTAAAATGCATTTGGACAACACCAGAAATACTGATGGGTGTTGCCGATTTATTAAAATACCTCATTAAAATTGACCAAATATTTAAACTAAATGTATAGAAATAATTCTTACAAAATGTTCAATAAATGATGTTAAAATGAAACCAAGTATTTTAAAGCTAATACTTGTGCTGCTAGAAGCACCCTTCTTCTTTCTCTTAGCCTTGGGCATATCTGAAAATAGTGAAACTGCATTAAGTTAGAAGTGTGTAAGTGGGTGACCCCAAGCTGGGGAGAAATAGCATACACAGTACAGCAAACTCGAATGGAGGGACCCCCCATGCACGGGGTGCCTAGTAACAGGGCTCAAATTAATTTGAAAATTTTGAGTAGCAATTTACGATTCACCATGAAAAGTGATTAGCAGCTGAATCAAAAGCACTGCACTGGTAATTATTGAATAGCAAAATTCAGAAATTGGATAGCGATATGCTATGCTAATCCAGTTATTTCGAGCCCTGCCAGTAATAAAGCAGAATGGCCCAGAGGAGCTGGGAAGAGCCCCTAGTGGGTCCAGGCACCACTGTGGCTAGATTAACCACAGAGGGGTCCCTACTACCTAAACCAGGTAAAAAACATACATTGTAAATAACAGCTAAAGCTACACAGCAGAAAATAAATACAACGGAGGGACCCAAAATACGGGGTGCCCAGGTAAGAAACACATGTAGTGAGGGTCTGGAAAGGCCCTAGCCTAGGCACCACTATGGCCAAACATGACCACAGAGGGCTCCCTACTACTACAAAAACATCCTGGGAAATTTTTTTATTTTTTTAAAAATTTTTTTTATTCGCCCCCACCCCCATCCCCGGGGGTGGGGTGGGGAAGAGGAGCTAGGGGCGTATGCATTCACGTGCTGAAGCAAAACTTAAATCACGCCCAGGTGAGATGCGGCCACGGGAGGCAGTGGGGGGGGGGGGGGGGGGGAGTGCCTCACTACCGCTGCTGTGAGCAAAAAGTAAAACACAGACCCAATGATACAACGGGGTAAAACATAAGTAACGTGAAAAATAAAAATATAAACTATGAGGTAAAGCAGTGTAGAAGTGTCTCCCCCAAGCGGGTCGTGTACAAAAATAGAGACAAACGAAGCGTGAGCAATTTATGTCAGTAAAATCAAAACAAACGGGCCGAGTGCAAAACAGACGACGGAAAGGCGTGGAAAAAGCCGACGGTGAGGCGAGACTCAGGAATACGACGTGAAAAGCTGAAATGCAGAAACCGGGACAGGGCCAATCCCATTGATGGGTAACAGGGGACAACCTAAAAGTTGAACCCATGAAAGCGTGAAACAGCGGAACGGGTGTACATCTGAGAACAAGTCATTTAGGTGGTTCGTCATTAAGCCTAAACCTGCCCAGAAACTCGTAAACTCTTTAAACCCGTAGTTATAGCAAGACGAACATTGCGCTTGAAAACCATCATCCCCTTCGCATTAAAATGGACCCCGTCCACCAACTTATCCTTCACAGACAGAGCAAGTCGTTTCTGTTGCCAAAAGTGAATTTTCGCTGTAAAACCAGATAAATTACTTTGCAAAAGGCCATTCAGTTCATTCACCTTGTCATTAAATACACGATCGCATTGGGACAAGTAGAAAACACTTGACGTGGACCGGGCAATTTAATCCGAAACCTGTGTAACACTTCGCAGGCAAAAATGGCGCTAGCAAAAGCACAGCGTTCCAGGTAATGGACAAAGTCCCGCACGTCCTGGTAAACGGTACTGGGATCGGAATCTGAGAGGTTGTTACCACCCATAACAATATCTGGCTTGAAATGCTGAATTTGTCGAAGGTGGGAACCCGTGATACGCCCAAAAGTGAGTCCAGGAATTCCAAATAAATGAATGTCGACCGGAATGATGGACTGATCAAAATGTAGCGCTTCAGCGAAATTACATGCCAAAGGCGTCAAAGCCCCATCCACACCAGGCAATAAATGTGCGGCCAAAACGTGTTACAAAGCTACTGCCAAAGATTAACACTTTAATGGACATGATGAAAATTAAAAAGAACTAATAAAACAAAACTGACCTGATATGAGAAATCACGGCGTAAAGTGCAGTAAAATTTTTCTTGACGAGGTGAATGATTGAGTTGTCTCTGAAGAAATGTGGTGTGGATTCCAAGTGACGCGCACTCTTCTGCCAAATAAACATGCTGAAAATCTTGATTGGTCAGTTCATGTCTGCAGGTGTGAAATAATATCCTGGTGACCTATCTCTGTACATGGTGCTGTATCTGTCATCCACACCATCTAAGTACATGGAAAATAGCATGTTACGCCCCCCACGCATGGAAACGTAATCATTATCCTTCAGCTCCCAGCATAAATATCTTTACAAATAAATTTAATATTAATGTCATTTAAAAATGCTCAAATACCCAATGCCCATTATTAGTTTCATAGCTATAGTTAAGCTGAAATACATTGACACACGTCTGAATTTGGATCACCAGTAAGCCTGTTTGTCTAAAAGATTAATGCCTCGGGTTTATTGAACAGGAAAGTCTGGAACACTTGTTAAAGGCCAATAAAAATGAACTTTTGTCTCTAAAACTTGAGGAAAAGATATGTCTTGTGCTAAATACAGTGTTCAAGCTGTTGGGTGTCAGTGGTGCCAGTTGCACTAAAAAATTTTGGCATAAGAAATACAGCATTTGGCATCAAAAATATGCTTTTAATAGGTCTCAAAGGCTTTGTGGTTTATTATTTCAGCGCATCTTTTTCAATAAAAAAGGTGAGGCAGAATTCACGCCTTCAAGTAATCTGTAGGTAACAAGTATACTCAGGGCCCTCTGCTATGGGTCAACTAAATTAACATTTTATCCATTTGATCTGATTCTTATCAAAACATTTATTATTATTATTATTATTATTATTATTATTATTACTATTATTATTATTATTATTATTATTATTATTATTATTATTATTATGCCCTTGAGAACCTCTTGGGGTTTTTACCATGTCTGTCCATCATCCATTGTCCAGCATCCGACCGTTAACTTTTGGTTAACTAAAGAACTGCTTATTTGATCAAATCATAATTTTAGGGGTTACTTGTGGATGACTAGACAATGCTTCCTTTCGATTTTGGTCCAGCTAGCCAATTCAATATGGTTGCCATGGTGGCCATATTGAATTTCGTTTCCGTCCAATATCTAACAAATGCAAACTCGAATCAATTTTATTTTTTGATTATGCATTGAGAGAGAAAGTCTAGAGAAAGCTTCCTTTCAATTTTGGACCAGTCAGTTGAACCAAGATGCCTGCCAGTGACCAATTCATTGTGGCTTCCATGGCAGCCATCTTGAAATTGGTTTCCGTACAAAAACAAATGAGTGCTGACTCAAATCAATTTTATATTTTTTGATGCATTGTCTGTGTCTAGAGGAAGCTTCCTTTTGGTTATGCCCCCGAAAGACTTACCTACCCCTTTTATGACACCATTGGGGGCATATTCCATGCTTCGCATTGCTCTTGTTTGTTACTTAATCTTGTGATACCACAACTCTTGAAGAGAAGGTGGGGGGGGGGGATACTGAATTACATACGTCCATGCATCTGTCTGCATCCATCAGTGTGTTCATGCAACTGTCCATGCATCTGTCTGTGAACTTGTGCATCCATGCATCCATCTGTCTGTCTGTCCATCCACAGTGATATCTTACCAGTGAGTGGATGGATTTCATTGAAATTTAGAATGAGGGATCTTTATAATGAGCCGCCTCTGTGCATGTTATAAAAATGTTACCCACATTTTTCAACAGAGTTATGGTTCTTACTTTGTTTTTAATTCATTTATGGTTCATCGGCCCAGTATTGCAGTTGGGGTATGAATTGCCTTCAGCTATAGCTCTTGTTTATCTTGCTTAATCTTTTTTTTATAAACCTCCTGAAAGATTATAAATTATTTACTTCTATTTTATTTGCAGTGAATAGACAGCGAGTGAATAATAATCATGAAATTATTTCGTAAACCTTAATAGCCTTTTACTTTTTTATTATCTATATTTTAAAATAATTTTTGATTTTTTTTTACAACTAAAATACTTGAAAGAGCCAGGTAATAGTAAATTAACCCTTTGAACACTGGTGGTATCTTCCATGTTAGTTCAATGTATTCAATTGGAAGAGCCCATATTCATTATTTTGGGATTGACTAATTAATATTTTCAACGTGCAGCCTTGGGGCTGCACATTGAAAATATTGATTGGTCTATCTCACACGTTCACTTTGCAACCATCCTACTTAATGAAATTATGACGTATCATATTCCTTGGCCAGAAAAACAGCGGCTCTAGGGTTCAAAGGGTTAAAATATCATACTTTGAGTGCAACAAGGTGCCATCTGAAGTGCTTTAGCATTGCAGGTGGTGCCTTGTTGCACTCTAGGGACAATACATGGTTAATTTGTTCTCATTCTAAATCACCTTCCATTTCACACTAAAATCTTTCATTTGGCAACAAAAAAAATCATTTGGCACCAAACAAAAATTCCTCTTGGCACCCAAAATTTTTTAGGTCATTGAATGAATGCCTTATTAAGAATTAAGTAATTGTAATTGTAATTAATTACTTTGAAATTAAAAGTAATTGTAATTGTAATGGAAAAATTAAAAGTAATTGTAATTGTAATTAATTACATTTACATGTAATTGACTCCAGCCCTGATTAAGATATTAACTGTATTGGGACAAATGGAGCCATTCCCCACTCCCCTTTCCTTTCAAGTGTGATTTATGGGAATCCTGTGGAACCTACAACAATTTTAAATTTTGAATTTTAAAAAATAGTCCCTGAGGATCCTTGGAACAATTTTTTCTTATTGGTTGTCAAACCAGTTTAGGCAGTTGAATTTGGGGAAATATGAAAATCTCAAGTCTGCCAACCAAAATGTCATTAAATAGAATTCACTGCAGGGAGACTTTGGTATATAATTTTTTTACAAACTCGAATTCCATTTCCACTCAATGATAGTGATTTTGGTTTTTCATCTGGTAATTGAAGTTGCCATAATAATATTGTTAGAAACATCTTCCATAACTTTACATTGGGATTTACGGTGTTTGCTAGAAACCAACAGTTATTGTTCAATGTCCAAAGGCCAATAGTAACTACTTTAGAACAAATATAAATATCTACACTGGAAAATGAATGTCAATATTTATTCAAATCTTATGGCCAGCTAGAACTGGGAAGTATATTAACCACATTTTTCTGAAGTCAGCATTTGTTTACGTTTATGTTTCAAAACTTGGAACATGGTCAGTGTAGTTGCTAACATTTGCAGAAGTATGAAGATTTGTCACCCATTAGAATGATCGTAACTGTTCAGCACTATTAACAAAAATCGCCATTCAAATTTTTTTTACAATTTTTTTGGCAAGGATCGTCTGCTATTCATGTTGGGAAAAGTATTAACCCCTAAAAGATTTTCCTGAATGCGACTCAACAGCATTTCTCAATCTAGTGGCTTGACTGTAATTTTTTCTCAGTGCACCATGAGCACCTATTTGGAGTCCCTTATGGAACACTGGAAAGCGGAGCATTGCTTGTTTACTGTGGTCAGCTTGTTCTGTTTACTTGTATAACAGGACCTGCTGGTAGCCAATGTCCAGGATGTGAATCCTATAATACAGCTTCATTGCTGAAGTTGATCTGATAAAAAGTCTAGAATATCACATTCCCAGTGTTTCTTCCATTATATTGTGAGTTTGCTGTCATGTGACACTGTTAATTCTATGAAAAGAGCCACATTTGCCAAATATTAGGACAATACAAAAGTTTTCTTTATTTTTATTTGTACACTGTTCAGTTTTAGAATGCAGGGATTTCGAAAGTGTCCATGCTGGGAGCGAGGTGTGGCAATTTGGTAGGGGTTGGTTGTGGACAGAAGTTACTATCCTGGATAATGAGCTCTGTCAAACAAGATATAATTTGTTAAATTCGTAGTTGAACAAGAGAAAAAAAAGCGATTGGATAAAATTCTGTTGCACTTCCATAGTATTAGGGGTTAAAAACAGCTAAGTTGCTCCAACAGTTTATCTCATAACAGCTTATCTTCAACAAAGGAAACCCCAAAATGATTTAAATTATGTGGGGAAGATCAGATCAACTTGACACAAAAATTTGTAAGACATAGATTTTGACTCCCCATTTATCTTGGAGACCCTAGGAAATGAAATGTTGCAAGTACAGAATCACTTTGGTAATATATTTATTACTATTCAAGGAAGTTTGATTCTGACCCAGTTCATCAGTGTTATCCTTCGGCAAGACACTTTATCTTGATTGCCCAAGTGGGAGCATGGTGGTGCTGTGTAAACCGTAATAAAGAGTGCAGCACTTTGACGGTACGTTTACCTTTAACCAATATTAACCCTGCTTGTGCCAAGTTAGTAAGTTACGTAAACTGACCTTAAACCCTAATAAACAATGAATGCCATGGGAGCATGCCTACCAGGTTGTGGTATTGGGGTTTGTATGTTTATCGGGGTTTGACAACACTTTCATCAACCAGAATCACATGTCGGACAGTTTTATGGATGGAGGAATCTGGAGTACCGGAGCAACAGCAAGTAACTGTTGCCCCGCCGACTACTCCAACTTAATATCCAGGCACAAGCAGGGCTGGACGCAAGTGCATTGTCAACATGCATGTATGCCTTAGTACACAGTACCAGTGTGCTCCCACTTGTAACAACTGAGAGTAAGTGTCTTGCCCAAAGACACAATCCAGGTGACATGGGTCCAAGCCTGAAAATAAGCAGACTGTCATCTGCAAAATAAGGTCCCCAGAGGGTGAATTTAGGGATGCTACCCTGCACAGCAGGGTAGCATCACTAAATTTTCCCTCTGTGAACTTCAAACTGAATCAAGGTCTCAAGCCTAAACAGAAAGATGTACCCAGAGGATAAATTTGGCCCACTGTATGGGATAGCATCTGCAAATTCACCCTCTGGGGACCTCATTCTGCAAATGACAGATTGCTTATATTCAGGCTTGCATGGGTCAGGATTGAACTTCCCTGAATAGTAATAAGAATATAAGCAACACAGTTCTGTACTTGCACCACTTCTTTTCATGCGATTCTCATGAGAAATGGGAAGTCATTATCCGTCTTGAAGGTTTTCGTATCAAGGTCAGTCTGATCTTTCCCACCATTCGATTCCAAGTTCTGTGTACTAACCAATTATCCACCACACTTCCTGTGGCTTTGGGGTAGCATAAACTGTATTTGAAAGGGAAACAAACCAATTTTTGGACGTAATGAACGAGAGATCATGTCAATGTTGTGACCATTATCTGTAAAAGGTCTCGGGCAAACTGTTAAATGTTAGAAGTTAGAGCAGGTTAGAGTGCTAAATTATTTTTCAAAGGTGATTTGTAACATGAGTATTTTTTGAAGATACAATGCTGCCAGCAAGGGAATCCTTAGTTTAGCAAGATTTTGTTCATCAATAATTGTTTGGTTACTATTTATTGGAGAGTGCTTGTTGGCATAAATTATAACAAAACAATTTTATATGCACATTTCTTTACTATTGCACAAACAAGCTAATGCACACAGTGTGAAGCCACTAAAGTGGCGTTCAACACTTTTTTAGTAGAGACCTGATAATGGTTTCCAACTCATCTACCAGTCAATGATTAGAGTACCAGCTGAATTAAGTTATACTACTAAAAACTTTCTCTCACATTTCCCCCTTTGTTGATTATGGAGAGCTTCCCAAGAAATAACATCTAGTGTTGAAATTATAAACAGAGAGAAAATGGGATGAAATGTTTTTATGGTCATCCTACAACTTTTTTCATTCGGTACTGTACCTCAGTGGTGGTGCCATAGGGGGGCCTGGGCTCCCCCACTTTTCCCTAAGGCCCTCCAAAATCAAACTTCAAATTGATGTGAGCCCAATTTTAGACACAATCTTTGACCATCACGTCAGGTGTTGTAGAAATGCTCAGATGTCTCTCATGGGGTGTCCAAATATGAAAATTTCCTGGGGGAGATCTCCCAGACCCTCCCCCCCCCCACCAAAGTGTGTGTGTGGGGGGGGGGGGGGACACCCTCTCCCTTCCCTCCTACTAGCAGCCTTCAGGAGATGCCTTTGGCATCTCGACCTTGGACCCTCCCCCCATACCTTTCTTAGACCCCCCCCCCCCCCCCCAAATCAAAATTCTGGCCGCCACTGCTGTACCTGAATATAAAGTTGGAAAAAAGTACTTCAAGAGAGATTAAATCCTTTGACCCCCAAAGTAATAATGATTTTTTTAGCTTAACTTGACAATCTCTAGATAAGCTGTTGCCATCATGTGTATGGAAGTCTGTCAGTCTGTTCACGTTTTCTTTAGCACAGGCTACACCCCATAGTTCTTGTTCGATCATCACAAAAGTTTGTATGTGGGCTTGAGGTCATGTCTAGATGAGAATATCTCCTTTTGGTCGCGATTGGTCAACCGTGATGGCTACGTGAGCCCTCAACCCAAAAACCTTTAGCACAGTGTATCTGTCATATTTATGACGGGATTTCATTGTAACTTGGTAGGATGACTCTATATAATGTCTAGATGAGACCGTCCCATTTGGTCTTGATCGGTCAACCATGATGGCTGAGCAGGCCCGATACCCAAGAACCTTTAGCATAGTCTACAGTTCGTATTTATAAAGGGATTTTATTGTAACTTCCTAGGATGGCTTTGTGTAATATCTAGATCAGAACATCCTATTTTGGTCGGGTTCAGTCAACCTTGACAGCTGCATGGGTGCGTAACGTAGATTCCTTTAACATAGTCTACAGCTTGCATTTATGAAGAGATTTCATCACAAATTTGTAGGATGACTCATTATAATGTCTAGATGAGAACATCATATTTTGGTCATGATCGGTGAACCGTGACTGCTGCACAGGCACGTGACCTAGATTTGTTTAGCATAGTCTACAGTTCATATTTATGAAGCAATTTCATTGTAAGTTCGAAGGGTAACTCGGTATAATGTCTAGAGACTGTCCTATCTTGGTCACGATCAGCCAGTCATTACTGTTGCTTGGTCCTGTGACCTAGATTCCTTTAGCACTGTCTGCAGGTTGTGTTTATGAAGGGATATCATTGTAACTTGGTAGGATAACTTGGTATGATATCTAGATGAGACTTTCCGATTTTGGTCATGATCATTCAACTGTGACTGCCGAACCATCATGTGACCTAGATTCCTTTAGCAAAGTCTACAAGTTATATTGATGAAAGGATTTCATTGTAACTTGGTAGGATGACTCCGTTTGGAATTATTTTACTGTAATTTGTTAACTTTGGTTGACATACATAACCTATGAGGGCCACATCAATCCAGGCCTCAGTTCTTTAGTACAGTCTACATCTCAAATTATTCTTATTTAAAACATAGCATATAGGGAACAGAAATTAACATATTCTCAATTATCACAATTCTTGTCTTATTTCATTATCCTTTCATAAGCACTGAACATTATCCTTTTCATCAAACACTACACACAGTCAAGTTAAGCTACACTGTCATTGACACTTTCATTTTATTTCATTCTGATGAACTTGAAGTACTGACAAACTGCCATGGTTAGTTATAGTTTCAGTCATTAAGTATATTGCTTGATATGTGCTTTTGTGAGAATTCTTACGTTATCATGAAGGTTTATCAATATTTTCATTGATAAATTTTCTAGATATATCATTTGGATAACATGTTGATTATATCAACTTTGGCAGTATCAGCCAATATACTTTGTGGAGAAGGTCTTGAATATCATAACTGGTTGAGTGCTAAATTATTTTTCAAAGGTGATTTGAAACATGCATATTTTTTTCAAACATTACATGTACGGTCCCTGTAAAAGTAGTCTTCCAAATTACCCCAGTTGTTACATATGATTACATAATGCAATCACTGTTAATCCGGTTCAATTAAGATCTCTGTGTTTATTTGTAGAGGAACTTTTTATGAGTGGGCGGAGCTAATTAATGGTTTTTTTTCAGCACCAGTCTGATAAAGCATAACACTTTTGAGATGTTGTTTATAACCTTTCTGACAACTTTTATTCATCAAATGTTATTAAATATCTTTTTGAAATAATTTCAATATTTGTCGCAGTGCAAATAAAATTGTTAAATGGTAGGTCGATTGTTAGAAACAAAATTTTCTTTACAAATCGCAGTGCAAATATAAAAGTATATAGATATACGTAATTGTAATTCCATTACGTGTACGCTCCATTTAAAACCCCCTTTCGCCACACCCGGTGAACACATTGTCTTCACGGGTCCACAACCCCCTTTGCGAGGCTAATTTAAGACGACAGGAAAATCCAGACATCAAAGGCGGTTCGTTTCTTGATGAAACCGAATTACTGACATCCAGTCGCATATGAAAAACATTCTGTGTTTATGCAATTAATACATCGACTCGTTTTCAAACATAATAAAATTGAATGTAGACTAATTCATTATTTGTCCCCCAATAGGAATCAACTATTTATTTAAACAAAAATACAGCATAAATGATGGACAACAAGTTTGTTGTGAATGCGAATTAATTTCAAGCACATTGATAACAAGAACGCCCTCATCGTAGCATTACGTGTACATTGCATACACAACCACACTTGTTAATTACCCCGTCGTTTGTGTAGAAACGACCGGGAAAATGAAAAGGTGTTTTAGTGCGGTTATGTGAGAAGGATTACATAACCATTTAATGTTTGGTGAGAAAAATCTTTCAGAGACTGTCCCTGATTAGCAATTATATTGTTGAGTCAGAAAATTTCTAAACCCTACATTTAATAAAATATTCAGATACAAATATCTTTCATTTCCAGAACTCTGTACTGCGGTTTAATATAGGAATTGAAAAAATCCGTTCGTTAATTCGTGAGATTTTCGATTTGTTTTCATATTAAAATAAAATTTTCGCTGATATATGATTTGGATTCCCTGGAATAGAACGAGTATTTCAGTGAATAAAATGTGTGCATCGTGTTTTTGAAACAACAATGTGACAGTCTTGGCGAAACATCTTGGCATTTCGCTGCGGCAATCCGATACGGGATTATGGATTCTATACTGTGCCGAGTGCCCGAACATTTCAAAGTTAAAACCCGGTGATTTAATTTTTATTATAGCATAAGCATTTTACCGAAATAGTTTAGATGAACTAAAATGAGAATGTATTATTCATTAAAAAAATTAATTGTCCAATATGCGGGAAAAAGCACGAAAACCGCTAGCAAGCTTTCTGTTTTTACCCAACGTCAACAGCCGAATTTGACCAGCACTATACACAAAAACCTCCATTCAAATGTTATTATGTTTCAAATTTTTGTTAAAAAACATAGCTTATGACCTCTCATTGGAACGATCTCGATGATCGCGGTAAGGGAATGTCAACCAAGGTTTATGTTGTTTTGACCTGCGATGGAGCACTGAAAGGAAAAAAATTCACATTCCGATAAGGCAAGCACTTCGAAGGGGTTTCCCCGTCATGTCCTTCCATCACATCCAGGACTGCATTGACAGTAAAACTTGTTTATTAACAGAAAATTATCAGTTAAATTTACCGAAAAATGTGTCCATTTTAAAAGATACCACCCTTGAAAAAAAACATTTTGCAGGACACTCAACATGATCAGTGACATGAAAAAAAATGAAGAAGAAAAAAATAAAAAAAACGGTCAAACTTATCTCCTCTGGTCGAAACAGTTCTTTGTACTTTGTTTTCAAAAGAAGAAGTGAAATTCTAAAAAAGGACCCCGATTAAATTTTAAAGAGACTCGTGAGCATAACCAAATCACGTCTCCCAACCACAAAAAATTGTTTAAAAAAAACCCAGTTAAATTATTCTCGTGTGTTTAAACAAACACATGTTGAATGGATCACCACTACCTCGCTTAAGAGGTGTGCTGTCTGAAATATTTGGGGGGGGGGGGGGGGGGCATCTGGGGGGGGGGGATCATTGCATTTCCACAGAATTTCTTAGACAATAATGTACACTGTGATAATATTTAATAGTGCTTCCTTCCCCGTGGCAATGGGAAGTGATGCAGTGCTTATTTACTATGGTAAGAAAGTTCCGCTTTACTGGTGAAATAGGACCCAGTCACCAGTGCCTGGGATGGATGTCCACTAAAATGGGCACCAAAGGGGTAAACGATCGGCTAAACTTGACTTTAGACATTTGTTGTGGTCACAATTTATTTATTTATTGGTGTTTAATGTCACTTTTCTGCAACTATGGCCAATTGCGACCGATGGGTACAATTAGCCATAGCTGATGAAAAGTGACCTTAAACACCAATAAATAGATAAATAAATAGCTAATGCTTCTTGCAAGGTGTCTAGTTTGTTCACACAATTTATTTCGTGTGTGTAGATAAGTGCAGGGTGGATTACAACTAAATCACACAGAGTGAATTATCCACTCAACTTCAACTTACAGGCGCTGATAAACAGCAGACAAGCAAGCAAATTGTCTCTTGATGGATGTGTAGATAAATCTGGTGGCCCTTAAAAAATCAGTTTGTGTAAAACAATATGAGTTCTGTAAAACATTCACTTGACAAGTGTTTTGGTAGTAGTCCACCTGTCACGTACTGTGTATTTTTACCCATTAGTAGTTGAGTGCTAACTCCATGCAATACTAGTAGAGATTTTCTATTCAAAAGTGCAAACAAAACCCGATCGATATTATAGTGCTTTGAAAGAGTGCTTGTGTATATATTTTTTTTAAAAGATAATATATTCTGTCATTCATGTGTGCAAATGTTTGTAGATACTTGTAAAGAATTAAAGTCAGATATCATTAATCACAAAACCCGATCGATATTATAGTGCTTTGAAAGAGTGCTTGCGTATACATTTTTTAAAAATATAACATGTTCTGTTATTCGTGTGTGCAAATGTTTGTAGACAAAGCATTAAAGACAGATATCATTAATAAAAAAAAATGCTTAATAAAGTATTGTTTGTTAAAATCATCTGTCCCATATAATCGGTCAACACAGCTGACTGTCCATAAGATCATCATTGACAACTGCACTTGTTATTATTGAAGTAATTACCATGGATACTAAAAAGTTCCCCTCAAAGCCAATTAGCTTATCCTATTTTTAGACACCCTATTATGCAATCGACCAGTGGAGAGGAGAGAATATTTTAAATGGACTGTACACGTTATGCAATTTAACCAGTTTCTGATGTTGGAAATCTCAAAAGAATAAACTTCATAGGAGTAATTTATGCTTTATCTGTTGTCACCAGTCATTGTTTTCATTGCGATCAGAGGCTGTTTCAGAAACAATCAGTAGCTATTGTCGGCTCTTGTTTTACATCTTTGGAAGGGTAATTAAAGGATTAGTTCGGATTAGGAAATGTTATTACTACCAAATTTTATTGCTGCCGCGAGAACTCAATAACTGATCATGTTAAGTGTTGTGTTATATTCAGTTATATTACAACAGCCTGGGTCTACTTTTCTCAGTGGTCCAAAGCAACAAAACTCAAGCTATATGCATCATTTTGGTCTGTCAGGAAATTTTGTTCCACCCCATACGGCGAGGAGCAATACTTATATCGCAAATAGTAGGCTTACAGCAACACTGAACATTCGGAGACAGAAACACAGACATTAAATGTTTGTGGGGTTGGCCTACGCAACTGCACCATCTGGTAGGCCTATAACAGTTGGCTCTCTGCCTCCATTGAGTTTGTACTTAGCCCCCCCCCCCCCCCCCCCCCCCAACAAACCAGTCAAATGATATCTATACCCAACTGGTCTTCCACTGCATTTTTTTTTACCAAGAACATTTTTTTGTGTGTGTGGGAGGGGAGGGGGGGGGGGGGCAGATGAACATCATGCACCCGTCTTTTGGGTATTCTTTTTATATTTTTGCCCCGCCAAGTTAAGTGGAAACATCGCCTTGTAAAACATGGATGCTTTGCCACTTGACTGGGGTGAGTTCGCAATGGACTGGCTCGTTCTCTGCACACCTTGAAATCCAACATTACCCGTTGAACGCTTATTTTTTTATTGAGAAATGTATATCATCCTCGGATTAAAGGGGATGTCATCATTTGGAGTTTGCTGTGCATCCCACCCCCAGGTCCCACTGCCTAGTCTAACAACAGACGTCTGGAGACCTGATTAATATCACATCACCCCCAACGTCACACCTCCCTCTTATATATGCTCCCCCCCCCCCCCCACACACACACACTTCCAAAATAAATAACACACATATCTGTGTATTATATACTTTGGGGTGGGGGTGAGTATAAGAATGAGGTGTTTTGTGGTGGGGTGATTTAGATCAGGTTTCCAGACGTCTGTGGTCTAATAACTCTGGCAATTTGGCCCGTTTAGTGGGTATCGAAACTACGTTGTTCTCAACCTGTTAAGTTGACGTCAGCTGTCCTTCATGCGAATACCTAGAAATGCAACCAAATTGTGTAAAGTTTTTTTTCATTGCCCGGAATATGTCTACCACTGCAGAATAAAAAAGGTATGTATTTGAATGACTCTTTTCGAAAGGTTCTTCAACCTGTTACAAATGAGATTTTTTTTTATTATTTCCATTTTTGGCGTAACTTCGCTAATAATAGTCGGATTGTAAAAGTTCAAGGACGAAATCGCACTGATTTTTACTGAATATATTCAAAACGAAATGCGTTTTAAAAATTTCTCTATGATATTAAAGATAGTATTTGCCCGACTGGTTGGAAAAATGTGCTAATTGGTATCCAAAAATGACGGGATCAAAGAAACACCGACATCAACAAAAATTAACGAGAAGGTCTTCACAAATATTCATGCGAGATCGAAACTGCCCTCAAAAGTCATTTTGTACGATATTTCGAAATAAATTTTAACGATTTTATTTTTATTTGTGTAGTTTGGGAGCGATGCCCATTTTTCCGTAATTATCAACGGCCACTTTGCAGAGAAATGATGTTTGGAGGACCTATTTTGGGTCGGAAGCATAACCTTGTCACAACCCTGGGAAACACTTCATGCTAATTATAGCCGATCGTACGTCTTATTGAAGTCATGTGGTTGGGTTTTGATACCCCACCTCATAGAGCAGTTAGTGGGGAGTCGAGTCCAATAAATTGTTACATATTTTTTTTTTATATAAACATTTATTTTCTACTGCTAAGAAAACAACAAGCCTATGCTAACAGTTTAAAGCTACTCTAGTGGGTTTCTGCACTTTTCTGTAGAGCCCTGATAGTGGCTCCTAGAACAAAACCAGTTAATGTGGCCCCTTGAAAAATGTTGAACTATGTGAACCAAACAAAAAGTTTCCACATTGTGGGTCAAATCTCAGAAGTTGATTTTTTTCTCTGTGGCTGCTACTTCATAAATCAAATAGATGATCCCTACTATTCTGCACTTGATAATATGTTTCAGAACCATTAATTTTATTGACTTCTTAAACATAACCTGTTTTACTGTCAGGAAGGTAGTTAGTAGCTAGAGTTATTAATACATAATGATGGAGAAACCATTTAATGGAAGGTATTACGCCTAAAAATCCATTGCCTGAAGTAATGCTCTTGACTTACTACATTAATAATTAATGTTATTTTGCTCATGAAAATTGTCCCCTGTGTAGCCAGCTACCTAGAAACAGTAGCAATGGAAATGAGTTGGGTGGGGTAGGGTAGGGATGGGCCAGATTCTTTGTCTCCTTGTGTGAAACATTTTCAAAACCACAAGCTTATAGCTGATCGTATCACTTTATTGGAATACTTGGATTTAAAGTTTCACTTTTTATCCCTGAGACGGGATAAGCAAAGATCTCTCTCCATCCATCCTTTCATCCATCCTCCTGTCTGTCCTTCCAACCATCTTCTTTCCAACCATCCAGAAGTTTGTTTATGCAACAATAGTTATCGGATTTTGAATCATTTTGGTGTGCTGTTTTATATTAACATTGTCTTGGACAATTTCAATAACCACCATCTTTTGATTAAAATTAATTGAAGTATTGCCCTTTATTTGTTCAATTGTTGAATTATGCCCAAGATTTCATTGTTTAGGCAATAGCCTAAACAGTAGACCTCAGATTTCAGTAAAATTTGCGAGACTGCTTTCCACATCTAAAAATTAATTACAGGAAATCATATTGATCATGTGTTTTGGAAAGGAAAAAAAAATTCTAAAGAGTTTGAAAATATTACTATTTGCTATTCAACCTTCATTGGTTTTGAAACCCTTCTGAGTACAGTGGAGCCCATTTAATTGGATATCTCTTAATTGTATATCCCTGTTAATTGAATATAATTTTCAAACACGAAACCATATACCATACCTCCAGTACAAATTTGATCTGTTAATTGCATATGGGTTGTAGAGTAAACTCCTGTTAATTGTATATAAATTTTTGTAATATGTTGAAAAAATTACTGTGACACGCACCAAATTCCCCTTATTTATCAACCTTTTTGGCCTCACTACATCCAATACAGGCATTTATTCTATTATATCTTGTTTGACAGAGCTCTATGAGCTCTGTCAAACAAGATATAATAGAATAAATGCTCAGTTTACCTCCAGAACACAGGAAACTGACCAAATCCCTGTTAATTGTATACTCCTGTTAATTGAATAATTTTCATTGGCAAAATGGATATTCAATTAAGAGGATTCTACTGTACTAGAAAAATAGTTTCCTCCCTATCCTGGAGTTATCTCTGTTTACCTGTTTACCATTATAGATGGTAAATAATGTTGTCTACCATCAATAAACCTGGTTGAGATCACTGACTGATGAGTTTAAAATAGATAACAGCTGACTTGCCTGTTACACCTCTGCTTTAAATCCTGTTAAATGAACATATGTCTCTGTTAATCTACAGGTGCCTCTAGAAATGTGATCACATAGTTTTACTGTGTTTGCCACTTATGTTTATTAAACAATGTCTCAATTTCAGAATTTCTTGTTTGATGACGAGGTAGGTATGTCTGAGCAAACTCGCAAACATACACACATTGTTCTTGGATACTTAGGGGCATCTGATCTCCAAATTAACCTGGTTTGGTTCAGAAACTTGTACATAACAATTTCAATATTTGTGGTCTGTACTTTCCGATCCACCCAGCGATGTACAAGAACAAGTTTATTTACATTGTTATACAGCCTTTTAAATTGCCCCCAAATCACGTTTGTAAATGCTGCTCCCAATTCATGTATTCAATCAAAATTTTCAAAATTCAGCAGTGTTACACTCATGTTGTTCAGCTTAACATACTGGCATGTGGTGAGTCAAATCAGGGGAATCCTTGCAAGCAAAATTGATTTTTATATACACTTATATACACTTCAGAGTGCATATAGTGCGGAGACAGTCAAATCTGTTTATAAATGAGAGTTTTCCCATTTGTTTTAAGTTTTACATAAGTTTTCTTGGCCAAAAGGCGACTATCATCAATGCACAAAGTATCATTCGCGAAGCATTTGTACAGATGTATGGAATGCCATTGTGAGTACATTCAAGAAATTTGGAGGATGGCAGCTCAGTGGTTAGAGCATTGAACTTCAAGCCGAAATGTCCTTGGTCCGATCCTGACCAGCAGTAACTGTGCTGTGTCTTTGGGCAAGGCACATAATCCCGATTACCCATGTATGGGCACAGTGTGCCACTGTCTACTAAGGCATACTGCACTTCTTCGATGGTGCACTTGCCTTCAACCAATGCTAACCCTGCTTATGCAGTGTTGGTATGCTGGGGAGTTTGACAGTTGGGTGCCACTGCACGGTTGTTCTTTCTGGGTACTCTTGACTTCCTCCACCTGTAAAACTTGGCAAAACACCAATAAAATATAAGTATACTGACGGAAAAAAAAAATGCAGGTTCAGTTTTGGTAATATAATTTTTTATCCGTAGTCCAAATATAGTAAATTTTGACACATGCCTACCTCATTGTACTGTCCAAAGAGTCTCATTAAAATTCAGTCAACCATGACCATGTGCGACACTGCATGCTTTCAACAGTTTTTTCGACAAAGTGTGCATCCGGGGCACTTGCACATGTTATGGGCTTGAAAGCCATACCAAATCAAAGTTTTGAACAGTACACCTCGATTGCACAACATTTCATTTCAACTCGATTGAAAACCAAAATGCCAAAATGTCTGAAGTTGATAGGGTTAGGGCTATTGCTCTAATTATGCAGGGCCAATCGCAACATCTCATTGCCCAGCAATTTGGAGTCCATGAGTCAATGCAGTGACGCATGGGAAATGCACGCGATCGCTCTCGCACACCATCGCCCATGCAAAAATTGTTCAAGGTGCGCGAATAATCGTTCGCCTCTGTTCTTGGGTGTTTTTTATCCATCTGAGTTGCGTCAACAGAAACATTCAATTAATTTTTGATGTTGGGAAATTTTTAATCACTCAAATTTGATGCGTTTAAAGTACAATTCCAAACAATTTCCTTTTCGTTGTTATGAACATGACACAGTAGTCTTATACATCCACTCACAACACGCTAACAGTAAGAGGGTTGTACATTGACAACTCGCCCAGACCTTACTCCTGCCAGAAAACGAACATGCATGTTCAGATAAAAAAAAAACGGTGGTCATTCTGAGATCTGAGAAACGTTTTAATACTTTTTTTTTTCAAAGACATGCGGAATGTTGCCCCCAGACCTGAAAATAAGTAGTCTGACATTTGCAGAAGGAGGTCCCCAGAGGGTGAATTTGATGATGCTATCTCATACAGTGGGCCAATTTATCCCCTGGGTATCTCTTTCTGTTTAGTTTTGGGACCCTGATTCAGATTGAGGTTCACAGAGGATAAATTTAGTGATGACTCCCTGCAGTGCAGGGTAGGATCACTGAATTCACCCTCTGGGGACCTCATTTTGCAGATGACAGACTGCTTATTTTCTGGATTGGTTGCCCCGTTCATTATTTTCATTTACACACGTGACACCTGTCGCTCCAATTCACCAGTGACACAAATTAATGTGCCTAAATTGGAACATACTCATCCATTTTCCATGATTCTAATAATCTGCCATTTAAAATCCAGAACTAATTTTAGTGGTTACATATATTTTCACCGTCAAAATGTTCATCCGTGTTCAGTTGTATTCATACATTCGTTTTGAAGGACGCTTGTCAATGGAAATTGCGAAATAAATTTTTAGCTCAACTTTGGCGAAGCCAAATTTGAGCTTATGCCATGGCCAGTCGTCCGTCTGTCCATCAACAATTCAATGCGGCTTGGGCTAGAGGCAGTATTTATGAACCGATCTTTATGAAACTTCTTGGGTACCTTTGTTCTGACCGTGGGACGAGAACGAGTGCTTTTGGGTCTGATCCGAAATTCAGGTTGGCCGCTGGCGGCCATTTTGTACAGACTTATGTGAAATCAGATTTTTGTGCAGAACTTCCATATGAAAGCGCTGATTTGAATAATATTTTGTATGAATGTTTAGTACCATGGGATACATCACATATAATACAGGTTTTTTTCTTGTACGTAAATTATGCAAATTAGACTAATTTTGATGTATTTAGTGTTACTTTCAGCACTGTAAGTGCAAATGCCAATATGGCTCGGACTAGAGGCCGTATTTATACACCGATCTTTACGAAACTTCTTGGGTACCTTTGGTATCACCGTGGGACGAGAACGAGGGTTTTTGTGTGCGGTCCAAAATTCAAGATGGCCGATGGCAGCCATTTTGTTCAAAATTAGGTGTAGTCAGATTTTTGCACAGAACTTCCATTTGAAAGCGCTGATTTGAAAAAAATTTTGTGTGAATGTTTAGTACCATGGGATACATCACATATAATACGGGTTTTTCTCTCGTGCAGAAATTATGCAAATTAGATGAACTTTGATTTTTTCAGTGCTACTTACACACAGTAAGTACACATATCAATACGGCTTGGGCTCGAGGCTGTATTTATCAACCGATCTTCACGAAACTTCTTGGGTACCTCTGTTATCACCTTGGAACGAGAACGAGTGTTTCTGAGTGCGGTCCAAAATTCAAGATGGCTGCCAGTAGCCATATTGTACCGAAATTCGGTCTAATCAGTTTTTTGTACACAACTTCTATACGGCTCAGGCTAGAAGCCGTATTTATGATCCTATCTTTATGAAACTTCTTGGGTACCTTTGTTATCACCGTGGGATGAGAATGAGTGTTTTTGGGTGTGGTCCGAAATTCAAGATGGCCACCACAGCCATTTTGTACCAAAATTAGTGCAGTCAGTCTTTTGTACAGAACTTCTGTATGAAAGTTCTGATTTGAATAAATTTTTGTATGAATGTTTAGTAAAATGGAATACATCACATACAGTACAGGTTTTTTTCTTGTACAGAAATTATGCAGATTAGATGAATTTTGATTTATTTAGTGTTACTTATACACTGTAAGTGCACATGTCAAACCGGCTTTGGCTAGAGGCTGTATTTATCATCCGATCTTCACGAAACTTCTTGGGTACCTTTGTTATCACCTTGGAACGAGAACGAGTGTTTCTGAGTGCAGTCCAAAATTCAAGATGGCTGCCAGTGGCCATTTTGTACCGAAATTAGGTCCAATCAGTTTTTTGTCACAACTTCTATACAGGTTGTATTTATGAACTGATCTTCATGAAACTTCTTGTGTACCTTTGTTTTCACCTTGGGACAGGAATGAGTGTGTTTTGGGGTGCCTTTGTTATCACTGTGCTATGAGAACAAATATTTTGGGGTTCAGTCAGACCCACTCTGGGACTCAAAGATTTCCTTTCTAGTTTAGCATCTGACTGTCACCCACCGTTACAATACTTTACCTATACAGGCTACGGTCAGTATTTATGTACAGACCGTTACAATACTTTATATGTACCTTTGTTATCAGGTCATTACCTAGATCTTTGTCATTGCTGTGTCACATACTATACATGTACATGTCTTGATAAGTTGAGCTACAGTGTCATTGACACTTTCATTGTACATGCCATAATATATAGTTCACTTCAGATTATCTAGATCTTAAAAGATAAAAGTTCATTTCCGGAATTCTGGTAATACTTTTAATAAACAAACACTAGATTTCAAGTTTGCTATTTTATTCTGAACCACAGGCAAACAATAACATTGACTTAACTTAATTTAGAAAGAAAATACACTTTGAATGTACGATTCAACAGCATTAAAAAAATGAAGATAAACATTGAATCAAAATCACTCTCCTCACATTTTTTACTCTCGCAAACTTGATTTGAGGTGAGCGATTTTCCACTCGCCTCCGTTTTGCTCCCCTTCGTCACTGCAATGATAGCTCATTTAGTTGGGCATCTCAGAGCCACAGGAAGATTAGCTGACCATCCCAGGAGCGGATGTCTGTGCTTTATGTCTCCGTTTCAAGATAGAGGCATATGTCTCTCACACCTCTGTAACCGATTCCAGATGGAGACGGCAAGTCAGATTGTAGGCACTCATGGTCGCCGAGAGTGTCCAAGAACAGTTAGGAAACGTTTGCAGGAATTCAATTTAAGGCCACAACATCCCTACATTGGTCCGCAACTTACACCCAGGCAATGTCAACTTCGATTACAATGGCTGCGGGCACAGGCACCAAATTGCTTTCACTTGGCCCATAGGAGACATGTGTTATACACTAACAAATCACGGTTCCCGCTTTACAGATCAGTTGGACGACAAAGTTGCTACCGGCATCGAGGTGAGCGATATTCTGATGCGAGCTTTAAGGAAAACAACAGATGGGGGGTTGGGGGGGGGGGGGGGGGTGGTGGTGGATTTCTCATGGCATGAAAACACCTCTCGTGGTCATCCAGGGCAATCTTACATCCGTAAGATATCAGGATCAGGTCCTCATGCCTCACTTATCCATGCACGTAACCTTATATTGCAGCAGGATAATGTGAGACTGCACATTGCTAGGGTTTGTCATGACTTCCTCAACTAAAACAATGTCCCAGTTCTCGATTGGCCACTCTTCAGTCCAGATTTGTCCCCAATTGAGCATTTGTGGAACGAGCTGTACAGGAGGGTCAGGAAGCATGTCAAACAACATCGCTCAGCTCAAGCAGGCCCTCTTCAGAAGTGGAATAACATCCCACTAAGGACCATAAACAACTTGATGGGGTCAGTGGTAAGGAGAGATAGAGCAGTGACTGAAGCCCGGGGTCAGCACACCCACTGTTGATTTTGATCAGGAAAGGACATAGGGTACCCACATTTGAACGTTATCTCTGCAAATGCCATCTGTGTTAAGACAATAAAACTCATCAAAATTTAATCAGTTATGAAGAATTAACATCAAAATCAAAACAATGAAATAATCATCCATAACACATTTGAAATATTTACCACAGAAAAAAACTTGCATTTCTTTTTTCTGCTAGAATATGACTGTCTTTGTTAGTAAAAAATCTGTCACCATCAAAGTGACAAATAGGCTTTCTTGTCTAATCCTGTGGTTCCGGATGTCACATTATGACACTTGTTTATTTTAAACAGATTAGAAATTCCTCAAATTTTTAAAACAACCCATTGTGAAGGAAACTGATGTGTCAGATTAAACATTTTTTATTAGCTCACCTTGACAAAGTCAAGCTGAGCTTATCTTATCACTCTCCAGCCATCGGTCATCTGTCTGTTGTCCTTCCATTCGTCCATCGTCTGTCAACACCATGTTTTGGTCTTCTCCTCCAAAACCACTGGGCCAATTCAAGTGAAAGTTTGTGTGAGTAATGATCCTGAAGGGGCATTGCATTTTGTTCAACTCAACAAGTCCAGCCCCACAGGGAGGGGGTAGGGTAAAATGCTCCAAAATATTTTAAAAATCTTCTCCTCATGAACCAGTGGATACAATGACTTGATATTTGTTATGGAGCTTCCTTTTGAGGTGTAGAATCAAGTTTGTTCAAACGAAGTTTGTGAAGCAATATTTGGCTTTGTGATGGGAGGGATGAGATTTTTGACCCCGCCCAAAATTTTTATTTTCTGAACCAATGGTCCGATTTGAACCAAATTTGGTATATGGTATTATTGGGTCATAAGTACTTGACTCGTGCATAAAAAATTTCCGCTCCCCCGTAGGAACCCCAAGAGCTAAAAATAGAAATATTTTTAAATGCCCATATTTCCCAAACCACACAGAGAACCGTTATTTGGTATAAAGCATCCTTAGGACGAATAGAATTGAACAGTAAAAAAAAATTACCATCGGTTATGTTAGGGCATTCTGTAGGAGGCACTGTAAAAATGCTGAGTCAGCATATTTGCAAAAATTAAAAAAAATCTTTTCTCCAGAACCATTGGTCAGAATCTTTTGATATTTGGTATACAGCATCCATAGGGGGTCTGATAAACGTTTGTTAAATTGAACCCCATTGGTTCATATTTGGGCTCAATACAGGAGCCCAAATTTTTAACTTAGGGCAATATGGGGAATAATCTTTAAAAATCTTGTTCTTCAGAATCACAAGTCAGAATCAGAGTTAATGTTTGGTATACATCATTGTTATGAGGGTCAGATTCAAGATTGTTCAACCAAAGTCCCTAGGTTAATATTTGAGCTTTCTATGGAAGCCTAAATTTTGACTTAGCACAATATGGGGTGGGGGGGGGGAGATAATGTTTAAAAAATCTTCTTCTTCAGATCCACCAGTCAGAATGCTTTTATATTTGGTATACAACATCTCGGAAGGGGGGGCAGATTCAAGTTTGTTCAAATCGGATCTGTAGGTTAATATTTGGGCTCACAAAGGTAGCCCAAATTTGAACTTAGTGCAATATGTGGAAACTTCTTTAAAAATTGTCTTCTTCAGATTCACCAGTCAGAATGTTTTCATATTTGGCCTACAACATCTCTAGGGGGGGTCACATTCAACTTTGTTCAAATCGAGTGCCTGGGTTAATATTTGGGCTCAGTGCAATATGAGGGAATTTCTTCAAAAATCTTCAGATTCACCAGTTAGAATCCTTTCATATATGGTTTACAACATCTCTAGGGGAGTCAAATTCAAGTTTTTTAATTGGGTCCCTGGGTTAATATTTGGGCTCCCTATGGTAGCCTGAATTTTAACTTAGTGCAATATGAGGAAATTTCTTTAAAAATCTTCTTCTTCAGATCCACCAGTCAGAATGCTTTCATATTTGGTATACAGAATGTCTAGTGGGGTCAGATTCAACTTTGTTCAAAATGAGTACCTGGGTTAATATTTGAGCTCCCTATGGGGGCTGGAATTGGCCATTTAGCTGAAGAATTTTGTATTCAGTACCCTCTATAGGTGTGTAACTAAGATTAATCTACATAGGTTGTATCAAGGGGCTTCATAGGGGAGGTCCACTTTTTACATTATGATCAACTGAAGAAAAGGCATGATGCTTGGACTATTTTAGTCACTCCTGAGGGGCTCAGTGATTGACAATGTATCCTATGGAGATGGATTGCTTAATGTAGATTCATTCTTGGACTCTGTTTATATCGTGTTCTGTTCAATTATTATTATTATTTCTATTCACAAAAATAGTTCCTATTGTTTATTGGGGAGTGCCTATTGGCACGTTTCAATAATTTGTAATATGTTCTATGAACTAACAACTGTTTGAAAATCAAGATAACCCTTGATAAGGACATGGAAAAAAAAATGTGTATATTTTAAAGGATTACTTTCTGTCAATTCCGCGGTGGACAGCATTATAATTTCTACTAACTGAGCTCTATCAAACAAGATATAATTTGTTAAATGCACTATATGTATCAGAAGAATGATGGTAGATTTTATCCACCCGGAGAGAACCACCGAGCAACGACAAGCAACTCTTGTCTTCAACCAATGTTAACCCTACGCATGTGAGTTTAGAAGGTTAGGGAATCTGACAGTAGCTTTTTGCTGCTTGATGGTTCTCTCTGGGTATTCTGGCTTCCTCCACGTGTAAAACATCTCAACATGAGATTACTCAGACTGCTGAAAGTGTCATTAAACCCCAATAAAAATATTCAACTAACAGGTCAAACTTCTACTGAAAGTGTGGTAAATGGTTCTGTGTTAGAAGTATTTATATTCAGTTAACGTGGTTATTCAGTTAAGACATATCCAGTTGAGTAGGCTCCACTCTTCCCTTGCTAAGGCATTAGCTGTGAGAAATTGCACTTGAGAGGACCCCTTGATTATGGCAAACATCAGAAGCAGGCAGAAAAAGAAAACAGATTTACCAAAATCTAAAATATTCTTTTAATTATTTATCTAAGATCGTTAATCAATCATAAAATGCAAGAATTAACCATGTGACCTTTGAAGATAAAACACATCTTTCTAATACTTGGCAGGTGAACAGATTTCTTACTGAGTAACAACTCTACAAAAACAAAATAAACTGTCTGTTTAATGTTTGAGGGTTGGCCCATTCCAAAGGGTGGTCATGTTTGGATTTTGTTTAAAATAACATGCTTAACATTTTTATTACCTGCAGACATACTGCTTCAGTTAAAGGCTTTGAATTTCTAGCATCACATTGCCATTCCATGACCCATTTGTGAATGAATGGCAAATTGTTTGAAGCAAAGTATTCTTCAACCCTTTGCCTAACACATTGTCCAAATTTTCCACTTTTATAAAAATAACTAGAAATATCTTAATTTGCTATTATCACATAATCGCTGTCAAATAGCTCATTATGGAAAATATTGTTCACAACACATCTAATACCGGAATGACATTAAAAGTCAATTTCTACATGGTAATGTTGTGACAGTTGGTTTTGGAAGTAGAATTGAATTAATTAGTCTGTGTGAAACACACAGACTATTGTTTTTGTATGGTTTCTTTTTCTTTCTTTTTTCTTTTTCTTCTTCTTCCCTCTTCTTCTTATTCGCCTGTCTTCTTTGCACTTCCTTGTCCTCACGATAACTCGCAAACGAATCGTCCTATTTCGCTGATTTTTGGCATTCTGGTAGACAGTCACAACTTTTCGGCCACCTATGTTTTTCAGGTCGCTAGAGCCATTGAGTATGGCCCAGTCGGCCACAGGGTTTTCACAGCCTCCAATTTCCTGATACAGTAAATTCTCCCCAAGCAATACTATGTTATGTTATTCACACTGGAGACAATGTAAACATCAGTGGAGTCAGCTGTCAACAAATGAAATGTAATCTTGTTTTTATAATCGGATGTAAGTTCCTGGATGTTGAGAGAAACTCTTTGCCTTGCAAGGAAATAAATTACACAATTCATTGTTTTTAACCCTCTCAAGACTTCAATGTGGATTGCACATATTTTATTTCAGAGAGAATAAAGTTAACCCTTTCCATAAAACTGCACTGAATAATTGTTGAAACCTATCACAAAACTGTCAGGATGCGGGTAAAAATGCGATACTGACTTGGTCGACTGTACTGTTAACTGTACATAATCTCTAATAAGCCAAATATATACTCAGCAAATGATATTTGTCTTTGGGTTGTTACAAAGCACAAACACATCCAACTGCATCCTCATTCATGCCGGTCGTGTGCAGGATTGTGTCGGGTGGCCATCATTTGTGCCCCCACCCAAAAACAAAAAAACAAAAAATTTTTTGTTTGTTGTGGGTTGTTGGAGAGTGCAATCAAGTACTCTCCAATAATCTCTAATAAATCAAATATATACCCAGCAAATGCTATTTGTCTTAGGATTGTTAGAAAACACAAACACATCCAACTGCATCCTCATCCATGCAGTCTACTAACCGGGCGTGTGCGGGATTGTGTCGGGTGGCCATCATTTGTTCCCCCCACCCAAAAACAAAAATTTTGTCTGTTGTGGGTTGTTGGAGTGTGCCATCAAGTACTTTCCAATAATCAAAAACAAACCATATATATACTCATTAAATGCTATTTTTGTTTGATTGTTACAAAGCACAAGCACATCCAACTGCATCCTCATTCATGCAGACCACTAACCGGTCGTGTAATGGATTGTGTCAGGTGGCCATCATTTGTCCCCCACCCAAAAACGAAATAAACAAAAAAAGAATTTTGTTTGTTGTGGGTTGTTGAAGAGTGCCATCAAATACTCTCCAATAATCTCTAATAAGCCAAATATATACCCAACAAATGCTATTTGTCTTTAGATTGTTACAAAGCATAAACACATCCAACTGCATCATCATTCATGACCACTAATCAGTCGTGTGCTGGATTATGTCAGGTGGCCATCATTTGTTTGTTTGTTGTGGGTTGTTGGAGAGTGCCATCAAGTACTCTCCCATAATCTTTAATAAACCAAATATATACTCAGCAAATGCTACTTGTCTTTGGATTGTTACAAAGCATTAACCAAAACACGAAGACTACTTTAGGATATACTCACTTTCCCTTAACTGATTGAGGACCGCATGCCCATTTTTGGGCTTTTCTCTGAAATACAGGTATCACAATCTAAAGTCCTCACATCTTGTGGATGGTCTTCATATGTTCTTCGAGGTGAATTTATTCAATCCGTCAGGATTTGCCTCGTTGCGATTTGTGGGAGAGTGCTTATAGGCGATTTCCCATAGTTTACGGCAAGGCAAAAATTTGTGAACAAATTTTGACAGTCAACCAAAGTGAAATTATTCAGTCGGCTGCTAGGCTGCAATTTGTGGGAGAGTGCTTAGAGGCACTCACCCATGAATTATGGCAAGGCAAAAACTTGTGAACAAATTTTGGCAGTGCTTTGAAGTGTAATTATTCAATCTACCAAGATCTTCTTCCTTGAGGTTTGTGGGAGAGTGCTTACAGGCACTTTCCAGCAAATTGTGGCCAGGAAGAAACTGGTGAACATATTTCGATCAGTACGAAGCATGACCCCAAAATGCGAAATACCATACGCCCGTTTTTGAAATTCTGAAATACAGGTACCCGCCTTTCGAAGTCCTCATATTTTGTGAATGGTCTTCATATGTTCTTCGAAGCGAAATATTCCAGTCTGTTGCATCGTTGCGGTCTATGGAGGAGTGCTTGCAGGTGCCTCCAAATAAGTTGCACCAAAGCAAAAACTTGTGAAGAAATTTTGACAGCCATGCAAAGTGAAAATATTCAGTTTGTCAGGAACCGCGTCGCTGCAGATTGTGCATTGGTGCTTATGGGCACTTTCCCATTGATTGCAGCAGGGACAAATAGTTGTGGACAAATTTTGACAATCTTTTGAAGTGAATTTATTCAGTCTGTCAGGATCTTCCTCGTTGCGACTTGTGGGAGAATGCTTACAGGCACCTTCCCATGAAGTGCAGCAAGGCAAAACTTGTGAACGCACTTTGTCAGCCCACTTGACATCCAAACACACTTTGACGGTCAACTTGACAGCCATGCATAATCTGGCAAGATTTGTCCCCCCCCCCCCCCCCAAAAAAAAAAATTTGAATTGTCATAAGCTTTTCGAGAGTGTCATCAGGTACTCTCTATCAGTTCCAAACAAAAGCAAATGTTGTTTGCCCTTGGACCAGTACGAAGCATGACCCCAAACACGAAGACTACATTAAGATATACTCATCTTTCTTAAACAGATCGAGGACCGGATGCCCGCTTTTGGGCCTTACTCTGAAATACAGGTTCCGCAATTCAAAGTCCTCACATTTGGTGGATGGTCTCAATATGCCCTTCGAAGTGAAGTTATTCAGTCTGCCAGGATCTGCCTCATTGCAATTTATGGGAGAGTGCCTACGGTTGCCTTCCCATAGATTGCAGCAGAGCAAAAACTTGTGAAATTATCCAGTCTGTCGGGATCTGCCTCATTGCGAAATGTGGGGGAGTGCATGTGGGTGCTCTCCCATGGATTGAACACATTTTGATAGTCCATTGAAGTTAATTATCCAATCTGTCAGGATGTGCCACGTTGCAACTTATGAGAGAGTGCCTACGGACACTTCCCCTTGTGTTACAACGCGGCATAAACGTGTGAACACATTTTGACAGTCAATCTGGCAGCCAGGCATAATTTGGCATGCTATCAGCGTCATCATAGTGGCCAACATTTGCCCCCCCCCCCTCCCCCCCCAATCTGATCTGTTATAAGTTATTGGAGAGTGTCGCCAGGTACTCTCTAGTGGTTCCAAACAAAGTGAATCTCCATTATGGAAGAGTGCCTGCAGGCGATTTCCCACGGATTGCGGCTGAGCAGAAATCTGTGAACACATTTTGACAGCCCACTTGACAGTCAGCCATAATTTGGCACTCTACCAGGGAAAATTACCATAGTGGTCAACACTTCCAAAGACCCACCCACCCCCACCCCCAAATTTGATTTGTTGCGAGTTGTTGGAGAGTGTCTTACTATGAAATACAGGTACCACAATTCAAAGTCCTCACATTTGGTGGATGGTCTCCATATGCCCTTCGAAGTGAAGTTATTCAGTCTGCCAGGATCTGCCTTGTTGCAACTTATGGGAGAGTGCCTGCGGGTGCCTTCCCATAGATTGCAGCAGGGCAAAGACTTGTGAAATTATCCAGTCTGTCGGGATCTGTCTCGTTGCGAATTGTGAGGGAGTGCATGCGGGTGCTCTCCCATGGATTGAACAAATTTTGACAGTCCCTTAAAGTTAATTATCCAATCTGTCAGGAAACGTCAGGATCTGCCTCGTTGCAATTTATGGGAGAGTGCCTACGGGCACTTTCCCATGTGTTGTAACGTGGCATAAACTTGTGAACACATTTTGACAGTCCATCTGGCAGCCAGGCATAACTTGGCACGCTACCAGCATCATCATAGTGGCCAACATCCCCCCCCCCCCCCCAAAATTTAATCTGTTATAAGTTATTGGAGAGTTTCGCCAGGTACTCTCTAGTGGTTTCAAACAAAGTGAATCTCCATAATGGAAGAGTGCTTACGGGCGCTTTCCCATGGATTGCGGCAGGGCAGAAATCTGTGAACACATTTTGACAGTCCACCTTAGTGGCTAACACTTCCCCTGCCCCCCTCCCCAACCATACCCCCCCCCCCCATCCCCCCCCTCCCCAACCCCCGAATCTGATTTGTTGCGAGTTGTAGTTGTAGGAGAGTGTCTCTGGGTACTCTCTCTAGTGGTCCCAAACAAAGCGAATCCCTATTGAGCAAATATTCTTCGCCTCTGGATCAGTACGAAGCATGGCTCTAAAACAATAAGACTGCATTAGGACTTACTCACTTTTCTTTAACCGAACGAAAAATAAGAGGTATTCCAGCTAATCAAAAAACAAACTATAAGCCGATATCACCACCCAACCTACCCAGAATATGTGTATAACATATCTAATCTTATTACAAACTGTATATACTTGTTATTTCATAACAGTTACTTTTGTTTTTCCTCTCATCCTCTTCAAATACTGTCACTCACTCTCACTGTTGCTCAACCAACCTGTATCTAAAATACTAACTGCATTCCACGGCACCTTGGCAGGCCCTTTTTCCACCTGTTATCCAGACTTGAATCATGGGTATTAGCATCGAGTAACACAGAACGGCAGTCGGTTTGCACAACAATCTCCTCGTGTGCAGGTACCGTGTGACGAGTAAACCAGGTGAACCTCGGCATCGTGTGACGATTCGTATCGTAAATGTCCGTTTCACGCTGGTTCTGTGTGTTATTCTTGGCATCATTCTTCTGTCTGGTGACATTTAAGTTAATCCAGGGCCATCCCAAACTGGGGCAGCAGATGTAAGTAGTATTTCTATACTTAATTATAACATCAGAAGCATCAGGATTAAGCTTGATCATATTACAGACGACATTGATGATTTCGACATTATCTGTTTTACCGAAATGTACCTCGACCCCAGCTTCAGTTCTGATGTGTTGATCCCCAATTACCCCCAGCCAGTTAGAAAGGATAGGAACCAACATGGTGGCGGTGTCGCAGTTTATTTCTCAAAAGAAATTTATGCCAAACGTTTACCTGAACTAGAATTTGACCAGTCGGTCTTATGGTTTGAGATTACCTCAAAACGCAAGTTTTTGCTCTGCCTGGCATACCGATCGGTTCAGTTCTCTACCAATGACTACTGGGAGAAGCTCGAAGGAGCCATTGAAGAGTCAATCAGCATAAATCCGTCCCTGATTATTACCGGAGATTTAAATAACGATCTTCTTAACCCTTCTAGTCGATTAAATGAAATTATAAACTTTTACAACTTACAAAACTTTATTGAACAGCCAACTCGTGTAATGCCAACCTCAAGTACTTTATTAGACCCAATAATAGTTAGTGATAATGTTGTGATTTTGAACTCAGAAGTTCACGAACTTGGTGTTTCCGACCACAAAGCTGTATCAGCAGTCATAGAGACTGGAACCGCACAGCCCGAAACGAAAATTCGACAGGTCTGGAATTATAACAGGGCAGATTTCCCCAAAATGAATAATTTGATTTCCGAAACAGACTGGTCTTTCATCTCAGACATGACTACCCCTGATATGTGTCATACCATAAATTTGCATCCAAATTCTTAGATATTGCTAGAGAATGTATTCCATCGTATAACATAGTTATCCGTCCCCATGATAAACCCTGGTTTGACTCGGCTCTTCGCTGGGAAATTCGCCATAGAGACCGTTTACAGAAACGAATTCTGAAAAATCCAAACCCACAAATAATTGAAAAATACAAACATGCCCGAAACAAAGTAAATAACATGAAAAAGAAAGCTAAATCAATCTATTTTTCAAAATTAGATACTTCACTTTCAGTAAATAGAAACCCCAAAGACTTCCGGCACACTGTTAAACAGTTACTGAATAATTTTGAAAGTAAGCCTTCTGTCCCTTTTCTTAACCATAAAGACAATGCGGGTAGTCCAGTTATGGTAACAGATGACAAAGAAAAAGATGACTTGCTCAACAAAACATTTTTGTCAAATAGTAAGATAAATGACGACGGACATAGTTTACCTGCTTTCAAAAGCAAGTGTTCTGAGAGTCTCTCTGAGATAGACTTCTCTGAAGATGAAGTGACTTGAATCCTAGGCAAACTAGATACCAAAAAAGCAACTGGACATGATGGCATTAGTAATCGCATGCTTAAAGAAATCAAAGCCACAATATGCAAGCCTTTGGTTCAGTTATTTAGACTTTCTTTTTCTTCACGTGTCTACCCATTGGAATGGAAGCTGGCGACTGTCGTACCTATATTTAAAAAGGGAGACACACACGACCCTAATAATTATAGACCTATTTCTCTAGTAAGCTGTGTCAGTAAAGTTATGGAGAGGATTGTTTTTAACCAAATGTACGAATATTGTTGTGTCAACAATTTACTTTTTGAATACCAGTCTGGCTTTCTACCCCAAAATAGCACCGTCTATCAGCTCATCGAAATATATCAGAATCTCTGCTTTGCCTTTGATAGGAACCAGTTTTCACTTGGAGTATTCTGCGACATATCAAAAGCATTTGATAGGGTTTGGCACAAAGGGTTAATTTACAAACTGAGACAAAACGGTATATCTGGCCCACTCCTTGAGTGGACCAAAAGCTATTTGTCTGATCGTAAACAAAGGGTAACTGTTAACTCAACTCCCTCTGAGTACTTACCTGTTAATTACAGTGTTCCCCAGGGATCCGTCTTAGGACCCTTCCTCTTCCTTATATACATAAATGACATTTCTGAAAACTTAAATGCACCGGATGCTTGTCGACTATTTGCGGATGATACAAGTATAACAGAAACTGGATTTGAACTGGACGATATTGTTTCAAAGTGTAATGAAAACCTTGCGGCCGTTTCCGAATGGGCAAATGCATGGCTTGTTACATTTAACCCTTCAAAAACCGAAACTGTTTTATTCACCAAAAAATGCGTTAATGTAAGCAGTGTGGTAATGTTTGGTGGCACACCACTTGAAATGGAAAAGTCTCACATCCACCTCAGCCTATCTTTACAGGGGGACTTAAACTGGAATGTCCAAATTAATAGATTATGCCAAACGGCTAATTCCAGGCTGTCTCAGTTACGAAAATTAAAGTATATTCTAGGTAGAAAAAGCCTAGAAATGTTATACAAATCATTTGGTGTGGGCCGGTGTGCCCGATTACCAACTTACCAAATTGGATAGAATCCACGCAGATGCAGCGAGAATAATATCCGGTCTATCGAGATCAACCCTGGTATCTGCTCTATTTGCAGAACTTGGTTGGAAAACCGTTGCACAGAGATGTCATCTCCACAAAATGAAAACATTTTTTTAAAATCATAAATAATCAGGCCCCCACATATCTCTCTGACATTTCCACGTATAGCACCCGGTCGCACACTAATTTTCAATTACCACTTACACACACGGCAACATTTAAGCACTCATTTATCCCCTCACGTATCTCGGAATGGAATGCATTACCCCAAGAAATAAGACAGTCGAGTTCACTGAATCACTTTGTCAAATATTTTAATAGTGGCGCATTTAGACCACCTAAGTACTTCAACAATGGCGATAGAGCCGTCAACATTATACACTGCAAGTTGCGGAATTCCTGTAGCGACCTAAATTATGATAAGTACTCCAACTACATCCGTGATACTCCAGCTACATCCATGATACACCTATCTGTTCGTGTGGCTACGAGACTGAAGATGCGAACCTTACTTTTTCGACTGTAATAACTATTCAAACGAAAGACTAGTCCTACATGGAAATCTTGCGCATCTTACAATAAGATCGATCAACGATCTTCTTTATGGTATTCCCAGCCTACCAGAATCCGTCAACATCCACCTTTTTCGCAGTGTACAAAATTTCATTAAGGCCACAGAGAGGTTTTAGACTGGACCGTAATTAGGCAGACTAGTCTGATAACATCTTCCCAGCCAAATGTCCTATAACATAAGTGTCCATTTCCATTTCCTTCAGTCACAGCTTTGTGCATTCCACATGTTTGTCCTGTTTGCCCTGGCTATAGCAGTGGTAACGGGGCTCCGCCTAAATTGTGCCGTAATATGACACGTTGGCTAGTTGACCAAGTCCAGCAGTGTTGTGATGTGGCAGTTCACCTTTCACTTTTCTGCTCTCCTCCCTCTCACCTATCTGTTCTGACTCTTGTAAAGTCGAATACTTATCAACATTCATCTTGAAGAGTGTACAAACACAATATTGTTTTAATTATTCATAAGTTTGCTTTGCCATTGCATACACATTTTGGTAACTTTTTGTAAATATTTGTAAACATAATTTGAAATTTTCATATATATTAAGGAAAAGATATTATCTAAGTGCTCGGCACTTGTTATCCAATCCATTTTGTTATAACAAATAAAATATGTTTAATAATAATAAATACTGTTAACTGTGTTAGTGCTATGACTGTATAAAACTCATTTATTAGAGGAGTTCTGTAGTCTTTCTCTATGCTCGGCTCGGTCTCACTGAGAGTGCAGAAAACCTTGGTGCCAAAGTGCCATTAAGAGAATATCTCTGATTTGTGCCATTTCATCCCTCCGGTGTACAAAAGCAGGTACTGTCAGCTGAGAAACTTCAGTTCATAGCTTTGCCAAGCTGACTTCATTCACTACTCTCAAAGTACAGCTAGTGCGGACTACCACTCCCACTGAACCCTCTTAAAGAGCTAAACTCTCCTAAAGAGCTCATGTTTGCTATATTTTGGGGTTAGCTTTTATAGACTAATTGGGCTAATGAGCTTACAACCTTGTTTTTATTAGGATAAGTTAATAATTTTGGTCTACTGCCCTTGAAGAGCTATAGCTCCTTTAAGTTGTACTTTGGTCTGTACTAAAATGTTTCTCTCATCTGGAATGTAGAATAATAGTTTGATTTTTACATTAAAATGCATAATATGAATACCATGTTTTAGACCAATTAAACCAAATCATCTATGAAATTTTGTCAAGTGTTTTTTGGTCTATTGTCTAAAAATATCTTTTAACACTTAGTGGCCAAGTCTAACTTCAAATCTGAGTATTGTCCTTTAACCCCTAGCATTCTGTTAGTACAACAGAATTTTCTCCAGTCACTCTGTTTTTCTCTTGTGTAACTATGAATTTAACCAGTTATATCTTGTTTGACAGAGCTCACTGAGCTCTGTCAAACAAGGTATATTTGATTAAATATCAAACTGCATTATGGGAAACTATTTACTGCTGAAAACATTACCTTTTTGACATCAGTGTGCACAGGATTAATTTAACCCCTAGACATCACTTCAGAATCCGTTCTAATTAACCCCTACTGGCCATTTCCAACCATTCAAGAAGCAATGATGGTGAGTGGATTTCTCGAAACACCTATCACAATTATAAATTAATAAAATGGAATATTCAAATGGTCTCTTTTTAACCCTCGTAATACTTTAATTCATTTAACTGATGACTGCAAAACGCTTTGTTCATTTTCTGTCACATTGCCCCTCTGTTCACAACCGCCATTCTTGAGATCCAACCATCTTCTTATTTCGCGCATGTCTTCTTTAGGGCCCTAGATGCATTTTATGACCTTTTAACCCGTAAACGGCCAAAACCGGCCAGTGTTATTCACAAAAATCGCCAATTAATTTTCATTATTTTTTCATGTTTTGTCCCAAAAGCATAGGTTATGACCACTGTTTGGAATGAGCTCATCAAGCTCATTCCAATAACGGGTCATAACCTATGTTTTTGAGACAAAAAATGAGTTATTCAAGAATTTTGTTTGCAAGTGTAGTCTGCTTTTCATGTTAGGTAAAAGGTTAAATTGATCAGACAATCACGTGATGATGATGGCATTACGAAGTTGGACTTCAAAGAGAGAGGTTCATGGTACTAACCTTGCCATGTGTATCTGTGTTGTGTCCTTGGCAAGGCACGTAATCCCGATTGCCCGCCAAGGGGCACGGTGGCGCTGTGTACTTTTAAATGGCCTGCTTTTAACCCTTTCAATAAGGCATACTTAACCCTTTACCCAATGTAATGGCGAAAACCGGCCAGCGTTATTCACAGTATTTAAATTGAGTATTTTAACCCTCCCTCTCACGATGTTAATATGAGTCGCAAAAATTTTATCTTATGCAAGACGTAAGTAAAGATAACCCTGTCCATTCTCACAATGTTGCTCTAAACACATATGGCCATCGTTGGGACCTCGGTATTTTGCCAATGCCAATAATCCTTCAGATAGGCTTGTGAAGGCCTTTAAGGCCTTTTTACATTACTGAATTCTTTCACTTGCAATACATTTTCCAGAGGTACCATGTACCTTAACATTTTCTAGCTAATATGAATATTCGCTGTCATCTAGAAATATGGCAGACCCGGAGTTGGCCGAGCCGATATTTTTAAAGTGGTTTATGTTCTTATTATTATATTTATTGATGTTTAAGGTCACATATTTATGCAAATGGCTAATCATGACTGTGACAGTTTTACGGGTGGAGGAAGCCGGAGTACCCGGAGAAAACCACCGAGCAACGACAAGCAGCTGCCAGCTCCCCAACATCGTAACTCCGCACTGCAGCACAGGCAGGGTTAGATTGGTTGAAGACATGCGTACCATCGACGGGCAGTATGCCTTAGTACAGGGTGTCATCGTGCCCCCACGTGGTTTATGTTCTTACTTCAGGCTTAGTATGACCTATAGACATGGGACCTATATCAAATTAGTTGAACTTGCTGGAAGTTCCACCTCAATGCGGTCAACAGAAGTCATTAAGAGCATATTTTTCCGCCATTATCTAAGACAGCATATAATCTCTCATAATCAAAGGGTCTGAGAGAAACCTGTATCTGCTGTTATATAGAATAATATTGTATATTTATTCAGTATCATGTTACAAATATCACTTTCAAATCATGTTGAACAAACAGAACCCATTCACTTTTCAAAGCATTTTTAGTCCCCTACCGGCATTGCCGGAGGGGAATATAGGTTTGCACTCTGTCCATCCGTCAGTCTGTCAGTTGTCAGTCTGTCAGTCTGTCCATCTGTCAGTCTGTCAGTCTGTCAGTCACACGTTAGTTTTCCGGAGTTTTTTTGGAAACGCTTCAACGGAATGATTTCATTTTTGGTAAACTACTATAGAACGATGACTTACAGATCAAGTTTGAGTTTCATGCTGATTGCATTATTCTTGTGTGAGGTATGGCCCTTGGAAATATGGAAAAGCACCAAAATATCAGTTTTCTGGACTTTTTTTGGAAATGCTTCAACGGAATTCATGCTGATCACATCTAGGTTATAACATTTGTATAATTATTAATGCTCATTAGTCCGGTAGGGGACATTGTATTGCTTCAGCGATACGAGCGCTCTTGTTAAAATTCATTTATTCTTAATCACAACTCAGAATCGACAGGTTTTGGAATGGAGTGGTGTGCGGCATTCTGGAAACACCTCTCACAGTTATAAAGTAATGAAATGGAATATTTGAAAGGTCTGTTTTTAACCCTCTTAATTCTTCAATGTGAGTACAAACACCTTTAATATAACTCATAGCTGCAGAATGTTTTTTGCTTTCTCTTCTGAAACATTTAATTCTATGTGGAATGGGTCACCTTTTCAGTGTGCCTTACAAAGTAAGAGCATTCTTAACCCCTTATCCAACATAATGACAAAAACCGGTTGGCGTTATTAACAGAAATGACTATTCAGTTTTAATTACTTTTTCATTTTTGCTTGAAAAACATAGCTTATAAGACCTCATTGGAATGAGCTGATTTTTTAAAGGATTATATATTTATTGGTGTTTAAGGTCACATAATTGTCAGTCTGTCAGTCTGTCCATCTGTCAGTCTGTCAGTCACACGTTAGTTTTCCGGAGTTTTTTTGGAAACGCTTCAACGGAATGATTTCATTTTTGGTAAACTACTATAGAACGATGACTTACAGATCAAGTTTGAGTTTCATGCTGATTGCATTATTCTTGTGTGAGTTACAGCCCTTGGAAATATAGGAAAAAGCAACAAAATATCAGTTTTCCGGAGTTTTTTGGAAACACTTCAACGGAATGATTTCATTTTTGGTAAACTACTATAGAACGATGACTTACAGATCAAGTTTGAGTTTCATGCTGATTGCATTATTCTTGTGTGAGTTACAGCCCTTGGAAATATGGGAAAAAGCACCAAAATATCAGTTTTCCAGAGTTTTTTTGGAACGATGACTTACAGATCAAGTTTGAGTTTCATGCTGATTGCATTATTCTTGTGTGAGTTACAGCCCTTGGAAATATGGGAAAAAGCAACAAAATATCAGTTTTCCGGAGTTTTATTGGAAACGCTTCAACGGAATGATTTCATTTTTGGTAAACTACTATAGAACGATGACTTACAGATCACGTTTGAGTTTCATGCTGATTGCCTTATTCTTGTGTGAGTTATTGCCCTTGGAAATATAGAAAAGCGCCAAAATATTAGTTTTCCGGACTTCTTCTGGAAACGCTTCAACGGAATGATTTCATTTTTGGTAACCTACTATAGAACGATGACTTACAGATCACGTTTCATTTACACTCTGTCCATCCATTTGTCAGTCTGTCAGTCAGTCTGTTGGTTGTACTTTAGTTTTCCGGACTTTTTTTGGAAACGCTTCAACGGAATGATTTCATTTTTGGTAACCTACTATAGAACGATGACTTACAGATCAAGTTTCATTTACACTCTGTCCATCCATCCGTCAGTCTGTCAGTCAGTCTGTTGGTTATACTTTAGTTTTCTGGACTTTTTTTGGAAACGCTTCAACGGAATGATTTCATTTTTGATAACCTACTATAGAACGATGACTTACAGATCAAGTTTCATTTGTACTCTGTCCATCCGTCAGTCTGTCAGTCAGTCTGTCAGTCATACTTTAGTTTTCCGGACTTTTTTGGGAAATGCTTCAACCGAATGATTTCATTCTTGGTAACCTACTATAGAACGATAACTTACAGATCAAGTTTGAGTTTCATGCTGATTGCATTATTCTTGTGTGAGTTATGGTCCTTGGAAATATGGAAAAGCACCAAAATATCAGTTTTTTGGACTTTTTTTGGAAATGCTTCAACGGAATTCATGCTGATCACATCTAGGTTATAACATTTGTATAATTATTAATGCTCATTAGTCCGGTAGGGGACATTGTATTGCTTCAGCGATACGAGCGCTCTTGTTAAAATTCATTTATTCTTAATCACAACTCAGGATCGACAGGTTTTGGAATGGAGTGGTGTGCGGCATTCTGGAAACACCTCTCACAGTTATAAAGTAATGAAATGGAATATTTGAAAGGTCTGTTTTTAACCCTCTTAATTCTTCAATGTGAGTACAAACACCTTTAATATAACTCATAGCTGCAGAATGTTTTTTGCTTTCTCTTCTGAAACATTTAATTCTATGTGGAATGGGTCACCTTTTCAGTGTGCCTTACAAAGTAAGAGCATTCTTAACCCCTTATCCAACATAATGACAAAAACCGGTTGGCGTTATTAACAGAAATGACTATTCAGTTTTAATTACTTTTTCATTTTTGCTTGAAAAACATAGCTTATAAGACCTCATTGGAATGAGCTGATTTTTTAAAGGATTATATATTTATTGGTGTTTAAGGTCACATAATTTCTGCACAATGGCTAATCATGGCCACGACAGTTTTACAGGTGGAGGAAGCCAGAGTACCCTGAGAGAACCACCAGGCAACAGCGAGGAACTGTCAGCTCCCCCACATACTAACTCCACACAAGCAGGGTTAGCATTGGTTGAAGACAGGTGCTCCATCGATATGCAGTACGCCTTGGCACACAGTGTCACCGTGCCCCCACGTGGGCAATGGGGAGAAGAGTCTTTCCCAAGGACACAGCGGGGTTGCCGCAGGCGGGATTCGAACCGAGGACCTCTCGACTCGAAGCCTGCACCTCTACCAACTGAGCTACCGCGCCCCTTTTAAAGGATTAAAATGGAGTACTTAAAGGGGGTATTTTAACCCTCTCAAGATCTTAATATGGGTCCAAAAAATTTTATTTTATGCAAAATTGAGAATAATGAAAACCCTTTCCATTCTCACAAAATGTTGTTCTGAACACTCATGGGCATAAATGGGACCTCGGAATTTTGCCAATGGCAATAAGTCTTTCAATAGGCTATTAGGGGGCCTTTAAGACCTTTTTTACTTCGAAATTCCAGCATTTCTGAACTCTTTTACTCGCAATACATTTTCCAGAGGTACCATGTACCTTAACATTTTCTAGCTAATCTGAATGTATGCCATCAAATATGGCAGATCCGGAGTTGGTGGAGCCAATATTTGTAAAGTAGTTTATGCTCATACTTCAGGCTTGGTATGACCCATAGACATGGAACCTATACCAAATGAGTTGAAACTTGATGGAGGTTTAAAATATGCCCCCCCCCCCCCACCCCTCCCAATGTGGTCAACAGAGGTCATTAAGAGCATATTTTTCAGACCTATTAGGAATTGAATTTTATACCAACTAATGCAATTCTGAAGATTATTCATGTATCTCATCATTCAAATAAATGGCAGAGCCAGTAATGTAAATTTCTGATTCCTTGATTGAACCGTTTAAATGGTGTGCACATATATGCATTTTCTGATTTCTTAGAAAAATTGTTCTGATTTCTGTATGATTATCTGTAAATACTGTTAACGAAAACCCATTTCTGATTTGTTAAAAACTATTTTACTCCTGAAAATAAGCCTCCATAAATTCTCTTTCTACATAGTTTTTTCCTGATGCTTTAACCCTTTTTCACACAGACTTGATTTTACTGGATGCAGTAAATTCTGTTTCTCTAATATTTTCATAGTTTTCATTAACTTTCTTCCTAATAAAGATAACAGATGACATTTGCAGAAACCATTTCCTGAATAACAAAATATACATATTTACTTTTGTCTCGAAAACACAGCTTATGACCCCTCATCAGGTTTGGTCCAATGAGGGGTCATATGTTTTATTTTTGAGACAAAAATTGAAAGAAAGAAAGAACAGCACTGGCTAGCTTTGCTTATTACAGTAGCTAAAAGGTTAAATTACACATTATAAGTTATTGTTATGAATTGTCGGTAACATGATCTGAGGTTTATGGTTCAGAGCTTATGTTCAACCGAGATGCGAAGCATCGAGGTTGAACATACACTCCGAGCCGCAAACCTCAGACCATGTTACTGTCAACTCATCACAATAACATATATGTTCCAGTATGACACTACCCATAGCCCAAAACCTACATTGTGAAACACAAGAGGCTTATTTACTAAACCTGTGGTTGTTAAAACTTGCCTTGTTCAAGGCAACTTTTAATGATCACAGGTTTAGTAAATAAACCTCTCGTGTACTGGATAAATAATCAATAAACCAGATAAACTCATTCCATCTAATTCGAATCGTAAATGGGTTTGTAATTTAAACAACACTTCATCCGGAACACCGTCAGCTGCACATGTGAAAAATTCAGAAAAACAGAGCGGCTTGCTAGTCACTCCGTTGATGAAGCAATTACGAAACTGGCGACATCATTTCAAATATTTCGTGTGGTGACATCAAACAGTAACATTTGCTACTGGAGTCGTAAACATAAAAGAAACTACGCCACCTCTCATCCAATCAGGGGGTGAGCTTTTACTCTTATTTGAACATTATGTTCTAAAAAGTATCTCAATTCATCACGATTTGACATGGAATTCCGGAATCTCATTGACTAAAATTATTGTGAGCCTTGGTAAAGCTTGGCTGTTTGATTTTAGTGAGCTTCGTACAGAAATTTCATATGAAATCACAATTCATCAGATATCACTATTTCTCTCACAAGGGGCATAGCCTTCACCCTGCTGTTGGAATAAGCTCACATTTTGGGGTTTGACATCCATAAAAAAATAGCTGCCATGGGCCTTTTTTAGCTCACCGAAGGGAGCTTAACTTATCACCGGCCGTCCGTCGTCGTGAACATTTTTCAAATGACTTCTCCTCTGAAACCACTGGTCCGATTTTCACGAAACTTCATGTGGATGTTCATTACTATATGGCAATTCATGTTTGTTCAAATGAAATGGCCATGTCCCTTGGGGGCTCTGTATGGGGCATAACTCTGATAGCACCGTATGAATTATAGAAAAATTATTAAAAAATCTTCTTCTCCAGAACCAGTGGGCAGAATCTTTTGATAGTTGGTATGCAGCATCTTGGTATGGGTCTGATTCAAGTTGTTCAAATCGGCCCCCTGGATTCATATTTGGGCTCACTATAGAAGCCCAAATTCGAACTTAGTGCATTTCAGGCAAATTTCTTAAAAAATCTTCTTCTCCAGATCCAGCAGGCAGAATCTTTTGATATTTGGTATGAAACATTGTGGGGTGAATCTGATTCAAGTTTGTTCAAATCGGCCCCCTGGATTCACATTTGGGCTCAGTATAGAAGCCTGAATTCGAACATAGTGCATTTCAGGCAAATTTTTAAAAAAATCTTCTTCTCAAGATCCAGCAGGCAGAATCTTTTGATATTTGGTATGCAACATTGTGGGGTGGATCTGATTCAAGTTTGTTCAAATCGGCCCACTGGGTTCATATTTGGGCTCAGTATAGTACTTAGTGCATTTCAGGCATGTTTCTTTAAAAATCTTCTTCTCAAGATCCAGCAGGTAGAATCTTTTGATATTGGGTATGCAGCATGCTTGGAGGGGTGAGATTCAAGTTTGTTCAAGCCAAGTCCCTGGGTTCATATTTGGGCTTACTGTGGTAGCCTGAATTATAACTTAGTTCAAAATGAGGAATTTTCTTTAAAAATCTTCTTCAGTTCCAGCAGATGAATGATTTTGATATTTGGTATGCAGCATCCTTAGGGGGGTAAGATTCAAGTTTGTTCAAGCCATGTCCCTAGTGCCATAAAATTTGTCTCTCATGACTTCATTCCTTTGTAGTGTTGATGAACCATGTCTAACTGAATGTGACCCCAAATACTTCCTTGAACCACTTTGTTTGAATCACTTTGTCCGGTGAGCGATTAAGGCCCCTTGGGGCCTCTTGTGTTAATTTTGTGTTTCTGTAGATGAAATAAAAAAAAAATCACCAAAACTCAATTAAAATCACCAAAATTTGATTAATTCAAGGTCATTTGCTATGAAACTTAATACAATAGTGATTGTGGCAAGAGGAAGGGGATATATTTTTGACGGTCATCAAAAATTATCACCATCTGTCATTTTGGTCCAAATATCACAATTACACTTTTTAAGCAAGACCTTTCAAATGGTGATTTTGATTATTTTTGGTATGGAAAATAACTAGCACAATATACATAACATAGTATACTGTTTTTTTCTTTTGCATAAATTAAGCAAATTAATCAGCAATTTAGTTTTTAAAACTGTCCATCTGTAGACAAAATGGCAAAAATTACCAAAATCACTAAAACTCAATTAATTCAAGGTCATTTGTTATGAAATTTAATTAAATGGTCATTATTTACATTTTGGGATTTGACAGTTATCAAAAATGGCTGCCAACAGTCATTTTGTTCCAAAAATAGCAATTATACTTTTTTAAGCAAGAACTTCTAAGTGGTTTTGATTTGGATTATATTAACCCTTTACCTAACATGAAAAGCAGATGACACTTGCAAACAAAATTCTTGAATAACTAATTTTTTTCATTTTTTGTCTCAAAAACATAGGTTATGACCCCTCATTGGAACAGGTTCGACAAGCTCGTTCCAAAGAGGGGTCATAACCTATGTTTTTGAGACAAAAAATGAAAATATAATGAAAATTAATTGGCCATTTTTGAGAATAACTCTGGCCGGTTTTGGCCATTACATTGGGTAAAGGGTTAACTGGAACAATATACAGAACATATATTATTCAAAATTTGCGAAGGATCACTACTTCTCCCTCTCTACATATTTGAACACAAAAGGTTAATGTATACTTGTTTATTTTTGTTTCTAAGTTCATTGAGATTTAACTGATTGAGTGCAAGAAGCCACTATCATGGATTTAAAAAAAAATGAAGGTACCAGAGCAAAAGCCAACATTTTCCTTGCTTATGTTTGATATTCAATCAAACGTAGATTAAATTTTGTTTATATATATTTGTTTTATTACAAATTATTGGAGAGTGCCTGTGGGCTCTCTCCAATAATTTGTAATTTAACAGTTATTATATGCCTGTTTTGAAAAAAACGGTCGTATTATGGTATACCGCTGTCCGTCCATCTGTCCGGACGTCTGTCCATCCATCCGTTCATCCACACGTCGTACAATAACTCGAAAACCCTTTGAGCAATTTTTGTGATTTTTTGGTGGAAAGTATATGTTGGTGGAAGGAAACTCCCTTTCAATTTGTGTCGCTGTCTGAATTGTCATTCCAGGGTTATGGGATTTTATTTGTCAAAATATAGGCAATTTTCCACATGCCGGACAATAACTTGAAAATGCTTTGAGCAATTTTCATGATTTTTTTAAAATAACGGGCGTATTATGCACTCATGGCACAGCTGTTTATTGATGAATAAATTCAGACGACCCAAAATAACCTAGCCCTCAACCAGTTAACAACAACCTAGGGCATGTCACGTCAATTTAAGAGTGGAGGAAGTCAGCGAGTTCCCAGAGAGAACCACTGAATCACAGTGAGTAACTGTCAGACTCTCCAATTTACTATCCCAGCACAAACAGGGTTAGCAATTTTTAAAGGCAAATGTAGAATCGACATGCTGTGCGTCCATGGTCAACATGTTGTATGCCCACAGTACACTGTCCTTCAACCAGTGTTAACCCACTTTGAACCAGGATAGTAATTTGGTGAATCAGACAGTTACTCACCCTTGTTCAGTGGTTCTCCCTGGGTACTCTGGTTTCCTTTACTTGTAAATTGTCCGACATGATATGGCCATTGAAAGTGCCATTAAACCCTGATGCACAAAGAAAGGGGAAAAATTACACATATAACCATAATGTACAAATATGTCGATGAGTATAAGGGTGATTATTTATTTATTTATGTATTGGTGTTTAAGGTCATATACTTATGCACAATGGCTAATCATGACCATGACAGTTTTATGGGTGGAGGAAGTCCGAGTACCTGGAGAGAACCACCGAGCAATGACGAGCAGCTGCCAGCTCCCCAACATCGTAACTCCGCACTGCAGCACAAGCAGGGTTAGATTGGTTGAAGACATGTGTATCATTGACGTGCAGTACGCCTTATTAAACGGCATCATCATGCCCCCATGTGGACAATCAGGGTGAAGTGCCTTGCAACAAGGACACAACACGGGAGTCCGAATCAATCGCTCAGACAGTCACCCATCCAAGGACTAACTGGGCTCGATGCTGCTTAACTTCGGTGATCTGATGAGAACCAGTTACCGCATCGACACCGCACCCCTATAAGGGTGATCCTTAGCAAATTTTGAGTAGTATAGTAAATAAATTTTGCAAATTAGATAGCATCTTAGTTTTTAAACTGCTCTCCTGTAGACAAAATTAAGTCACCCAAGTTACCAAAATTCAACTGATTCAAGGCTAATTGCTAGAAAACTTAATTTAGGGGTGTTTATTAACTGGAGAAAAGGATATTACATTTTGGAGTTTGGCAGCCAGAAAAAATGACCACCAGCAGCCATTGGGAGTTTGACAGTCACCGGTGGCCTTTTTGTTGCAAGAATATACCTCACAGTTGCATAAATGAATATGCACTAATCTCACTATTTCCTTTATGAACATTGCACAGTTCAGGGGATTCACCTCTCCTCGGATGTTTTTGTTTCTACTTTATGAATTTATCAGTCCACAATGGAACCAGCTCAAAAAGCCCATGCCAATGGTGGATCAAAAGCTATGTTTTGGAGACAAAAATTGTAAATAAAATTCAATTGACAAATTTTGTGAATATCACTGGCTGCATGCGTATGGATGTTATGTTAGGTAAAAGGTTAACCCGTTACCTAACGAAACTGGGATATCTACCTGCCAAATTAAGCAGCTGAAAAAGTTATATATTTCAAAAAAAGATTTCAGCAAAACCATGTCATGTAAACCCTCATTGGTCCGACCTAGTCAAGGATTTTTGAAAAATTTAAAAACCAATAATTAACCCTTTAAAGCTGAAAGGCCATTTTTACGGCCCAGGATTGTGATTCAACCTAAATTCATAAAGTAGATAGCTGCGCAGTGAATGTGCGTGGTGGACCAATCAAATCAATCAAAATTCTCAACGTGCAGCTCGAAGAGTACACTTTGAAAGTTTTAATTAGTCTATACCCAAATAATGAATATGAAGTAACAAATGTGGACTCTTTCCATTGGTGACATTAAACTGGCATGGTAGTTATCATCGTGGTGCATAGGGTTAAAATAATATATTTTAATATCTTGTGAATTGGGTAAAGGGTTAAGAAGTGTGTGCTGTGTAGCAAAGCCATGTCATTATGACCAATGTTCCAGAATTATTGAATAAAAAGGAAAATTCATTACTGCCTGTAGCCTGCAGGATAACTAGTTTTTCTGAACAACATTTAATAAATGGATCAAATATCAGGTACAGGTATAATACCATACTGTACTTCAAATAATTGTTAGTGATGTAATTAGAAAAAAAATTGACTGTGTCATCAGCAACTGTTTTATCACATAAATTACAAATTAAACCGTTGATAAAAAAAAAAATTCCAAAAATTTGAAAAAACAAAAATTAAATTAATAAATTTTGATATTGTCTGCATTGGTTAAAGGGTTAACATTATATCATGATTGTCTTAGGTAGTATAAAATGCCTTAATTACTTCTGTAAAAACTAGTGATTTTTTGGTATAATTTGTTTTATCAGTATTATAAAGATAAGACAAAAACACATAATTTTCTTCAGCTGGTGTTTGTGTGCTGATATGAACATGTTCATATCTGCAACTTGCTAAACAAAGTTATTTTGGCCTGCTTAATCACCTTGATGTGTTTGTGGAATGAAGTAGATTGCCCAATTGCACTTGAATTTTATCAGTGTTTCTTTGGAAGGTGCTTTGTTCAGTTTGATGAATAATTTTTTTTTCACATCAGTATGAATGTATCTTGTCAAAATGTGAACTATGCATATTTCTCCTTGTTTCATCATAACGTACCCTTACTGTATGTCACTTGAAGAATGTTTACTTATATCATGCTATTCAACAGCTGATGTCTAAAGTCTGACATTCTAGAAAAGGTACATTAACTGGTAGAGTGCTGAATGATTTTTAGTCGTCACAAATTGTTCACATGTATTTGCCTTGTCACAATTTATGGTAGAGTGCAAATAGGCACTCTACCATAAATTGTAACAAGGCAAATCCTTTCAGATTAAATAATTTACTTTAAAAGATATGAAGGACATCCACAGAATTCAAAGCATTTGACTTGCTCAACCTGCACTTCAGAGTAAAGCCCAAATATGGGCTTCCAGCACTCAACCAGTTAACTGATGGAGTGCTAGATAAGTTTTGGTTGACAGAATTTGTTCATATCAATTTGCCTTGTTACAGTTTACTGGACAGTGCATATGGGCATTCTCCAGTAAATTGTGACAAGGCAAATCCATAAAATACAATATTTTTGCTTCCGAAAAAATATGAGACACATCGACAGAAAATGAAACCATTTTATAATTGTACCAGTACTTCTCAGTAGAGCCCAAATATGGGGTTTCTAGCACTCAAAAAGTTAATTATCAAACAACTGGTTAATAAACCTTTCTGTACTTAAAGTGATATTATTCATTTACCAAACAAAATAGTCAACAAATCTACCCAGTATTCTAGACAAAAGTCCCCATAAAAAAAAAAATCTCCATATTTACTATCCTGCTACATTATTCAATGGCCATAACCATCCAGTTCTATTCACAAAAATTGCCATTCAAATTTTATTTAGTTTTTCAATTTTTGCTTCAAAACATAGCTGATGAACCTCCCCTTTTCATTCCAGTGAGGGGTCATAACTTATGTTTTTGAGAGGAAAGAATGAAACTTTTTCACATATTCAAGAATTTTTGGGGGAGTGCCATCTGCTGTCAATATTCTTTTCAGACAGCATGCTACCACTAAAAGGAACCTTAGTTTAGCAAGATTTTATTCACTAACACTTGTTTTGTTACTATCTATTAGGTAATGCTTATTGGCGCTCCAGTAAACTGTAACAAAACAATTAGGGAGTTTGGCAGCTCAGTAGTTAGGTCATTCGACTTCAAACCAAAAGGTCCATTGTTTGATCCTGACCAGCAGTAGCTGCTATGTGTCTTTGGGCAAGGCACTTCATCCTGATTGCCTGAGTGGGCATCCTGATTGCCCATGTGGGGGTATTCTGGCTTCCTCCACTCATAAAACTGTCCGACACGAAGTGAACCTGGCTGTTGAAAGTGTCATTAAACCCCAATAAATAAATAGCAAAACAATTCTACAAAATCGTTTTTTATACGCCCGTTTGAAAAATGGGACGTATTATAGTATGGCGTTGTCCGTCCGTCTGTCCATCCGTCTGTCCGTCCATCCGTCCGTCCATTTGGTTTCCGAACAATAACTTTAGTATTTGTTTTCCGATCAGCACCAAATGTGGTATGTGGTTTAATCACAACAAAATACAGGTCAAGTTTGAATATGGGGTCGGTCCGAACATTTTTCGCCTGAATTATGGCCCCAGTTGGACTTAGAATTCGTCAAATATTTGGTTTCCGGATGATAACTTTAGTATTTGTTTTCCGATCGGCTCCAAATTTGGTATGTGGTTTAATCACAACAAAATACAGGTCAAGTTCGAATATGGGGTCGGTCTGAACATTTTTCGCCTGAATTATGGCCCCTGTTGGACTTAGAATTCGTCAAATATTTGGTTTCCTGATGATAACTTTAGTATTTGTTTTCCGATCGGCTCCAAATTTGGTATGTGGTTTAATCACAACAAAATACAGGTCAAGTTCGAATATGGGGTTGGTCTGAACAATTTTTGCCTGAATTATGGCCCCTGTTGGACTTAGAATTCGTCAAATATTTGGTTTCCGGATGATAACTTTAGTATTTGTTTTTCGATTGGCTTCAAACTTGTTAGTCTTTTTCTCAAATGACTGAAAAATTTAGTCATTTCACAAAATCACTGATTTCAAAGTCTGACCGTAACATATATATATATGCCAGTATAAATTTCTCGCACTCTAAAAAAATTGCAAATGTGTTAAAATGGTACAATTTGAACAGTTCACGGGCGTATGATGCAATGCCCAGCGGTGCTCTTGTTTCTACTGTTAAGCAAACAACAAGCTATGCATACAATGTAAAGCCACTAAAGTGGCTATCAGCACTTTCCAAAAGAGCCATGATAGTATCTGTGAGCCCTGAAGGTTAACCCTTAAATTCTCAGATTAATTTTATGATAATAACTACCGTATCTACTTGTACACAGCTGCAGATGACTTAACAGGCATCATTGTTGAACAGGCAGCCAACAATGATGTAAAAACAGTGTCAAGATAAATGCAGCCTACCAGTAGAGTTAGAATACACTTTGGGCAACTTTGTCAGTGCAATATAAAAGGGGTTGTTTGTGGCTGCCTAGGGATTTAAGGGTTAAAAGCATTCTTGGTTTTGATGAGCACTTGTGCATGACATGCTTCTGCTTTCCAAAAGTTTTTCTACCACACTTATGGACATTTTTGCTGAGAAAATGGCTAGTTTAATATCAGTCATTTGTATATTATTTTAACTAGATATTACTCTTTAATATCCTTATATTATATAACATCCAATAGCTAAAATGACAATATTGTACTTGAGATATTTTTTCTGTTTCAGCTTATATTAAAGGTGTATCTAGATGACGCTGATAAAAAACATGTAGATGTACCTGTGACTCCTAGTTCTACTTTTGAGGATGTTTTAAACTGTGTAAAGGAACCAGGAAATGATAACTGTCACATAACAGAGTTATGGAATAGATGTGGTGAGAATATTTACGCCCATTCTTTTGGTGCTGTTGTCATGCAAATTCAACCACTAACAAAAGCCTCTACTCTCGCAATAATATTGCCACAGTATGATCAGTGCTCTCTGCTGGCTTTCACAATAACATGTGAGTCTGATAATGGTAGAAAACCAAATGGAATGCCATAAAAATAATGCATTACACGTTGAGCAAGAACTTTTAAAAAAAAGTACATATATCTTTATGGCTGCCAGTAATGGATCCAGATATCTGGGTTTAGGGTAGGGGGCACCCCATTCCAATCAAGGTGAGCAGGTATCCCACACTCATTGGCAAGGTACAGGTGCCTTTCCTGGAAATATGTGGAAAATTGAAGGTCAGTGTGGCTCTTCAGTGGCTTCTTTGTACGTGACCACAATATTTTTCAAACCAGAGAAAAATTCCTGCAATTTTAGACTCTTTCAAATACTGAAAAATGAAGCCAATCCGGGGATTCTTTTAGGTGTCTACAGGGGCTGAATATGGGATCCTTTCCCAATAGCATTTAGGCATGATTTTTCCCAATTCCCAACCCCAAATTTCCCAATCTCAGTCCCACTGAAAGAAAAATTCAATAACACAAATGGTGCCCTGAACTGGATAGTCACAAGGCCTCAGAAAACCATTGGTTTTCTGAGGCTTTTGACTACCCAGTTCAAGACGCCAGTCATGCATTAAATTTAAATTGCATCCCTAATAAAGCTTAGATAGTGTCTGAATTCAATGGTTCTTCTTTAATAGTATAAGTACAGTTTAGTAGAGACAACAGAGACTTGGGTGAACATAATTCCATGTAACTGTTGGTTATAAAACTTACTTGTTGTGTTCTTGCAGTTTCTTAGGTATCAGTCTTAATATTGTCTGTTCAATTTGAATGTAAAATTTCTTAGTCTTTGTTTGCTTCTTCCCCTTCAAAACAAATTCCCAGTTGGAGTCGATTTCCCCCAATGGCATGGGCCCCGGACCCTTTCCCAAAGAGGGCAGAAGAATCCCTGCTAATAATCCCTACAATGGATCACAGAAGACCATGCAAGTGCTATATTTAGATATAGATAGCTGTATTTATGGGGTATGATAGTGTCCTTGATAACATATGATATGCACATCCACTACCTCCCTCTAGTAGTGAATGTCCTTGTGTAATTGTGGATAATACTGTGGCCTTTGGTCTTAGTGCTAGTACAAAACATTTGAGCTATAAAAATGGAAGGGGAGGTGGGGAATGGTGAAGGGGTTGGGCATTGCTGAAATAGATAAACAAGGAAACACAATAATATAATTATAGAAGAATTTTATTCACTGTGGTGTGTATTGTCAATGGGTATGGGGTAGCTGGGTGTGCCCCCACTTTCCCCCCAGATTCACCCTTGGCTGATGTGTATGAACGAGGAAACACAAGAATATAAGTACAGAAAAATTTTATTCACTGTGGTGAGTATTGCCAATGGATGTGGGATGGCTGGGTGTGCCCCCACTTTCCTCCCAGATTCACCCTTGACAGATGTATATGGACAAGGAAACACAATATAATTAAAGAATTCTTTTCACCATGTGTATTGTCACTAGGTAGAATTTTTCTGTTGACAAAAGTGTTAACTGAAAGCTGTGCAGATAACTTTTCAAAAACATGGTTTTCAGTAGCATTGCTTATCATCTTATTGTGGGTACTCTGGATTCCTCCACTCATAGTACTGTCTGACATGACGTGACACTGGCTGGCTTTCTTGAAGGCTCTCAAAGAGTGTATCAAGCAACTGATGTGAGATAGTGGCATTATCAGTAAAAAAGGTGGATAAGTGTGCTGGTCTCTCTTTCTATGGGTCCTGGGATCAAACATATCAGGATAGTTCAAACACTCTCTGACATCATCAATTCTGGAGTTAATAGCCTCTAAGTATACTATCCTGTTAGAAAAAGCTCTCCCCTGTGCAGCGAGAGAGGACACACTCTGACCAAGCCAGGTATTACTACATAGTATTTAAGAAGAGCAATACTACAAAGTTAACCTGCATAACCAGTGACATTGAGATGCAAGTGCTCATTCCACCAGTCTTATTCTGTAAGGAATTTGACACTGTTATGACCTGGAACCAGTCTAGCCCTAAAATAGCCCATTGTGTGGGTTTAGATTCATTCGTCTGGAATATTTCAGTTGATCGGAAAAGTTAACTTATGTTTCATCAAGTTTATAATTTTACATCAACAGTAGTCAACGCACAAATTACCAGGAGAAATGGATAAACAGACAGCCCCATAACAGCATAGAATTTCGAACAGAATTAGTCTTGTGCCCTGAGAGCTTGGAAATTCAAACCTGCATAACCAGCACCATTGAGATGTTAATATAAGTTGTAGATATTTAAGCCCGAAAGTTACAGACTACAGCAGCCAGAGGCTCAAGGTCAAAGCCCGATTTTAGCATCCTAATACATGCCCATTTCAAGACATAACTCAAGCACTAATTTTAATGTCCTTTGGTATTATGATAGACTAACTTAGGGAAAGACTACTGACACAAGGTGGGGTTTATCCACCCATTCTTACCAGAGTTAGTCCTTTAGCCATTGAAATATTGTGAGATTTCTTGTCTGAACAAATATTTTGTGTCGTAACTCAACCTTAGGTAACTTGGTTTGAATGTTCTTTGCCATGATTATAGAGCATCTTGGAGGGATGTGAGCTGTATTTGTTTTCTCTTTGTCTTGTCATTTGTTATTCGTCTGCCGTGAAGGTGGTTTTTGTGTCTTCTCCACCCAACTGCTATCCTGATTCCAATCATATTTCTTGTGATTGATGACTCAGGGGTCGTAACATTTTATTCTTGTTGAAATCAGTGACCTGCCCCTCATGGAGAGGGAGGGGGGGGGGGGGGTCAGGGGAACAATCATCCCAATTTAAAAAAAAAATTTCATAATCTAATAGCTGCAGAGACATATTTGGTATTCAGCTTCCTATTGAGGTGTGGATTGAAGTTTGTTCAAACAAAGTTCATGGGGCAATATTTGTCATTGTAATGGAAGGGCAAGTTTTTGATGTTACCTAATATAACTTACAGTAACAGTGGCAGTGGGTTTGTGCTCAGTATTGAAAATAGCCATGTTTTAGTTGATCCTTTTAAATTAAATTAGCATCAAACCTTTTAGAATCACTCATTTGAATAAGTTTGTCAGGCTTGTTCAATGAGAGGTAATAATCTAACCTATGGAAATTCTGAATTTTAAATTCTGATCATGCTGTTAAGTCATGCTAGTCTGTCAATTAACTTGTCATTTTGCTGACATCTTGATAATTAAAATACTTACTGCATTTTATCTACACTCTGCTGCATAGTGCTTAACCCTTAAGGGCCAGAAGATAATTCTATACATGTTTGCTACCCTATGACAGTCAGTATCCTGTTGCTTTGCAGTTATTTGTAGGTCTTGGCTGCCTGATTAGGCAGCCAAGACTTACCGAGAATCAACTGCCAAGGCACTTGGAATGTAATTTGAAAGTCTCTTCAAAGGCTACCTGTTGGGCATCACCTGTTTCCCTACAGTGAAAAGTCAGAATTAGGCCCTCAAGAGTTATTTGACATCCTTACTATTTATTTATTTATTTATTTATTTATTTATTTATTGGTGTTTAAGGTCACATACTTATGCACAATGGCTAATCATGACCGTGACAGTTTTACGGGTGGAGGAGTACCCAGAGAGAACCACAGAGCAACTACGAGCAGCTACCAGCTCCCCAACATTGTAACTCTGCACTGCAGCACAAGCAGGGTTAGATTGGTTGAAGACATGTGCACCATCAACGTGCAGTACGCCTTAGTACATGGCCTTATCGTGTTCCCATGTGGATAATCAGGGTTAAGTGCCTAATTTTTGTCCATTGATAGCAACATTTTTTTATAACATTTTGACAAAAACTATTGAAAATTGAGCTGATGTAAAGAAACGATACAATATTTAAAAACTCTTGACAGTTCAGATACACGAACTGCTGGACATTGTTGTCCTTAGACATCCACCAAAATTGAGGTGATTTATTTTGTAAAAATATTTGAAGTTATGTGCATTTTTTTCTTCAGAATGTCATTGATTTCTCAACACACTTCAGTTTTGATGAAGATAGTAGTTTTGCAAGGAAAAACAAAATTACTAAGCAATTTTTAACCCATTACCCAATGAATCAGCCACATCCGCCCACATAATATGCAAATTCAGCAGCTGAAAAAAATACTATTTTTCAAAAAAATTCAACAAAACCATATCATGTGACCCCTCTTTGGAATGATCTCGTCGAGCTCGTTCCCAAGAGGGGTCACATGATATGGTTTTGTTGAAATTTTTTGAAAAATTTAAAAAACTGATATTTAAGATAATAAATTTTGATATCGTCTGCATTGGGTAAAGGGTTAATTATAAATTTTATTTGATGATCATTTTTTTATTGGGTAAATGTTCAATGCTGGCCTGTGTATCTATTGGAACAGCGTTTAAAGATATATTTGTTAATTCATTTTAGAAAGACCTGTAAGAGAAGACGAGAAACCAGTTGATGTCTTACAACAATGGGGTGAACACAGAGACGACATAAAATTTCACCTGAAATATCAACCACCCTCAACATTTATTCACACTTGTGGAATAGACAACAATGATGAAGATGGTAAGGGTTAAATTCTTATCGAGTTATGGTGATTATATTATTACAATTTTCCAGGATTCTTAAAGAAAAGTGAACGATTACTTGTGTACTTGCCTATAGTCCAAAAATGGTGAGTGCTCAATCACGCGTCAAAAATATCTGGGCTTGACACTCAACAATAAGCTATCATCAGCAAGTTTCATTATGTTTCTAGAATGCCTCCAGTAATAATGATAGTGTAAAATGTTCACATGGTGTCGTTAGCTAAGTGAAACCGAAGGTCATTGCAATGATACTGACTGGTGAATCACTGGTCCGTATCAGGACAGTAGCATTCCATTTCAATTACCTTGTGATTCTATGTACATATGTCCAGAAACTTTGGAAAACTTTACTGTTATCATTGTATCACGAACCTAACTGGCACTATTCATTGTACTGTTTTTCATGTATAATAAGCCAGAAGCCAACCACGGTGGAGTACAGAGGACAGCAATCAATCACCTGAGTTGAAGCTTTTCAGGCGTTTCAAGAGTGCCATAGGCATGAGAGAAATAAAGGTCATTGATTCCTGACCCTCATACTCTTCCTAAGGTGTGTTCTGTATTTATTCCCTGATTAACTGGTTGAGAGCTACATTAGTTTTGGTCATCTGAAGTTGTTCATCAAACTTTGTTTTATTACAAATTACTGAAGAGTGATCATAGACACTCTTCAATAATTTGTGATAAAACAAATTTATATAAACAAAATATTATTTGCATTTGACTGATTATGAAACATGGGCAAGGAAAATGTTGACTTTCCTCTGGTACCCTCATTTTTTTTAAAGCTCTGATAGTGGCTTCTAGCACCCATCCAGTTAAACTTGAATTAGGCGAATAAAGCATAGATTTTTAAAGAAAAATATCACCTTCTGCAGTCTTACCTTTTTGTGTGACACTGTTTTGTCTTGAAACATTTCATTCCTGTCAAAATAACATCAGTCAGATGATTGATGACCAATCAGTTGCATTCGTACCTGTAGGCCAGATTCCATATGTGGGGTATCTAGCACATTTCTTATCAACCTACTCACAATTGTTTACTACAGGCTTGCACTACAGTGGAAGTCCCTAACTCGGATAAAATACTCTCTATTTTTGTCTTTCCCAAGCAAGTTGGGAAAGAAAAGTGGTGCAAAAGCACCAATAAAAAATAAGCCAAAACTGGGTCGAGTGCAACAGGCGCAGACCCAGTACGGGACGCTCTCTCCCAAGTACAACTCCACGACTTCCGTTGCCAGTGCGCATACCGTCTCTAAAGACTCATTCTTTTTAAAATCCGCTTCGTGTCGAGATGTTTTTGCACGCTTATCAGTGTTCCACCAACTCGATGTTTGATGATTCCTGATTCATTATACCGCAGTGTATCCTTTGTATTCTCAGGAACAGTGTTTTATATTCTCTTTTTTCTTTTATATGTCCATCATGTATATTTATTTGCTCTCTCTCGAGTCGCGCGCGAATTTCGCGGGCCACGCGGTTCGGACTTAGATTATTTCACAATTATTGTTAATGCTTTTTTTGCAAACTTTTTTAATTGTGTTAGAGTTAGGTGTCAGCGGGGTACCACTCCTACAGTGTTTCTTCTTTCTGTTGAGAGTAGTCTTCCTGTTGGGTGGTTCCCGGTCGGCCGTCTGGGGTCTTTGTTTCTGTCACCTTTCTCTCTTTGGGGGTGTTCTGTTTTCTGATCTCACCTTCTCTGCTCCTCTCACCTCTTTCATGCCTAGGACAATTCCTTGTGGGCAGTGTCTGCTGCCTAAGCATGTGGACGATGTACATTCGTCGTGTTCCTCCTGTAATGGGTGTTCGGCCGAGCGGCCGTGTGGTGTCTGTGGAACATGGTCTTCCACCTTTTGGGCGTCTGTAAATCGTGTCGTTCGTTCTCGTGGCCGTGCCTCCCGCTCCCGCGGGAAAGGAGAACGTGGTCGTTCGGGGCCTCCCGAACCGACTCTGTCTGGTGAGAGTTATTCCTCCTCTGTGGGGGATGTGCAGTCTTTTCCTGTGGTGGATACTGCGGGAGCCGTTGAGTGTTCTGGTGTAGAGATGCCTGGTTCCGGGACTACGGTCCCCCTCCAGTCGACATCTGAGGCTGTCACTAGGGTTGTGACTCCTCCTTCGGAGCCGAGCCGGTGTGCTCTCTCCATTATTTCACCAGCCTCAACGACTCTCGACGTATCTACTACTGCTGCTGGTCCGTCTGCTTCGTTGTCTGTTTCAGCCGGCCTCGGCTTTTCGCTGCAGGGGACTGCAGAACTGTCCGATACTGTAGACGTGGGATATCGGCCCCAGCCTTCCCTGACTTCAACTCGGCGAAGTCGGAAGGGGCTGCCGGCCGAGCCCATCGCTGTGGTCTCGTCGCCGTCGAGTACCACAGTTGTGTCTTTGGATTCGGATGTTCATAGTGGAAACACTATGAACTCCGGGGCGTTTCCGTCCGCTCACTCTGGTCACACGACCAGTTTTGGGGGACCAACGCCTCTTGTGCAGCCTGGACCTTCTGCCCCGCAGAGGTCCGCGGTGACTCTCATGAGTTCTCGCAATATTGATCCTCGGGGTGCATCGTACCCCTATACACGTCTGCCTTCAGATGTTTCGGCTGCCGCCCGTCGTCCCGCGTCGGGTGTTTTGGAGGATCGTGACCCTTCGCTGGTTAAGAGGGTCAGAGGTGAAGCCACTTTGCCGGTTCGCTCCCCTGTCGAACCGGTCGGTACAGGCAGTGAGCTTAGGGAGGCCCTCTCCTTACTCACTCAGGTTCTCTCAAAGAGCCTTCCTGTTGCTTCCAGCGAGGCTATGGGTGGTTTCCAGGCGCCTCCTATGGCGCCGCCTCCCGGGATTGGAAACAGGCCGGTTTCCGATTCCTCTGGTGTCCCGACACCATGGGAGGCGTCAGCTGGTTTGCCCACTATGGGCTATGTGTCTTCCGACTCTGGGGAGGAGTCCGACATGCTTGAGGTCGAGGGCCAGCAGTCTTCGGACTTGGGGGCGGCTCTTGACTTTGTGTTTGGGTTTCTGCCTGAGCTCAAACCTGCTAACCAGCCGACAGTGTCAGCCTGGCCGCGATCTTCGGTCGCGCGCCAACAGCCTATGGAGCAACCTGCTTCTGGGCGCCTTCGACCGTGCCAGTCGGTACAGGTGGTTGAAGCTTTTTCAGCATTGGATGCCAAGCTGAATTCCAAGGCTTTGAAGACTTCGTTCTTCACCAGGGTTGACACCTTTTTGCCTCCTGTGCGTTATCGTTCCTACGATTCCGCCAATCCGTCAGTCTGCCAGACTTTGACGGTTCTGGATCAGGACTCCACTTCCCTCGGGCTTTCCAAGCCCAAGTCTGCCGTCATTCCAATGACGACTCTGGAGTCCACGTTGGGCTTATCTAGAGAGATGCTTGGCATGCTTTCTCTCTCAGATCACGTCGTCTCAGCTTTGGCTGCTTATCTGCCTCCAGATAAGTTTGACGAGGTACAGGCTCCTTTGCGTGTGCTGTCCAAGGCGCTTATGCACCTTACTCACACGCATGCCTGTAACACGGCCAATTTGGAATTAGTTCGAAGGGACGCTGTGCTGGACACAGGACGATCCCTTCCCGAGGAGCAGCGTGCTACTCTTCGATCTGCTTCTTTGGCAGGTCCGCAACTTTTCCATGGTTCCGTGTCGACGGTCCGGGATGACGTCCTACGTCATTCCAAAGATCAGCTGCTGTTTCGTCAGCTTGATCAGCCTTCTCGGGGAGGCAAGGGCCGTTCCAAGCCTAACAAGTACCCTTCTGCTTCCTCTGTGAAGCAAAAGGCTGGTCCTTCTGCCGCCGCCTCTGCTTCTTACTCACGGGGTAAAGGTAGGGGTCGGCAGAATCGAGGGAAGTCTCAGGATTCTTCATTTAACAGAGGAGGTGGTTTCTCCTCTCGCGGGCCTCGTCGGGGCTCGAAATGAAGGTCCTCACCTCGACTCGTCCCAGGTTGGAGGAAGGATAGCAGAGTTTGCAGACCATTGGACCACCATCACATCCGATCCATGGGTGTTAGATGTTGTTCGGTCCGGGCTGCGCATATCCTTCCGACGGCACCCCACTCTGTCAAGGGTGCCTCTTCCAACCACAGTTCCTTCAGACGTTTTACGTCGGGAACTTTTGTCCACGGAGATTGCCAATCTCCTGGCAAAGGGGGCGATCGAGGTCGTCAAGAACGTTCAGTCAGTGGGTTTCTATTCCCGCCTGTTCTTGGTGCCGAAGAAGGACGGCCGACTCCGACCGGTTATCGATCTGAGCATCCTGAACCAGTCTATCATTGCTCCCAAGTTCAGCATGGAGACTTTCAGGTCGGTCCGCCATTCAATTCACCAGGGAGATTTCGCCGCCAGCATAGACCTGCGAGACGCTTACTTCCACGTTCCGATGCATCGGGCGTCACGGAAGTATCTCAGGTTCGCTTTTCTGGGGCGAGTTTACCAGTTCAAGGCCATGCCGTTCGGCCTCAACCTGGCTCCTTGGGCGTTCACCAGACTGATGTCGCATGTGATAGCGTTCCATCGCACACAGTCCAGGGTGACTACTTCGGCATATCTGGACGATATCCTCCAGAGGCATTCCAATGCTGCCTTACTGGAATCGGATGTCGCCACTCTGTTGAGCTTGCTCACGTCGCTAGGATTCAGAGTCAACGAGGAGAAGTCGGACCTGGTCCCTTCTCAGTCGTTTTGTCATCTGGGGATGTCTTTCCAAACCAAATTCAATTTGGTGGCTGTTCCCCAGGCCAAGGCTGTGATTCTCTCAGCTTTTGCTCTGACTCTGTCCCAGTCCAGGTCCGCGACCGCTCGGAGTTTTCTCCGGCTGATCGGTCTCTGCGGTTCGGTGACGGATCTCATTCCTCTAGGTCGGCTGCGTGTCAGACCTCTCCAACACTTTCTGCTCAGTCGTTGGAGACCGAATGTAGATTCTCTGGATCAGGTGCTTCCGTTTCCGGACTCTCTGTATCCTCACCTTCTTCCCTGGACAGATGTTCAGTGGATTACGCAGGGTGTTCCGCTGGACTTACCCACATCCGATCGCGTCCTGACGGCAGATGCCAGCGATCTCGGATGGGGTGCGACGTTGGATCCTCTCGGTCTTTCCCTACACGGGATGTGGGACCAGGATCAAGCAGCTCTACACATCAACCAGAAGGAGCTTCTTGCTCTTCTTCTGAGTTTCAGGCAGTGGATCCCTCACTTGTCGAATCGCCAGGTCCTTCTACTATCCGACAATTCGACAGTGGTTGCTTACATTCGGAACCAGGGCGGCACGCACTCGCTTCCGATGTACGAGTTAGCTCGGGATCTTTTACTGCTCGCTCAGGAGGTTCACGCCGGGGTGGTCGTCTGAACGTCCTAGCCGACTCCCTGTCCCGACAGGGCAGGGTTATTTCCACCGAGTGGATGCTTCACAGGGCAGTGTTCCAGTCGCTTTGCGATCTCTGGGGACGTCCCCACATCGATCTCTTTGCGACTCGTTGGAACCATCAGGTGGACACTTTCGTGTCCCCGTGTCCAGATCCTCTGGCTTTTGCCGTGGACGCTCTGTCACTCGATTGGAACGGTCTAGTCGGCTACGCCTTCCCGCCGGTTCCGATTCTTCCTCAGGTTCTCGCCAAAATTCGAACCTGCAGTTGTCGAATCATTCTGATCGCTCCCCTGTCGCCTCAGCGGGTGTGAATCAATCAGCTCCGCTCGCTGATGGCGGCGGTTCCGGCACGTCTCCCGCTACGTCGCGACCTTCTTTGTCAAGGTCGCCCGAGGAGGTTTCACGTCGACCCGACTTCATTGTGCCTTCACGCATATCTTTTGTCAGGTCCTGTCTCCTCCGTAGAGGTTTTTCGAGACGAGCAGTGGAGTGCATTTCTTCTTCAAGGAGGCACTCCACTGGTTTAGCTTATGCAGCTAAATGGAAGGTCTTCTGTCGATGGTGTGCTGATCACTCTGTTGATTATGCCAATCCTTCGATTTCACAGATTGCGGAGTTTCTGGTATATCTGTTTGATTCTCGGGGTCTCCAGCCTGTTACCATCAAGGGTTACAGGTCTATGCTTTCAGAGACTTTTTCTTATGTGGGGAAGCGTCGTATCGGCACTAATCCTTACCTCTCCAAGCTTGTTCGGCACTTTTCTTTGAAAAGGCCTCGGACTTTGCAGCTTACTCCACGATGGAATCTTTCGTGGGTGCTGCTTTGCTTGGGGGGGGCGCCGTTCGAACCTTTATCCCAGGTGGATATGCGATTTCTCACATACAAGACGGCTTTTCTGATGGCATTTGCTTCGGCCAGACGGGTTAGTGAGCTTCACGCCCTCTCGGTTGACCCGGCCTTTTTTAGGAGTTCTCCCAACAGTGTTACTTTTACCACTGATTGCTCCTTTTTGGCTAAGAATCAGTTACCAGATACTACTCCTCCTCCTATCTGTATCAGGGCTCTTCCCTCTGTTGAGGGTACTCGCCCATTGCTCTGTCCGGTCCGTGCTATTCGCATTTATCTTGATCGGACACGCTTCATACGGAAGGGCAGAAAACGGTTTTTTCTGTCTCTCATTCCGGGTCGACAGAAGATCTCTCCTCAATCCATTTCTCGATGGATTTGTCTTGCTATTCGTACGGCTTATAGTCGTTTAGCAGCTGGCGATTGTATTACCAATCGTATTTCTGCCCACGAGGTGCGGGCACTGTCTACCTCTTGGGCTTATTCTAACTCCGTCAAGTTGTCGGATGTTATGCAGGCAGCCTACTGGAGAAATGCTTCTACTTTCTCCACCTTTTATTTACGCCAGTTGCAGGAGCAGTCGGAGGACCTTTTTGCCTTGGGTCCTCTTTCTTCTGCTCAGGCTGTTGTCTGCCATAGCCATTAGGCTTCTTGAAGGTCAGTTTCAGCCTTGTGCTGTTACTGCCCTTTTTTCTGTCTGTGTGTCACACAGGCTCATATGTCTCTTTTCATTGTCCTTTACCAATGATTGCGACATTATGGTTGATAAGCCTCGGGACCTCTTCCTTCTGCTTCACGGTTCCAGTGCACTAGGGTTATGTGGGGGTTGGTTATGCGATTCCCTCCAGCCTTTTGTCTATTCAGCCTGTAGTAAACAATTGTGAGTAGGTTGATAAGAAATCTAAATTTTATAGTAAATTTCCTTTCTTATTATACCTACCACAATTGTTTACATGGAGGCCCTCCCGTCTTCTTTACGGGTAAAGAATCTTTCCTCCCCGCTGATCACATAACTCTAACGTTTACGGATTCAAAAAGAATGAGTCTTTAGAGACGGTATGCGCACTGGCAACGGAAGTCGTGGAGTTGTACTTGGGAGAGAGCGTCCCGTACTGGGTCTGCGCCTGTTGCACTCGACCCAGTTTTGGCTTATTTTTTATTGGTGCTTTTGCACCACTTTTCTTTCCCAACTTGCTTGGGAAAGACAAAAATAGAGAGTATTTTATCCGAGTTAGGGACTTCCACTGTAGTGCAAGCCTGTAGTAAACAATTGTGGTAGGTATAATAAGAAAGGAAATTTACTATAAAATTTAGATTTCTCAATATCTGTATTTTATCATGTAATGTTGCATTCACACAACAATCATGTTATAATCATTATTACTCACTGTTGAAAATAATATATATTTCTGCAAGGTGTATATTCCAAAAGTTTTCACTCTGTGATGATTTTACCAAGTTTTATTTTACGACAAGAACATATTTCCCACAATACAGCTAAAAACGTCTAGACAAAATACAAATCTGTATTGAGAATAGCAACCACACGTGTGATCATTTGATTCAGGAAGAGAATATTTTTACCTGCATTCATCGAAAACTGATTAGACTACACATGTCGAGGCCACCATTTTTGATAGCAGAAATTAAAAGATAAATAAATCACCAGCTCAACAAAATAAATTAGAGTAGATCAATTTTTGCCATGATGATACAGTTCAACCTGAAAAATAAAAACAAAGAAATAGACAGCAGAAACCAGTCTTGTCAATTGGTACCAGTACCATTGGTACTTGGCCGTTTTAACAGTACCCATACCAGAAGGCAAGTACCAACAGTACTCGGTACCATATCGATACTCCCCAATTATGGCTAGATGGTTCATAAAATGTATCAATATTCCATGATACCCCGTAATCCCTCGCCCAAAAATGCATTCCGGTCACCGGTGTGTAACTTCAGTCATGGGTCTCACCCTCGTGACATTCTCAATTAAAAGCTGAATGTATGACAGGTTGAGGTCAAGGTATCATAATTGGTAACCTTGTGAATTGAGAAAAAAACATTTCTCTTCGCGTGAAGATAAAATCTGACAGACAATCGAGTAATAAAATGCTACTGTCCAGAGTCATGAAGTTCCGCAAAGGTGAAAAATTCTGGGATTAGTGTCGTAACTGTTCTTTCGTACACTGACTGTTTTGTATTCGAAAGAAGACGTTTCATACATATATCAAAGCAGGGACCAGCCGTGAGGGCTACTAGGGCGATTATGTCGCCCTTCTAAGCCTAAAGTCACCTAGAAAAATAGTCGGGGCGATTACAAGTCGCCCTCTAAAAATTTGCCAAAATGAGGAAAGTCTGAACTGAGTGATCCGAGGTTTACACAAAAACGATTATTTTCAAGAATCGAGTGTATTTGAGTGTGATAAATGAGCATTTTCCATTCGTCAAATAAGCGACCATTTATTTGAAATCGCACTGATTTTTTATTTCTATTTTGTTCCGTTTCAGTCGGAGCTCCAAGTGTCAAAACGAAAATAGGTGACTTACGCGACTCAACAAAATAACACAATTTGAAAGTAGGTTACGTCGCATAGGATGCCGAAAATGTATACACAGCGGGTGGTACATAAATATTCATAATTTCCCCCACTTGCCTATGAAAAGTCTCCCTACTTTACTCTGCAGTCTCCCTATTTTTTCTGGAGGGAGACATGAAGTCTCCCTAAAATTCACCCCTAGGCTGGTCCCTGTATCAAAGGACATTTCGAACACAGGCAAATTTTATAGGGTTTTTAAGTATTTTTTATATGAAATAATAGACTACTATTTTTAACCAATATAAAACAATCTACATTTGGAATATCACAGAACAGAATTTAATATGTTCAACACCACCACCACCACAGTATGGCGTATATTTTAAATGAAATGAACCGGCAGACTGTAAAAACATCTTTTATGTAAATTTTTCTTTGATGAAAAATCGAAACATTATGATGTGAGCTCATTGATGTTTAATCAGCTTTGATCAGTTCCTATGATATATAATCACAGCATTGTTATTACACTGAAGTGATAATTAGCTGGAGTGATAACTCAAACTAGGGGTGAGTGTGGGGGTGGTGGAGTCTTCGATGGAGAAATATGCTACTCCACTCTATGGATATTTAAATTTCATAGTAAATTTCCTTTTTTATTATACCTACTGGTAAATTCACCCCAGAAAAGCGAACCTGACATACTTTTGCAATATCCGATGAATCGGAACGTGAAAGTAAGCGTCTCGCAGGTCAATGCTGGAAGCGAAATCACCCTGGTGAGTGGTGTGGTGAATCAACCTGAAAGTCTCCATGCTAAACTGGTTTAGGATACTCAGATCGATAACTGGTTGGAGTCGGCTGTCCTTCTTTGGCACCAAGAACAGGAGAGAATAAAATCCCACTGAATGAATGTTCTTGATGACCTCGATCACCCCCTTTGGCAAGAGATTGTCTGTCTCTGTGACCAAAAATTCCCGACGTGAAACGTCTGAAGGAACTTGGGTTGGAAGAGACACTCTCGACCGAGTGGGGTGCCTCCAAAAGGATATCTGCAGACTGGACAGAACATCTAACACCCAAGGATTGGATGTGATCGTGGCCCAACGGTCTAAAAACTGGGATATCCCTCCTCCAACCTGGGATGAATCGAGGTGAGGACCTTCATTTCGAGTCCGGGCGAGGCCCGTGAAAGGAGAAACCACCTCCTCTGCTAGATGAAAGGTCCTGGGACCTCCCTCTGTTCCACCGACGCTTACCCTTACCACCTGAGTAACAGGAAGAAGGAAGATCAGCCCTTGGCTTCGCAGAGGAAGCAGAAGGGTGTTTGTTAGGCTTGAAATGACCCCGGCCTCCAACAGAAGGTGGATCAAGCTGGCGAAGCAGCAGCTGATCTTTGGAATGACGCAGGACGTGATCCTGGACCGTTGCCACGGAATCATAGAATAGTTGCGGAACCCATCAAAGAAGCAGATCGAAGAGCAGCACCCTGCCCTTCAGGAAGGGAACGGCTTGTGACCATCATAGTGTTCCGGCAAACTAATTTCAAATTAGCCATGTTACAGGCATGCATGTGAGTAAGATGCATGAGCGTCTTAGAGATCACAGGCAAAGGAGCCTGTAGGTGGTCAAACTTATATGGAGGCAGATAAGCAGCCAAGGCAGAGACAACATGATCCGAGAGAGAAAGCATGCCTAGCATCTCTCTGGATAAGCCCAACATGGACTCCAAAGTCGCCATAGGAATAACGGCCAACTTGGGCTTGGAGTCCTAATCCAAGACTGTCAAAGTCATGCAGACCAACGGATTGGCGGAATCGTAGGAACGATAACGCACGGGGGCAAAAAAAGCATCATCCTAGTGAAGAACAAAGTCTTCATAGCCTTGTAACTCAGCTTTGAGTCCAATGCTGCAAAAGCCTCAACCTCTTGTACCGACTGGTATGGTCGAAGGTGCCCAGAAGCAGGTTGCTCCACAGGCTGTAGGCGCGTGACCGATGATCGCGGCCTGGCTGAAACCTCCGGCTGGTCTGACGATTTAAAGGAACTCAAACACAAAGTCAAGGGCCATCCCCAAGTCAGAAGACTGATGGCTCTCAACATCAGGTGTGCCTGAGCCATCACCTGAGTTGGAGGACACATAGCCCATGTCGGGCATACCAGCCGATGCCGCCCATGGTGTAGGAACACCAGGGGGATCAGAAAGCAGTGACCTGCTTCCAATCCCGGGAGGCGGTTCCACAGAGTGCAATGGGAAGGCTCTTTGAAAGAACCTGCGTGAGCAAGAAGGGGCCTCCCTCAGCTCACAACCCGTATCTGCCAGTTTGATGTGGGAACGGCCTGGGCAAAGTGGCTTCGCATCTGACCCTCTAAACCAGCGAAGGGTCATGATCCTCTAGAACACCCAATTGCGGGGCGACAGGTGGCAGCCGAAACATCTGAATACAGATGCTTGTAGGGGTATGAAATACCCCGAGGATCTGAAGTGCGGGAACTCCGGAGAGTCGCCGCAGTACTATGAGGGACAGAAGGTCAGGCTGCACAAAAATGTGCCAGTCCTGCAAAACTGTCCGAAGGACCAGAGTGCATGGCCAGAAGCTCAACAGAGTCCACAGGAACCCCACCATGGACATCTGAATCCAAATCAAAACCTACTGGGCTCGACGACTGAGAGACCACAGCAGAGTGATCAGCCGGCAACCACTTCTGACTTCACCAAGTTGAAGCCAGGAAGGTTGAGGCTGATAGCTCTAGTCCAAGAAGCAGAAATCCCTGCAGACCCCAGCAGGGATAGGCTGAGGCAGCTGAAACGGAAACTGAAGACGTCGCCACCGGAATAGCAGCAGGAGAGGATGCATCAGTAGCTGTTGGCAAAGGCGGAAAAGCAGAGAGAGTGCAACCGAGCTCGGCTCCAAAAGAGGAGTCACAACCCTAGTGACAGCCTCAGATGTCGACTGGAGGGAGACAGTAGTCCCAGAATCAGACATCTCTTCACCAGAAATTCAGCAGCTACCATGGTATCCATGCCATAAAAAGACTGCAAAACCTCCAGGAGGGGGTATAACTCTGTCCAAACACAGTCAAATCAGGAGGCCCCAAACGACTGCATTCCCCTTCCCACAGGTGTGGGGGGAAAATGTCACATGCCCGAACTACACAATGGACGGAAGGCCAAAAGGTGGAAGACCACTCAGCCCACAGGGTCTTTCAATAGAACACCCAAATAAAGTGGAGCATGAATAATGGGAAACTTCAACATGCTAAGACAACAAAAATAGCCCGCAAGGTATCGTCCAAGGCATATCTGGTGAGAGCAATGTAGATAGGAAGGTGAACCCGAAGAAAATATAAATCAGGAAACCCCCAGCTACCAGAGTAAGGTGGCAGGAAACAAAGGCCCGATGGGAACAGAAAAGTACTAGTCCAGTCAATCTGATACTTAACCCGCAAGAAATTATACAAAACATTTTGCTTTTAAGCGAAGCATATTTGTCTAAATAACAACATACTAAAAATCCCCCAAAATCCCACAACGGGAAATTATGTTTTTGATGACTTATTTCTTCGTGAGAAAATAAAAATAGTCAAATTTTTCCCCAACCACCAAGAAATTGCTAAACAAATGTTTGTACTGTTTTTGGGCAGGAATTAGTATGCAAAATAACATATGAAATATCCTCAGTAATCCCATCACGGGGAAAAAGGTTTTTTGGGGGTGAAAACATTTAAAAATACAATAAAATCAGCGAAAATTGGAATTGGCTCAATACTGATTAAAAGAGTTCAAACAACAATCATTTCCATGGTACAAAGATCAAAATAATCGTGTACAATATTATACATGAAATCCCAACTACTGAACACATGAAAATGAGTAATTTTGAGGTGAAAATTGTGAAAAAGTAAATAAAATATACGAAAATTGGAATTTCACCACGACTTGTTGAAACAGTTCCAAGCACAAACACTGTCATTGTATTATACACTAAATCGGTATAATTAATACCTCTCTTAAAATAATCGTTCAAATCTTGAAGTCACTGAGTTTGCAAAACTTTATGTGACCCTCACTTTTAGCGCGTGCACGTTCCACGGAAATGTAATTAACTAGAAATACGTTGTAACTCCATGGAAATTTCTCAATCCGTCATTGACACTGGGAGAAGTTGAACGGAGGGCAAGAATCTGAAAATCGACATATTCTTGTTGACATAGACTACTGGTTGATACAGTGTCATCGCCTTGATATTTCGTTAAGACAGAAAACCTACCCGTGCACAGTCTGCTGTGAAGTATTATTATAGTTTACAAACACACCATTAAGTGCAAATTTGGTCACAGAGAAGTGCAGATACTTGTCAGTGGGGGTGGAAAGTTCCAGATGGAAGTTTGTGCCACTCAGCCTTGACCTTCCAACTGCGCCAGGGACCTTGCTAGAGACGATAAGCTGTAACTGTGCCACAGGTTGCGAGATGTCAAGGTGTAGTTGCACCCCATAATAACTGCTGCAATTTCAATGCAGATAATATGGAAATCTGATTTCGTATAGCAGCAGAACCATTTATCAGATCTCCAGATTATCTGCATTGACATTGCAGCAGTTATTATTTTATATTTATTATTTATACATGACATTGATATATAACAGTAATTTTTAAAACAGTTTACCCCCAAAATCACATTTTTTTGGCTACCATTGATTTGGAGTTTAAGAGAGGTATTAATCATACCAATTTAATGTATAATACGATGACAGTGTTTGTGTTTGGAACCATTTGAACAAGTAGTGATGAAATTCCAATTTTCGTACAGTTTATTTACTTTTTCACAATTTTCACCCCAAAATCACACATTTTCTTGTATTCAGTAATTGAGATTTCAAGTATAATATTGTGCACGGTTATTTTGATCTAAGTACCATGGAAATGATTGTTGTTTGAACTCCTTTAATGAGTATTGAGCAAATTCCAATTTTCTTTGAATTTACTGAGTTTTTAAAAGTTTTTACCTCAAAATAACCATTTTCCTGTGATGGGATTAATGGGGATTTTTCATAGGTTTTTTAACATACTAATTTCTGTCCAAAAATAATACAAACATTTGCTCTCGACCCAGTTTTGGCTCATTTTTTCTTGGTGCTTTTGCACCACTTTTCTTTCCCAAATCACTTGTTAGGGACTTCCACTGGTGCAAGCTTGTTGTAAACAAATGTAAGGTAGGTTGATAAGAAATTGGCATATAATGTTATTATTTGGCTCCTAAATCCTGTATACGAAACCCAGTATATCATCATGTAGGGATTATACCACCTATGCTAAGGTGGGACCTAGGAGGGGACATAGGACTTTGGAATTCAAAGTCTCAAGTCCCCTCCTTAGCATAGGCGGTGTAATCCCTACATATATATCATTACCCTTAGTCTCATTAAGACAACTTACCAAATGAAAGTGTCAGTGACACTGTAGTTTAACTTGTGTGTTGTGTTTGATGAAAAGGATATTGTTCAGTGTTTATGAAAGGATTATGAAATAAGACAAGAATTGTGATAATTGGGAATATGTTCATTTCTGTTCCCTGTATGCTATGTTTTTGATAAAAATAATATGAGGTGTACACTGTACTAAAGAGCTGAGGGGTGGGTTAATATGACCTCACAGTTAATGTATGTGGCCCTCACAGTTAACGTATATCAACGAAAGTTACCAAGTTACAGTGAAATTATTCCAAAACGAGTCATCCTATCAAGTTACATTGAAATCCCTTCATAAATATGGCCTGTAGACTGTGCTAAAGGTTTTTGGGCTCCGGGTCCCTGTAGCTGTCAGTTTCCCAATTGCATCCAAAGGGGACGTTCTCATCTAGACGTTATATGAAGTCAACCTACCAAGTTACAATGAAATCCCTTCATAAATATGACCTGCAGACTGTGCTAAAGGTTTTTGGGCTTTGGGCTCGAGCAGCCATCATGGTTGAATGATAGCAACCAAAAGGGGACATTCTCATCTGGGCATCATCTGGGCATCATCTGGAATGATCCTACGAAGTTACAATGAAATCCCTTCATAAATTTGACCTGTAGACTGTGCTTGAGGTTTTCGGGCTCCGGACCCCTGAAGCCGTCACAGTTGACCAATCATGACCAAAAGGGGATGTCATCATCTAGGCATTATATGAAGTCAAACTAACAGGTTACAATGAAATTCTTCCATAAATATGACCTATAGACTATGCTAAAGGTTTTGGGCTCGGGCAGCCATCAAGGCTGAATGATCGTGACCAAAAGGGGACGTTATCATCTAGACATTATTTGGAGTCATACTACCAAGGTACAATGAAATCCCTTCATAAATATCACCTGTAGACTGTGCTAAAGGTTTTCAGGCTTCAGGCCCCTGGAGCCGTCACAGTTGCCTAATGGTGTCCAAAAGGGGCTGTTCTCATCTAGACATTATATGAAGTCAACCTACCAAGTTACGATGAAAACCCTTCATAAATATGAACTGAAGACTGTGCTAAAGGTTTTCGGGCTTTGGGCTCGGGCAGCCATCATGGTTGAATGATCGCAACCAAAAGGGGACATTCTCATTTGGGCATCATCTTGAGTGATCCTACGAAGTTACAATGAAATCCCTTCATAAATATGCCCTGTAGACTGTGCTCAAGATTTTCGGGCTTCGGGCACCTGTAGCAATCACAGTTGACCAATCACTACCAAAAGGGGTGTCATCATCTAGGCATTATATGCAGTCAACCTAACAAGTTACAATGGAATCCTTCCATAAATACGACCTATAGACTATGCTAAAGGTCTTTGGGCTTGGGCAGCCATCTTGGCTGAATGATCACGACCTTTTAAAAGGGGACGTTCTCATCTAGACATTATTTGGAGTCATCCCACCAAGCTACAATGAAATCCCTTCATAATTATGACCTGTAGACTGTTCTAAACATTTTCGGGCTTCGGGCCCCTGTAGCTGTCACAGTTGCCCAATTGTGTCCAAAAGGGGACGTTCTTATCTAGACATTACATGAAGTGAAACCTACCAAGTTACAAAGAAATCCCTTCATAAATATGACCTGTAGACTGTGCTAAAGGTATTCGGGCTTCGGGCTCGGGCAGCCATAATGGTTGAATGATCGCAACCAAAGGGGACATTCTCATCTGGGCATCATCTGGAGTGATCCTACGAAGTTACAATGAAATCCCTTCATAAATATGACCTGTAGACTGTGCTCAAGATTTTCGGGCTTCGGGCACCTGTAGCCATCACAGTTGACCAATCACGACCAAAAGGGGATGTCATCATCTAGGCATTATATGGAGTCAACCTAACAGGTTACAGTGAAATCCTTCCGTAAATTTGACCTTTTGCCTATGCTAAAGGTTTTTGGGCTCGGGCACCCATCAAGGCTGAATGATCGCGATCAAAATGGGGTGTTCTCATCCAGACATTATTTGGAGTCATTCTACCAAGTTACAATGAAATCCCTTCATAAATATGACCGGGCTTCGGCTTCGGGCCCCTGTAGCCGTCACAATTGCCCAATCAGGACCAAAAGGGGACTTTCTCATCTAGACATTATATGAAGTCTACCCACCAAGTTACAATGAAATTCCTCAATAAATATGACCTGTAGACTATGCTAAAGGTTTTTGGGTTTTGTGCTCGGGCAGACGTCACGGTTGGCAGATCACGCCCAAATGGGAAAATTCTCATCTAGACATCATAAGGAGTCATCCTACCAAGTTCCAATGAAATCCCTCCATATTAAACATGACCTGCAGATTGTGCTAAAAGTTTTTGGGTTTCGGGCTTGGGCAGCCATCACAGTTGACAGATCATGCCCAAAAGGGGACGTTCTCATCTAGGCATTATACAGAGGCAACCTGCCAAGTTACAATGAAATCCCTCCATAAATACGACCTGTAGACTGTGCTAATGGTTTTCGGGTTTTGGGCTCGGGCAGCCATACCGGTTGACCGATCGCTACCAAAAGGGGACGTTCTCATCTAGACATGACCCCAAACCTGCATATGAAATTTCGTGATGATCAGACAAGAACTGCGGGTGTAGCCTGTGCTAAAGGAAAATGTAAACAGACTCACAGACTAACAGACTTACAGAATAACAGACTCACAGACTAACAGACTTCTGCACACCTGATGGCAATGGCTTATCTTGACTATGTCAAGTTAAGCTAAAAATGTACTTTGCTTTTTGTATTACGAGAATCAGCACTGAAAACCTAATTGTTTACAACACTGGATGCATAGTTGCATGATATGGAGTCCCATAGGATTCAAAAATGCTTTCAACGATGTTAAAAATTACGTTTTTAAAGGTAATTCCCATACTTTTACGTATAATTATAATAAATATTTTCCAGTAAGTTCTATTTGTATACTGCACAATGTCAGTTTGTGTCATTCCAGTGTATTTTGTATTTATACACATATGTTATTGCAATAAATTTGTTATTTTTACTTATGGGTGGTTATCTTTACTTGGCTCAAGGCAGTCATAACCCTGTGTACGAAACGTCCTAGCTTGTGTACGAAATGTCCTAAAAGTTTGTGTATGAAACATCCTAAATTGCCATGTATGAAATGCCTGTGTACAAAACGTCCAGCTCCTTACGACTATGAGACTCTGATGCGCCACCATTGTGCTATCATCTTCTTTGTTTTTGTTCATTTTAGAAATCATGATCGATTAAATTAATCTGAGTTTATTGACTTTATTCCTATATGACAAACGTTCTTATTGTAGTACAATCAAGCTATTACAGGGACTCACTTTACTATCATTCAGAATAAACTGGATAAATTGAATAGACGTAATACTAAAGATCGTTGTCGATGTTAATTGTTTCCTGTCCTGTTCGGACATGAACCTAGTAATTTATATTTCATGTCGGAATAGGATAGGAAACAATTACCACCGACAGCGATCTTTGGCATTGCATCTATTCAGTTTATCCAATTGCTTACTATTGTTTCACAGATTGGTAGCGGTACTGGTACTGAGTACACTGTTGCGATCTTCAGTACCATACCAGTACCGATTTTAGCGGTACCGACGATACTTTGACATGCTTGGCCTGGCTGAAACACTACTATAAACTTGTAGTACAAGCAGAATAATGAATGAGGATTATGTCACCCATAGTGCAAGAACTCAATACCATGACGTCATGACCTTCATTCATAAAAAATTCAACATCATGACCTTCATTCAACTCACAGAATCAGAATGGTTATCAAAATAGATATGAACAAGTCAATAAAGGAAGGAAAATTCTAAGATAAATTGATTATTACCACCAAGTGGCTTCCTGAGATGGTGTATTGAAGTCTTAACCTCGCCTCTGGTTCATATACTGATCCGTCCTAACAGACTCATCAATTTATACCCAGAAGCATCTCAACTTCATTACACTATCTTGGAAACCCACATGGTGGTAATAACCTATATGTGTGCACTTCAGCCAGCCTCAACTTAGATTTACTACATGAGAATCTTCTACATATATGAACCAATTTTGGGGAAACGTTTACAATGAATGTAACCACTTCACCAGGTTATTTCTCCTTGAACTTAGAAAATTTAATATAGATTTCTAAATGAGATTCTAGTGTTTGCAACTCCTCCTGCTTTATGAATTGATTTTGTTGAAACTCCTCAAATTTTCAATCTGCAGTAATTTCAACCAAGTTATCTCCCCTTAAACTTAGAGGATGTAATAAGATTTCTAATGAAATTGGATGTGCAACTCCTACATTTATGAACTGATTTCAATGAAGCTTATCAAACATGACCACTAACAAGTGAACATGCTTCTTATTGTAGAATTTTTAATTTGCCATCAATGTAACTGGGTTATCTTTTCTTGAACTTAAATTAAATAAAGATTTCTATCTACAATTGTTATGCGTTCATCTCTTCCTACATATATGATTTGATTTTGATGAAACTTTTTACATATGATGAAATTTTACTTGAACTTCTTGTGCTCTTCTCTGAATATGTGATCTTTTTTTTTCTGGGTGGAAAATACACTTCATGAGTGTTCTTGTGATAATCCAATTTTCACATACTGTTCTCAATCTATACAATTCTTACATCTAACATATATGTATTTCTTATCAACCTACCTCAGTTGTTTACTACAGGCTTGCACTACAGTGGAAGAACCTAACTCAGATAAAATACTCTCTATTTTAATCTTTCCCAACATTTGGGAAAGAAAAGTGGTGTAAAAAACACCACGAAAAAATAAGCCAACACTGGGTCGAGCGCCATCGGCGCACACCCAGTATGGGATGCTCTTCCATAGTACAAATCAACAGCTTCCGTAAAATTCGTCATTCTTTTTTTATCCGACGCACTAGCAGGATGTGTCTCCGCCATATGCATTATGAAACAGTGATAATTCAACTCGTGGATAATGGTTTTCCTGTGACTGGAATTATGGATCTGAAGATCGTATAATAACAGGACTGTGTTTTATATATTCTCGTTAATATTTTCAACCACATTCTCATTGTATATTATTTACTATTCCGTTTTCACGAATGTTTTGTTTTTCGACACCACGCGATTCGACAATGAATTTTTTCGGTTCAATGAATTAATTTTGGAGTTAAGTGTCATTCTGGGACTGTCTGGACAGGATTTCTTCACTCTATTGAGGGCTGAATTTCTGTTCTTTTCGGTCCCTGTCGACCGTCTGGGTTCTGTCATGTACCCACCGGTTTAAATTTCTGCCACCTTCTCTCGTAGTTGAGGGTGTTCTTCTACTTTCTGTTTCTGTTGAGTTCACCTTTTTCTTCTACTGCTCTCACCTCTGTTATTTCCAGTTCGGTTCCTGTAGGGCAATTCCTTTTGCCCTCGCCTTGGTGCGTTCTCGTGGCCGTTTCTTCCGCACCCGCGGGTGGTGTGGAACGCTGTCGTTTCGGGAGCCTCCCGACTCGACCACGTCTGGTGTGAGTTTACCCCCTCTGTGGGGTGTGTGCAGCTCCTCCCATCCCCACGGAGGGGGGAGCATGGGGCACTCGACCACGTCTGGTGTGAGTTTGACCCCCTCCGTGGGGGATGTGTAGCTCCTCCCACTCCCACGGGGGGTGGGGAACGCTATCATTTCGGGGTCGCCCGATTCGACCACGTCTGCTGAGAATTGCTCCCCCTCCGTGGGGGATGTGCAGCTCCTCCCGCTGGTCAGCGGGGGGTGGGGAACGCTGTCGTTTTGGGGCTTCCTGACTCGACCATGTCTGGTGAGAGTTATTCCCCTTCTGTGGGGAATCTGCAGTTTTTTACCGTGGTGGATACTGCGGGAGCTGTTGGATTTCTGATGAAGAGATGCCTGGTTCTGGGATTATGCGCCCTCTCCAGTCGACATCTGAGGCTGTCACTAGGGTTGTGACTCCTCCTTTGGAGGCTGAGCTTGGTGGCTCTCTCCGCTTTTCCGCCAGTTCCAACAGCTCCCGTCGTATCTGATGCTACTGCTGTTCCGTCTACAACATCATTGGGCACCGTTTTTAGCCAGCCTCGGCTTATCCCTGCCAGGGTCTGCAGGGATGTCTGTAGTGTGGTTGTGGGGTATCGGCCTCAGCCTTCCCTGACTTCAACTCGGCAAAGTTGGATGGGGTTGCCGACTGAACCCCCTACTGTGTCCTCTCAGCCATTGAGCACAGTAGTTTTATATACCTGCAGTGGTCTGCTGCGGTGTCTGGTTGTGTAGACGTGAGGGTTTCGACCTCAGCCTTCCCTGACTTCAACTCGGTGAAGTTGGAAGTGGCTGCCGGCCGGACCCTCTACTGTAGTCTCTGCGCCGTTGTGCACCACAGTTGTCATTGGATTTGGATGTTCTTAGTGGGACACTATGAACTCCGTGGCGTTTTCCGTCCACTCATTCTGGCCCACGACCAGTTTTGGGGGACCAACGTCTTTTGTGCAGCCTGGACCTTCTGCCCTGCAGAGGTCCGTGGTGACTCTCATGAGTTCCCGCTATGTTGATCCTCGGGGTGTGTCACACCCCTATACACGTCTGCCTTCAGACATATTGGCTGCCACCCGTCGTCCCACGTCAGGTGTTTTGGAGGATACTGACCCTTCACTGGTTAAGAGGGTCAGAGGTGAAGACACTTTGTCGGTTCGTTCCCCTGTCGAACTGGCCAGTACGGGCAGTGAGCTTAGGGAGGCCCTTTCCTTACTCACTCAGGTTCTGTCAAAGAGCCTTCCTGTTGCTTCCAGCAAGGCAGCGAGTGGTTTCCAGGCACCCCCTATGGCACCGCCTCCCAGGGTTGGAACCAGGCCACTTTCTGATCCCTCTGGTGTTCTGACACCATGGGAGGCATCGGCTGGTTTGCCCATGATGGGCTATGTGTCTTCCGACTCAGGGGAAGAGTCAGACATGTTTGATGTCGAGAGCCAGCAGTCTTTGGACTTGGGGACAGCTCTTGATTTCGTGTTAGGGTTCCTTCCGGATCTCAAACCATCTAACCAGTCGACAATGTCAGCCAGGCCGCGATCATCGGTCGCGTGCCAACAGCCTATGGAGCAACCCGCTTCAGGGCGTCTTCGACTGTGCCATTCAGTACAAGTGGTTGAAGCATTTTCAGCCTTGGACTCTAAGCTAAGTTCCAAGGCTATGAAGGCTCCGTTCTTCACCAGGGTTGACACCTTTTTGCCTCTGGCGCGTTATCGTTCCTACGATTCCGCCAATCCGTCGGTCTACCAGACTTTGACGGTTTTGGATCAGGACTCCACTTCCCTCGGGCTTTCCAAGTCCAAGTCTGCCGTCATTGCGATGCCGACTTTGGAGTCCACATTGGGCTTATCGAGAGAGATGCTTGGTATGCTTTCTCTCTCCGATCACGTCGTCTCAGCTTTAGCTGCTTATCTGCCCCCAGATAAGTTTGACAAGATACAGGCTCCTTTGCGTGTGCTGTCCAAGGTGCTCATGCATCTTACTCACATGCTTGCCTGTAACACGGCTACTCTGGAATTAGTTCGAGAGGACTCTGTGCTGGACACAGGCCGATCCCTTCTTGAGGAGCGGTGCGCTACTCTTCGATCTGCTTCTTTGACAGGTCTGCAACTTTTCCATGGTTCTGTGTTGACGGTCTGGGATGATGTCCTATGTCATTCCAACGATCAGCTGCTGTTTCTTCAGCTTGATCAGCCTTCTAGGGTAGGCACGGGCCATTCCAAGCCTAACAAGTACCCTCTGCTTCCTCTGCGAAGCAAAGGGGCTGATCCTTCTGCCTCCGCTTCTACTTCTTACTCAAGGGGTAAGGGTAAGTGTCGGTAGTCTTGAGGGAAGTCCCAGGATTCTTCATTCAGTAGAGGAGGTGTTTTCTCCTCTCGCAAGCCTCGTCGGGGTTCGAAATGAAGGTCTTCACCTCGACCCATCCCAGGTTGGAGGAAGGATGGCAGAGTTCGCAGACCGTTGGGCCACCATCACATCCGATCCTTGGATGTTAGATGTTGTTAGGTCCGGGCTGCAAATATCCTTCTGAAGGCACCTCACTCTGTCCAGGGTGCCTCTTCCAACCGCAGTTCCTTCAGACATTTTACGTCGGGAACTTTTGTCCACGGAGATAGACAATCTCCTGACAAAGGGGGCGATTGAGGTCATCAAGAACATTAGGTCAGTTGGTTTCTATTCCCGCCAGTTCTTGGTGCCGAAGAAGGCTGGCCGACTCCGACCAGTTATCAAGCTGGGTTTCCTGAACCAGTCTATCATTGCTCCCAAGTTCAGCATGGAGACTTTCAGGTCGGTCCTCCGTTCAATTCACCAGGGAGTTTTCGCTTCCAGCTTCGACCTGCGAGACGCTTACTTTCACGTTCCGATTCATTGGGCGTTACAGAAGTATCTCAGGTTCGTTTTTCTGGGGCGAGTTTACCAGTTCAAGGCCATGCCTTTCGGCCTCAACCTGGTTCCTTGGGCCTTCACCAGACTGATGTCGCATGTGATAGCTTTCCATCGCACACAGTCCAGGGTGATTAATTCGGCATATCTGGACGATATCCTCCAGGCAGGGGCATTCCAATGCTGCCTTACTGGAGTCGGATGTCGCCACTCTGTTGAGCCTGCTCACGTCGCTAGGTTTCAGAGTCAAGGAGGAGAAGTCGAACCTGGTCCCTTCTCAGTCGTTTTATCTTCTGGGGATGGCTTTCCGCACACAATTCAATTTGGTGGCGGTTCCCCAGGCCAAGGCTGTGATTCTCTCAGCCTCAGCTTTTACTGTGACTCTGTCCCAGTCCACTTCCGCGATGGCTCGGAGTATTCTCCGGCTATGCGGTCTCTGCTGTTCGGTGATGGATCTCATTCCTCTAGGTCGGCTGCGTGTCTGACCTCTCCAACACTTTCTGCTCAGTCGTTGGAGGCCGAATGTCGATTTTCTGGATCTGGTGCTTCAGTTTCCAGAATATCTTTATCCTCACCTTCTCCTCTGGGCAGATGTCCAGTGGCTTTCGCAGGGTATTCCGTTGGACTTACCCACGTCCGATCGCATTTTGATGGCAGATGCCTGCGATCTCGGATGGGGTGCAACGTTGGATCCTCAAGGTCTTTCCATTCACGGGATGTGGGACCAGGATCATGCAGCTCTACACATCAATCAGAAGGAGCTTCTTGCTCTTCTTCTGAGTTTCTGGCAGTGGATCCCTCACCTGTCGAATCGCCAGGTCCTTCTGTTGTCCGATCATTCGACGGTGGTTGCTTACATTCGGAATCAGGGCGGCACGCACTCTGTTCCAATGTACGAATTGGCTCGGGATCTTCTACTGTTCGTTCAGGATGTCCACGCCAGGGTGGCTGTTCATCACATTCCCGGTCGTCTGAACGTCCTAGCCGACTCCCTGTCCCATCGGGGCAGGGCCTTTTCCACCAGGTGGATGCTCCACATGGCAGATTCCATCGCTCTCTTGTGACTCGTTGGAACCATCTGGTGGACACTTTTGTGTCCCCGTGTCCAGATGCTCTGGCTTTCGCCGTGGATGCTCTGGCCCTCCTTTGGGATGGTCTTGTCAGCTACGCCTTCCTGCCGGTTCTGATTCCGCCTCAGGTTCTCGCCCAGATATGAACCTGCAGTCGACAAATCCTTTCGATCACACCCGTCGCCTTGGTGGGTGTGGATCAATCTGCTCCGCTCTCTGTTAGCAGCGGTTCCGGCATGTCTCCCTCTACCTCGCGACTTTCTTTGCCAAAGTTGCCCGAGGAGGTTTTACGTTGATCCGACTTCATTGTGCCTTCGCACATGTCTTTTATCGGGTCCTGTCTCCTCTGTAGTGGTTTTTCGAGACACGCATTGGAGTTACTTTTCTTCAAGGAGGCACTCACTCCACTGGTTTAGCCTCTGTGGCTAAGTGCAAGATTCTTCTGTCGATGGTGTGCGATCACTCTGTTGTTTCTGTCACTCCTTCGATCACACCTCTTGCGGAGTTTCTGGTATATGTTTGTTTCTGGGGGTCTCCAGCAATGGGTCCATGTCCATGCTTCGGAGACATTTTTTCATATGTGATACCGCATTGTTTCGACACTCATCCTTGCCTCTCCAAGCTTGTTCAGCTCTTTTCCTTGAAAAGGCCTAGGACTTTGCAGTTTCCTCCAAGATGGTCACTTTCTTGGGCGCTGCTCTGCTTGGGGGGACGGGGAGGGGGGGGGGGGGGCGTTCGCACCTTTATCCCAGATGGATATGCGTTTTCTCATGCGTATTCATGCAGCTTCCGCTCATCTAGCTACTGGCGATTGTATTACCAATTGTTTTTTCTGCCATGAGGTGTGTGCATTGTCTTCCTCTCGGGGCTTTTACTAACTCAGTCATGTTGTCGGATGTTATACTGGTCTGCTTGGGGGTGGGGGGCGTTCACGCCTTTATCCTGGATGAATATGCGTTCTCTCACATGCCAGATCTCTCCTGCATCCATTTCTTGATGGATTTGTCTTGCTAGTCACTCAGCTTCCGCTCGTCTAGCTACTGGTAATTGTTTTACCAATTGTTTTTTTTCTGCCACGAGGTGCGTGCATCGTCTTCCTCTTTTAATAACTCTGTCATGTTGTCGGATTACGGATGTTATTCTGGCAGCCTTCTGGAGAAATGCTACTTTCTCCTTTTATCTGCGACAGTTGCAGGAGCCAACAGAGAACCTTGGGGCCCTCTTTCTTCGGCTCAGGCTGTTGTCTATCCCAGCCTTTCAGCTTTTTTCAGGGTCAGTTCCAGCTTTGTGCTGTTACTGCCCTTTCTGTCTGTGCATCGCACTTCACCATACGCCTCATCTTTCATTGTCTTTTCTAATGTTTGTGATGCTATGGTTTGATAGGCCTAGGGATCTCTTCCTCTGTCCACGGTCCCAGTGCTATTGAGTTATGTGTGGGTTGGTTATGTGATTCCCTCCAGCCTTTTGTCTATTCAGCCTGTAGTAAACAATTGAGGTAGGTTGATAAGAAATATAAATTTTATAGTAAATTTCCTTTCTTATTATACCTACCGAAATTGTTTACATGGAGGCCCTCCCGTCTTCTTATTCGGGTAAGAATCCTTCCTCCCCGCTGATCACATAACTCCTGTGTGGTTCGGAATCAAAAGAATGACGAATTGACGCATTGCGCACTGTTTTACGGAAGCCGTGGATTTGTACTATGGAAGAGCGTCCCATACTGGGTGTGCACTGATGGCGCTCGACCCAGTTTTGGCTTATTTTTTCGTGGTGTTTTTTACACCACTTTTCTTTCCCAAATCTTGGGAAAGATTAAAATAGAGAGTATTTTATCCGAGTTAGGTTCTTCCACTGTAGTGCAAGCCTGTAGTAAACAATTTCGGTAGGTATAATAAGAAAGGAAATTTACTATAAAATTTATATATTCAAGGGTTTGTACTGGTCATGGAATCCTGGAAAAGTCATGCATATGAATAAATAATAAAATATTTTTTCCAGACCACCTGGAAGTTTGGAAAAAACAGGGTTTTTTATGCTGTAGTCTGGAAAAGTCCTGGAAATTTGCCATATTAAAAATGTGGTATTCCATTTCCCCCAAAAAACGCATATAAAAATCATGAAAAAGAGAGCGTGTTGGTCGTACTAACAAGGGGAAAGTCATGGAAATTGGGTAGAAAGTTTTGAAAAAGTCATGGAATTTGATTCTCAAAAAAGTGTACAAACCCTGATATTCCCCTATTAGATAAATGCAGCATATCTTTGTAGCTTAGGCTTTTCAAATCCCCCCCAACCCCCCCCCCCCCCCCAGACCCCCCCCCCCCCCCCCCCAACCCCCACCCCCACCCCTTCTTCATTAATGACAAATCTTTGTCACTGAAATCAGAGGACAGAGGCTGTAGGTACTATCCATTAAATTCTTAACTTTCCACTTGACATGAATGCCATGAATACCACATCCAGCCAGTACTATTCACAGAAATTTTATTTGTTTTTTTAAGTGTTTGCCTGCAAAACATAGCTTATAACCCCTCATTGGAACAAGCTCATTGAGCTTGTTCCCGTGTGGTGTCATAAGCTATGTTTTTAGGCAAAAATGGAACGTTTTTAAGTTATTTTAGAAATTTATGTGACAGTGAATGAATTCTTTATTTAACAATATACATGTTATAAAGCTTAAATATAATGTTGCATAAACATTAACAATGGTATCTTGATTTTTCACAATATAGTAAATAACTTGCATATTGTAAGGAGGTAACAGCCAGATTGGCTGTCTGTCTGTTGCCTCCTGAAGAGTAATGCTGGAATATGAATGACGAAAAATGTGAAAATGAGGGGTTGTCTGCTTGTCATGTTAGGTAAAGAGTTAAAGAAAGATTTTCTTATCAACCTACCTTACAATTGTTTTCTACAGGCTTGCACTACAGTGGAAGACCCTAACTCGGATAAAATACTCTCTATTTTAATCTTTCCCAAGAGATTTGGGAAAGAAAAGTGGTGTAAAAACATCACGAAAAAATAAGCCAAAACTGGGACGAGCGCCATCGGCGCACACCCAGTAAGGGACGCTCTTCTCTTAGTACAATTCCACGACTTCCGTTAACCAGTGCGCAAGCAGTCATCAAACCATTCTTCTTTTGTCCTCGCAACGTGGTTGACGTGTCGCCATCTTTGCATTATGATACAGTGATGATTCAACTCGTCGATAATGGTTTTCCTGTGACTAGATTATGGATATGAAGATTGTATAATAACAGGACTGTGTTTTATGTATTCTTGTTAATATTTTCAACCACATTCTCATTGTATTTTATTTATATATTCCGTTTTCGTGAATGTTTTTTCGACATCGTGTCAATGTGGTTCGGCAATGAAATTTTTCGGTTGATCAATTTTTATTGTTATTGGAGTTAGGTGTCAATGAGGGACTGTCTGGACAGGATTTCTTCACTTTGTTGAGGGCTGAATTTCTGTTTTTAAGGTCCCTGTCGACCCTCTGGGTTCTGTCGTGTACCCACCGGTTATTTTTTCTGCCACCTTCTCTCGAAGTTGAGGGTGTTCTTCTACTTTCTGTATCTGTTGAGTTCATCTTTTTCTTCTACTGCTCTCACCTCTGTTATTTCCAGTTCGGTTCCTTTAGGGCAATTCCTTTTGCCCTCGCCTTTGGTGCATTCTCGTGGCTGTTCCTCCCACACCCATGGGGGGTGGGAAATGCTGTCGTTTTGGGGCCTCCCGACTCAACCACATCTGGTGTGAGTTATACCCCCTCTGTGGGAGATGTGCAGCTCCTCCCGCACCCATGGGGGGTGGGGAACACTGTCGTTACGGGGCCTCCCGACTCAACCACGCCTGGTGTGAGTTATACCCCCTCCGTGAGGGATGTGCAGCTCCTCCCGCACCCATGGGGGGTGGGGAACACTGTCGTTTTGGGGCCTCCCGACTCGACCACGTCTGGTGAGAGTTACTCCCCCTCCGTGGGGGATGTGCAGCTCCTCCCGAACACGCGGGGGGTGTGGAACGCTGTCGTTTCGGGGCCTCCCAACTCGACCACATCTGCTGAGAGTTATTCCCCATCCGTAGTGGATGTGCAGTTTTTTTTACTGTGGTCCATACTGCGGGAGCTGTTGGATTTCTGGTGAAGAGATGCCTGGTTCTGGGACTATGTGCCCTCTCCAGTCGTCATCTGAGGCTGTCACTAGGGTTGTGACTCCTCCTTTGGAGGCCGAGCTAGGTGGCTCTCTCCCCTTTTCCGCCAGTTCCAACAGCTCCTGTCATATCTGCTGCTACTGCTGTTCCGTCTACAACGTCATCGGGCACCGTTTTTAGCCGGCCTCGGCTTATCCCTGCAAAGGCCTGCAGGGATGTCTGCAGTGTGGTTGTGGGGTATCGGCCTCAGCCTTCCCCGACTTCAACTCGACAAAGTCGGAAGTGGCTGCCGACTGAACCCCCTGCTGTATCCTCTCAGCCATTTAGCACAGCAGTTTTATACCTGCAGGGGTCTGCAGCTGTGTCTGGTAGTGTAGACGTGGGGTATCGGCCTCAGCCTTCCCTGACTTCAACTCGGCGAAGTTGGAAGTGGCTGCTGGCCGAACCCTCTACTGTGGTCTCTGCGACGTCGAGTACCACAGTTTTGTCATTGGTGTTTCCGTCCACTCATTCTGGTCACACGGCCAGCTTTGCGGGACCAACGCCTTCTGTGCAGCCTGGACCTTCTGCCCCGCAGAGGTCCGTGGCGACTCTCCTGAGTTCCCGCTATGTTGATCCTCGGGGTGTGTCATACCCCTATACATGTCTGCCCTCAGATGTTTCGGCTGCCGCCCATCAACCCGCTTCGGGTGTATTGGAGGATCGTAACCCTTCACTGGTTAAGAGGGTCAGGTGTGAAGCCACTTTGCTGGTTTGTCCCCATGTCGAACCGGCCGGTACGGGCAGTGAGCTTAGGGAGGCCCTCTCCTTACTCACTCAAGTTCTGTCCAAGAGCCTTCCCGTTGCTTCCAGTGAGGCAGGGAGTGGTTTCCAGGCACCCTGTATGGTGCCGCCTCCCGGGATTGGAAACAGGCTACTTTCTGATCACCCTGGTATGCCTACACCATGGGAGGCATTGGCTGGTTTGCCCACGATGGGCTATGTGTCTTCCGACTCCGGGGAAGAGTCAGACATCCTTGATGTCGAGAGCCAGCAGTCTTCTGACTTGGGGGCAGCTCTTGACTTTGTGTTTGGGTTCCTTCCAGATCTCAAACCATCAAACCAGCCGACAATGTCAGCCAGGCCGTGATCATCGGTCGCGTGCCTACAGCCTGTGGAGCAACCTGCTTCTGGGCGTCTTCGACCGTACCGGTCAGTACAGGTGGTTGAAGCATTTTCAGCCTTGGACTTTAAGCTGAGTTCCAAGGCTATGAAGGCTCCGTTCTTCACCAGGGTTGACACCTTTTTGCCTCCGGTGTGTTATCGTTACTACGATCTCGCCAATCTGTCAGTCTGCCAGACTTTGACAGTTTTGGATCAGGACTTCAATTCCCTCGGGCTTTCCAAGCCCAAGTCTGCCGTCATTCCTATGACGACTCTGGAGTCCATGTTGGGCTTATTGAGAGAAATGCTGGGTATGCTTTCTCTCTCCGATCACGTTGTCTCTGCCTTAGCTGCTTATCTGCCTCCAGATAGGTTTGACGATGTACAGGCTCCTTTGCGTGTGCATCTTACTCACACACATGCCTGTGACACAGCTATTTTGTAACTAGTTCGAAGAGACTCTGTGCTGGACACAAGCCGATCCCTTCCTGAGGGGCAGCACGCTGCTCTTAGATCTGCTTCTTTGGCAGGTCCGCTACTGTCCGCTACTGTTCCATGGTTCCGTATCGACAGTCCGTGGACGTCCTATGTCATTCCAAAGATCAGCTGCTGCTTTGTCAGCTTGATCAGCCTTCTAGGGGAGGCAAGGGCCGTTCAAAGCCTAACAAGTACCCTTCTGCTTCCTCTGCGAAGCAAAGGACTGATCCTTCTGCCACCGCTTCTACTTCTTACTCACGGGGTAAGGGTGAGCGTCGGCAGGCTAGAGGGAAGTCTCAGGATTCTTCATTCAGTAGAGGAGGTGGTTTCTCCTATCGCGGGCCTTGTCGGGGTTCGAACTGAAGGTCCTCACCTCGATTCGTCCCAGGTTGAAGGAAGGATAGCAGAGTTCGCAGACCGTTAGGCCACCATCACATCCGATGCTTGGGTGTTAGATGTTGTTCGGTCTGGGCAGCGAATATCCTTCCAGAGGCACCCCACTCTGTCCAGAGTGCCTCTTCCAACCACAGTTCCTTCCGACGTTTTACGTCGGGAACTTTTGTCCACGGAGATAGACAACTCCTGGCCAAGGGGGGCGATCAAGGTCATCAAGAACATTCAGTCAGTGGGGGTTTTATTCCTGCCTGTTCTTGGTGCCGAAGGAGGACATCCGACTCCGACCGGTTATCGATCTGAGTATCCTGAACCAGTCTATCATTGCTCCCAAGTTCAGCATGGAGACTTTCAGGTCGGTCCGCCGTTCCATTCACCAGGGAGATTTCGCTTCCAGCATCGACCTGCGAGACGCTTACTTTCACGTTTCGATTCATTGGGCATCGCGGAAGTATCTCAGGTTCGCTTTTTTGGGGCGAGTTTACCAGTTCAAGGCCATGCCTTTCGGCCTCAACCTGGCTCCTTAGGCCTTCACCCGACTGATGTCGCATGTGATAGCCTTCCATCGCACACAGTCCAAGGTGACTACTTCGGCATATCTAGACGTTATCCTCCAGAGGCATTCCAATGCTGCCTTACGGAGTTGGATGTCGACACTGTTGAGCTTGCTCACGTTGCTAGGATTCAGAGTCAACGAGGAGAAGTCGGATCTGGTCCCTTCTCAGTCATTTTGTCATCTGGGGATGGCCTTCCGCACTCAGTTCAATACGGTTGCGGTTCCCCAGGCCAGGGCTGTGTTTCTCTCAGCTTTTGCTCTGACTCTGTCCCAGTCCACATCTCCCCGTGGGAACCCCGGGAAGTAAGCAGCACTTGTTTACTGTGGTAAACCAGTTCCGCTTTACTAGTAAAATAGGACCCAGTCACCAATGCTTGGGGTGAAAGTCCTCTAAAATGGGCAACATGTAGATCAACGATTGACTAAACTTTACTTCATCTCCATGTTGTGTCACGATTAGCCATGGTGCATAAATATGTGACGTTAACCACCAACAAACAAACAAACCAGTCCACATCCGCAACAGCACGGGTATTCTCCGGCTGCTCGGTCTCTGTGGTTCGGTGATGGATCTCATTCCTCTAGGTCGGTTGCATATCAGACCTCTCCAACACTTTCTGCTCAATCGTTGGAGGCCGAATGTCGATTCTCTGGATCTGGTGCTTCAGTTCCCAGAATCTCTTCATCCTCACCTTCTCCACTCCACGCAGGGTGTCCCGTTGGACATACCCACGTCCAATCACGTTCTGACGGCAGATGCCAGCGATCTCGGATGGGGTGCGACGTTGGATCCTCTAGGTCTTTCCCTTCATGGGATATGGGACCAGGATCAGGCATCGCTACACATCAACCAGAAGGAGCTTCTTGCTCTTCTTATGAGTTTCAGGCAGTGGATCCCTCACCGGTCGAATCGCCAGGTCCTTCTGTTGTCCAACAATTCGATAGTGGTTGCTTACATTCGGAACCAGGGCAGCACGCACTCGGTTCCAATGTTCAAATTGGCTCGGGATCTTTTACTGCTCGCTCAGGATGTCAACGCCGGGGTGGTTGTCCGTCACATTCCCAGTCGTCTGAATATCCTATCCTAGCCGACTCCCTGTCCCGACGGGGCAGGTTCTTTTCCACCGAGTGCATGCTCCACATGGCACAGTGTTCCATCGATCTCTTTGCGACTCGTTGGAACCATCAGGTGGACACTTTCGTGTCCCCGTGTCCAGATGCTCTGGCTTTCGCTGTGGACGTTCTGGCCCTCCTTTAGGACGGTCTTGTCGCGGCTACGTCTTCCTGCCGGTTCCGATTCTGCCTCTGGCTCTAGCCCAGATATGAACCTGCAGTCATCAAATCCTTTCGATCACACCCCTGTCTCCTCGGTGGGTGTGGATCAATCTGCTCCGCTCTCTGTTAGCAGCGGTTCCGGCATGTCTCCCTCTACGTCGCGACTTTTTTTGCCAAAGTCACCCGAGGAGGTTTCAAAGTGACCCGACTTCATTGTGCCTTCGCGCATGTCTTTTATCGGGTCCTGTCTCCTCCGTAGTGGTTTTTAGAGACAAGCAGTGGAGTTGCTTTTCTTCTTCAAGGAGGCACTCACTCCACTGGTTTAGCCTCTATGGCTCATTCGAAGGTTCTTCTGTCGATGGTGTGTGATCACTCTGTTGCTTCTGTCACTTCTTCGATCACACCGATTGCGGAGTTTCTGGTATATGTTTGTTTCTGGGGGTCTCCAGCAATGGGTACATGTCCATGCTTCGGAGACCTTTTTCATATATGGTACCACATTGTTTCGACACTCATCCTTGCCTCTCCGAGCTTGTTCAGCTCTTTTCCTTGAAAAGGTCTTGGACTTTGCAGTTTACTCCAAGATGGACACTTTCGTGGGCACTGCTCTGCTTGGGGGGAGGGGGGGGGGGCTTTCGCACCTTTATCCCGGATGGATATGCGTTTTCACATGCGTATTCATGCAGCTTCCGCTCATCTAGCTACTGGCGATTGTATTACCAATTGTTTTTTCTGCCATGAGGTGTGTGCATTGTCTTCCTCTCGGGGCTTTTACTAACTCAATCATGTTGTCGGATGTTATACTGGCAGCCTACTGGAGAAATGCTACCTTCTCCATTTATCTGCGACAGTTGCAGGAGCCGACAGAGGACCTTTGTCCTACGGGCCCTCTTTCTTCGGCTCAGGCTGTTGTCTATCCCAGCCATTCAGCTTTTTACAGGGTCAGTTCCAGCTCCGTGCTGTTACTGCCCTTTCTGTTTGTGCATCGCACATCACCATACGCCTCATCTTTCATTGTCTATTACTAATGTTTGTGATGCTATGGTTTGATAGGCCTAGGGATCTCTTCCTCTGTCCACGGTTCCAGTGCAATTGAGTTATGTGTGGGTTGGTTATGTGATTCCCTCCATCCTATTATCGATTCAGCCTGTAGTAAACAATTGTAAGGTAGGTTGATAAGAAATATAAATTTTATAGTAAATTTCCTTTCTTATTATACCTACCGCAATTGTTTACATGGAGGCCCTCCTGTCTTCTTATTCGGGTAAGAATCCTTCCTCCCCGCTGATCACATACCTCCTATGTTGGCAGACTCAAAAAAGAATGGTTTGATGACTGCTTGCACACTGGTTAACGGAAGTCATGGAATTGTACTAAGAGAAGAGCCGATGGCACTCGACCCAGTTTTGGCTTATTTTTTCGTGGTGTTTTTACACCACTTTTCTTTCCCAAATCTCTTGGGAAAGATTAAAATAGAGAGTATTTTATCCGAGTTAGGGTCTTCCACTGCAGTGCAAGCCTGTAGTAAACAATTGCAGTAGGTATAACAAGAAAGGAAATTTATGAATAATTAACTATTGCTGCTGGCAATGGATACATTATAAAACAAGTTCAAGGGGCACACAAAGGCTTAAATATATTTTTCAAGATTGAATGGTCAGTTGCAAAGAAATTTGTTTTCTTTAGAGTTGTTTCCCCTGATTTGAAAAGTTCAACACCCAAGTTTCTTGACAGTAATCTGTCAAAAAGGACATTCATAAAATTCTTGAAAAGCAAGAATACATCATAACATGGTGATTTTGTGCATTTAGTATTTATTTGAGAATGCCTTTAACAAAATAACTTATAGTTTTTCAAGATTTCTCAATTTCACTTTTATATATTTCTCACCTAAAACTAGACTGTTAAATCCATTCCAATGACCAGTCATGTTCAATATTTTAAAAAGAAGATGAAAGACTGCAAATAGAATAGTTGTGCTTGAAATACATAAAAGTTTTTGGGGGGTCAGTTAATGAGTTGGCAGACATGTTAACCCTTCTAAGCCGGGTAAATTTTAACAAATTTTCACTATCACAAGATTTAACCCTGAAGGATAAGTGGCCTGAATTCCCACCAACCCACAGCCTCAATACATGCCGTGGCTTAGTAGTGAGTTCTAGGCAAGTCTTGGCTACCTGTTAAGGCAGCCATGACTTGACTAGAAACCTCTGCACAGGTAATTTGCCTATTGTCAGAAGGTCCTCCACATGATGGCATGTTAAGAACACCTGTTATGAGGTTATAAAAGTTGGAAATAAAGCCTAAGGGTTAAACTTAGCAGTGTTCTTAAAAAGCCTTGGCTGCCTGTATATATTATGATGGTGTAGAGAACAGAAAGTTGTTTTGCAAATGTTTTATACTTAAGAGCTTAGTTGAAATTAAATGTGTAGAATGAGCCAGGATATGGCAACTGGTTTAAAGTTTTACCAATGTTGGCCCAGTTATGTTTGGACTTGTTTTTGCAGTCTAAAGATGGTGGTGGGAGCACTGTTGGATGCATCCTAGTTTTTTTTTACCAGTCTAGTTTGCATCCAAAGGGTAAAGGTGCAAGTTTGTTCAAAGAAAGTTCATTGGTTTATATTTGGGCTCGCTACTGGAACCCTATTTTCAGTCAAGTTCAGTATGAGGAAACTTCTTCAAAAATCTTCTCAATACCCAGTGAAAAGATTATCATAAATTTAGTATTCTTTAAAAATCGTATTACCATGAACCAATGCACACAGTCATTATTTGTAAAGGGGGCCGGGGGTGGTGAGTCGGAGGGTGCAGGTGCAGGTGGGGTAGATGAAGGAGACAGAGGTGTGCAGACAGTGTAATATAAGGTGTGGTGGTCAGTGAATGGACAGTGGTGTGGTGCGTGCAGATTGTGTGTACTTACAGGCATATTTTACAGTTGTTAGAGGAGTGTGTTGGATTCGAGTGTGAAATTGCGGAGCTGAAGGAGAGGTTGGGGAGGGCTGGTATATCTTGGATCACCCTGTTGAAAGTTACCTACGATGGTGGGGTGGAAGGTGGGTAGAAGATGGTTGTGGACTCAAAGAGGAAGCTGGGAGGCAGGAAATGTGGGGGAAGGACGTTTGATGTGGGGTATGCAACTGAGGAAGGGTGGTCCAGTAGGAAAATTTGGATGGTGGTGTCAGAACAGGGCTGGGTACATTCAGGAAGGCAGAGTCAGGATAAGGTTGCCAAGGTTGCTAAGTGGTGTTTAGAAAACAGGTTCGGTATTTTAGATTCTGGGGTGAGAGTGAGGTAGATTTGCTGGTGTGATTTGCTGGTGTTGACAGGACAGATAGGGTAAGGAGAACGGTGAAGAGAAAGAAGGTTTTGGAGGCATGCCGAATGATGCGAGTTGCAGATGATATAGGGTCAGAGGGAGAAGTAGGAAGGAGAGTAAAAAACAGTTAGTTGTAGCAGGGAGCAGCATTGTACATGGAATTGACAAGGTTGTCTGTGGCCCTGACAGTTCAAATCGTACTGTCTTGTGTTTTCCTGGGGCAAAGGTGGAGGATCAGAGGGACCGGGTAGATGGTATTGTGGCAGGGTCAGGTTTGTATCTGGTAGTGGTGGTCAAGTGAGGTCCAGCAATGTCAGGGAGAGAAAGTGAGTAAGACTGGTGGAGTCATACAGGGGTTTAGTCAATAAACTGCTCAGTAGGACTACAAGAGTAGTGGTATCCAGGGGTCTTTCCTGTCCTAGGAGGTGGGGACGAATGGAACTCAAGGATTATGGCATTGAATGAGTTGGAGGACTACTGTACTAACCTGGGAATACCCTTTATCGATGAATGGGACACATTTTGGGGCAACTTTAGCATATATGGGCATGACGGGCTGCATCTTAGTAGGATGGGGATACAAGTCGTCCCCTGAGTTCCAATGTGTTCTATGTGCCTACTGGCACATAGAACACATTGGAACTCAGGGGACGAAGTTTGGGAGAAAGAATTCTACTGGTAGCATAGCCTTTTTTGGAGAGGAGAGGGATGGGAGGCCAGAGGCAATTACTGCAAGAGTGGACACAGGTGGGGTGAACAAGAGTGAGTGGGAAAGAACAAGTTTACCAAGGTTGGCATCAGGAAACAATAAGATCAATAGGTTTGGAGGGAGGCCAACGCATCTCGGTACCCTGAAAGTGGGGTATAGCAACATCCAGGGTCTTCGCAGGAAAGTAAGTGAAATTGCTACATTGATCGAGGCAGAGGGCTTTGATGTCATGGCCTTGAGCGAGACATGGTTAAGACATGAGGAGTGGGTAGACCAAGTAAGGGGGTGCATTAGGATAGGTGTAGGGTGAACTGAAGGTCAGAAAAAGGGGGAGAAGTAGGCATGTACATTAAAGAGGATTTGAAACTGCTGTTGATCACAGACCTGGCAGATGTTAGCACCTTGGCTGAGGTATCAGAAAGAAATTGGAAGGATAAAGGTCAATCTTAAAAAAACAAAGTATTTCCCTTGGGATTTTGTACTGTGCTGTGGAGGAAAGCAAAGCTGAATGGAATGACTCAATATACTCAACACTAAGGGCCAATATCACAGAACTAGAAAACAGGGGACTCTGTATAATTTTGATGGGTGACTTTAATGGACACATAGGTGATAAGGAAGAAGGCATAGAAGGCAGAGATAAGAAAGTCAACAGGAATGAAAGGAAGAAGCTTTTGGACTTCACAAATGAGCTTGGTCTGAAGATTCTAAACAGGGATACGAGCTGTAAGGGAAATTTGACCTGAAATAGGAACAACAGATCAGTAATCGATTATATTCTCAAAGATATTGATTTATGGAGGGAGGTGAAAGGGGTAGAAGTGGACGATGAGGGTAAAAGGGAGTTGGATAGTGATCACAACTTGATTACAGTGATGATTAGGGGCAAAAACCAAGTAAGAAACAAAGAAAGCTTTAAGGAGAGATAACTCAGAAAGGATGCTGACTGGGTGAAGTTCGAAGAAAAATTGAAACCAAAGTTTGCGAATGTACACAGGGAGGCCAATGTCCAGAAAATGGCCAGTGGTATAGTTGCAGTCCTAGAGGAGGCAGGAAAGGGAAGTATACAAAAAAGATTAGGGTGTGGACACGGGTCTTGGGTACAGAATGAATGAAGAACTGAAAAAGGCCATAAAGGGCATTAAAGTTAAATGTGCTGCATACAGGAGGAGTAGAAACTCAAAGGGGAGGAGAGCAACGAGGGCATGGTAGCAAAGGAAGCATACCAACAAGCATGGAATAAGGTAGATAAGATTAAAGATGATAATCGGAGAGTGTGAAATTAGCAGTCTTATTAGGACAATGAGAATGAGAGGGAGGGGGGGGGGGGGTTGAGTTCGAAAGTAATTTGGAATTGGGTGAATAACCAAAACGAAGTAACCCACAAATTATTGAAGTAGATGGCTGAGATACAGACGATCAAGACCAAATCGCATCTGGACTAGTCAAGCACTGGGAAAAAGTAAATGTTAAGCGATGTGGCATGGGGAACCCACGGGAGTGCCAGAATGAGGTCAAAGAAAATTTATCAAACTTCGTGTGCAGCGAAAATGAAGCTGAGGAGGTACGAAAAGTGGTCTCAAAATAAAGGAATGGAAAAGTGGGAGGGGTGGACAAAATTTCTGATGGTTTCCTAAAAATTGGGGGAGAGGAACTCTGTAAAAGTCTAACAGCCCTTTTCAGTTTAGCCATAGAAAAACAAGAGGTCCCAAAAGAGTGGAGAGGAAGCAAGGTGACATTTATTCACAAAAGGGTGGAGAAGGATGTTTTGTATTATTATGAAGGGATTTCTGTAAGTAGCAATATTGGAAAGTTTTATGTAAAGTCCTGTATGGGAGATTACAGGAGGTGATCGAGGCAAAGGGTTTTGGTGAGAGATTCAGAGTGACTTCAGGAAGGGAAGGAGAGTCACTAACCATATTTTCATGCCATCTCAAATGATAGAATCTGCGAAAGTCAAAAAGAAAAATATCTTTATGGCCTGTTTGGATGTTAAAAAGGCATACGATAGAGTCTGGAGGGAGAATATTTGGCGAAAGCTTGTGGAGGCAAGTTTGTTGGAATTCTGTAAGCATTATATAAAGATGTACAGAGTGAACTTAGCCTGGGTAACATAAGGGGGTAGCAGTTGGGGACTTGAAGATCCTAGGTCGTTTCGCAGACGACTTGGTGGTGGTGTCAGAAAGTGAAGAGTGGCTAGCGAAAATGCTGGCAATTGTTGGGAGATATGGGAACAAATGGAGGCTCCAACTAGATGAAAGCAAAGTTATACCCATGGGCTGTAAAGTAAATTCTACTCAGTAGGTGGAGAGTGGGGGAGTTCTGTATTCCGGAAGGTAGCAGCAAACGTCTTTGTGTAGGAGAGACAGGTGACTACGAGTATTTGTGGGTAAATATAAACATTATGGGAAGAGGCATCTACCGACACCATACAAATAAACTGATTGTGAAGAGGAAGCAAATCCTTAAGCAAATGAAACTAAAAGGGAGAAACAGTTTCAATAAAGTTTTTGTGGGGAAATCCATTTGGGAAATGGTGGATCTACCAAGTATAACAAATGGTACAGAAGTGGTACCTCTGAACCAAATGGTTTTGATGAGCTTGGAAACCCTGCAGAACTGTGCAGGCCAATGGATAACAGGGTTGAGTAATTCTGCAACATTAGAAGCAATCAGGGGGGAGCTTTGGTGAATGAGGATCAACGACAGGATAGACTTATTGAAACTCTGTTATCTTAAGTATTTGGTAAATCTCCTCGACATCTGATGGTGTAAAGTAATGTTCCAGAATATTTGGAATTCAAATACAAAGATAAGGTGGATGGTCCAAGTGAGGGAATTAATAGAAAACTACTCACTGGAGATCTGGGACTTAAAAGTAGGGACAATCCAGGGTAAAATAATTGTCAGAGAAAGAGTCATGAAGGATGGTAACCTAATTGGCAAAAGGGGGTCAAATCAAAAAAGTCTTTGGATGGCCTGCATGATAAAGAGAAGCCAGGTTTTGAAGAGTGCCTTGATGGCACCTTTGGGGGTCAGTGTTGTTCAAGCTGAGGTCGCGGTCCCTGGAGCTGATTGGAAAAATTGGGAAAAACAGTGAAAAAGAGTGGCAGATGTGTAATTTAGGGGTGGCAGAGACCGTGGAACACTTTCTACTAGAATGCCCAAAATACGAGTCTAACAGAATAACGTTCACTGGGAGTATAATGGGGAAGTGGGATGGGAGAATGAAGGACATCTGGTTAGTGAGTGATACAAAGGAGAGGGTTAATATGCTTATCATAGAGATTGGGAAGAATGGGGCACGAGATGTCATCAAGCAGCTTGTTTCTGTCGGAAACCGGGCTTTGTCGCTGCTGGAAGAAATAGATTCATGCCGTGTATTCAACCAAAACACAAGGAGTGCTGCCTGAATCCGTGCGTGAACGTATGTCTTACTGTGACGAACCCGCCCGTTTCACTTTTCTTGGGGTGGTTCTTATCCTGAAGGGGTTAATAACTTTTCCTCGAACACCATAAATCAACGGGTTCACTGAAAACAACAATTTTAATACATATATAAAAAAAATAAATATAATAATTTGTGACTTACATGGAATCCAAAAGAATAAGAAAACAAAACATCAATCACCCCCCTACCCACACAGTTTTTGAGTCACTTGCGGGCCTGCATTCTCTGTTGTCACTGGTTTTTCCTCCTCTTCGCTGGTGTTTGTTCCTTGGTCACCTCTTCACTTCACCCTTTCACTGCCGTCGCATGGCCACTAACGTATTGTCACTTTATCGGACGCCTCTGCCCTAACATGTGCCGGAAAGTCACTCTACCACTGCCATTGCATGGCCACTAGCTTATTGTCACTTTACTTGATGCTTTTCACACAAGCAGTCGCCACCAATGGGGTTAAACTCTCCCTTACGTTTGTCTCAGAATAATGTTCATACATGCAAAGCCGACACTGCCTATGTATGGCTTGCCTTCTAAAAAAGGTAATGCCGTTTACCTAACTGGAAATTAGCTCCCTGAGCTCGTACTTCATGTTTCCTGATCCAATTCTCATATATGGCCACAGACTTTGCCAGCAACTGTTCCTATTCTAAATATGAGCTCTGTGGCTCCCCTACGTCACAACGTACCTTTTCTTTCACACCGTTGCGGCACCTCCTCTAACCTATAGCATGGGACATCCCCCACCTACATGCAATGACCCACAGTCTTACACACCTTCAGACTGGAATAAATTTTTTGAGAAACTCCTCGATATTTATTTCCACAGGCAGGACATTAATTCTCAGTTTAATGCCTCTATTGAACTTGGACGTTTAGATCTATCTTAATTTAATACTCGCTTTAAAGTTCCTTTGAAAGACTCAAATTTTGGTATCTATGTGACATTCATGACAGGATAGATGCGTAATATGAGTGTGTGTCCAGCACATGTGTGATGCACTGTTTTCCAACAATTACATATTAACTGGTCATAATTACCCAGATAATGACTACAGGAGAATACTCAGTTATCAGATAGCCCATGTGGGGTTCAACAAATGCGCCAAAATGGACATTAAATTTCACGCTTTCTTACTACCGCTCAAATTATTGCTGGTCTGTTTAAATGACAAATCATTTTTTTGGGGTCCGTCATGTACCTATCTTTACGTTTTATGTTTAACCCATTCAGAAAGATTATTGAAAATATTTACACTTTTAAACAAGAAAATCGCAACTTTTGGCTATCACCTTGACAGTCTCCGAGTGTTTGGAGGAGAGAAGTGTGGGAACAGGGAGGCAGTTGGGAGCACAGGGGTAACCAAGGCCTTCTCACCTGAGAATTGTGAAAAATCAGTGGCTGGCCTAAGTGTTATTATTATTAATTTGATATGCAACATGCTGATGGGCTCAGGATTAAGATTGTAGATTTAAATCAAACTCCTTGGGTTTTATTGGACTTTATGTGTTGCCCAAATTTCAAGAATGATAAATGAGATCAAAATTTCTTGCTTTTTCTTCAGATGCTTTGATATCTAGTATAAAACTGTTTTGAGATTCAAGAACATTCAAATAAAATACACAGGTTCCTATTTGGGTTAACTGTTGGGTCTAAAAAAACATTTGTGCAAAATGACGCGTTTTTTTAGAAACCTTTCTCTCAAGAACATATGGTATGGAACATTCTGCATGTTTATTAGAATGTCCAAAATATCAGTCAAACAGAATAAATTTCATGGGGATAATAATGGGAAAGTGGGATGGAGAATGAAGGATATGTGGACATTAAGTGACACAAAGGAGAGGGTTTGTATGCTTATTGAAGAGACTGGAAAGAATGAGGTATAGGATGTCATCAAACAGCTCGTTTCCAGTTGTTGGGAGGAGATGGCAGGCGTGGGGATAAGGAGGCATTTGGCAGCACAAGGTTATTCAAGGCCTTCTCACATGAGAACTGTAAAAATCAGTGGCCAGACAAAGTGTTATTATTAATAGAATAAGATTCAATATAACTGGACTTGTAATGATAGGATTTAATCCAAAGAATTTGGAAGGAGCCTTTTTGGGGCATGAAGGTCAACTAGGGTCACCAAACCCTGTCTGGTTTGTGTAAACTTTGTCATAAATCCAGGGATCCCAAAAGATCACTGGTGCCTGACAATTTAATTTAAACATCATTTGATTGGAAAAAAATTATGTATTGAGTACACAAAATGGAATACATGCACAATATGGTACAATAATATGCAGTATAAATATAAGCAGACATGCATGTTAAAGGAGGGATTTGACAGAAGACTTGGAACTTACTTGGGTCATCTCCTGACAATTCCCAGGTGCCACTGATCTTTGTGGTCCTTGTAAATTAGGTTGTTGGATCTGTCCTGCCAACTAGTCCCATATTAGTAGACCCTGTGAAAACATATTCTGAGGGAGTACCTACATGTGAGCATGTAATATGCTCAGGACATGGGCTTGGTTATGATTGGGTTGGGTTACTGGTAGGTGGTAGGTGAGGGGAAACAATGTCGGTTCATTTGGGAATTTTATTGACAATTTCACATTTTGGAATGCGGCAGATATTTATTGCCAAAACTTGGAATATACTCTGATTCCTTTCCATCAGTGTGTCACATGAAATCATAGCTGGTTTGTACGAACCTGCAATATTCTTAGCCAACTGGTCTTTTTACTGAATCAAAATCCCACTCATGTCCTTCATCAAAAATAAGTGATGGGTTAAAATCCCCCATTTTTCCTAACTGGTTGAGTGCTGTTTGAGCTCTATTCTGAAGTGCTGGTACTACAACTTAAACTCTTTAACTTGAGAATTTTCAAGATATTTTTCATCATATCTGGTCATGGCTGCTATGAAGCAGCCATGACTAGATTGATGAAAAATTCATTTAAATTTAATTCAAGAAATCATTCACAGGGAGAAAATTTGATGAAATATGCTCAAATTATACTTATTTCAGTGGCAAAAGAAATTCTGTCCTGTGTGAATATCTGCCAGCAGCATGCAAGTAGTTAAGATTTCCTATGCTGTGGGTATGCTTCATATTATCTTTGAAGAGAAATTATTTGTATCTGTGAATTTCCGTTTCTCCAGTTCACAGAGGCACTCTCCCATAAATTGTAACAAGTCAGAGACATGTGAACAATTTTTGATGACCAAAAATAATTGAATACTCTACCCCATTAACACTGACATATATCAAATATCAAAACAAAATGTTACACTTTTATAGACTTATTAAAGTGTAACAGTTGTTTTAATATTTAAGCTTACCAAACGAAGACTTATAGAAGACTTGTATGGCTAATTTTAAAGCTGTCGACACTCACATGTATACAGACTTGACATTTGATCTCAAGGTCTAAATACAGATGCACTGGCCATCAGAGTTAAAATGTTGAGGAGCTGACAGTTGGTCGTCGTTGCTCGGTGGTTCTCTCCAGGTACTCTGGCTTCCTCCACCTGTAAAACTGTCACGGTCACAATTAGCCATTGTGCATAAGTATGTGACCTTAAAAACCCCAATAAATAAATAAATACTGGCCATCGACATACAAAAATATTCAGCACTTCTGAGTCAGTTTAACCTTTTACCTAACATGAAAAGCAGACGACATTGCAAAAAGAAATTCTTGAATAATTAATTTTTTTCATTTTTTGTCTCAAAAACATAGATTATGACCCCTCATTGGAACGAGCTCGATGAGCTCGTTCCAACGAGGGATCATAACCTATGTTTTTGAGACAAAAAAGGAAAAAAATAACGAAAATTAATTGACAATTTTTGTGAATAGCGCTGGCCGGTTTTTGCCATTACGATGGGTAAAGGGTTAACAAGATAATTAAAAATATACATCTAGAAAGAATTCTTGTTGGATTGGAACCTTTTTGTGACCAGTTTGTTTTAAGATTTACTCAGAACAGCTGTATGCAAATCTAGAAAATGCTGTACTCGTTAACTTATCAACAGTGTTATGCTAGGTATGTTTGATGGTCAGATAAAACTTAGAGGTGTTTACCAGTTAGAAACCTCTATTTGTTTGCCTTTATCTTTTGGAATGTAGCCTTTGTGTGTTAAATAAAACTTACTTGACACCCTTTGTTAATTATAGATACAGAAGTTAACAGCTTTCATCACTGCAATAAATAAGAAGAGTTTGTGAGTTCAGATATAACTGAAGTTGCCTGTTTTGGGCACCCATGTTTATGTAACAGGAAGAAATTAATTCTCTTTCTCGGCTTATATTACTCAGCAAACAAAATGGTATTTGTCATTTTCATGCCAGGTTATCATTTTGATTCTGACACAAGTGAATCAAGGAATGTGTAAGCTCCTCTAAGACTTGACATCACCTCAGGCCAACCTTGGCTTTGCTGAGCCCAGGTAGGCCTTAGGTGATGCCAAATCTTTCAAAGACATCCCCTACTCATCCAGTTGAATTTTCCAGCTTTTTGATTAATTCCAACTCGCATCCCTGTTAAAAATTCTGGGTGCATTTATTTTGAACATGAAACACTGGCACCCAGATTTTTGTACCAAACTTTTTGTATTTAGAGAGGTTCAGTACATCGATTTCACAGTTTTGACACAAAATACAGAAAGTTGATTTGTAAAAAGCATTTATTATACCCCCCGCAAACAAAGTTTGGGGGGTATATAGGAATCACCCTGTCCGTCCGTCCATCTGTCCATCCATCTGTCCATCTGTCCATCCTTATAAGCGCAACTCCTCCTAAACCGTTTGAATAATTTTCATGAAACTTTACACAATGGAAGAACTCCATATGAAGATGTGCATGAAGCAATATAATTCCATTCTGACAGGCGTGGGGGGTATCACTTTGTGAGCTTGCTCACAGTACCTCTAGTTATTTAACCCTTTACCCAACGTAACAGCCAAAACCGGCGAGTGCTCTTCACAAAAATTTCCAATTAATTTTCATTATTTTTTCATTTTTTGTCTCAAAAACATAGGTTATGACCCCTCTTTGGAATGAGCTTGTTGAGCTTATTCCAATGAGGGGTCATAACCTATGTTTTTGAGACAAAAAATGATACAATTAGTTATTCAAGAATTTTTTTTGCAAGTGTCATCTGCTTTTTATGTTAGGTAAAGGGTTAAATATTACTTTCATTTAAATGTTACTTTGTGATGATTAAAATAATTGGTCACAATGTATATAGAAAGGTCTTTTGTTTTATGTTTGATGGCCTAATGTGTTATGCGCATTCGATAAACATGCGCACGCACCCCATAGACCATGGATGTCTGATAGCTGCCCTTCAAGTACATGCGTAGTACAGTTCCTTGTGGTACTGCACTCTCAGAAGGGCTACATGCCTTTGTGTGTTGATGTATGGAACCGGATGCAGTGTCCATTGGCTACATACCCATGAACATGTATGAAACCCAACAATCACTTATATGTATAATGAAGTAGCTATCAGAATTCTATTTGAGGAAGCCTCTTCAGAACACCTGCATATGTATGGAACCTACAGTGGATGCATCCCTCCACAAGGCTACATATGTCTGTGTACCAATGTGCCGAACTAGTCTTGCCAGGCTATATTGCCCACATATGAAACCACTAACATCCAAGGTATGTTGGTTGTGGGTGAGGTGTGAAGGCTACATATGACTTTTGCATGTGTAGACCCCTCTCGCATATGCGTCAGTTCTCTGGGAACCAACGCAGGTGATGAAAGAGGCCCCAGCCCAGCAAGAGAGCAAAGAGAGCTTACTCAACACTGACAGGATTGCTGAAGTGGAGGAGGGGATGGCAGTGGAAAATTTGTGTTTTAAGCAATACTTTGAAAATGCAGCTGACTGTTAACCACAGAGATTCCAAAACTGGACTGCCGATGAGAACAATGGAATTCAGTAGGGTGCCTACTATAAATAGACACCTGTTGCAGCCATTCAGAATTCCTGTAAATGGACTGCTCCAATTTAAGTTGGAACCATCTGCTAGTACTGAGCAGCAAGCCAGAGTTATTATCGGCATAAACCACACTCAAAAAGACAATGTCTACTTGCGTTTCAAATAAAATCTAGTCTTTAGAATAAGTATTAAATGCTCTCACTTTATTTATTTGTTTGTTTTGGGTGTGTAATGACACTTTCAACAGCCAGGGTCATGTCATGTCAGAGCTCTCACCATTAGGAATCGCAATTTTTTTGGCAACATTCACTCTACCAGTTTAGTTAATAACCAGCAATGCTAAGTAGAAACAGAGTCAAGACCACTGAATTGGTGAAAGTTCTCATAAAAATCTGAAAATGTGTTAATATCTTTACCACCTGGTTTCCATGGAAACCTCAGGAAGTGGAGCAGTGCTTGTTTACTGCAGTAAAAAGTTCTTCTTTACTGGTAAAATAGGACCTGGAACCAACATCCAAAGTGGAAGTCCTCATCCCAATGTTGCGATCATGAGATGCCCACAGATGTTGAAAGTGACCTTAAACACCAATAAATAAACCATCCAGTGCTCAAACCCAAATCAACCAAACTTAATCACAGTGTGTATGACCATACTGTAGAACACTGTTAATTAATTAGCCACTTTGCTAATTAAAAATAATCAGTTAACAGAAGTATTCAATTAATAGGGATTTAGACACTTTCCTGTATTCTTGAAATAAACTGAGCATTTATTCTATGATATCTTGTTTGACAGAACTCATGGAGCTCTGTGGAACAGGATTATAGACAATATACATACAGTGTTTTTTTATATCTGGTTTATACAAGTTGAAATATAGGTAATATATTGGAGGCTCTGCCGAGAAAATATTAACTATATTTCAACGAGTTGTAAAAACCAGATATAAAAAAACACTATATGTATACACACAGCAGTTTCACTCGTTGAGGCTTATATTAACTTTTATGCTGATTCCCATGGGCCTCCATTGAAAATGAGACAAAGCAAACGTGATCTTTGTATTGTTGCTGTACAGTCATGGACACTGTTTGCATTTGATCTATTAGTCATATCTTTCCAGCTCTACCTGGCTACGATGATAGTGTGTATTCAATTGAGAAGTTTCCAATTTCCATTAATTATGGGCCACTTTTTTTTGTTTGTTTTTGTTTACAATTTGTATGAAAATTTTTTTCATGTAGCAGACGAACTTGTAATTAGGGCAGTACTTTGATCGTGGATGTAGATGTAACTATAAATAGCACACTACACATTATTGACTTTCTAGCATTTCCTACATAAGGTTTTGAATGAAGTAGGTTATAATTATTTCTTTATTTCGGCAAAATAAACAGAAAATTTACATGTTTATACTTATAGAAAATATGTCATATTATTTTGATTAAATTTCACTTGCTCCTTCAACGTAGCATTCAGGTCGTTCGCATAAATTATAATTATATACAACACCCATTGTATATATTTCAGGTATATACAACGGGTGTTATATTCTATGGTTATCAGATAAAATACATTAAACGATAATATTAAGTTTATTGAGACTGAATACATCTACACATTTGGGTAATTCAGTGGTAGGCTGTGTAATTTTTCCAAAGCTCACACCATTTATTATTCAGCTAACAGAAGAGTATTCTATAACCTATGTTATGACCTTCATTTAGTTTTATAGTTTTGTTTGTGATTTTGTTTTAAGTTTTGGAGTGATACAAGGGAGTCCACTTAATTGATATCTCTTATTTGACTAATATTCACTTAAATATAACATCCAAATACAAAACCATTTACCATACCTTCAGTACAAGAGTGACCTGCAAATTGCATCTAGACTATTGAGTAAACTCCTGTTAATTGAATAACAAATCTTGTAATATGTTGAGAAATTATCTTGACAGTCACCTTGTTTATAAACCTATTTAGTTTAAACAATATTTTATTTCATAACTAAATTATACATGTTTGTTCATATAACTACAACATAACAAATATATATATATATACCAATAGTTATAAAACTGGATTCAGGAGAAAGCTAAATGCTTTATATGGGCTGTTTGTGGACCTATTTGGCCTCAGTGCATCAAGTAGTCATTTAATCTATTACATCTTGTTTGACAGAGCTCCATGAGCTCTGTCAAACATGATTTAATAGAATAAATGCTCATTTCAACACCAGAATATAGGGAAATGTCAAAATTTCTGTTAATTGAAGAAATAATTTTCACATACAAAGTTGCTATTCAATTGACTGAGTCCCTCTATGATAAGCACAGAAAAACTGGATTCAAAAAGAAAACCATTGCTTTGTTCACGAAGTTAGTATGTTCCAATAGGTCTAAAATCATCGCAACAAGAATTGGACACGTCATTCCAAATGAAGTGTTTTTTAAATTTCAAATCAGTTTACGATGTGAACTAAGATAGAGTGACCTCAACCTTGATCTGATTTATTGATTATTTGTCAAGTTATGTCGTGGGGTACACGAGAGGTTTGTTTACTAAACTTGTTATCGTTAAATGTTGCCTTGTTCATTTTACTATGTGGGTTTTGGGCTATGGGTAGGGTCTTATTGGAACATATATATTTTTATACGACAACTAATGGCCCAGACTAGCTACTGGTGCAAACTCGATATTATCAAGAGCCAAACATAAATTTTTAACTCCCCAATCCCCAAAATGTGCATACAAAACTGAAAATTAAAAGTCCTATCTGGCCCTCAATACTTTTACTCTCTGCACATGTGCAGTGGTCAGGAAGAGACTAGAATTGGCGCAAACATCATTCTTTGTTTGGCCTAAAAGTCAGTAACAATGAGCTGACATCTGTGCTTTAAAATGTATCTGAGTTGCTCCGGTCTCCGGATATACTCTATTTGACGGCGAGCATTCGTTGGTCTATGAACAGGCTACAAGAAAGCTTCCAGTACACTGCTACTGAAGTCTGCTCCGCAACACACTTCAGCAGACCAGAGTAAGCGAGGCCATTCCACTTAATCAGCTAAGGGAACTCCTCACGAGGATACAATAAACCCTCCTACACTTACTCTGGAGGTCGTCAGTATAGCGACTCGGGAAAGGGGCACAGGTCTGATCCAGACTATAGGTCAGACGCCCCTAAGCCGACAGGATGAGGTTCTTTGCGGGGAGGATGTAGTTTCTTCTTCCGTAAGCCTTGCTAGTCGTACAGGTGATGAATACGACCTCTATTGCTTACCAGTTGATGGAAGGTTATCATCTTCATGAGAAACTGGATTTACGTCACAGAAGATCAGTGGGTAAAAGTCTTGTCTCAGAAGGCCTACGGCTGTCATTCCAAACATAACCCCCACTTACAAGATGTTCGCATTGGACAAATCTTTCGGCGGATCCTTTCAAAAGGGAGTCGCTCCTAGTGGAGGTACAGTCTCTCTTATTGAAGGAAATGGTATTGATATGAATTTTTCGTCTACCCCCCCCCCCCCCCCCCTGCCAATGTGTTAAGAGGCGATTACAGGGCAGGACATAGTTTTCTTCGTTTAAGCCTCGTATGCATTCATGTATGTGCATGCCTTTCATGGCTTCTTATTTGGCGGCTGGTTCGTGTTTTAACGGCGACCTCACAGGCACATCCACTTTTTAGTTGGTTTGTTTCTTGTGGTTGTTCGTTTATAGGTCATATACGAGCATATGATTCTTTATCAATGAAATGCTACCCTTCGTGTACCTGTATGGTTGACATGTCGGCTGTCTAGGCGACATTCACCAATGTGGCAATTAGTCCACTCTGAAAAGTTTCGCTCAGAGTGGTCTGGCCTTTCTTACGACGTATGAGTTTATTACTCAGTTAACTGCACATTAACGTTGTATTATTCATTCAGTTTCCTGGTTACACTTGTATCACTCGGTCATACCGTGGTTACAGGCTGTATTCAGATGAGTACATGCGGGATTTTATTGCTTGCTTGCATAATAAGTGTATTACTAGGCAGACGCATTGTTGACAGACTATATAAATTCTTGCTCTGCTTATAGAGCTCATGAGAATTTTGGGGCTATTTGGATCAGTTATGGAACTGCCAATAGGCCGTCTGTGCATATGTTCTCATTTTTTGGGCATCATTATTCGGAGTAACATATTCTTCTCCGAACACTCATTGGTTGTTACGGACGTAGGAAACAATGAATTATTTCGGGGTCGGTCCGTGACGGGTCTCTTAATCATAGCTCATTCCATGTTCTTATCCAAGTTTCTATGAAGATACAGAACACATTCTCGTGTATTCGAACGGTCCATTGGAGTGTTATTATTGGAATCAATTGTACACATGAACGGGGCCACCTGTAGGTTGCCTTAGAAGCGTATTTGCTCTTCTGATACTTTTTAATTGGTATTAAATTGGACAAGTGTATGGTCGTACACTTTATATCACCGGTTTTCATCCTATCTACGTATTCCGACTCTGGTATATGCAGGGCTTGCCTTGAGGTGGGGCTGATCAGCCCAGGCCCCGAGATCAGCCCTGAGGAGCACTTGCCGGGGGCTTTTTTCAAGCCCCGACATTTTCCACCAAAAAGCACTAACAATAATGGACAAAATGGAAAATCAGCCCCGAAAAGGCCCCGACCTCATTATGTGGGGCACTTTTTTTAGGCCTTGACCATTTTACTCAAGGCAAGCCCTGTATATGTTAGAAGCATGCTCTGTTAATAACCGGGATCGCCACAATAGCATTAGCTTCTGAAGTGGCATTAAGCACCAATAATTAATAATAATTAATAACAGGGTGCTTATTGGGCAAATATATTTGGATTATTTAGTATCACTTTGTACTGATTCCAGAGTGCTCCCCTCATTATTCTGAAGAATATTCCTTCAAAAAAAGGGGTGGGGTGAATTTTCTTGTAAAATCTCCTCCGGTTTGATAAGTGTGTAACTATGAGTGAAGTGTTTTTGTCTGTAGATTATATCTGATCCTAGATACAGCTTGTTTATTATTTATATATGGCATATGTTTGTGGGGGTTAGTCTCTCACTTTCAAATACGCCATCCTAATTTATGGGGGCTTAGTCTGGACTAGCCTTAAAAGTTTGTGGCTTGCTACACCAAATTAGTATAATCATTCATGCTAAGAATATGGAATTAATTGGATATGGCTCCTTATTTAGGATATGTCTTCTCTGTTATTGTATAGAGAGACATACATGTAATTCCTTTAAATTTATTTTCTTTTCACCTTGGAATGCAGGCTTAGGAGCTATATATTGTCTGCTAATTCTTAAGTCCTAGGCCCTCTGCCTTTTTACGATTCAGCTAGTCTGGGCATTGGTTGTCGTATAAAAATATGATAAATTTTAAGTAATTTGTATATTTTTTAATACTTCCCAATGGCCCAGACGGGGATGGCCCTCCCATGAGTGGGCACTCATACCTCCCCGCAGAGTTATTATTAGTACGCTCATCTACAAAGAATGATGTTGGCGCCAATTCTGGTCTCTTCCTGACTGCTGCGCATGCGCAGATGGTAAAATATGGAGGGCCAGATAAGACTTTTAATTTTCGGTTTTGTATGCTAATTTGGGGGATTTGGGGGGTTCAAAATTTGTGTTTGGCCCTTGATAATATCGAGTTTGCACCAGTAGCTAGTCTAGGCCATTGGTAAGTATAAAAAATATCCAAGTTACTTAAAATTTATCATGTTTTTGTGATGAATTGATGGTAATACGGTCTGAGGTTTGTTGTACGGAGCATATGTTCATCATCGATGCTCCATGTCTCAGTTGAACACAGACTCTGAGCTGCAAACCTCAGACAAAGTTACCATCAATTCATCACAATAACTTATAATGTGAAACAGTACAGTAGATACTACAAATGTCAAGACAACACATGTCGGAATGAAGGTGCAACACTCTGTGATCTGTGGAAAATCACCACCATAGTTTTTTTTATTTCTTGGAATTTGTAAAGGTCAATTACATAAGGTTAATTCTATAAAAGCTCATTCTCTTGTGTGTAGATAATCTCTATGAGAGAAGCTTTCTCATGTGTTGATTAGCATAATTACACACAGATCAAGAAAAGTACAAATATTTCTCTCCTTGAATTGGATTAAGTGGTAATCCTACATCAAATACTCTCATCGAATCAATCCCATTTCAAATATTTAGACTAGTATTCATCATTTATTTATTCAGTGTGAAGTTCTTTATACATATAGAATTATTTTAAAACAATACGGTACCTCTCAAGCTTATTTCTCTGTAGAACAATGCAATAACTCGACTTTTATACCTGTTTTGTAGTCATGATATAGCCATGTATGCTGAAATTGACCGTAAACACCAGTGAGTTTTAGTAACTGGTAGAGTTGTGGATCAATTTTGATTGTCAGAATGTGTTCAGCATTAACTGTTTTACTGGGGAGTGCCCCAATGGGCCCATTTACATTATATCACTGAGCAAAACCCTGTATCCCACTTGACTAGAGGTTGGAGGGGTGTGGCCCCAGTATTAACTCTCAGTGCCTTTAGCATGCAGAACTTAATAAAAAAAAAAATGGAGTGAAAAATTGGAGTGGAGGCACTGCATGTATCCAGATTACAATTGAAAAATAAGTGGCTCTCACAATATGGAATGTAGGTTAATATTTTTACACAGTGGTAATGAGGAAGAATTAACTGATAGAGTGCTAAATTATTTTTGGCCATAAAAATTTGTTCACATGACACTTTACCTTGTTACAATCTATAGGTTAGTGCCTGTGGGCACTCTCCTATAAATTGTAAAAAGGCAAATCTTAACAGACTAAATAATATCACAGCCATTGAATTTGAAGCCTTTAAGTTGCAGTACCTGTACTTGAAAATAAAGCCCAAATAAGGGCTTTCAATACTCTACCAGTTAACTATTACTTAACATGACTAACAGATACCGGTAATACTCACGAAAAAGCTTCCTGAAGTAGAAATTTATGTTTCTTTTGCCTTAAGAACACAGCTTATGACCCCTTGGTGGAATGAGGCCACCAAGATCATTCTAATGAGAGGTCATAACTTGTGTTGAGGAGGCAAAAATTGAAAAACCATCAAAATTGAGTGGCGAATTTTGTGAATATCTGACCGGATATTTTGTAAAATTACCAATAATTATCAGCAATAACTGGTAAAGTGCTGTATCAATTTTAGTAGTCTGAATCTGTTCATCATTTATTTTGTCACAGTGTACCAGAGAGTGCCTACCATGTTTTTGCAACCTACATAATTTTGTCCATGCTTCTTCTCTCTTTGCCAGTTGTATTTTTTTTATTATTAAAACTTTATGCAGACATTAATCAGCATGGATATCTTCATACATGCACACATCCGTGTTAAAAATTCTACGTGCATTTATTTTAAATCACCTTGTTCACACAGACATGAAATACTGGCACCCAGATTTTTGTATCCAACAATTTGTTTTAGGAGAACTTCAGTATATCGATTTGACAGTTTTGACTCAAAATACAGTAAGATGACTTTCAGAAAGTATTTTTTATTTAAATATCACTTCCATTTAAATGCCACTTTGTGATGATTAAAATAATAATTGGTCATGATGTATATGGCTATTTATCTATTGGGGTTCAATGAAACTTTCATTGGAAAGACTAGCATGAGGAGGGAGAAGACATCCACATATTGCAGGTTTCTTCCTTGCATACACACCAGAGTTATGGCCCTTGTTACACTTATACATTCCATGCTAACATTTAGCATTATAACTCAGGCCTTGGATGTTGGATTTTGATATCCTTTGGTATTGTGATAGACCATTCGGGGGAAAGGATATCAGCATATTGTGGGTTGCATCCATGCATACTGCCCAGTTTTGCCCATTTTTAAAAACTGTCCATGTGAAGTTTTTGCATTGTTTTTTGACCATGGGAATAATTTTTGTTGAATAACAGCAGAAAATTGAATAATTTTTGTATTGCCCATGTTGACATTGCAGGAGGGGCATATGCAATGCTTCACATGCACTATTTTCTTGTTTGTAGAGAATTTGACCCATACCCCCTCTCAACACTGTTTTTCAAGTTTTGCAATGTGCACCAGTTGTTTTTAATGTCACACAGAGGTACCCAAGTGAATTTTGAAAAAAAATGATTAAAAGGAAAAGTAAAAAAATTCAGGTGGAGAAGATAAACTGTAGGGAAAGGAGGTAAGAAGGGGTGGTTGAGGAGGCAAATTTTTACACTGTTATCTGTTAATCTGTTATCCGAGACTGAGTCTGTCAGTCAGTCAAGGAATAGATGTTAGTATTAATGACTGCAGACTGCTTGCTTAGATGGAAAAGTTAAACAAATGCAGGTGGAGAGGAAAAGTAGGGCAGGGAGGGGAGATAAGCAGGGGTGGCTGGGGAGATAAACTTTTATTATTTTGCACTGGTAACCAAAGACTGAGGCTGTCAGTCAGGTAAGGCACAGGTGTTAGTATTAATGACTCAAGCTACAAGTGTGGCCACATCTCATGGTCTCTCCAATATCAAGTTCATTATGTCACACCATTTAAATGATATTTAATTAAAACTGGTATCCACTCATTATCCTGTCACTTCTGAAGAGATCCCACTGTTGATATCATACTGTGGTGAAACTCTGAAGTCTATTTAGAAGTTTAAATTTAATCATGGTATTGATTGCTATTGTTATAAGGTACAATGTCTGCCTTGTCAGGGATTGAAATTTTGATTCCTTTATCAACTGAAGAAGAATGAATTTAATCAACATTTCATTGACAAGTTTCAAATGCTGTTATGAATTCAATACATAGGGTGAAATTGTTCCATGTTTTCCTGCTCAGCTTGAAATATTCTTTCAATCTACTATTGATTTGAGCTGTATGGCTGCAGAATTAAAAGTTTAATTGAGAACTATTTTCTACTTTTAACCCTTAAGTCCTCAAATTAATTTTACATTAATAACTACCGTATATACATGTGCACAGATGCAGATGACTTGACAGTTGACAGTGTCTCTGCATTATTGTTGGCTGCAAGTACCATAGATACCATTCGGTATCGGTAATGAGTCAATACCGATTACCATACGGAGGGAATCTCAAACCACCAAAATTTCCATATTGAGAAAAATTCCCAACAATTATTGAAAATGAAAAGGCATACAACAGAATATAAGGCAAAATTCATAACAAGAAGAGGCCATGGACTGTGTATTTCTAAAGGCAGTCACCATGGCTCATTTAATGTAACAAAAAGACTGAGACAAAATACCCTAAGGGGGTATTTTCTCTCACCATTTTTGTTACATCAAATGACTGATGGTGAATGCCTGCGTTACTTCCATTATTTTGACTATTCAGCAGCTTTGTCTGCTGTAAAACTGGGATCTGCAGCTGGGGAGTATATCAAAAATACCATTCAATATTGGTATTGGTGTGAATACATGTATGTTGCTGACACCGAATAATGTACCGATACTGAGGTAAATCATTCTAAAAATACAGATACCGAAACTGAACTTGAAATTTCAGTACTGCCCAACTCTAAGTAGAATCTTGAACAAGGGTTAAAATCTGTTGAAGAGGGAGTCTTTATTCAAGTTGTTGAATTTTGTTTTCGTAAATATGGGAGGATATCAACATAAAGGAAATGCTATCGCCAAGAATTTTGGACAGTTGTTGAATATTGATGGAATTTGAAAACAAGAATAAACAAGACACTGCATTCATAATACCAATTGTTGTGTGAGTGGAGTTCATTTGTTTGCATGAGGGTGAGTTGTAAAGCCAAGTTTACACGATGCAAACATGTAGTCTTGATTAGGAAGGCCAAATAGTGTCTGTCTTGCAAATGTCATCACCTGTGAATTTTCAATTATGTTGCTGTATGGTTTGTTATTATAGTTTAAAGGTTCTTGCTCTTTTTTCTAGGAGTTAAATGTCTGTTTAGTGTATATTGTCTTATCAGGACTCACATTTAGAAGGATACTTTTCACACATTAACCATGTATTCAGAGTTACAAATTTATGGATGAGGATAAAATGTTTCAAAAGAAGGTGCAGTCATATTTTCTTTTAGGCTCCCAACTACCTGAGTGCTAAAGTAATGGGAAGTGATTATTTTGAGTCCATTTATGTTCCACGCGGGAACCTTGGAAAGTGAAGCAGTGCTTGTTTACTGTGGTAAACAAGCTCTGTTTCACTGGTAAAATAGGACCCAGTCACTAATGCTTTGGGTGCAAGTCCTCAAAAATAGGCAACATGGGGTATAAATGATTGACTGACCTTAACTTTATCTCCATGTTGTGGTCATGATTAGCCATTGTGCAGAAGTATGTGACCTCAAACACCAATAAATAAATAGTCTATATCACAACTGGTCAAGAGCCAGTTAAAATTCTCTGTCCAGTTTCCTTCCTACCGCACCATACAGTCTCACCTATCCCCCCCCCCCAAAAAAAAAAAAGAAAAAAGAATTCAAAAACTGGTAGAGTGCTGGAAGCCAATATTTGGTCTTCATTCTGAAGTGTTGGTACAACAACTTAAAGGCTTCAGATTTTGTGGATATTGTTCATATCACCTTTGAAATGAAATTATTTAGTCTGTTAGGATTTGCCTTGTTACAATTTATGGGAGAGTGCCTATTGGCACTCTCGCATAAATTGTAACAAGGCAAAGATATGTGTACAAATTTTGGAGACCAAAAATAATTCAGCACTCTACCACTTAAGCCTTTGAACCCTGGTGGTATCTTCCCTGACAGTTCAATGACAGCAATTGGAAAGTCCATATTCATTATTTGGGGGGTAGAATAATTAATATTTTTATTGTGCAGCCTTGGGGCTGCATGCTGAAAATATTGATTAGTCTACTTTATGGATTCACTTGGCAGCCATCCTAATTAATGAAATTATCATGTATCATGTCCCTGGTCGGGAAAAGCGGTCTCTAGTTTGAAGGGTTATGTTTTCCTGATTCTCTCTTGATTTTGCCTTTTTTTGTTTTATGAGATCTTGACCAACTGTGCTGCAACCAGATCATTATCTTATTGAGAAAGAGACTGTTTTTGTGATCACAGTATAGTATTAAGTAATCACAGAAATGTTTTTGTTAGATTCAAATCACCTTTTGTCCTCCAAAAAATAATTAAAAAAATTTTTTATTCCAATTTTAGTGTTAACAGGTACTTTTTATTAACTTGAAATGAACAAAACAATTTTAATTTACATGTCATCAACTTTAACCCTTTACCTAACATAGCAGCCAAATACGGCCAGTAAATTGACCAAAATAAGCCTACTCCAGTCTAAAATATCTTACAAATGTCTCGATAAAACCATACAAATATGGATATCTTTAGAAACGGCTCATTGAGTCGGTTCTAATGAAATCCTTATTTGTATGTTTTTTTTTTAAAAATCGTGAAATTTTTTTTTTAAAATGCCAAATTAAATTTAATTTTAAAAAAAACTGTTTTAGGTAAAGGGTTAATCATAAAATTGGAAATTTAGATGCTTCCTTGTATTTTCACCATACCTAAAATGTGAACATTCAAAACTTTGCAGTATAGCTTATATTTCAGAGCTTTTAGTGCAAAGCTAGCTGATGATCTTTGAGTGGAGAAAATCAACGAAGTTTAAATAGTTAAGGTGCCAATTAATTATTTTTTTGGGGGTGGGGCTGGATGAATGTGTAAAGAGCTGAAACATTTAATGTTACAAAAGAAATTTAATCTTTGATTGTCATGCTCATTGTACTGGCTCATCACCTTTCACTATGGAAGGTAAACTTTCTCATACAATGGCAATCATGCTTTAGTCTTGCAACATTAGCAATGATAACCTTGGAATCTAATTAAGACAAAAAGGAAAACAGGTCGGGGTGGGGGAGGGATCAAGTTCCAATTTATTCTGGAAATGGGTAAATAATGCTAACAGAGAATTAAGGTGGATGGAAATAGCACTGATTACCAGGATTTCAGCATTGCAGCAGAAATGGTCAAGCACTTGGAGAGACAAAAATCTCAGGGCTATTCTTTGCCGATAATATGGTTTTATTAGCTGAGAGTGAAGAGGGACTAGAAGAACTGTTAACCATGGTAGGAAAGTATGGGAATAAATGGACTTGAACTGAATGAAAACAAAAGCAAGGTAATACCTGTGGGCTGTAGATTGGATTTGTCGTGAAGGTGGAGGGTGGGTAAATTGTCTTTTGATGAAGAGGAGAGCAAGGATATAACAGTGGGGAGAATGGGAGAATATGAATAGTTGTAATTGAATTTATGTGTTACAGGCAGAGGCATGTACAGAAACCAACAAATAAACTTGAGACAGAGGGGAAAAGGATACTTAACCCTTTACCCAACATAACGGCCAAAACCGGCCAGCGCTATTCACACTAATCGGCAATTAATTTTCGTTGTTTTTTCATTTTTTGTCTCAAAAACATTGGTTATGACCTCTCTTTGGAACGAGCTCGATGAGCTCGTTCCAATGAGGGGGTCATAACCTATGTTTTTTTGAGACAAAAAATGAAAAAAATTAGTTATTCAAGAAGTTTGTTTACAAGAGTCATCTGCTTTTCATGTTAGGTAAAGGGTTAATAAATTAAAACTACTTGGAAGAAATAGCTTTAACAAGGTTTTCAGTGGAAAAACCATTTGGGAAAGGGTGGGATTCCCAAGTATAACATATGGAACGGATATGATCCCGCTAAATCAAACAGAACTGAGGAGCTATGAGATTCTACCAAATGATGCAGGTCGGTGGATAACCAGATCAAGTAACGCAGGAAGCGGTCAGAGGGGAACTCAGGTGGATGTCGGTTAAAGATAGAATAGATATTAAAATTTTTTAGTAAATTTTGTTTCTTAACATACCTACCACAATTGTTTACAATTGGTTGTAACATAAGTGCAAGCCCTACTTTGGAACTAACTCAAGCTTTTAGAATCTTTTCCAAACGAGTTGGAAAAGTACTAGAGTGCAAAAGCATGAAAAAGATCGAAAAAAGGGTCGAAATTACAGGTACTCTCTCTGCACACCTCTTGCGTTTACCGAGCGCATGCGCAACAACCGTGACGTCAATTCCGTATTTCCGCCAACGAGAAGTTTGTGATTTAGCGGGGCAGCATCGATATCAAAGATATCCCCAAGGAGGGTGGGCCTCCGGTAAACAATTGTGGTAGGTATGTTAAGAAACAAAATTTTCTAAAAAATTTTAATTTCTTTTCAACCTACTCACAATTGTTTGCATTCCTCCAGTAAGCTGCATTCATAACATCCCAGAGTGAAACAGAATTGGAGAACGCCCAGGATGTAGAAATGGCACAAACCTCATGAGCATTAAGTCGGTTCGAAACAAGATCCGACGCAGACAAGCGAGAATAAGCCAGCTTGATTGCAAGACAGATCCACCTGGAAATAGACTGGGAAGAGATTGACTGCCACTTAGGAATGAGAGACAGAAAGAATCTCTTCCGACCCCTCCTAATGAACTTAGTGCGAGTAATATAAGTCTTGATCACACGAACAGGACAAAGAAGAGGCCTCAGACCATCTACAGCAGGGAGAGCCCGAATGCAGATGGGAGGAGGTACCGAATCAGGAAGTTGATTCTTAGCCAGAAAAGAGCAATCAGTAGTGAAGGTGACACTCATTTCGGAAGAAGGCAGAATCAACAGATAGCGCATGAAGCTCACTGACTCGACGAACAGAAGCAAACACTAGAAGAAAAGCCGTCTTATAGGTGAGAAAACGCATGTCGGTCTCAGATAAAGGCTCCAATGGCGCCCCCTCCAAACAGTGCAACACCCATGCCAAGTTCCACTTGGGTGTAAGACGCAAAACTCGAGGCCTCTTCAAAGAAAAGTGCCGAATGAGTTTGAAGAGAAAAAGATTACGACCGATGCACCGCTTTCCCACATAAGAGAAAGTATCAGACAGCATAGACCGATAGCCCTTAATCGTAATAGGCTGGAGGCCCTTGGAGTCAAAAAGATATACCAGAAAATCTGCAATTTGAGCGATTGACGGATCACGGTAATTCACATTGTGATCTGCACACCAGCGGCAGAAAACCTTCCACTTGGCGGCATAAGTCATGCCAGTGGAATGTTGCCGCGATGCAGAAATGCACTCCACTAATCGTCTCGAAAAACCTCTACGTCGGAGACTGGACCTGATAAAAGACAGGCGTGAAGGGACAGGCTCGCCAGGTTGTTGTGATACTTCCTGGGATGACCCTGTGAAAGAAGATCGCGACGTAGAGGTAGATGAATCGGTCGATCGGCCAATAGAGGCCGCAGCAGATTGATCCACACCCTCTGTGGAGACAGGGGTCTGATCAGAATGATCCTGCAACTGCAAGCACGAATCTTCGCTAATACTTGAGGAAGAATCGGTGCAGGAGGAAAGGCATAGCCGATCCAACCTGTCCAGTCCAGAGACAGTGTCTACTGCAAATGCCAGAGGATCTGGACAAGGGGAGACAAAGGTCTCTACCTGATGATGCCAGCAAGTAGCGAAAAGGTCGACCTGAGGATGGCCCCACTGCTCGCAAATCGCCTGAAACACCGACTGATGTAGCATCCATTCTGTTGGAAGGACACTGTTGCATCGGGACAGGGAGTCTGCTAGGACGTTGAGATGCCCGGGAATGTGTCGAATGGACACCCGAGCGTTCACATCCCGCGCCAACAGAAGAAGATCCCGAGACAGCCGATACATGGGAATAGAATGTGTGTCTCCTTGATTCCGAATGTAGGCCACTACTGTCGAATTGTCCGAAAGAAGTAGGACAATATGGTCCGACAGATGAGGAATCCAAAGCCGAAAACTCAACAGAAGAGCAAGGAGCTCCTTCTGGTTGATATGAAGGCCCACCTGCTCGCTGTCCCACTCTCCATGAGTAGACAGACCGAGAGGATCCAACGTCGCACCCCAATCCCGATCGCTGGCATCCGCAGTAAGAATGCGATCGGCCAAAGGAAGATCCAACTGAACACCCTGTGTCAGCCAGGGAATATCGGCCCAAGGGCGGAGGTGACAAAGCAGAGACCGAGGAATAGTGAGTTCCAGGTCCAGCGGATGTACATTTTGATCCAACAGGAAGTGTTGGAGAGGTCGGACAAACAAGCGACCGAGCGGAATGAGATCTGTCACCGAACCGCAAAGGCCTAGCATCCAAAGGAAAGTCCTGGCAGAGGCCGAGGAAGATTGAAGCAGGTTCTGAGTCAAGGTGGAAAGAATCGTCGCCCGAGCCTGGGGGACCGACACTACATTGTGAAGAGTGTCGAAATCCATCCCCAAATGACGGAATCACTGAGAAGGAAGAAGATCCGACTTCCCGCGATTGACTCTGAAACCCAGCGACGCTAGCAGGCAAAGAAACTGCCGGACATCGAACTCCAGAACAGCAGCATCGTGGTGCCACTGGAGGATGTCGTCTAGGTAGGCTGACGAAGTCACTGCCGACTGAGTGCGGTGGAAAGAAAGCACATGTGACATCAGTCGGGTGAAGGCCCAAGGAGCCAGGTTCAAACCGAACGAGAGAGCTCTGAATTGAAAAACTTGATCCCGAAACGAGAACCGAAGGTATTTCTGTGACGCCAGATGAATGGGTACATGGAAGTAGGCATCCTTCAGGTCGATACTGGCCACAAAATCACCCTGATGAACTGAACGTCGAACCGACCGGAAAGTCTCCATACTGAAACGAGGAGCTATTATGTACTCGTTCAGGGTACTCTGATCGATGACAGGACGATATTGGCCGTTTTTCTTCGGCACCAAGAAAAGTCTCGAGTAAAACCCCGGTGAAAGGGTGTTCCTGACCACCTCGATCGCCCCTTTGGAGACGAGATTGTCGATCTCCTGCACCAGAAGGTCCCGACGCAGAGAATCGGAAGGGACCTGAGTCGGAAGGGGCAACCAAGATAAACTGGGGTGCCGATGGAAGGACAATTGCAGACTGGATTGAATGACGTCGAGGACCCAAGAGTCCGATGTTACCTCTGTCCAACGGTCGTAAAACAGCGACAGCCTTCCCCCGACTGGAGGCGAATCGAGGTGAGAACCTTCACTTGCGGCCTCGACGAGGCCCCCGAGAGGAGAAACCACCTCGGGAAGTGACAGAGTCCTGAGACTTTCCTGCCTGAGGCTGCCAGCGAGCCTGGCCACGTCGGCGCTTCTTATGTGCAGAAGGAGCCAAAGGCATAGCCGACGTCGCCGACGAGGCAGACGCAGCAGCACGCTTGGCGGGCCTGGAACGACCCCCCCACCCGCAGCAGCAGGTTGGTCAAGCTGTCGCAGCAAAAGCTGGTCCTTCAAATGACGAAGAACTTCGCCATGAACAGCTTCCACGGAACCATGGAACAACTGAGGTCCCACCAAAGAGGCAGACCTCAGAACAGCACGTTGCTCAGAAGGAAGGGATGGTAAAGAATCCAACACCGCATCCCGGCGTGCCAGCTCCAAATTAGCCGTGTTACATGTGTGAGCGTGTGTCAAGTTCATAAGAGCCTGTGGAAAATATTCAGCCAGAGCAGCGACGACATGGTCCGCGAGAGATAACATACCCAGCATCTCTCGAGACAGGTCCACCATAGACTCAACTACCGACATCAGGAGAACTGCCGACTTAGGCTTAGTCAACCCGTGAGAAGAAGAATCCTCATCCACAGTAGTCATCCCTTGGAAGACTGGTGGAGAGATGGAATCATAAACACGAAACGGCGATGGAGGCAGAAAGGCATCAGGTCTAGAAAAGAAGGAACCCTTGAGGGCCTTAGAATGCATTTTGGCGTCTAAGCCCTGGAAGGACTCAACAACCTGAGCCGATTGCAGAGGACGCAAAGCCCCGGAGCTAGAACAGGGTTACGGCGCTCCACAGTGGACCGCGGCCGGAAGGCAATAAGCCAAAGACGAAATCCAAAGCCTGCCCCAAGACTGACGAGTTGGGCCCATCACCTTCAAGATACTCGTCATCCTCCGTAGCAGAGGAGACGTAGCCCAACTTGGGCTGACCAGCAGAAACCTCCTGTGGATACTGTGCAGTATCCAAGGGGCCAGGCGAGACATCTCGGCGACCGACCAAAGGAGGTTGTGCCTCAGGAGGCACAGGGAGGCCAACTTGAGGGTTGCCTGAAAGCAACTGGGTGAGCACCAAAACGGCCTGACGCAGGTCACCCTGAGAATCCGTCGCAGCAGCATCGCCCGACGGAGTGTCCTCCCAACGGACCCTTCTGGTAGAAGAACCCAAATCCTCAGAAGAGACCGATGTCGAACATCGATCGGCAGACAGAATAGGGATACAGTGAGAAGACACCGGAGGATAGTCCCGATTGTGACGCCCAGGGGCCATCACTGACCTCTGCGAAACAGAAGGTCCTGCCTGCAAATCCTCTAAAGAGACCGACAGCGCACGTCGATCGGTAGCTGGACCTAGGACACGGTGAGAAGACACCGGAGGATTGTCCCAAGAATGACAGGAACCTGTCATTGGCCTCTACGCAGCAGACGGCCCCAACTGCCTATCCTCTGAGACCGACGGCAAGCATCGATCGACACCCAGACTCGGAACACAGTGAGGAATCACCGGAGGAAGGTTCCGAGAGTGACGGCTAACAGGGGCTGTCACTGACCGCTGCCAAACAGCAGGCCCTGGATGCCAATGTCCCAACACCATCCCGCTAGGCGGCACACTAGCAGGGGAAGGAGGAACAATAAATGATTCACTCGAGGGACGAGGAATCGCTGCCGAAGCGACCGACCGGCTCAACTGACAAGGAGCAAACCTAGCCAGATGAGACGGAGCAGACAGCAAACCCGCACAGCCCCGCCACGAGGCTAGGGGAGGCTGAGAACACACAGACACACCAGCAGATACAGCCTCGGTCCCCTGAGACTGTAGACCATCCCCAGAGGAGATGGAAGAGCCACCATCAGACAGAATAGGATCTGGAGTAACAACTTCCTCAACAACAGTCGACGGTGTAGGAGGCAGATCGGAGAGGGTCGCCGAGCTGACCTCGGAGAAGCTCTCTACGAAAACAGACGCCTCAAGAGTGACATCAGAAGACAAAGTGACCATGGTCTCCTCGTCAGGTATCACTGAACTAACACCGTCAACAGTTGCAGAGGAACTCGCCACAGAAGACAGATCAGAATCCTGTGTGACAGAGTCACCACGTGCACCAGCAGAAATGTCTGCTACGGCACGGCTACCCTTACCCCGAGAACGAGGGGTTCTAGCTCTGGACAGAACCACCTTGTTAACTGATAGAGAGCTAAGTTATTTTTGGTTATCAAAATTTGTACATGTGTCTCTGCCTTATTACAATTTATGGGAGAGTGCCTAGGGGCACTCTTCGATAAATTGTAACAAGACAAAACCATATAGACAAAGTTATTTCACTTCTAAGATCATGTAAAGCACATCCACAGAATATGACAGCTTTTGGCTAGGGTACCAGGTCTTCATATTAAAGCCCAAATATGGGCTTCTAGCACTGTACCAGTTAACAGAAGCCCAGAATTTAGAGGACCAAACCCCACAAATACCACATGATTGGGCCTGAGTGCAATTGTTGCAAGTGACACATGTGGAATGAGAGTCGTCCACATGCTTCACTTGCAAGCAAGAGGTACGTACAAGGAATAGTCTTTGGCATTATATCAAAGAAATCAAGCTTCCCGCCGACGGAAAACAGCACGAAGGTTGTGTTCACACGTGGGGGAAAAACAAGATGAAGTGTGAAGAAACAAGCAATAATAATAAAAAATTAACATTAATCAACAATAATTTGGTAGCTTGACAAAAGGATACAATCCACTTGCACACTAAGAATGTAGAATAAGTTGTTCACGCAGAATAAACAGCAAATTAGCACGAGTCACAAAAATTTCAGACCATGTACAAATGGCGGAAATAAAAGGAATTGACGTCACGGTTGTTGCGCATGCGATCGGTAAACGCAAGAGGTGTGCAGAGAGAGTGCCTGTAATTTTGAGCGCTGGTCTCGCTCGACCCTTTTTTCAAACTTTTTCGTGCTTTTGCACTCTAGTACTTTTCCGAGTTGGAAAAGATTCTAAAAGCTTGAGTTAGTTCCGAAGTAGGGCTTGCACTTATGTTACAGCCAATTGTAAACAATTGTGAGTAGGTTGAAAAGAAATGGGAAAATTATGCTACCTGAATTATTTGGTAAACTTCCCAAACAGCAGATTGTGTAAAATTACTTTTAACCATGTATGGAATGCTAACTTTTAAGGCGAGTGAGGGAACTTATGGAGAATTACTCTATAGAGACTGTACATCTAGAAGGGGGACTGAAGTAGGGAGTAGCCTTATCAGGGGAAAGGTGCCCTGAGATTGCAATAGCAACTGGTGAGCTGGAATTAGGACCAAGAGCTCTTAGGATAGGCTGTACATAGCCCAGCTTTTGAGGAGTACCTAGATGGATCTTATGGGGAGGTCTTTGTTGTTCTATTTATTATTATTATTTATTGGTGTTTAAGGTCACATACTTATGCACAATGGCTAATCATGACCATGACAGTTTTATGGGGGGAGGAAGCCGGAGTAACCGGAGAGAACCATGGAGCATCAATGAGCAACTGTCAGCTCCTCAACATTCTAACTCTGTTCAAGCTCTGCTCAAGCAGGGTTACAGTGGTTGAAGACATGTGCACCATCGATGTGCAGTACGCCTTAGTACACAGCATCATCGTGCCCTCATGTAGGCAACTGGGATAAAGTGCATTGCCCAAGGACACAACGCAGGTCATCTTGGATGGGGATCAAACTCGGGACCTCCAGCATAGAAGTCTTTGTTGTTCAAAGTGAGATCTAAGTCACTCGAGTTGAGAGGGAGAATCAAGAAAGGCCATGAAAGAGTGGAACATTTCATTTTAGAATACCCCAAATATTTGCCTATTAGACTCCTTAGAAAACTGATGAAAAATGGGATGAAAACATGAATTACAAGTAGATGAGAGATGACATGAGGGAAAGGGTCAATTTTATAGTTCGGGAGATTGAGAAAGCACCAATGGGAGGAATTATGAAGCACTTTTGATTGATTGCTGGGTGATTAGGAGGGAGAGTGGGGGAGGAATAGAGGTAATTGGTTAATGATAGGCCTCCTCATTAGAGGACTGCAACAAATAAACAGAAGGCCAAAGAATTATTATTATCTTGTTAAAAATATAACCTATTAAATCTTGGTGGACATAACTTTCTGAATAAGTCACAAATATATGCAGAAGAAAGTAAAAATAATATTTTTTGTATGGAATGTTATTTATTTATTAGGGTTTAACGACACATTAACAGCCAGGGTCATATCATGTCGGTGACAGTTTTTTTATACGTGAGGAAGCCAGAGTACCCTGAGAGAACCACCGAGCAACCATCGTAACTCTGAACCGCTGCACAGGCAGGGTTAGATTGGTTGAAGACATGCGCACCATCGACGTGCAGTACGCCTTAGTACACAGCATCATTGTGCCCCCATGTATGCAATCAGGGTTAAGTACCTTGCCCAAGGACACAACGCGGGAACATCAACCAGTCGCCGAAATGGTCACCCATCCATCTACTAACTGCACTTAACTTCGGTGATCTGATGAGTACCAGTTACCACGACACCACCGCGCCACGATGGAATGTTATAAATGATGATTAAAGACATAATTTTATTGCATCATCCTACCCTAATTTTGTTAACCTGTGTGATTTGAAACTCATTGCTCAGAAGTTGAACACATGAAGTTTCAAGAAAGCTTTTTTGTAAGATGTTTTGCATGTTTAGTTCTGAGTTTTCTTAGCTGACAAACATGACTATGAGATAGCTATTCCAATTTTTTAAAAAAATTATAAGAATTTTCCATGATTTTTACATCAAAACAAGTTCTTGGATGTCAAAATATGTATTTTGTAGAAAAATAGAAAATTTTTGTTTTAAATTGTGTTTGCCAAAATATTTATATGTATATTTATCTCTAAAAGTTTCTGTAGAAGAAGGGTAAATGTCGCATAAGACACGAACAAGGTGGAATTTCTTTTGTTCTTATAAGACATTTTGTTCTTAATAATGAAAAGCTGTCAGTTGGATTTTCTGATCCTTATTAATTTTTTTTAAGACCATATTGATTTCCAATATTTATGCACTACAGCAGCATAAACTCTTAACATGCTGGGAAGAAAAATGCTGGAAGAGGCACATTTTCTGGTAGAATTATTTTAATATCCATCTTCCTGGAGTGGACCCTTGGAAATGGAGCAGTGCTTGGTTACTGCTGTGGACATGTTCTGTTTCACCAGTATTATAATTGGATCCAGTTACCGATGCCTGCAGTGAGAGTCCTCTAAAGTTGGCAGCATAGTATAACCGACTGGCTACACTTGACTTAATTGTGCTGTGGAGGTCACGATTAGCCATTGTGCAGAAATATCTGACCTTAAAAACAAATAAATAAATAATTGTGCTCTGGTCATGATAAATAAATAAATAAATAAATAAATAAATAAATAAATAAATAAATAAATATGAATAATAAATAAATAAATAAATAAATAAATAAATAAATAAATAAATAATTGTGCTGTGGTCATGATATGTAGCTAAAACTACTGAAAGGGGCCTAAAACTCCAGTAAATATAATAAATATCCATCCCTTTGAAACTATGAAGTCTTTTCAATCACAGATGAGACCTGTGTTCCTCAATAAAACAAAATCTGTTATCTCCCTTGTGATGCAGAATTCTAAAAAACAACTCTTGAACTTTAAAGAATTATACAAATTTAAAAGATTGAATTTCACAATTTATGTCATTATTGTAGGGTGGATTATTAATATTTTCAACCTGCAACCCTTGGCTACCAGATAATCTAAATTTTTCCCAGTCAATCATGATCAGTAACTCCTACAAAATCAGTTAATTTTGTCATCTAAAAACGTTCTGCACATTGATCTTTTAAATTTGTTAATTTGTCTTAAACATTGGGGAGGGGGGAGGGGGCAGGGGCATGTGATCAAGTGGCTGTTGCTTATTTTTTTAGGCATTGCAGTGTCCAAAATTTCAAAAATGACTCTAACTGACTGACTGTTCACATGGTTTGGAAATGGATAACCGAATGCTCGGCTATGTAAAAGTCTTTGAAAACCGCTTTTTATCATTACCAAGTATTCATATATTGCGTGGAATTGAAATATATATAGCCGCTCAAAGCAAAAGTCTAAAAATGTATTGGACACAAGAAAGGCTGGTTAACTGGTAGAGTGCTGCAAGCCCCTATTCAGGCTTTATTCTGAACTGCAGGTACCTAAAGTTGAAGACTTCATATTTTGAGGATTTCCTTCTTATTATCTTGGGAAAAAATGACTATAGACACTCTCCCATAAATTGTAACAAGATAAAAATGTGTGAACAAATCTTGAGGCTGCGAAAAAATTTAGCACTCTACCAGTTAAGTTACTCAGACTTTACCATTCAAGATGCAACTTTTGGCTAACCGGTCATCTGTTCGCGTAGATTTAAATTTGTGCAACCACCATGTGAACAAAATGAGCGTTCTCTTCAAATTTTGCACACTGCATTGTACACATCATAAGAGAGTTAACTATTAATGTACTTGTTTCACGTTCCCGTAGAAACAGTATGGTGATTTGCAGTTATGAGAAGAGTTAAAATGGCAAAAATATGTTGATTGAGAATTATCTAGTTTCCAATCAATTAGTGTTTGTCTCAGTAAAGCTAAAAGTCATACATTATATTTATACAAAGCCTGTCTTGGACAGAATTCTATTGATTTTCACCTGGATAGAAAAAAGAGATATTTACTTGGAAGACAGTAACCCTGCATGCTTTAACACTCACTTTGCTCAGATTCCTTTCTCACAGAATGTTTGCATGTCAAATATTGAGAAAATAGTTTCCCAGTTTTTTGTTAAATCCCCTGAAATCCCTAAATCTTTTTAATCAGGGGTCATAAACTATGTTTTTTAGACAAAAATAAAAATCATTTGGTTATTCGAGAAATATTTTTGGAAGTGTCAACCACCATTCAGTTTGGGTAACAATTAATAGGTAACAGGTTAACCTTCTTTCAAATGTGTGGGCAAAATCAGTACAGTGTTATAAAAGCAAATTTCTATTCAGATTTGCTTGCTTTTGCTTCTAAAACAAATTTTATGACCTCTCACTGAAACAAGCTTGTTGTTCTCATTCCATTGGGCGTTTATATGCAACTTCTGAAAGGTGAAAATGGCAGTTTCAGTTACTTCTCAAAAAGCATTGTAAGTTTCAAATTCTAGTTCTGTTACGAAAATAGAGCAGGAAATTTATCAACAGCTTGAATGATTAACTCCTGCAAGCCAGGGAAATAAGAGTGAATTTATTGTGTATCAAAACATATCAAGACTTGTGTCCTAGCAGTTGTTTCTAGTCAAGGGTCATCTGCCTATTTTGACTTGAAACAACTTCTCTAGTTATACGACATTTCCTGTACCCTATTAACCAAAATGTCAGTATCAAGCACCTGCTGTACAGCTTAAGGCTTTTAGGTGTCAATCCTTTTTTGGTTGGTCAGCTGATGACTTGAGAAAATTACCTCAGATTGTGATGTGATTTTTCTTTTAACTATTCTGGTCAGGAAGTTCTACCAACAGCAGATGAAGTAGAAGGTGCTCTTTACATTCTCTTGAACAAAATTTTCATCATCTCTGCATTTAATGACCTATATTTATTAGAGAAATAATTATGGGCATTATGTGAGTTAATTGCCATTCAGTATATCATTTTTGGGATAATTGTGAGTTTTTATATGGGTTTTTCATTTCTAAATCCTATTGAAGTGAATCCATGCTTCTCTGGAATGGTAAACTAGTTCTCTTTTATTAGCTTACCTGACTAGAAGTCAGGGGGAGCTCAAGTGATCACTTTCTGTTCGTTGTCCATCATCCGTCTGTTGTGAACTTTACATCATCAACTTCTTATAAGCCACTGGACAGAATTGAACCAAAGTTGATATCAATGTTCCTTATCATATGTCAATGTAAGTTTGTTCAAATAAAGTTGCCATGCCCACAGGGAGCACCACAAGGGGCATTACTCTTATAGCACCACTAAATTGTTTTCCAAAATTTAAAAAATATTCTCCAGAACCATCAATTAGAGTCTTCTGATATTTGGTAGAAAACATGTCTTGGAGGGTCAGATTCAAGTTTGTTCAAAGCAAGTCCCTGGGTTAATATTTTAACAAATATTAACTCGGTTCAATATGAGGAAATTTCTTTAAAAATCTCTTTCACCAGATTCAATTTCATCAAATCGAGTCCCTAGGTAGATATTTGTGTTACCTATTGGAGCCCGAATTTTAACTTAGTGCAATATGAGGAAATTTCTTTTAAAATCTTCTTCAAATGAACCAGTCAGAAGCTTTCATATTTGGTATACAACATGTCTAGGGTGGTCAGATTCAAGTTTGTTCAAATCATATCCCTGTGTTAATATTGGGCTCCCTATGGGAGCCTTAATTTTAACTTAGTGCAATATGAGGGAATTTCTTATCAACCTACCTCAATTGTTTACTACAGACTTGCACTACAGTGGAAGAACCTAACTCGGATAAAATACTCTCTATTTTAATCTTTCCCAAGATTTGGGAAAGAAAAGTGGTGTAAAAACACCACAAAAAAAGAAGCCAAAACTAGGTCGAGCGCCGCGCATACCCAGTATGGGACGCTGTTCCATAGTACAAATCCTCGACTACCGTAAAACAGTGCGCAGTGCGTCAATTCGTCATTCTTTTGATTATCCGCACATGTGGTGGCTGTGTGCCATCTTGCTCAGTAACAGTGATATTTTAACTTGTCGATAATGGTTTTCCTGCGACTGGAATTATGGATCTGAAGATCGTATAATAACAGGACTGTGTTTTATATATTCTCGTTTATATTTTCAACCGCATTCTCATTGTATATTATTTACTATTCCGTTTTCGCAAATGTTTTGTTTTCGACATCGTGTCATCGCGATTCGACAATGAATTTTTCGGTTGATGAATTTAATTGTTATTGGAGTTAGGTGTCAATCAGGGACTGTCTGGACAGGATTTCTTCACTCTGTTGAGGGCTGATTTTCTGTTTTTTCGGTCCCTGTCGACCGTCTGGGTTCTGTCGTGTACCCACCGTTTTTTTTCTACCACCTTCTCTCGTAGTTGAGGGTGTTCTTCTACTTTCTGTTTCTGTTGAGTTCACCTTTTTCTTCTACTGCTCTCGACTCTGTTATTTTCAGTTCGGTTCCTTTAGGGCAATTCCTTTTGCCCTCGCCTTGGTGCGTTCTCGTGGCTGTTTCTTCCGCACCTGCGGGTGGTGTGGAACGCTGTCGTTTCGGGAGCCTCCCGACTCGACCACGTCTGGTGTGAGTTTACCCCCTCCGTGGGGGATGTGCAGCTTCTCCCGCTCCCACGGAGGGTGGAGAACGCTGTCATTTTGGGGTCGCCCGACTCAACCACGTCTGGTGAGAATTGCTCCCCCTCTGTAGGGGAGATGTGCAGCTCCTCCCGCACCAACGGAGGGTGGGGAACGCTGTCGTTCCGGGGCTTCCCGACTCGACCATGTCTGGTGAGAGTTATTGCCCTTCTGTGGGGAATGTGCAGTTTTTAGCTCACCTGAGCAAAGCTCAGGATGAGCTTTACTGATCACTTTCCGTCCGTCGTCGTCGTCCGTCGTCGTTGGGCGTCAACAATCATCTCCTCCCAAACCACTAGGCCAATTTTAATAAAATTTTGTGGGATTGATCATTGGGTGGAACACTCGAAGAATTGTGTTCGAAATCTCTGTCGCCCATCTAATATGGCTGCCTTGGCTGCTGATTGGCAAAAACACATTAAAATCTTCTTCTTCAGAACCGCTGGATCAATTTGAATAAAATTTGCTGGGGATAACCAGTGGGTGGTCCTCTCTCAGAATTGTGTTCGGTTTGTCCGCCCGCCATCCAACATGGCTGCCACAGCTTCTGATTGGCTGATGCTCCACCCCTAAATTTCTATTTTTTGAATCAAGAGATCGATTTGAACCAAATTTTTTTTGAGGACTTATTGGGTCATAAGTATCTAATTTATGCCGAAAAAAATTTTCACGTAGCCCCATGGGAACCTCAGGAGCTAAAAATAGAAAAAATTAAAATTGCTCATATCTCCAAAACTGCACGGCTCAGAAACTTTTTATTTGCTGTACAGCTTGCTTATGAGCAATGGAAAGGAATGGTAGAAAAAAATTGCTAACGGTTTTTTTCTAAGGTACTTTCTTGGGACTCTGAAAAAGTGCTGACTCGGCACTTTTTAACACTGAAGGTAATGCAAAAACATTAAAAACTCTTATTCTCGCGTCAACAATCATCTCCTCCCAAACCACTAGGCCAATTTTAATAAAATTTTGTGGGATTGATCATTAGGTGGAACACTTGAAGAATTGGGTTCGAAATCTCCGTCGCCCATCTAATATGGCTGCCTTGGCTGCTGATTGGCAAAACACATTAAAATCTTCTTCTTCAGAACCGCTGGATCAATTTGAATAAAATTTGTTGGGGGTAACCAGTGGGTGGTTCTCTCTCAGAATTGTGTTTGGTTTGTCCGCCCGCCATCCAACATGGCTGCCACAGCTTCTGATTGGCTGACGCTCCACCCCTAAATTTCTATTTTTTGAATCAAGAGATCGATTTGAACCAAATTTTTTTTGAGGACTTATTGGGTCATAAGTATCTAATTTATGCTGAAAAAATTTTTCCCATATCCCCATGGGAACCTCAGGAGCTAAAAATAGAAAAAATTAAAATCACTCATATCTCCAAAACTGCACGGCATTGAGAATTTTTATTTGGTGTGCAGCTTCCTTAGGACCAACAGAAAGGATTGGTAAAAAAAAATTGCCATCGGCTTTATCATAGGGTACAGTTTCAGGACTTTGAAAAAGTGCTGAGTCAGCACTTTTTAACACTGTAGGCAATGGGAAAAACATTAAAAAATCTTCTTCTCCAGATCCAGCAGGCAGAATCTTTTGATATTTGGTATGCAACATTGTAGGGTGGATCTGATTCAAGTTTGTTCAAATCGGCCCCCTGGGTTCATATTTGGGCTCAGTATAGGAGCCCGATTTCGAACTTCGTGCATTTCAGGCAAATTTCTTAAAAAATCTTCTTCTCCAGATCCAGCAGGCAGAATCTTTTGATATTTGGTATGCAACATTGTGGGGTGGATCTGATTCAAGTTTGTTCAAATCGGCCCCCTGGGTTTATATTTGGGCTCAGTATAGGAGCCCAAATTTGAACTTACTGCATTTCAGGCAAATTTCTTTGAAAATCTTCTTCTCCAGATCCAGCAGGCAGAATCTTTTGATATTTGGCATGCAACATTGTAGGGTGGATCTGATTCAAATTTGTTCAAATCGGCTCCCTAGATTCATATTTGGGCTCACTATAGGAACTCGAATTCGAACTTAGTGCATTTCAGGCAAATTTCTTCAAAAATCTTCTTCTCCAGATCCGGCAGGCAGAATCTTTTGATATTTGGTATGCAACATTGCGGGGTAGATCTGATTCAAGTTTGTTCAAATCGGCCCCCTGGATTCATATTTGGGCTTACTATAGAAGCCTGAATTCGAACTTAGTGCATTTCAGGCAAATTTCTTAAAAAATCTTCTTCTCCAGATCCAGCAGGCAGAATCTTTTCATATTTGGTAAACAACATTGTAGGGTGGATCTGATTCAAGTTTGTTCAAATCGGCTCCCTGGGTTAATATTTGGGCTCAGTATAGGAGCCTGATTTCGAACTTAGTGCATTTCAGGCAAATTTCTTAAAAAATCTTCTTCTCCAGATCCAGCAGGCAGAATCTTTCGATATTTGGTATGCAACATTGTAGGGTGGATCTGATTCAAGTTTGTTGAAATCGGCCCCCTGGGTTCATATTTGGGCTCAGTATAGGAGCCCGATTTCGAACTTAGTGCATTTAGGCAAATTTCTTAAAAAATCTTCTTCTCCAGATCCAGTAGGCAGAATCTTTTGATATTTGGTATGCAACATTGTGGGGTGGATCTGATTCAAGTTTGTTCAAATCGTCTTCCTAGATTCATATTTGGGCTCACTATAGAAGCTCGAATTTGAACTTAGTGCATTTCATGCAAATTTCTTAAAAAATCTTCTTCTCCAGATCCTGCAGGCAGAATCTTTTCATATTTGGTAAGCAACATTGTGGGGTGGATCTGATTCAAGTTTGTTCAAATCGGCCCCCTGGGTTTATATTTGGGCTCAGTATAGGAGCCCAAATTTGAACTTAGTGCATTTCAAGCAAATTTATTAAAAAATCTTCTTCTCCAGATCCAGCAGGCAGAATCTTTTGATATTTGGTATGCAACATTGTGGGGTGGATCTGATTCAAGTTTGTTCAAATTGGCCCCCTGGATTCATATTTGGGCTCACTATAGAAGCTCGAATTCAAACTTAGTGCATTTCGGGCAAATTTCTTCAAAAATCTTCTTCTCCAGATCCAGCAGGCAGAATCTTTTGATATTTGGTACGCAACATTGCGGGGTGGATCTGATTCAAGTTTGTTCAAATCGGCCCACTGGATTCATATTTGGGCTTAATATAGAAGCCTGAATTCACACTTAGTGCATTTCGGGCAAATTTATTAAAAAATCTTCTTCTCCAGATCCAGCAGGCAGAATCTTTTGATATTTGGTATGCAACATTGTGGGGTGGATCTGATTCAAGTTTGTTCAAATCGGCTTCCTAGTTTCATATTTGGGCTCACTATAGAAGCTCGAATTCGAACTTAGTGCATTTCAGGCAAATTTCTTAAAAAATCTTCTTGTCCAGATCCAGCTTCAGAATCTTTTCATATTTGGTAAGCAACATTGTGGGGTGGATCTGATTCAAGTTTGTTCAAATCGGCCCCCTGGGTTTATATTTGGGCTCCGTATAGAGCCCAAATTTTAACTTAGTGCATTTCAGGCATATTTCTTAAAAAATCTTCTTCTCCAGATCCAGCAGACAGAATCTTTTGATATTTGGTATGCAACATTGTGGGGTGGATCTGATTCAAGTTTGTTCAAATCGGCTCCCTGGGTTTATATTTGGGCTCAGTATAGGAGCCCAAATTTGAACTTAGTGCATTTCAGGCAAATTTCTTTGAAAATCTTCTTCTCAAGATCCAGCAGGCAGAATCTTCTGATATTGGGTATGCACCATGCTTAGGGGGGGTGAGATTCAAGTTTGTTCAAGCCAAGTCCCTGGGTTCATATTTGGGCTCACTGTGGTAGCCCAAATCGGAATGTTTTGATATTTGGTATGCAGCATCCTTAGGGGGTGAGATTCAAGTTTGTTCAAGCCATGTCCCTAGGTCCATATTTGGACTCACTGTGGGAGCTCGAATTCTAACTTAGTTCAAAATGAGGACTTTTCTTTAAAAATCTTCTTCTTCAGCCATGTCCCTAGGTCCATATTAGGACTCACTGTGGGAGCTCGAATTGTAACATAGTTCAAAATGAGAACTTTTCTTTAAAAATCTTCTTCTTCAGATCCAGCAGTCGGAATGTTTTGATATTTGGTGTGCAGCATCCTTAGGGGGGTGAGATTCAAGTTTGTTAAAGCCAAGTCCCTGGGTTCATATATGGGCTCCCTGTGGGAGCCTGAATTATAACTTAGTTCAATATGAGGAATATTCTTTAAAAATCTTTTTTTTTAGATCCACTGGTCAGAATCTTTGGATATTTGGTATAAGCTTTTCTTAGGAGGAGCAGATGCAACTTGTTGAAATCAATTCTCTGGGTTGATATAAATTTAGGCTACCATGTCAGGTGAGCGCCCTCAGGCCCCTTGGGGCCTCTTGTTTACCGTGGTGGATACTGCGGGAGCTGTTGGATTTCTGGTGAAGAGATGCCTGGTTCCGGGACTATGCGCCCTCTCCAGTCGACATCTGAGGCTGTCACTAGGGTTGTGACTCCTCCTTTGGAGGCCGAGCTAGGTGGCTCTCTCCTCTTTTCCGCCAGTTCCAACAGCTCCCGTCGTATCTGCTGCTACTGCTGTTCCGTCTACAATGTCATTGGGCACTGTTTTTAGCCGGCCTCGGCTTATCCCTGCAAGGGTCTGCAGGGATGTCTGCAGTGTGGTTGTGGGGTATCGGTCTCAGTCTTCCCTGACTTTAACTCGGCTAAGTCGGAAATGGCTGCCGACTGAACCCCCTACTGTGTCCTCTCAGCCGTTGAGCACAGTAGTTTTATACCTGCAGTGGTCTGCTGCGGTGTCTGGGAGTGTAGACATGGGGGTATCGGCCTCAGCCTTCCCTAACTTCAACTCGGCGAAGTTGGAAGTGGCTGCCGGCCGGACCCTCTACTGTGGTCTCTGCGCCGTCGAGCACCACAGTTGTGTTATTGGATTCGGATGTTCTTAGAGGGGACACTATGAACTCTGTGGCATTTCCGTCCACTCATTCTGGCCACACGACCAGTTTTGGGGGCCCAACGTCTTTTGTGCAGCCTGGACCATCTGCCCCGCAGAGGTCCGCAGTGACTTTCATGAGTTCCTGCTATATTGATCCTCGGGGTGTGTTGTACCCCTATACACGTCTGCCTTCAGACGATTCGGCTGCCGCCCGTCATTCCGCATCAGGTGTTTTGGAGGATCGTGACCCTTCGCTGGTTAAGAGGGTCAGAGGTGAAGCTACTTTGCCTGTTTGTTCCCCTGTTGAACTGGCCAGTACGGGCAGTGAGTTTAGGGAGGCCCTCTCCTTACTCACTCAGGTTCTGTCGAAGAGCCTTCCCGTTGCTTCCAGCGAGGCAGCGAGTGGTTTCCAGGCGCCCCCTATGGCGCTGCCTCCCGGGATTGGAAACTGGCTGCTTTCTGATCCCCCTGGTGTTCCAACACCATGGGAGGCATCGGCTGGTTTGCCCACGATAGGCTATGTGTCTTCCGACTCAGGGGAAGAGTCAGACATGCTTGATGTCGAGAGCCAGCAGTCTTCGGACTTGGGGGCAGCTCTTGATTTTGTGTTTGGGTTCCTTCCGGATCTCAAACCATCAAACCAGCCGACAGTGTCAGCCAGGCCGCGATCATCGGTCGCGTGCAAACAGCCTATGGAGCAACCTGCTTCTGGGCGTCTTCGACTGTGCCAGTCGGTACAGTTGGTTGAAGCATTTTCAGCCTTGGACTCTAAGCTGAGTTCCAAGGCTATGAAGGCTCCGTTCTTCACTAGCGTTGACACCTTTTTGCCTCTGGCGCTTTATCGTTACTACGATTCCGCCAATCCGTCAGTCTGCCAGACTTTGACGGTTTTGGATCAGGACTCCAATTCCCTCGGGCTTTCCAAGCCCAAGTCTGCCGTCATTCCGATGATGCCTCTGGAGTCCACATTGGGCTTATCGAGAGAGATGCTTGGTATGCTTTCTCTCTCAGATCACGGCATCTCAGCTTTAGCTGCTTATCTGCCTCCGGATAAGTTTGACGAGGTACAGGCTCCTTTGTGTGTGCTGTCCAAGGCGCTCAGGCATATTACTCACACGCATGCCTGTAACATGGCTAATCTGGAATTAGTTCGAAGGGACTCTGTGCTGGACACAGGCTGATCCCTTCCTGAGGAGCAGTGTGCTACTCTTCGATCTGCTTCTTTGGCAGGTCCGCAACTTTTCCATGGCTCAGTGTCGACAATCCGGGATGACGTCCTACGTCATTCCAAAGATCAGCTGCTGTTTCTTCAGCTTGATCAGCCTTCTAGGGGAGGCAGGGGCTGTTCCAAGTCTAACAAGTACCCTTCTGCTTCCTCTGCAAAGCAAAAGGCTGATCCTTCTACCACCGCTTCTACTTCTTACTCAAGGGGTAAGGGTAAGCGTCGGCAGACTAGAGGGAAGTATAAGGATTCTTCATTCAGTTGAGGAGGTGGTTTCTCCTCTCGCGGGCATTGTCGGGGCTCGAAATGAAGGTCCTCACCTCGACTCATCCCAGGTTGGAGGGAGGATAGCAGAGTTCGCAGACCGTTGGGCCACCATCACATCTGATCCTTGGGTGTTAGATGTTGTTCGGTCTGGGCTGCGAATATCCTTCCGATGGCACCCCACTCTGTCCAGGGTGCCTCTTCCAACCACAGTTCCTTCAGACGTTTTACGTTGGGAACTTTTGTCCACGGAGATAGACAATCTCCTGACAAAGGGGGCGATCAAGGTCGTTAAGAACATTCAGTCAGTGGGGTTCTATTCCTGCCTGTTCTTGGTGCCGAAGAAGGACGGCCGACTCTGACCGGTTATCGATCTGAGTATCCTGAACCAGCCTATCATTGCTCCCAAGTTCAGCATGGAGACTTTCAGGTCGGTCCGGCGTTCAATTCACCAGGGAGATTTCGCTTTCAGCTTCGACCTGCGAGACGCTTTCTTTCACGTTCCGATTCATCGGGCGTCACGGAAGTATCTCTGGTTTGCTTTTCTGGGGCGAGTTTACCAGTTCAAGGCCATGCCTTTCGGCCTCAACCTGGCTCCTTGGGCCTTCACCTGACTGATGTCGCATGTGATAGCTTTCCATCGCACACAGTCCAGGGTGACTACTTCGGCATATCTGGACGATATCCTCCAGAGGCATTCCAATGCTGCCTTACTGAAGTCGGATGTCGCCACTCTGTTGAGCTTGCTCACGTCGCTTGGATTCAGAGTCAACAAGGAGATGTCGGATCTGGTCCCTTCTCACTTGTTTTGTCATCTGGGGATGGCTTTCCGCACCCAATTCAATTTGCTGGCGGTTCCCCAGGCCAAGGCTGTGATTCTCTCAGCTTTTGCTCTGACTCTGTCCCAGTCCACATCCGCGACGGCACGGAGTATTCTCCGGCTGATCAGTCTCTGCGGTTCGGTGACAGATCTCATTCCTCTAGGTCGGCTGCATGTCAGACCTCTCCAACACTCTGCTCAGTCGTTGGAGGCCGAATGTCAATTCACTGGATCTGGTGCTTCAGTTACCAGCTTCTCTTATCCTCACCTTCTCCAATGGACGAATGTTCAGTGGATCACGCAGGGTGTCTTGTTGGACTAACCCACGTCTGATCGCATTCTGATGGCAGATGTCAGCGATCTCGGATGGGGTGCAATGTTGGATCCTCTAGGTCTTTCCCTTCACGGGATGTGGGACCAGGATCGGGCATCTCTACACATCAGCCAGCAGAGCTTCTTGCTCTTCTTCTGAGTTTCAGGCAGTGGATCCCTCACCTGTCTAATCGTCAGGTCCTTCTGTTGTTCGACAATTTGACAGTGGTTGCTTACATTTGGAACCAGGGCGGCACGCACTCGGTTCCAATGTACGAATTGGCCCGGGATCTTCTACTGCTCGCTCAGGATGTCAACGCTGGGGTGGTTGTTCGTCACATTTCCGGTCGTCTGAACATCCTAGCCAACTCCCTGTCCCAACGGGACAGATTCTTTTCCACCGAGTGGATGCTCCACATGGTGTGTTCCATCGATCTCTTTGCGGCTCGTTGGAACCATCAGGTGGACACTTTCGTGTCCCCGTGTCCAGATGCTCTGGCTTTCGGCGTGGATGCTCTGGCCCTCCTTTGGGACGGTCTTGTCGGCTACGCCTTCCTGTCGGTTCCGATTCCGCCTCAGGTTCTCTCCCAGATATGAACCTGCAGTTGTCGAATCCTTTCGATCACACCCGTCGCCTCGGTGGATGTGGGTCAATCTGCTCCACTCTCTGTTAGCGGCGGTTCCGGCATGTCTCCCCCTACATCGCGACTTTCTTTGCCAAAGTCGCCTGAGGAGGTTTCAAGTTGACCCGACTTCATTGTGCCTTCGCACATGTCTTTTATCAGGTCCTGTCTCCTCCGTAGTAGTTTTTCGAGACACGCAGTGGAGTTGCTTTTCTTCTTCAAGGAGGCACTCACTCCACTGGTTTAGCCTCTGTGGCTAAGTGGAAGGTTCTTCTGTCGATGGTGTGCGATCACTCTGTTGCTTCTGGCACTCCTTCGATCACACCGCTTGCGGAGTTTCTGGTTTATGTTTGTTTCTGGGGGTCTCCAGCAAGTCCATGCTTCGGAGGCCTTATTCATATGTTGTACCACATTGTTTCGACACTCATCCTTGCCTCTCCAAGCTTGTTCAACTCTTTTCCTTGAAAAGGCCTAGGACTTTGCAGTTTACTCCAAGATGGTTGCTTTCTTGGGCGCTGCTCTGCTTGGGGGTGGGGGGGGGGGGGGGGCATTCGCACCTTTATCCTGGATGACTATGCGTTTTCTCACATGCCAGATCACTCCTGCATCCATTTCTCGATGGATTTGTCTTGCTATTCGTGCAGCTTCCGCTCGTCTAGCTACTGGTGATTGTATTACCAATTGTTTTTTCTGCCACGAGGTGCGTGCATTGTCTTCCTCTTTTAATAACTCTGTCATGTTGTCGGAAACGGATGTTATACTGGCAGCCTACAGGAGAAATGCTACATTCTCCTTTTATCTGCGACAGTTGCAGGAGCCGATAGAGGACCTTGGTCCTTGGGGCCCTCTTTCTTTGGCTCAGACTGTTGTCTATCCCAGCCTTTCAGCTTTTTTCAGGGTCAGTTCCAGCTCTGTGCTGTTACTGCCCTTTCTGTCTGTGCAGCGCACTTCACCATACGCCTCATCTTTCATTGTATTTTCTAATGTTTGTGATGCTATGGTTTGATAGGCCTAGGGATCTCTTCCTCTGTCCACGGTTCCAGTGCTATTGAGTTATGTGTGGGTTGGTTATGTGATTCCCTCCATCCTTTTGTCTATTCAGCCTGTAGTAAACAATTGAGGTAGGTTGATAAGAAATATAAATTTTATAGTAAATTTCCTTTCTTATTATACCTACTGCAATAGTTTACATGGAGGCCCTCCCGTCTTCTTATTCGGGTAAGAATCCTTCCTCCCCGCTGATCACATAACTCCTGTGTTGTCGGAATCAAAAGAATGACGAATTGATGCACTGCGCACTGTTTTACGGTAGTCGTGGATTTGTACTATGGAAGAGCGTCCCATACTCTCGACCCAGTTTTGGCTTATTTTTTCGTGGTGTTTTTACACCACTTTTCTTTCCCAAATCTTGGGAAAGATTAAAATAGAGAGTATTTTATCCGAGTTAGGTTCTTCCACTGTAGTGCAAGCTTGTAGTAAACAATTGCGGTAGGTATAATAAGAAAGGAAATTTACCATAAAATTTACATTTCTTTAAAAATCTTTTTCTCCAGAACCATCAATCAGAATCATTTGATATTTGATATGCAACATCTTTAGGGAGTCAGATTCAAGTTTGTTTAAATCGTATCCCTTGGTTAACATGTGGGCTGTCAATTGGAGCCCAAAGTTTAATGTGGTGCAATATGGGAAATTTCTTTAAAGATCTTTTTCTTCAGATCCACCAGTCAGAATCCTTTCCTATTTTGGTATACAACATCTCAAGGGAGTCAGATTCAAGAATTTCATCAAATCGAGTCCCTGGGTTAATATTTGGGATCATTTTCGGAAGACATGAGCAAAGATATAAGCAAAGTTGCTCAAAAGTGATTGGAAGTAAAAACAATACTGTGGGGGTAATTGTTGAAAATGCGCACTTCTAATTTGACGTTTGCTGCTATCCAAATAAATGACTGCTACGAGCAACAACTGTGCATTATTTTAGCAATAATTGGGCATTAAGAGATCAAAAAGTTTAAATTATTTTAAATGTAGTGCAGTTATGCTTCCAATAAAGTCCACAGCATATGTATCGACAATGGTAATCCAAAATAGATTACATGGCTGCATATGCTATCAATAGATACTTGTGTACATATGAAAGCTAATTTTGACGAATATAAAAACTGACATTGCACAGAATATTCTGTGGCTGATTGGTTATCGAGATTGGGAAGAAAATCCTTGCCTTTTTTTTAGTTAAATAAATTCTCAGTTTCAAGATAATTTATTTAATCAAAAAGAATGTTTTCATACGAATGAGATATGAAACATAATATTGACTAATCCTATACAGTGTTTGCCAACACTTCCCAGTAAATTTTGAGAAAGTGTGTTTTATGAACAGAATAACAGAGGAGGTAGAACCAAGGGAAGAGGGGGTCATGCACACAGTCTCTACCTTTTTCTGCAGACACAATGCATGAATACACGATGTATTTAAAAATTCAACAGTATACAAATGTTTCAATATACAAGCAATTGTGTGATATATTTTCTACAAAGGGAAACAAGTTTAATTGCATTTGGCCAATTAATTCCATCTTTGACCAGTTTGGTCTATTTCTTTCTGCTTCACTCATCCTAACTGGTAAAGTGCTGAATTTTTCCTCAAAGGCAGTTTAAAACCTAAGTAATTTTTATAGATGCCGTGCTACCAGCAAAGGGAGCCTTAGTATAGCACAACTGTGATCATAAATAATTGTTATGTTACAGTTTATTGGAGAGTGCCCTTTGGCACTCTCCTATAAACTGTAACAAAACAACTTTATACAAATATTTTTACTCTACTGCTGCAAAAGCAACAAGCTTATGCTTTCTTTGTAAAGCAACTAAAGTGGCTTCCAGCACTTTTCAGTAGAGCCATGATAGTGGCTTCTAGTACTCAACCAATTAATGCCCAAATGCCAGTCTTCCAGCTGGAGGATGGTTGAAATAGAAAAAAGACTGGACCGTGGGCATACAGTAATGGGTGTTTGTACATATGCTGTTGTATGATTATTACAATACATGGCGTGAAATTGTGAGCAGTTTAAATGAAATATATTGATCGGTTTCCTCTCCACCCCTTACCAAATACACTCTTTTTAACATCTTCCAATGTGGGAGCTCAGTGGCTCAGACGTTAGAGCATTTAACCCTTCACCAAATGCAGATGATATCAAAATTTATTATTTTAAATATCATTAGTTCAACTTTGGCGAAGCCAAATTTGAGGTATTGTCATGGCCCATCGTCCGTCTGTCTGTCCGTCACGCTGTCAACATGGCTTGGGCTAGACGCCGTATTTATGAACCGATCTTTACGAAACTTCTTGGGTACCTTTGTTATCACCTTGGGACGAGAACGAGTGTTTTGGTGTCCGGTCCGAAATTCAAGATGGCTGCTGGCAGCCATTTTGTACAAAATTAGGTGCAATCAGATTTTTGTGCAGAACTTCCATATGAAAGCTCTGATTTGAATAATTTTTTGTATGAATGTTTAGTACCATGGGATACATCACATATAATACGGTTTTTTTGTCTCGTGCGTAAATTATGCAAATTAGACTAACTTTGATTTATTTAGTGTTACTTTCAGCACTGTAAGTGCAAATGCCAATACGACTCTGGCTAGAGGCCGTATTTATGAACTGATCTTTACGAAACTTCTTGGGTACCTTTGTTATCACCGTAGGGACGAGAACAAGTGTTTTGGGGTCCGGTCTGAAATTCAAGATGGCCGCTGGCAGCAATTTTGTACAAAATTAGGTGCAATCAGATTTTTGCGCAGAACTTTCATATGAGAGTCCTGATTTGAATAATTTTGTGTGTGAATGTTTAGTACCATGGGATACATCACATATAATACAGGTTTTTTTCTCGTGCATAAATTATGCCAATTAGACTAACTTTGATCTATTTAGTGTTACTTTCAGCACTGTAACTGCAAATGCCAATACGGCTCGGGCTGGAGGCCATATTTATGAACCGATCTTTACGAAACTTCTTGGATATCTTTGTTATCACCGTGGGATGAGAACGAGTGTTTTGGGGTCCGGTCCAAAATTCAAGATAGCCACCAGCAGCCATTTTGTACAAAATTTTGTGCAATCAGTTTTTTGCTCAGAACTTCTATATGAAAGCTCTGATTTGAATAAATTTTTGTGTGAATGTTTAATAACATGGGATGCATCACATATAATACTTATGTCCTATTCTTTAGACCATTGCAGTCACCTTCTAATTGATTTACTATGGTTGATGTGGTCACAGCAAAACTCCTTTTTCTCTTATTCATTATTGTTGACTTGGTCACAACAAATACTGATTCCTTCATATTCATTATTGTTGACCTGGTCACAGCAAATACTAATTCCTGTCATATTCAAAGTTGAGCTACAGTGTCATTGACACTTTCATTTTTTTTCATTTTTCAAATAATTTCAACAAAACCACATCATGTGACCCCTACTGGAACGTGCTCGTCGAGCTCGATTCAATGAGGGGTCACATGATATGGTTTTGTTGAAAAATTTTGAAAAATAATATTTTTTCAACAGCTGAATTTGTATATTACATGGGCGGATATTGCCGATTTGTTGGGTAAAGAGATAACATCAAACTGAAAGGTCTGTGATTTAATCCTGACCAGCGGTAACTGTATTGTGTCCTTGGGTAAGACATTTCATCCTGGTTGCTCACGTGGGAACACAGTGGCAGTGTGTGCTTTCAGCCACTGCTGATGCTGCTTGTGAAGAGTTAGTATGCTGGGGAATTGGACAGTTGATCACCAATTCTCGTTGGTTCTCTCATGGTACTCCCCTTTCCTCCCCCATAGAACTGTTTGACACGATTTGACCCTGACTGTTGAAAGTGTTATAAAACCCAAATAAACAATAACTTCTTCCAACACATTCATTCAAGACCTGAAAATCAAACAAATAGCCTTTCTATGGATCCACGTTTTTCACATTTCATTCTACCCACCAGGCCGAACCATGCTAAGTCCAATGTGTCTGTGACATGTCCCAGCCTTCCATCCCCACCACCTCCACTTTCATTGAGCTGCTGCTACCTCTCGATTTTGTAATAAAAATATCTATGGACATGAAATGCAGATTTTAAAAGATCATTCCAAATAAATTCATCATTAACCCTTAAGGGGCTGGGACTAAATAATTTTACTTTGAAGCTGGTATGAAGAACACCCAATAGAATATGAAGCCTTTAGCTTGTAGTACTTACACTTCAGAGTAAAGCCCAAATTTGGGCTTCCAGCACTCGATCAGTAAGGGTTAAAGAAGTCAGTGTTGAAGAAGAAATTCATTATTAAAGAAATTACTTGGTATCGAAGAGGTTAGGGTTTTGGTATTGGAAACATGTCAATGTTACCCTAACTTATATTGGAATAGTTACATGAATAAAAGATTAGGTTATTAGGGTACTTAATGTGATAGAAATAAGAAAACAAGTTAAATTCTTTCATTCCTCACCAGATTTGGGTGTCTCATCACATCAAGTGTCAAGTTTAATAAATCAGTACTAATCACTATTCCTTTTGTCAATGTGAAATCATCTGGTAAATTTCAAAGCAAAAAATTCCATTTTATCTCTTTAGAAATAATCCTTTTAAGAGAGTGAAAGAAGTGCTACAAGCTTTTAGTTGTACAATAGGTTTTTAATTTGAGGAGGAAGTGGAGTAGTTTTTGAGTTAGAGCAAGAAGCACTCATCTATGAATAAATCAATTTAGGTACCTTTAAATTATAATTTATGGTCACTTCTTATGCAAATCATCCAGACTTCTATTGACCAGTCCAGATAGGGAGTCTGTATGACTCAGGTTATCCTTGTGTGTGGATATGGATTTTCCTTGTATCGGTTACTTGTAGCTGTTGACCTGTTGTGAATCATTCATTCTCCAAGGAACAAATGGATAAAAAGTGTTTTTAATTGGATATTTTTCACCTTTCAATGGATTTCAGTGAAATTTCATAACAGATTAACAATTTGTTTGTGTTTTTCATCATGAGACCAGGTATGTAGATTCATATCTTGCTCAATAATGTGTTGTGTGTACAGGTCCCAAATGATTCTGGACAGAAAGTAGCCTCTCAAATGATGGGTGTCCACAACTCAATACCCTTTTGGAGAAATTTTTTTTTAACGTTTCTTCACATTAGAGTTATTCTCTGGTGGATCACTTCTTTTTTTTTATATAATATGGTTTTCTCCAAAAATGTAATGCTTTACCTAACTTAATTTAAAAAAAATAGAATGACCATGTTTCGTGTTTCTTGCAGCCCTCAAAATGATCTAATAAGATTCAGAGTCTTCCTACCCAAGTCTGTATGATGACTCATTGAAACTTGGCTAACTATATTTGATAGAAAGTGATTTTTCAAAAGACATTTTAATAATAAAATTAACCCTCCGCAAACTGATGTCAAAATACTGAAATTTCAAGTTACAAACTACAAATCTACCAATTCAATCTTCTTAGAGTTGAATGATTTTTGTCATACAGGATTGAATTGATTAACTCTTAACCTTCTGAGTATTTTCTTATTTTTTTTCATAAAATCCAGTCATGGCTGCTGTTAAGCAGCCATGGCTAGATTTGATGAAAAGTTTGAACAAATGAAGCCCAGCTATCATTCGTAATATGATTGGCCCAATTTACAGTGATGCATTCTGTTGAACACAAGCTAAATTATACCATTTTTCTTGACAAGAGCACTGGTGTCCTGGCAGAATATTTGCCAACAGCATGTAAGGAGTTAATACCAAGCTTCATTATGAGAAGGAAACATGTGCAGCATGAAATTTTGTTATTTTGACATCAGTGTGCTGAGGGTTAAATCTGAGTAGAATTAGTTTAAACAATATTTTATTCAGTGAATATGTTATACGTTACAGAATTGAAGACCCCAAAAAGTAACAGTACATGGCACAGCAGCTCACAGTATAACATATATTTAATAATAAACAAATTGCTAAGTAATGGAGGGATTCAACAGAAAGCTTGGAGCTTATATGTGTATGTTAGTCATCTCCCTGAGTAGAATTGATAGATTAGGATATGTTACCATGATGCAGTATCTGGATATGCCATCTTTGTAATCTGGCACAGGGCAAATTTGACTTTACATTTTCTCCAAAGTTAGAATGCTAACAAGTGGATTACTAAAATTTGCTACCCTCACCTGCTCCATCTTCCTTCAGATAAAATGATTTTCAAACAGAGGAGTTGGAGAAAACTGACATGAGGTAGAAGGACAGTATTTTGTATTACGAGACTAGAAAGCGTGATAACAAGATGTAGAACAGTTTGTGCCTAAATCAGAAAGGTTAGGAGAGAGAGTAAAGTGGGTTTCCGAGATGGTGTACTGAAGTCTCAACCTTACCTCTGTGTCATATATCAACTCGTCCTAACTGACTCGTTGATATATCCCCACAAACTAAGCCTCAACTTCAATACACTATCTCAGAAATCTGCAAGGTGGTAATAACCTATAGGTCTACTAGTGTTAGTAATAAGTCTAGTTTGATCATACCAGAACTCTGCAGTTTATTTCATGAGCTCCTGTCAGTAATCCGATAATATGCTTTGAAGTTATGCACTGTTGGAAAATGGTTGAGAGAGCCTTTTCTGACAAAGTATTGCACCACAGCATTTCATCACCAAAGTCTATTTACACTAAATTTTATCATCATTTTTGGGACCCAGCTGTCTGTAGCAGGTCCAGAAACTCTAAATTTTATCATCATTTTTGTTACCCTGCTGTCTGTAGCAGGTGCCCTTCAGTGATCAGCTTGTCCATCCATTCTTCTGTCTGTTATGTTAGTCCATTCATCCATCTGCCCCATGTTTTCCACACTTTTTTCAGCTGTCGATAGACATATTGAAAGGATTTTTAGCTCATCTGGCACAAAGGGCCATGTGAGCTTTTGTCATCACTTGGCATCCAAAACTTTTCACATTTTCATCTTCTTCTCTGGCATTGCTGAACGGATGTGAACCAAACTTGGCAGGAATGGTCTATGGGAGATCCTCTACAAATGATCCTCATTTTGTTCCTGTTGGATGAAAACATGGCTGCCAGAGGCATTCTTTGATTCAGATTGGTCAAATTTTAAAAATGTTCTCTGAAACTACAAGGCCAAATGTTTTAAAACTTTACTTGATTGATAGCTGGAACACCCTCTACCAACGATCCTCATTCAATGTTGATCGGGTTGCAAACAAAATTGCAGCTCATAGTTACTATGGAAACCCTATGGGAAATCACATTTTCATCTTCTTATCTGAAACTACATGGCCAATGTGAACCAAACATGGCACAAATAATGTATGGAAAGTCCTCTGAAAACAATCATCATTCTGTTTGAAGGAGTATGGCAGCCAGCTGCATTCTTTGTTTCTGATTTGAATAATTGAGGGCTATGTAGTTCTTCCAGGTGAGCGATTACAGGCTCTTTAGAGACGCTTGTTTATATGTAGCTTCCTGGTGGGTACTTACAGATCAAGTTTCAGTTCCATTCTCCTAAAATGGTTTATTACAGAGTTATTGCCCATTCAACATTTAAAACAGGTTTACCACACTTTTTTTGGCTAGCCTGAGAAATATTGAAATGATTTTTTGGTATGTAGCTTCCTGATGGGTAGCTACAAATCAAGTTTCAATTCCATTTCACTCAGTTCATTTATTACAGAGTTATTGCCCTTGAACTTGGAAATTCGACAATTATAACAGGTTTTCCACACTTCTTTCAGCTTTGGATTGAAATATTGAAATTGTAGCTCCTCATCGATCATACAGACTGCTGTTGTTCGAAATTTGACTGAAAAACAAGTCTTTTCATTATAAATATCTCTTTTATATAATAATGATATAAAACCCTGGACCCCAAAAGAGCTGTTCAATACATTGTTTCACTGGCTGTCAATGATGGTTTTAGTGTACTGTATAATGTTGAAATTGCAAACTGTTTCAAATTCGGTACCTACAGTGATGGCTCTCATCACTTTGCATCTAGTTAACTGCTTGGATGCAGCATGATGCTGCTGGCAAATATTCCTGCCCAGGACAGGATGTCACTAAAAGAAGTAAAATGTGGGCAGATTTAATAAAATTTCCCCCCTGTAAGTTGAATTGACTTTTTCACCAAAGATTTCTTGAGTTAAATTTAGATGATTTTTTCACCAAATCTAGTCATGGATGCTTCATAGCAGCCATTACTAGATTTGATGAAAAATATCTTGGAAAATACTCAGCGGATTAAGAGTTAAGTGCACCATATTTTCTGGAAGAGTTAACAAAGGAATACAAGGGCAATTCAAGAAAAGATATTTGTTGAAGATCTATTAGTGTTGGCAGACACAAAATCAGTCACCATATATATTTTTAGGAGGAACACTATACGATCAAAATGATGGATGACTCCCAGTTTTTCAAACTAAACTGTTGGAGCTTTCTCCACTCCTTTTTGTAACCGCTATGGTCATATACCGGGGCCGCTACCAAACCGGCATTGCTTTTCTTTTTTCTTCTTCCCTTAAATTTGCCACCGCACAACATTATATTCTGGCTCGCCACGATGGTGGGACTCAAACCTCTACCATCGCCAAGCTGGAACCGAATAGAGTCCACTCTCTAATAGTCTTAATGGCATTGAGGGATTGATTTTTGACAATGTATCACTCCAACGCAAACTGCCGGGAATTCTAACTACGTGCATACCCCCTCAGACCCCATTTGAGGCAATAGGAAAGCTAGGCATGTGTGATCCAAGTGAAATAAAATAAGGCCAACCGGGTCGCAAGGGATTTGTAAATCCCACATCATCCCTGCATGCCTTCGGCACGCTAAAACCTTTCATTCATTCATTCATACGATCAAAATGATCCAAAATGCCAGTTTGCCCCATTTATACAGACATGTTTATAATGAGTTGCTGAATGATAGTTTTATTTAACTTTTTTGATTTTGACAGTAGAAGGAAGAAATTACAATGATTCTTTTCTCAAAAAACGGCTTGAGTCTATACCCAGCAAAAATATACACTGCTGGCCAAATTTTTTTTTCATTTTTCATTCAGTATAGTATTTTGTGGAGGAAACTTGTGACATTTTAATGGACGTTGCACAGTTTGGTGATATTCATATATTTTTTACGATTTAAGTTTCCTGTAAACTGGATGTGTCAAATATATTTATTGTAGAAACTCTTTATAATAGAATTAGCGTAACACATGCTTTCCAAAGTACAAGGAATGAATTTCAAAATCTATAAACCACACTGTCACACATTACACTATAGCTTGTCTCAGATTTTTTTTAACTATACAGTTTTTAAAAAACACAAAATTACTGAATTCATTGGCCTGCTGTTGCTAATTATCAAATTTAGGATAGCTTCAACAAGTATGTTATTGCTGATATTTTGCTGAGTTCCAAAATAATATGGAAGTCTGCCCATAAATAAGCACCAAATAATATGGCAGTGTAACCAGTCAGTGAGCACCAAATAATTGGGCAGTCTGCTAAATAGCATGTGCCAAATAATTTGGCAAGTTACAGTCTGTATGCACAACCCCCCCCCCCCATCCCCCCCCCCCCCCCCCCGAAAAAAAAACCCTAAAAAACAACTGGCAGGTTGTAGGTTGGTATGCATCAAATAATTTATAATTCCACCCATCCAGCACCACATAAGTTGTGCCTGTCAAAGAAAAAAAAATGTGGAAGTTTGATAGTCAGTAAGCAGCAAACCAGTTAATGTAAAAACTTGCTAACCAATTCTTGAAAAAAAACATCTTACTAGTAATTGGAAGCTTATTGTGTGGGCAATTATTTAATGTATCTTTTTGCCCTGGGCGTATTCATGCAATATAAAAGCCGATTTCTTGCTACATTAACTCACTAGTAAAGACTTACAGTTTTGCAGTATTCATTATTGCATAGTTCCCATTAAAATAGATTTTTGATGCTTTGCACATTTAGCACTTCATAAAATATACCAGTAATGTCAGTTGTTTGTTTGAATAGATTGTATTTAATTTAACACAGAACCTGCTAAGTATTTTTCTGAATTTTTCATATATCAAGTCACAACTGCTGCAAAGCAGCCTTGATTTGATTTGGCAAAATATCAATAAAGTCTGGATTCCAGAAATGATTGTTAAGAAAACTACTCATATTTATGGGGGTATATTTTGTTGGTAAGGGCCAATAACATACTTCTATCCACCATCGCTCCACGACGCAACTTCGAAGTGGCAGACTATACTTACCCGAAAAATGCTACAGCACCCTTGGGGAGAGATAGCACCTTTGTGAGAGGACCCCCCTCTCGCTCTGGTCCTGACCCAAGGGTTCACTCATCGACCTACACAAAGTCATCTCAACACTACTGATCATCCATCCTGGGACATCTGCTGAGTATGCGAACCCTTTTCCTTCTTTAACACGCCTTGACATGCAGCTACCAAATATTACACAGTCACTGAGGGTCGAAAGGGGCTTGCACCACAGTGTCCCTGCATGCGAAAACCATTCATTCTTAACATACTTCTCTATGTAATAGAATATTTTTGCACCTGTGGGAAATCTAACAGCCGCAAGCAAACAATGAAACCCCTACATTCTGTTTTCAAAAATGCAAAATTTGAAGCAAAACATTTTCCCACAATCCATCTTGGAATTTAACCAATTAAATCTTGTTTGACAGAGCTCAATGAGCTCTGTTAAAGAAGATTTAATTGGTTAAATTCGTAGTTGAATGCCGATTGCAGCAGCCAAACTTGAAAGTATGATAATTGTAATATTAACAGCCAGAAACCAAAGTCAAGTCCACTCGCTTGTGGTGAAATACAGCAGGAACACTTGCATTGACAGAGCTGGATAACAGTTAGCAGGGAGAGTTGAAAATCTGTGCATTGTTTCTTGTCAAGTGTTGTCTACCTGAATAAGCTGACAAACTTACCAAAAACACCTGCAAGGCCTTTAGTGTTAGGCTGTATGTTATTGTCAATGAATTCACTCTTTTCTCCCAGGTTTGTGTGAATTAAATAACTTATTTGTAGTCTTGATAAAGCATGTCATTTTTAACATTTCGAACATTGGAATCCATTGAAGTTTATCAAAATTTTGCTTTGAATATCATTGATTTTAGTTCTACAAAGGGTGTAGGAAACCAGATTGAAGTAAATTTTTCTATTTTTTTTCGCCATTGCAGGCAGAAAGTCTAGAAAGAAATATGGTGGAAAAGAAAGTGTTGTTTCAAGTCCATTTGTGAGTATTTTTTTTATTTTACTGGTCCCAGCATATTCATTTTAAAGAAGATTTCTTTTGTATTCAGAGTTTTTTGTTTATGTTATACTTTGATATCTCTAGGTGTTTTCACAATAAGGGTGTAGTCGAGGTCTGCAGTATATGAACATGTATACCACTATATATTTATTCTTAACTGTTTCAACCTAAATTTTGTTCATAAAATCAACACGAGCATTGACGATACTTATGCAGTACCCATCAAATCAGTAAAGAAGATGAACAATGACTCAATCATACAGACCTATAGGGCTGAAGGATTAAATTATTACTGAACCTCTGTGAATACAAAACAAATTCACTCATTTTGCTATTAATTATATCGAGACAGAACTGCACAAGCATTTAAATGAGTTTATGTTTTTCACATGGGTTTGGTTGGGTGCAAGAATACTACGAGAGGGTTTGCCTCTTTTAGTATTCTGTGCCAAAACAAATTAGTGCGATAAACATTCACCCATTCAAACATTTGTGCGGTTCTGTATTTATTACACACATTTACAGTTTTCTTAAGCAGATCATCTACTGTAATAGAAAGTAAGAATTAACCAGTCCTTCAAAGACGTTAAGGAAAAAAATAAGAGAAGACTCAAAAATAATTTTCACAAGCAGGTGACCAATCTTAATGAATGTTACTTCCTATAATGTTTAGATGTCACTGCTTTGAAGAAACATGCTATGAAGCTGAAGTATATCTTTGAGTATGTCCTCTATTTGTTAATGTTAATGGTTAATGATCTCCATACTGAAAAGTCATCATAGTTTAACAGCAAACAATAAATTCAGAAAAATACTTAATGAGAAAAAATAAAAAATCCATTGGAAATGTTTGTGTTTCCTGGAGTTTGCACAGTGGCATGTTAATGGGTCAGAAATGAAATTCCCCTGAGCATAACAGCATGTATGAATTTAGGATGATGCTAGAACTTGTTTCTGGTGTTGAAGCATAGTCTTTTTTTTTAATAAAAAGATGTCAGCATTGCTCATCCATGTTATGTGTTAATGCTGGAATTGACAGTCATTGTTTGTGTGGAAACTCCACTTCACTAATGTTTTGTAGTACAGTGGAACCCTGTTAATTGAATAGTCACTTTGCCAATGAAAAGTATTCAGTTAACAGGAGTATTCAATTAACAGGGATTTTGTCACTTTCCTCTATTCTAGAGATAAACTTAACATTTATTCTATTATATCTTGTTTGACAGAGCTCCGTCAAACAAGATATAATAGATTAAATGCGTGTATTTGATGTACTAAGCCCAAATAGGTCTACAAACAAAAGAAAACTGGGGAGAGTCATAGTAATTTCTCGACAGGTTACAAGATTTTTAGGTCATCTTGACAAAGTCAAGCTGAGCTAATCTAATCGCTCTCCGTCCGTCGTCCGTCAACACCATGTTTTGGTCTTCTCCTCCAAAGCCACTGGGCCAATTCAAGTGAAAGTTTGTGTGAGTGATGGTCCCAAAGGGGCATTTCATTTTTGTTCAACTCAACATGCCCAGCCCCATAGGGAGGGAGTGGGGGAAAATGCTCCAAAATATTTTTAAAATCTTCTTCTCAAGAACCAGTGTGTACAATGACTTGATATTTGCTATGAAGCTTCCATATGAGGGTAGAATCAAGTTGTTCAAACAAAGTTCGTGAAGTAATATTTGGCTTTGTAATACGAGGGGTAAGATTTTTGGCCCCGCCCAAAATTTCTATTTTCTGAACCAATGGTCCGGTATGAACCAAATTTGGTTTGTGGTAAGTATTGGGTCATAAGTACTTGACCCATGTAAAAAAAAAAATTCCCTGCATCCCCATGGGAACCCTGGGAGCTAAAAATAGAAATATTTTCAAACGTCCATATTTCCCAAACCCCATGGAACAGAGAGCTGTTTTATTTGGTATGAAGTATCCTTATAACCAGTAGAATTGAATGGTGAAAAAAAATTGCCACCGGTTATGTTAGGGGTGTTCTGTAATGGGCATCGAAAAAATGCTGAGTCAGCATATTTGCAAAAATTTAAAAAAAACTTTTCTCCAGAACCAATCCTCAGAATCTTTTGATATTTGGGTATACAGCATTCATAGGGGGGGGGGGGGGGGGGGGGGGGGGGGGGACAGATAGAAGTTTGTTGAAATAAAGCTCATTGGTTCATATTTGGGCTCTCTACAGGAGCCCAAAGTTTTAACATAGGGTAATGTGGGTAATATTCTTTAAAAATCTTCTTCTTCAGAACCACTAGTCAGAATCTTTTAATATTTGGTATACATCATTGTTATGAGTGTCAAATTCTAGATTATTCAAACCAAGTCCCTAGGTTAATATTTGGGCTTCCTACGGAAGCCCAAATTTTATCTTTGTTCAATATGGAGGGTAATTTAGAAAAATCTTCTTCAGATCCACCAGTCAGAATGCTTTGATATTTGGTATGCAACATCTCTATGGGGCTCAGATTCAAGTTTGTTCAAATCAGATCCCTAGGTATTAAATTTGGGCTCACTATGGTAGCCCAAATTTTTACTTAGTGCAATATGAGGAAATTTCTTTAAATATCTTCTTCTTCAGATCCACCAGTCGGAATGCTTTTATATTTGGTATACAACATCTCTAGGGGGTCAGATTCCAGGTTGTTCAATTCGAGTGCCTAGGTTAATATTTGGCTCCATATGGGAACATGAAACTTAACTTAGTACAATATGAGGGAATTTCTTCAAAAATCTTCTTCTTCAGATTCACTTGTCAGAATGCTTTCACATTTGGTATACAACATCTCTAGGGGGGGTCAGATTCAAGTTTGTTCAAATCGGATCCATAGGTTAATATTTGGGCTCTCTATGGTAGCCCAAATTTGAACTTAGTGCAATTCGAATAAATTTCTTTACAATTTCTCTTCTTCAGATCCAACAGTCAGAATGTTTTCATATTCGGTACACAATATATCTAGGGAAGTCAGATTTAACTGTGTTCAAATCAAGAGCCTGGGTTAATATTTGGGCGCTCTATGGGAGCCGGAATTGGCCATTTTGCTGAAGAATTAAAAATTTTATATTCAGTCACCTCTAGAGGTACAAAGATTAATCCACATAGGTTGTATCAAGGGCTTCATAGGGGAGCTCTACATTTTACTTTATGATCAACTGAAGAAAAGGCATGATGCCCAGATTATTTTTGTCACTCCTGAGGGACTCAAAGTTTGACAGTGTAGCCTATGGAGATGGCTTGCTTAATGTAGACTCTTCTTGGCCTCTGTTTAAATTGTGTTCTGTACAAGATGAGGGCTTCAGGCCCGTGGGGCCTCTTGTTTATTCAATTAACAGGAGTTTACTCTATACCTATATTCAATTAACAGGTTCAAATTTGTACTGGAGGTATGTGGTAAATGGTTTTGTGTTGGTAAATTATATTCAATTAACAGGGTTATTCAGTTAAGAGATATCCAATTAAGTGGGCTCCACTGTAATCCACCAGCAACATAGTGTACCGTAGATGCATCATGCTTCAACAAAAGAATCATGAAAGAGCCAAGAAGTATAAAAAAACATTTTATTTGTTTTGTAATGGGTCAAGTCCAGTTGTTTTGTGCTGCAAATCAATACAATCTTGTACAAACAAGCCTGTGTGTTAAGAAGTCCTTGTCACCTTAACCTAAGACATCTTGACTGATGACATGTAATATCAACTTGAAACATGTAGTTTGTTGTATGTAAACAACACTACGAGTAGTAAAATATAGTAACTTGAAAGTATCTGTTTACTGGATTTACGAGAACCTATACAAACTTCAGATTTGCAAGCATTACATGGAGCTTATATTTGGTAAGTCATATAATGATTTGTACATGGCATTGTCTAACATTAAATATGCAGTTTCATATCTGGATGCCAAATAATTCAGAAGATGTGAAGCAAGTGTTATAAGCAGTCTTACACTGCATTTCGCCTAAACTGCAAGTGTGTTAAATATTAGGTGTCCATCTTCATGATCCAGTAGTCAGGCAATATTTTTGCATGTAATTCAAAAATATTCTGTTTGATTTCAATTACAGTTTTTAATATCTGTTTCAATCAAAAGTCTGAGATACAAACCAAAAGTCTTGAGACACTAAGCACTGAGCAACAACTTTTAATAAATGATATCAGTCCTCAACTTTATGCCAGAAGGATACTGGACTGGAATTTGTTTTCACCTAGTGGCACCGAGCACTTTTCAATAAAGCTCTGATGAAAGATGCCAGCACTGAAGGAAGCTTTATCGTGGCTTTTATAATTGAAAAGTATAGAAAGTGATTGCCTTTTACTTCCAGTGCTTGTTCTGTAAAATAACCAAGTAATAAAAAGATGTTACTAATCAAATTGTGTTGGCTAACACTCCATTGGAGAGTGTCTATAAGCACTGTCAAACAATAGAGAACGAAACAATACTCATGAATTAGATTCAATCTAACCACCAATACTATAATATTAAATGCTACCCAAAACATATGAATATTACAGCTCCAGATTAACTCTTAGAAGCCGGGAGTCGAGTTTTCTTGCCTGTGATGAAATACGGCAGGTAATCTGGCTGTGATTGTTCGGCTATCTTTGGGCTGGGTGAGAATTAAACACTGAACAGGTGCTTCTAGTCAAGTGTCGTCTGCCTGAATAGGCAGACGACACTTGACTAGAAGCACCTGCTTTACTGTAAGTTTTTCACGGTATGTCATGTTCAATAAATTCATTCTGATTTCCCGGCTTCTAAGAGTTAATTAAGTGCCTTCAGTTGATCTGGAAAGGATGATAGAAGAGAAAGTTCATAATTCTCCACCTATATGGCCTAAGGATGCCTCATCAAAGTTAAAGCAGTAAGAGGTAAATGGCATTATCATCATTCATTACCAAAGCCATCTTCATCAATCTTGAATATGAAAGCGTATTTCTAGATTTCCTTCTTTCGGCCAATGGTATGCTATTATTTGCTTAATTGTTGGAAAGAGCTCTTGAGAAATTGTTGAAAGAAAAGACACACAAATATCTTGTTCCCTTTCTAGAACCGATCACGGTACTGAAACAATAACTAGAAAGGTCTCTATTGAGTCCCATTCTATGAAACATGTCAATTAACTGTTGAGTGCTGGAAGCCCATTTTGGGGCTTTATTCTGATGTACAGGTACTGAAACTTAAAGGCTTCATGTTTGGGTGATTTACCTTAGGATAATTTATGGGAGACTACCGATATGCACTCTTCCATAAATTGTAGGAAGGCAAATATTTCTGGTCAGATTTTGTCAACCAAAAAGTAATTCCGCAGTCAGTTAAATTATGCCTGAACCATGCTTTCAGGCATGGTCCAGGTAAAATTTACTGAATGAGGTTCAAACCTTTCTACCCATACAAACCCCAGAAGTGGAGCAATGCTTGTTTACTGTGGTAAACAAGTTCTGCTTTACTGATAAAGTAGGACTCCCAACATAATGCCTGGTGTGGAAGTTCTCAAAAGTGGGAAGCAGTGGCTAAACTTGACTTCATACCTATATTGCGGTCAAGATATAGTCGTAGATGCTGAAAATGACTGAAAACACCAATGAATAAATTCATGTCTTTTGCTATGGACTGGGGATGAGTTGAAGATTCTGTTCACTTAATCCAAAAATGATACAAGTTAATAGATTAAGAAACAAACAGTGCTTCCAATAAGGCCTCAGTTTATGTTGTTCTAAACAATGCATTGCTCTCCAAAAAAGTCCCCAATGACATAGATATTTTAAGTATTCAATAACATAATTTAACTGCATCATTTCAAAGCTCTAAAGTCACATTTTTTAAATACGTATCATACATAATGTAAATAGACAACCAGAGGTTAGGGTTCAAGAATACAACTCCATACACCAGGCTTCCTTTCCAAATGTTATTGAATGATCATGCTTACCACTTTTAATACATGAAGTTAATGGTTGGAAAAAATGGTCAGATCATGTGATATAGTGGAGCCCACTTAATTTCCCTGTTAATTGAATGTAACTTCCAAACACAAAACAATTTACCATACCTTTAGTACAAATTGGGCCTGTCAAGAGAGTATAGGTTAATTGAATAAATACATTTGCAAGATGTTGAGAAATTGCACTGACAGTCACCCAGTTTCCCTTGTTTATAGACCTATTTTTCTTTGGTACATCCAATACAGGCATTTAATCTATTATATCTTGTTTGACAGAGCTCTGTCAAACAAGATATTTTAGATGAAATGCTCAGTTTATCTCGTGAATACAGGAAAGTGACTAAATTCCTGTCAATTGAACTCTCCTGTTAACTGAATAGTTTACATTGGCAAAGAGGAGAGCATGGCAGCTCAGTGGTTACAGCATTGAACTTCAAACTGAGAGGTCCATGGTTCGATCCCACCAGGGGTAACTATCTTGTGTTCTTGGGCAAGGCACTTAATCCTGATTGCCCACATGGGGGCATAGTGGTGCTGTGTAGTAAAGTGGTGCAACCAATACTAATCCTGCTTGTGTGGAGAGTCTGACAGTTGCTCACCATTGCTCAGTGGTTCTCACCAGGTACTCTGTGGCTTCCTCCACCCATAAAACTGTCCTACACAAGGTGTCCCTGGCTGCCAAAAGTGTTGTTAAACTCCAATAAATAATTTGTAAAGAGGCTATTCAATTACCAGGGTTCCAATGCAATAAGTTATAACCTCTGAACCTTTGAATTAATACACGGACCCAGTACAGACCCCTCTGGTTTTGACTTACTTGTTCACCCATTCCCTTTTCTCTCCCCGAATCCCCCCCCCCCCCCCCCCCCCACACACACACACACCATTTCTGGATCAACTGATGGTGAGCACTAATAGTCCACATAACCATCCACTTCGGATTGCAGCGTCTCATTGGTCAGAGCATTGGACTTGAGTTCGAAAAGTCAATCCACCTGTGCCATGTATGTTGTGTCCTTGGGAAAGACACTCCATTGTCTGTGAGGAAGCATGGTGGTGTTTGTGCTTAGGCAAAAGTCCCTGTGACAGTACACTTGCCTTTAGTTGACACTAACTCTGCCCATGTCAGGTTAGTAAGTTTCAAGAGTCTGACAGTTAATTGCCGTTGCTCAGTGGCTCTTTTGGGGTATTTCGGCTTTCTCCACCCATAAAACTGTCTCACATGATGTGGTCCTGACTGTTGAAAGTGTCATTAAACCTCAAAGAAACAAACATACAAACCATCCATTTATTTTGTTTGTTTCTGTGGATCTGGATCTTAATCCCAGGTGTAGGGTACAATGTTTGAGGTTACAGAGACCCTAGTGTATTGTTATTTGAAGAATTATTATGACTGTTAATAGGACACATCAGTATCATATTCATGTTCTAAAAATTTAACCTGGTGACCTAAAATGAGGTTAAGACCTTAAACCACTGAAATAATTAATTCGAGATTACATTCTCCAGGTCATTAATGGGTATCACAGGGAAAGGGAAACTGACCACCAATAGGTACAACTGAATAACCACTGATTTTATTGTTAGAAGTACAAAGATTTGTTTTAACATGGACCTGTAAATTGTATGTCTCACCACAGGTGAGGTGTGATAATGGTACTGCCTGGCATCAAATTCAGTGTCATGTGACAAGAATGTGTGGGCGGGAATCAGAAAAAAAGCAAGCTGATTCTCTGTTGATGGTATTCATTAGAACAATTTAAACATCTGTTGACCCACTCATTGACATGCTAGTGCTGAATACAAAATGTCTAGAGAACTCTTGTTCCATTCTCACGAAGGTAAAGTGAAATCAAATTTGTGTCCAGCATTTAAAGAAAGTCTGGCCTTCGAATTCCAGATAGCAGATCAGCTCAAGTGTATTTGTGCTAAACAGTCTTGGATGCAACAAAATGTCGACTCACATCTGAATAAGATTAACCCGGTATTACTCAGGTCATGTGTAGAGTCTTCTCCCTTTAACAAAAAAATGTTATTATGTGACACACTCAGGGCATAAAATTCATGTGAGAATCAGAATCAATTCTCACAAATGATTCTCTCAAGGAAAACATTGAGAATGATAATGTACATTTGATTTTCGTCATAAATTCTAAAAGTGTCCTTAAAAGCCTGGAGAATTCTTATTTTTTGCTCCCTCATAATAAGGTAACACTTAGCAATGGTACCGAGTGAAATGTATACAGGCAGCCATGACTTCATTAGATACCATTGCTAAGGTACTGTAACTTCCATCATTAAGACCACCAAAAATCTGTACATAAGAAAAGATACTTGCCAAAATTGGAACTAGATCCTTTAGTGTTAACCCTTTTCCTAACACAGTATTTTTTAAAAATAAATTAAACTTCACAATTTTTTAAAACAAATTTCACAATCTTTCAATAAAACCATACAAATATGGATATCATTAGAACCAGCTCAATGAGCTGGTTCTAATGATATCCATGTTTGTATGGATTTATTAAGAAATTTCCAAGATATTTTCGGCTGTGGTAGGCTTATCCTGGTTAATTTTCTGACCGTTTTGGGCACTATGTTAGGTAAAGGGTTAAACACTAGTAAATATATAAATTTGTGGTTTGGGGTTTTTATGGTATAGAAAATGTACTGGTTGCACTCACAAGTGTATAAAAGTCTACAGGCAACCGAGACTACAGTAGAAACCACTGCCAACTTCCATCAGCAAAACCACCAAAAAGCCTATATGTTGGCACATGTGTCCTACATGTACATACAAGACAAGAAACTCATAAAAATTGGAACTATGCCATAAGGGTTAAATTGAAGTAAATATATAAATATAATGTTTGTTTTTTGTTAGGGATTATCAACTTATTGCACTTACAAGAACAAGAGTGTAATAGTACTCTCAAATTCTAAACTGAGAACTGAAAATTGATTCTCGTGGCTGGCGTTCATGAGAATCAAAACTGATTGTCACAAAACAGGACAAATTTCAAGGCCTGACACTGTTGGAAGGGACTTTGGGAGTTCTTTCCAACAGTGTGTCACACAGTAGCAATAGTAAAAGTACACAACAACTGTAGTCTGTCTGAGAATAGATCATGGCATTGAAGCAGCTTGGCAGTGTTGATTTAAGAACTGAATCATAACTGTTTGGAATCCACTAGTTGATGAAACAAATTGATCATTTGCAAGGAAATGTTTCATTTCCGGAGGTTTGCGTACTACAGAGAAACTGCCGGCAGCAGTCACAACTGTACTCTACATTGGGGAAGCGTGACAGTCAATGCCCACCGGCCAATCAAGATCAGCAACAGGTGGTCTGCACACGGCATACACCATAAGCCATTCCAACTTCCTAGTCTCCCCAGATGCTTCCCCAATCCATTCCAGCTTATTTTGGCGACTACTGTACCGAACTGCACACGACCCCCAAAATACCAATTCCGAACCAATCAGAACTTACCAATTCCGTCAGTACACGCGCAACCAGCATTCACCACACGCTTCATCTGCCTGCAAGAACTTTTTTCAGTTTCACTTTCTATGTGCATTTTCTTCAAAAAACAACTTTGTTTTGTGTTTCATACGTATCACTTCGTTGCGGTTTAACTCTTCACCAGCTTCAGCAGTCGGCATTCCCGGTGAACTTTGAGAACAGTTTTTGTTACCTTCGTCACATTCGTCATGGACGACGCACATCCAGGATCCGGACGTTCCATTCTTGAAGGCATTGTGAAACGTTTCTTTGGAGTGCCCGCTGAATACCAAATGCCCACTCATGAACTTGTGCGCCTCATAAACTACATGTTATCGGAACCATATCCCCAGGTAAGCAGAGCTCTGGACTGCGCCACCCGTTGTGCATGCAGGTGTTATTTCTGCCAGTGATTTCCGAACTTCTTTGTGTTGACTTCTGCCAGCGCTTTCACACGTAACTTTGTACACACATCATGGCAGCCACTTCCGGCTCTTCTCTGGAGGATTCCAGCTCAGTTGTGCTCGGCGACACCAGCCGTATTGACACTGCAAACATTCGGGACGTTTCGTCCAAAGACATTGTGCCACTCCACAGTTCACGCGCCGGAGTTCACTCCGGGACACCCACCACTTCTTCCCGGAGGCTGCAAGAAACAGACGTTTTGGACGACGCCACACCCGAGGGCATTTTGGAAGACGAACAGCCGTTTCCACGTGAGCCGCTCCGACCGGGACACTTTCATAAAGCTCTGCGCCCAACCACACGTGCTGCTCCAGTTTCGCGCTTCTCGGATCAAGACCACTTTTCTTTGGAGGCCGAACCGACCGGGACCAGACCTCCCTCACGCTCACAAGCTGTTTCGGGCCCGCTGTCAAAGCGGGCACACAACTGGGATCATTCGAACCCGAAAAACTGGACCGCTTTTCGCTTTAGACAAGAACTTTTACATCTCGGCATAAAAACTCAGGCCTCAACAAAAAAGACGTTTCTTTTGCAACTTTACATCGACAACAGTGCAACTGAGGATTCCCACCAGGCAGGTAGCATCCCGTCTTCCGACACGGGACCCAGTTCTTCCCAGCCTCACAGCCACCACTCCGTTCAAGAACCCATGCCAGCAACGGACATTCAACCGGTCCACCATCTACCTTCTGATCTTGGGCAGCAGCCCACCCGGGCAGATTCTTCTCTTCTGCGGCGGCAACATATGGACCTCATTCCTCCTCACGCCACAAGCATGGACAGAGACCCATTGACCTAGAGTATGCGGCCTGTGCTCGATTCCGTGGCTACCCGCCACTCTGACTCTCACGTACCACCAGCTGTTTCTCAGACTCTTGCCAACCTAGTCGAGCAGATGCAACAGCAACAGACTCAGCTAACTCAGCTCCAGCAAACAGTGACAAATCTTAGTGTTCGGGTTTCTAATCAACAGTCCGTCCATACATTTTCTGATCATCAGTCATCTCCAGCTCGGGGCCACGTCCCCAGCCTGGAGGCACCTCATCTCTACAATACAGGTACAGGTCCTCCTCTCAATAATTTGCTTTATTCCACAGGTACCCCACTCTCGGAACTCCCCGATATCGACGTGCACGTGTCCCCAGCACTCAGGGCTGACATTGTGGCTGGCAAAGACGTCAACTTGGCAAGGCTCCTCATGCCACCTCTCGAAACTGCTAGCAAACCCGTCGACTCAAAACACGATCCCCGATTGTCCAAGATGCTCTCCCTGCCAGAATTTATTAAGGCCTTCTCGAAATATAAAAACATCATGTGCGAGGCATACGAACACTGGCGCATTGAGCTGGACACCTACCAGGCGGACATTATCAATATCGCAGCCCAATACGGAGAGGCCTTTTACCATTACCATCTTGCCTTTTCGGCCAAGGCTGCCGCCTGGCTGCCAAGGGGAAGGAAAGTCGATTGGTCTGTAGGGACAATACACTCTTTTGCACCGTCTTTGCCGGTCACAAAGCTCAATCCTGCTTCATCTGCCACAGTCCGGACCACATGTCAAAATTTTGCTCATTGGGTTCCACCAGGTCTGCCACACTCACTCCGACCACAGCTCCACCCCCTGATGCCAAGCCTCCACGCCTGACCAACCCTTCCGCAGAGCCCTGCTTAAAATTTAATTCCATAAAAGGTTGCTCCTTCGGGGCCGCCTGCAAATTTCGACATATTTGCGTCAACTGCTCCCAGCCTCACCCACGGGCCCTGTGTCCAAGAACATCATTTCGCTCAGACCAGACACCGCACCCCCCAAAATGACTGCGGGACCCCACCGCTACATCCACCACCGCTTTTGCGGCTTCCACTCCGATAAACGTCGCCAATCTGCGGCACGACTTGGCCGACCACCCCGATGCAGAATTCGTGCACCGTCTTCTCCAGGGTCTACAGGATGGATTCGACACTGGGATCTCCTCCCCTCCGTCTGAAATTCTGGAACTCAAAAACCTCCGCTCGGCTCGGGCTGAGCCCGCAGCTGTCTCCCGCTTGATCAAATCCGAGGTCGCATACGGTTCCCTGCTTGGCCCTTTTCCCACCCCACCATATCCGACCTTCAGAATCAGTCCTCTCGGGCTAGTGACCAAGAAATTCTCAGAAAAACAACGTCTAATCGTCGACTTGTCAGCCCCCACATTCTCCTGCGAGCGGGCATTCCATCAACTCCCTCATCGATAAAAATGATTTCTCGCTGTCGTATGTCACCATCGACCACGCGGCATGTGTCATTCAGCAATTAGGGCCCAATGCCTGGCTGTGCAAAGCCGATATCCAAAACGCCTTCAAACTCATTCCTATCCACCCCAGTCTTTGGCATCTCTACGGGGTCAAATGGGACAACCTCTACTATTTTCATTGTCGCCTGGCGTTCGGCTGCCGCTCCAGTCCCAAACTGTTTGATTCCCTGTCCGAAGCCATTTGTTGGATCGCTCAACATCTTTTCAACATCCCGAACATTCTACATCTGTTGGATGATTTCCATACGATCAGCCCCGCGGACGCAGACCCCTCCGTCCTCCAGCCCACTTTTCTGCACATCTTTAACATGCTCTCGATTCCGCTCTCGGCAGACAAGACTCAGGGCCCTTCACATTCCCTTCAATACCTCGGCATCATTCTGGACACTGCTAAGATGGAAATGCGCCTCCCCCACGACAAACGTCTGCACATCATTCAACAGGTCGAAACTTTCCGACTTAAAAAGTCCGCCACAAAGCGCCAACTGCTTAGCCTCTTGGGCTACCTGAGTTTTGCCTGCCGGGTCGTGGTCCCCGGGCGTTCGTTCATCTCCTACCTCATCTCCCTGGCTTCGTCAGTCACCGAACTTTGGCACCATGTCACCATCTCCGCAGCTTGCAAGAGGGACCTGGCAATCTGGCACTCATTCCTCTCCACTTGGAATGGGGTGTCCCTTTTTCTGGAACCTTTCGCAACGTCTGGGGATGATCTCTCGCTCTTCACTGATGCTAGTTCCACCATGGGTTTTGGGGGCTACTTTCAGGGAAAATGGTTCCAAAGCACTTGGCCGCCCGCACTCCAGCCGGACCACCGCAACAGCTGGTCCATGGCCTTCCTGGAACTCTACCCCATCACCGTGGCTTCGCTGCTTTGGGGCCATCTCTGGACGCGGAAACGCATAATTTTTTCGTGTGACAATCTCACGACCGTACATATCATTCGCAAGGGCAGATCCCCCGTCAAACAAATCATGGGTCTAATGCGCCGCCTCACTCTCGCAGCCCTCCAGCACAACTTCACCTTTTCTGCCCAGCACATTGCCGGAAAACGTAACCTAATCACTGATTCTATCTCTCGGTTTCAGGACTTTCGTTGTTGGGCACCAGACGCAGATCCTCATCCACACCCATGCCCCAATGCCACAGAGGTCTTCATGGATTAAACGCAGTAATACAGTCCCTCTGGCACAACTCCATCAGTGCTTCTACCAGACGTGCATACCAGACTGGTTTCGCTTGTTTTCGGCGATTCATCCTGATGAACAATCTGAGTTTCCAGCAATTTCCAAGTGTTTCCGAGGATATTCTCCTTCAATTTTTAGCCTACAGCCACAGCAGGGCGCGACTGAGTCACTCTACCATCAAACTTTATTTGTCTGCCGTTCGCTTTCACTACCTGGCTGTCGGGCTGCCAGACCCCTTGTTCTCACCGCTCGGGGTCCCCTGGCCACGACTCCAGCCTGTGTTGAAAGCCATAAAAAAGCTCCAAGCTCCTTCCTCCTTCTCCCGCCTACCCATTACCTTCCCGCTCTTAGAACAGCTCGTCAACCGCCTCCACACAGGGCCATTCTCACCCTTCACCAATTTCCTTCTTCAAACTGTCCTGCTGACTGCCTTTTTCGGTTTCCTCCGTTGTGGCGAGTTTACCACCTCATCCAGGTCTTTCGATAGCTCCTGTCACCTGTGCATGCAGGACCTTTCATTCATCGGGGACCTCTCCGCCACCTCGCTTCATCTAAAATCATCAAAAACTGACCCCTTTCGTCACGGGGTCTCCATTTGGCTTTTCAGGACCAACCACCCCTTATGCCCAGTCTCCTTCCTTCACCATTTTCAGACCCTGCGAATCCATATGGGAGCCCTCCCCGCGGATCCGCTGTTTGCCACAGAGGACCGCCACCCTCTGACTCGGTCATTTTTCCTCACCAAGCTCCGCTCTCTGTTAGCTCTCCTGGGGATCTCTCCCACACAGTATTCCGGCCACAGCTTCCGCATTGGCGCAGCCACTGCAGCATGTGACTCCCGTCTTGAGGACCACCTCATCAAAACCCTCGGGAGGTGGTCTTCAGACTGCTACATCCGGTATATTCGAACCCCCGACCACATCCTTCAACGAGCACAAAGCGCTCTATGCCACCCCCAGTCTGCCATCCCTCACGCCGTCCGCGCGCCGCTTCCATGATCGACTCAGTCGCTTTCGCTATGCCTATGGGCTTTCCTCTATGTATACGATGCTGTTTTTTCTTCATACACTACCATTGTTGTTGGGGCAGCCCTTGACCAGCGTCAAGGCCCCAGTATGTATTTTGCATGTCGCATTATCACTGCGGTTCGGGGCAGCTCCTGCCCAGCGGCAGGGCCCCAGCTGCAGCTCTGCATAGCCAGGCGGCTACAAGTACCCAAGGATATCCTGACTGGCGTTGGGCTCGACCGTCGCTTGCTTTCCACATCCCCTGGGCTGCTCGGGACATGCACGTCCAGGCCCAGGGACGCAGCGGTTAGCAACTCCTGTTTTCGGCACCTCACAGCCCTGCTCACCTCGCCAGCGGCCTCTCGCTGTCGACTTGCGCACGGTTGCGTGATCCCCTCCTCTTTGCCTCAGCCTCATCTGCCGCATCTTTTTTTTTTTTTTTTTCGTGGTTCCTGGTGGTGTCGCCTTCATTGGGGGCTCTCAGCTGGTACAGCGCTATACCAGCTTCGTTTGGGGCCTAACGTTTTACTGTTTCTACCCCATTCAGGCTCCAAGTGGTCGTGTCATAGCAGCACAGGGGTTCGCTGGGGACCGTACACCCATCCTGTTCCCATGAAACACAGGATGGCACGTGCAGTCCTAGGCTAGCCTCTGGCTGCCAAGAGCATGTGACAGTCATGCACACCACAGCAGCCTTCTTGGTAACGCCAGCCCCATGATTTGCCCAAAGTAAGTCGCAGCCTTTCAGGTACACATGCCATTTGTGTAAGCAGTCAAGTCATGTACACGTGACGCACATAACATATACAGCATTTTGTTTCAATAAAGTTTGTCTCATCTTACATTGTTTTGCGTTTCTCTGTGGTCTGCAAATTGCAAGGAAATGTTTCATTTCCGGAGGTTTGCGTACTACAGAGAAACTGCCGGCAGCAGTCACAACTGTACTCTACATTGGGGAAGCGTGACAGTCAATGCCCACCGGCCAATCAAGATCAGCAACAGGTGGTCTGCACACGGCATACACCATAAGCCATTCCAACTTCCTAGTCTCCCCAGACGCTTCCCCAATCCATTCCAGCTTATTTTGGCGACTACTGTACCGAACTGCACACGACCCCCAAAATGCCAATTCCGAACCAATCAGAACTTACCAATTCCGTCAGTACACGTGCAACCAGCATTCACCACACGCTTCGTCTGCCTGCAAGAACTTCCCTTTTTGATTTCATGTACGCGAGTGTGGTTCTTCATATATATTCGTATATATGGATGCTATCTCCTGTCTGTTAATCTTTTCTGGTATTATTTGTCTATTATCATTTTGTGAGCTTTATGTCATTGTTATGTATCATTGTATGGAACTTACAACAATAAAGTTATTATTGTAAAACAATTCTTTAACTGAAGACAACTTTGCATCTTGTATTGTGGGTTATCTCTAAAAATATTTCATTTTGATGTCATCATGTCCACTCGAGCCAAGGAAACCGTCTTTTTATAGAGCATAAACAGAAATTACAGAACGTAAAAAACAGACTCAGGAAAATTGTCTCTGGTGAATAATATCAATGTGTGATGTTTGAATGTCACATGATCAACTGGTATTCATGGGATAAATCAAATTATTAACTACTATTGATGGGAAAATAACATCACCTGAGAATCCACTGCCAGTACAGTGTTCATTGCAGAAAATATCAGTGTAGTGTATACATTATGTATTGGTGTAGTTTTGGAATACATATGTTGTGCCGTGTCTTTTAATTTAAACCAAAACTTTTTGACCATGCTGAATATGCTACAAAATTCACCCTTGAAATTTTGCAAGAAAAATTTACTCGCATAAGTTATCCTTTAACTTTATGATGAATGGTAGTACCCTTCAAAGAATATTCCTGACTTGTATGAATCAGTCCAAACAACCTCATATAGGGTCTACTGCCCTATAGTATAGCATACTGTTGCTGCTCTTCAAGCATGAACATAAAAAAAATTGAAAGTTGTCATAGTAATGAAACATCATACTACTGGAGGATTATCTTATATGATGGGAAGGATGGGATTTATATTTATTTATTTATTGGGGTTTAACAACACTTTTGACAACTGGGGTCACCTTGTGTCAGACAGTTTCATAGGTGAAGGAAGGCGAAGTACCAAGAGAGAACAACCAAGCAGTGGCGACTCTCAGACTCCCCAACATACTAACTCTGCACAGGCAGGGTTAGCATTAGTTGAAGGCAAGTGCACCATCGACGTGCAGTGTGCCTTATAGTACACAGGACCATCATTCCCATGTGAGCAGTCAGGATGAAGTGTCGTGCTCAAGGACACAATGCAGTTACCTCTGGTCGGGATCAAACCATGGACCTATCGGTTTGAAGTCCAGTTCCTTAACCACTGAGCCACCACGCTCCCCTGGAAGGTTGGGATGGCAGGCATAAAACAGTTGATGGCTGTCACCTTCACATGCATCAACTAGCAATTTTTTTAGCAGGCTTGATAGTCGTAAAAGTCTAAAACAAAAAGAAGAGTAACATTCCATTTTTATCTCACCTTGACAAAGTAAAGCTGAGCTTATCTAATCACTCTCTGTCTGTCGTCCATCCATCGTCCGTCAACACCATGTTTTGGTCTTCTCCAAAACCACTGCACCAATTCAAGTGAAAGTTTGTGTGAGTGATGGTCCCAAAGGGGCATTGCATTTTTGTTCAACTCAACATGCCCAGCCCCATAGTGAAGGGGCAGGGGACAATGCTCCAAAATATTTTTAAAATCTTCTCATGAACCAGTGGGTACAGTAACTTGATATTTGTTATGAAGTTTCCTTGTGAGGTGTAGAATCAAGCAAACAAATTTCGTGAAGCAATATTTGGCTTTCTAATGGGAGGGGCAAGATTTTTGGCCCCACCCAAAATTTCTATTTTCTGAACCGATGGTCCGATTTGAACCAAATTTGGTAAGTGGTATTATTGGGTAATAAGTACAAATTCTCACATCCCAGTGGGAACCCCAGGAGCTAAAAATATAAATATTTTCATATGCCCATATTTCCCAAACCACACCGAACAGATAGCTGTTATTAGGTATGAAGCATCCTTAGGACCAGTAGAATTGAATGGTAAAAAACAAATTGCCATTGGTTATGTTAGGGTGTTCTGTGGGGAGGGGGGGGGGAGGGGGCACCAAAAAATTGCTGAGTCTGCATATTTGCAAATATTTTAAAAAATCTTTTCTCCAGAACAAAAGGTCAGAATATTTTGATATTTGATATACAGAATCCATAGGGGGGTCAGATACAAGTTTGTTAAAATGAAGCCCATTGATTCATATTTGGGCTCAATACAGAAGCCCAAATTTTTAACTTAGGGCAATATGGGGAATATTCTTTAAAACTCTTCTTCAGAACCACTAGTCAGAATCTTTTAATGTTTGGTATACATCATTATTATGAGTGACAGATTCAAGATTGTTCAAACCAAGTCGCTAGGTTAATATTTGGGCTTCCTATGGAAGCCCAAATTTTAACTTAGTGCAATATGGGGGATAATTTTAAAAAATCTTCTTCTTCAGATCCACCAGTCAGAATGCTTTCGTATTTTGTATACAACATCTTTATGGGGGTCAAATTCAAGTTTGTTCAAATGGTGTCCATAGGTTAATGGGTATGTTTTAGTGAGCTATTCCGGTTTACTTGGTTTATTGTGAGCATGCGTAGATGTACGGAATAAAAACCAGGTTGTTTCATTGAGCAGTTTATATTCTAGTTCATCATTCTGGATTAAACCAACTAAACCTCCTTGAGAGCAGGGTTATCTGGTTTATCATTCTATTCTTGACATGCGCAGTGGGACGCACATAAAAGTTCTACGCCTCACACAACGACAATAATAAAACATTCAATTTCGAGTGTCAAAACAGAAATAAACAGTGCAAGGTTCATGAAAAATGCTATAACTCAAGAGAGAGAAACTATAAAAAAAAGTTAATAACACTTATTTAGCCCATAAAAGCAGCATTTCAAAAATATTCGATTCTCAACTGAACGGGTGTTTTTCTCTCAGAAAAATTGTTACAACTTTCAGAAGATCCTTTTTGGCCATTTTATTTCCATGATAGCAGTCACGCAATTTTTGACACCATCACTGGAAAGTTTCTGATGAGGGCCTTTTTAACGATGGGTTTCTGAGATTGTTTGAAAATGAAAGCAGGGATATGTTTCCCACGCTTTGGATGTCCCCCTCCTAACAATACTTTCACGCGTCGCGTTTCCTAGCAACATCAAACAGGGGTTTATGTGGAATAGTATTCGCATTAAACATATCGTTCTGTTGTGATTTCTAAACCTAAGTAAACCAGAATAGTTCACTGAAACATACACAATATTTGGGCTCACTATGGTAGCCCAAATTTGAACTTAGTGCAATATGAGGAAATTTCTTTAAACATTTTCTTTTTCAGATGCACCAGTCAGAATGCTTTCATATTTGGTATACATCTCTAGAGGGGTTAGATTCAACTTTGTTCCAATCGAGTGCCTGGGTTAGTATTTGGGCTTCCTATGGGAGCCAGAATTGACCATGTAGCTGAAGAATCAGAAATTGTGTATTCAGTATGCTCTAGAGATGTATAACTAAGATTAATCCACATAGGTTGTATCAAGGGGCTTCATAGGGGAGCCCCCAGTTTTAGCTCAACTTTGGCAAAGCCAAATTTGAGCTTTTGCCATGGCTCGTCATCCGTCTGTCCGTACGTCAACAATTGGATACGGCTCGGGCTAGAGGCCGTATTTATGAACTGATCTTTACGAAACTTCTTGGGTACCTTTGTTATGACCGTGGGATGAGAACGAGTGTTTTTGGGTGCAGTCCAACATTCAAGATGGCTGCCAGCCGCCATTTTGTACCGACAATGCAGAAATCTGTTTTTTGTACAGAACTTCCTTATGAAAGCTCTGATTTGAATAATTTTTTGTATGAATGTTTAGTACCATGGGATACATCACATATAATACAGGTTTTTTTTCTCATGTGTAAATTATGCAAATTAGACTAACTTTGATGTTTTTTTGTGTTACTTTCAGCACTATAACTGCAAATGCCAATATGGCTCAGGCTAGAGGCCGTATTTATGAACCGATCTTTACAAAACTTCTTGGGTACCTTTGGTATCACCGTGGGACGAGAACAAGTGTTTTGGGGTCTGGTCCGAAATTCAAGATGGCCGATGGCAGCCATTTTGTACAAAATTAGGTGCAATGAGATTTTTGCACAGAACTTCCATATGAAAGCGCTGATTTGAATAATTTTTTGTGTGAATGTTTAGTACCATAGGATACATCACATATAATACAGGTTTTTTTCTCGAGCAGAAATTATGCAAAATAGATGAACTTTGATTTTTTTAGTGCTACTAACACACAGTAAGTACACATGTCAATACAGCTCGGGCTAGAGTCTGTATTTATGAACCGATCTTCACGAAACGTCTTGGGTACCTTTGTTATCACCTTGGGATGAGAACGAGTGTTTCTCGGTGCTGTCTAAAATTCAAGATGGCTGCCAGTGGCCATTTTGTACCGAAATTAGGTCTAATCAGTTTTTTGGACACAACTTCTATACGGCTCAGGCTAGAGGCTGTATTTATAAACCGATCTTTATGAGACTTCTTGGGTACCTTTGTTATCACCGTGGGATGAGAAAGAGTGTTTTAGGGTGTGGTCCAAAATTCAAGATGGCCACCAGCAGCCATTTTGTACCAGAATTAGTGCAATCAGTCTTTTGTACAGAACTTCTGTATGAAAGTTCTGATTTGAATAAATTTTCTTATGAATGTTTAGTAACATGGAATATATCACATATAGTACGGGTTTTTTGCTCGTGCAGAAATTATGCAAATTAGATGAACTTTGATTTATTCACTGCTACTTATACACTGTAAGTGCACATGTCAATGCGGCTCGGGGTAGAGGCTGTATTTATGAACCGATCTTCACAAAACTTCTTGGGTACCTTTGGCCATTTTGTACCGAAATTACGTCCAATCAGTTTTTTGTCACAACTTCTATACAGCTTGTATTTATGAACTGATCTTCACGAAACTTCTTGGGTACCTTTGTTTTCACCTTGGGACAGGAATGAGTTTGTTTTGGGGTGCCTTTGTTATCACTGTGCTATGAGAACAAATATTTTGGGGTTCAGTCAGATCCACTCTGGGACTCAAAGATTTCTTTTCTAGTTTAGCATCTGATTGTCACCCACCTTTACAATACTTTACCTATACATTTGTTACAGGCTACGGTCAGTATTTATGTACAGACCATTACAATACTTTATATGTACCTTTGTTATCAGGTCATTACCTAGATGTTTGTCATTGCTGTGTCACATACTATACACGTACATGTCTTAACAAGTTGAGCTACAGTGTCATTGACACTTTCATTTTACATTATGATCAACTGAAGAAAAGGCATGATGCTTGGACTATTTTAGTCACTCCTGAGGGGCTCAAAGATTGACAGTGTATTCTATGAAGATGGATTGCTTAATGTAGATTCATTCTTGGACTCTGTTTTTATCGTGTTCTGTTTAACCCTTTACCTAACATGAAAAGCAGGCGACACTTGCAAAAAAAATTCTTGAATAACTAATTTTTTTCATTTTTTGTCTCAAAAACATAGGTTATGACCCCTCGTTGGAACGAGCTCGACGAGCTCGTTCCAACGAGGGGTCATAACCTATGTTTTTGAGACAAAAAATGAAAATATTTAAAAAATTAATTGGCGACTTTTGAGAATAGCGCTGGCGGGTTTTGGCCGTTACGTTGGGTAAAGGGTTAAGGTGGGGCCTCTTGTTTTGTGTAATTGTAACTGGTAAGGGGTTTTTATATTTTACATATGTTTTTGATTTTTGTCAAAAGGGTAAGAATGTGAGAATGGGATATGAATGGAATATTTGTACAGTATGGTGAAGAGTCTATTGTTGAAAGGGTTATGTGGCTATTAATTTTACTCTAAATTAGGAAAACTAATTGAAAGGCTTGCATTAAATGATCTGTTATGGGGCAAAAGTTCACCAGATAGGTAGAGGGCAATTCTTATATAGTTTCCTAGTGATGTGGAATCACTTGTTGTAAATTAAAGGTGTGTTTTAGCCATGTTATTGCCACACTTTGTGTCTGTTTGAACAGGATGAATATTCTAAGTCATTGACCTGTACAGGGTAGGTAGGCATACATATTTGTGTCCTTTAATGGACACCCATTCAGGTTAAATAACTGCTGAATAAAATTACCTACTGTGTGACCATTCATGTTTATCATGGCATTGTTTTGTTGTGTTTCACATACCTTGAGAATTGGATATATAATGCAACTGTATATTGACTTGAAACATAAATAAAAAAGTACTTGAAACCAAGGAACAGAGAAATGTAGGGGATGGCTAACAAGAGATTTATGTGTACCATTGTTGGAGATCTCTCTCTCTCAAATAATTTTATTTTACCTTAGAATCTGATATGGTTAAAGACTTAAAGTCACACTATTTATTATGCCATTGGCTGTATGAATTCCTTTTTCATGTATTATTTGTTGACCTCTGTTTTACATTTCATTACAGTACAATGGGAAAAACCTGATGTATCTCCCCCACCCTATCCCATAAAAAAGAATCCCAACAAAACATCAAAAACAAGTTGCTTGCTGTTTGTACAGTTCCTTGAAAATGTTTAACTCTCTGCATGCTGCTGGTGAATATTCCTGCCCAGCACAGGGTTTCTCTTGTCATTGACATCTATATAATTTGGCACATTTAATCACAGTTTCCCTCCATAAATTGAATGGATTTTTTCACCAATGATTTCTTGTGCTATATTTAGATTGATGTTTCATCAAATATAGTCATGGCTGCTTCATAACAGCCATGACTAGATTTGATGAAAAATATCTTGAAAATACTCAGCAGGTTAAGAGTTAAACGTGCTTGAATTTTAAAACTGATTTAAATTTGCTTGAAAATCAGAACTTCGGGAAAAAGCCATGGAAGGACATAGAAAAATACATTCTGTGTTTAAAAACTTGTATCAGCTGTTTTAGTGGACATATTAAGCTGTATCATTTTTCATTGACTGTTAATATGTCAGTATCGTTTTAATTAACCCAGTTTACCCACACTATTTCTGAATTAATTAATTGTTCACGTGTCAAGGTCGATTTGCTGCACTCAAAATATCCAGAAAATTTCGGACGGTTATCAAGAAATGATGTTATATCACAGACTGTTAGAAAGGGCTTTATTAGCCCTTTGAAATAGCATATCAAACAAAAACAATTTTATAGCACAAACAAGAATGCACTAAGGATTTATTCCCAATGTTGTATTGATTATAGCACTGAAAAGGTTAAGATGATATACAGATTTGTGGCAAAACAATGTTGCAACATTATCAGCAATGATACACAAAGATACAGTTTTCCTTGTTCTAAAAAAAAAATTTAACCCTTGATCTAACGTAATATGACCAGCCAGCACAATTCACAAACAAACTATTTAAATATCATTATTTTTCAACTTTATTACTCAGAAACATAGCTTATGACCCCTCAAAGCATGTTCAATAAATGATTATTTACTCTAAAATCTATATGCGATTAAGAGGTAAAATTTTCACAAAAGGTATGATAAATGGTTGGCATTTGAAAGTTAAATGCAATTTAGAGAGTTATTCTATAAGGAAATATCAGATTAACTGGTAGAGTGCTAAATTATTTTGGTCATCAGCATTTGTTATATGTCTTTGCCTTGTTACAGTTTATGGGAGAGTGCCTAAAGGTACCTTCCCATAAATTGTAACAAGGCAAATTCTGAGAAAATAAATAATTCTACTTCAACGATAATATAAGGGACATCCAAATCATAAGAAACCTTAAGGTTACTCTTCTGAATAAAACCTGAATATGGGTTTTCTACCATCAGCCAGTTAAGTGTGTACAAGACTGGAAATGTTGAAGCAGCATTCACTACTTCCAGTAAAGCCAAGACTTCTGTATTCCAATTAAAGGGACAATTTAATTATTTATTTATTGGAGTTTAATGACACTTTTAACAGCCATGGTCACCTTGTGTCAGACAGTATTATGGGTGGAGGAAGCCGGAGTACCCAAAGAGAACCACCAAGCAACAGCGAGCAACTGTCAGACTCCCCAACATACTAACTATTATTATTATTATTAATTGGTGTTTAAGGTCACATACTTATGCACAATGGCTAATCGTGACCGTAATGTACTAACTCCACACAAGCAAGTTTAGCATTGGTTGAAGACAAGTGCACCATTGACATGCAGTTTTAGTACACAGCCCCAATGAGCCCCAACGTGGGCAAGCAGGCTTAAGTGCCTTTCCCAAGGACACAATGCAGTTACCCCTGGTGAGGATCCAACCGTGGACCTTTCGGTTGGAAGTTCATTGCTGTAACCACTGAGTCACCACGCTCACATGTGAAAATAATTTTATATTGTCACTACATTTTGAATATTTCATCACCATAAACAACAACTGTGCATTATTTTAGCAATAACTGGGCATTATCAGATCAGAAAAGTATTATTTTAAACGAAGTGCAGTTATGCTTCCAATAAAACCATGAAATGTGTATTTACAACTGCAATCCAAAATAGGTTGCATATGCTATAAATAGAAACAAGTATACACTGACTTCTCCTTGTCCTTCTGAGAGAGCTCATTTCGACAAATATGGAAAATTATATTGCACTTCGAGCTGTCACAGAAATTTCCAGGAGTGATCAAGTAACAAGATCAATAAATTCTCGCTTTCAAGTTAATTTATTTAATCGATACAAAGGCTTTCATACAAATGATATATGAAGCATAAGGGTACTTTTGCATAATGAAAGTTGTGGTTTTCTCAAATGGTGAACTTATTTTTTTCAAATTCACGGATTATTGTGCCTTTCAATAATTGTAACAGATCATGAGAGGAGTGTTGTAGACATGTTGTGAACTTGTGACTTCTGACATGTCTGATTTACCATAAGACCTGCAAACAAACTAGATGGGGTTAAAAATCCACTTGATTTCTAAATCTCTGCACTATATTTCTGTTTCTTTGCGATTCACACACTCTGTTGTAAATCCCACCTCATTTTCTGCCCCAGAGCAGTTGAAACGGTGCCCGTATAAATTCCAGTTATGGGTTGGACAACCCTCAAAATGTAATAGATTGGAGAGAAGTGCAGCTGTGAGCCACATCTCAGTCTCACAACCTTTAGGACACAAAATAACCAATTTATTACCGAAGACTCTGACATGATGTATCCTGATTGTTGAAAAAGTGTTGTTAATTGGTAGAGTGCTAAATTATTTTTAGCCATCAAAATTTGTTCACATGTCTTTGCCTTGTTACAGTTTATAGGAGAGTGCCTGTGGGCACTCTCCCATAAATTGTAGCAAGGCAAATCCTAGCAGACTAAATGATATCACTTCAAAGATAATATGAAGCACAGCCACTGAATTTAAAGGCTTTAACAGGTTGAGGGCTAGATTATTTTTGGTGGTCAGAATTTGTTATTCAAAATTTGTTTTATTAAAAATGATTGGAGAGTGCCCACAGTAATTTGTAACAGAACAAATTTATATAAATAAAATATTTGCATTTGACTGAATATGAAACATGAAAATGTTGGCTGTTGATCTGATAGCCTCATTTTTTGAAAGCCCTGATAGTGGCTTCTAACACCCAACCACCTGCACTTCAGAATAGATCCCAAATATGGGCTTCCAGCACTCTACCAGTTACACCTAGTAATTTTATCCACAAGAAAAATGCATTTCCCCAGGTAGGTCCATGAGTTTTCCCTTACACTTGTGGATAAAATTTAACTGGTAGAGTGCTGGAAGCCCATATTTGGGCTTTATTCTGAAATGCAAGTGCCAAAACTTGATGGCTTCATATTCTGTGGATGTGCTTCATATTATTTTTGAATTGAAATTATTTAGTCTGTGAGGATTTATTTGCCATGTTAAAATATATGGGAGAATGCCATTAAATTGTAACAAGGCAAAGAGATGTGGACAAATTTGGATGACCAAAAATAATTTTGTACTCAACTAGTTAAAAAACAAACCAACAAACTATAAGACTAAAAGATCCAGCCCAATCGGGCTGGTTGGTACATGTCCTTTATACCTTGATCACCATTCATTCAATACAAATACTAAGGGTTAAATATTTATCTGTAATTACCCCCAATAACTGATTGTATCATTGCAAACAATATTGAGGCATTGTGAATCTTCAGGATAATTATTATGTAGTGTTTGGAATATATAGATTGCAGAGGACTCAAACATGTTTAATTGGTGATTGATTTATTTTATCACCTGCATGATTCTCAACAGTCCAATGAGTGTTTATGGATTTTGTCAGACAGATGAATTTAGTCTTTCATCAACTAATTATAATGACCTCGACAATAATTATAGCCTTTTCTATGGCATGTGCATAATTATTAAACTTGTTACATGTTTTAGTATATTACAATTTGTCTCTCAGACCTTAGTTGTTAACTTACCCTTTGATGAGGTTGTCTTTTGACCTATTTCAATGAAAAATTCAAACACCATCTGTAGTAACAATACTGATGATATATGGTGTTTGTGAGGATGACATTGCTGATCAATTTGGTAGCCACTTTCTATACATGAGCATATCTAGATGCCTGTTTAATAATACATGAATACGGTGAACCCATGAATACAAGAAGCTTTTTTAATTTTTTTGATTATGTATAAAAGATCAGCACCACTTTGTCCCTTTAACCCTTTACCTAACATGAAAAGCAGACGACACTTGCAAAAAAAGTCTTGAATAACTATTTTTTTTCATTTTTTGTCTCAAAAATGTTGGTTATGACCCCTCATTGGAACGAGCTCAATGAGCTCATTCCAACACGTGGTCATAACCTATGTTTTTGAGACAAAAAATGAAAAAATAATGAAAATTAATTGGTGATGTTTGAGAAGCATGCTGGCCGGTTTTGGGCTGTACTTTGGGTAAAGGGTTAAAACTTGACATTCAGCAGATTGTAAACACCTTTTTGTCATGCTTTGGCTTGAGCGGAGCTTGAACAGAGTTATTATGTTGAGGAGCTGACAGTTGCTCATCGATGGTTCTCTCCGGGTACTCCAGCTTCCTCCACCTGTAAAACTTGTCATGGTCATGATTAGCCATCGTGCATAAGTATGTGACCTTAAACACCAATAAATAAATAATAAATTGTCATGCTTTGATGGAATTCAGACAGCAGAATAGCTGTCAATAAACAGAAAGTTTATGTAAGTAACAACTAAAATCAGACTATGATAGACATACTTTATTGATATAATAAAGAGACAGGCACCACTGCACCTTGATGAATGTTCAAGATCCCACACGGATATGTGTTGTATGGTGCTAATGAATCTTGGTGAAAACAATTGTATAAAAAGGCTACAGTATACTTATATGAAACCAGAGACTGGCACTGTTTTCCCTTGTTATGTGAGCTACATTACTGTGGAAGAGAGGTTGACAATGTATATGCCTATACATGTGTGCTTCTCCCACATCGGTGTATGGAACCCAAACCACAGAAAGTCAGTGATGCTGGCTATGCAAACATGTACAAGTATGAAACCTGAAGCTATGAAGGATAATAATGCTACATGTACATGTCCCCCATATGAAATCTTGTCATAAGTCATTAGTGGCTACATAAGCAAGTATGAAACCTGGAAGCTAGACTGTGAAAGATTTGGGAGGCCTGTACATCTGTGATATTTTCTCGCAAAAATGTTACAGGCATGCTGTGAGAGTCCTTGTGATATGTTGTGAATGGCCACACAGTGAGAGTGGCCCAACTTTATGAGGAACCAATGTGCTGGCGATCAGCTACTGATACACTTATGAAGCCTCCTTGTAGATGGCTAGTTGGCAGGTTGGTGTTGGCAAATGTTTTTCATGTCTATTACTCCCTCACATCCTGGAAGACCAAGAGTCTTTAAAGCAAAGGGGAACACAGCATACCTTCTATTAATAGAACACCTGTTGCATCCAATAGAATTCCTGATATTAGACTCTCCTTCAGGGGAGTTCCGTAATTTGACACCATGTCCCAGCAGCTATTTTTAGAATATCTACATGTAACACCAGACAACTGCTCTCCAGTGTACTGGGTCAGCAGCATTTATACTTAGTTGAGAAAGAGACATACATGAGTTGCTGCTTGCCTCTTACTAAAGGCGTTATTTATACCTTTAAAACTATCCACTGTGTTTTGTTGCAAAGGCCAGATTTATTGATAAAGGTAATAATGCCTTCCTTCATCATTAAATATACATCCATTCCTACTTTTCCTGCACTCAGTAACTAACTTCTTAACTCTTTCATGATAATTCAGGCCAGTTTATCATATCTCACTATGAGCACTGCCTACTCTCGAATCAGTGTTTCCATTCTATCTCAGGTCAGCATATAACATGACTATAACTTTGGATGCTAACACAAAGTGTACTAAATATCTTACAACTTCACCTACAAATTTTGTAATCTCTGTCTCTATCATTACCAATTTTTTCTTCATTTCTTGATCACAGTCTAACCAGCAAATTCCCTTGTCCACATTCCCATTTTTATTCCTTTTTGACAATTGTCCACTTTTATGGAATAGTTGTTTACATTTAACTCCACACCTATTATCCCCAGCTCTATTCTTAACTTAATAAATAACCTATCTCACTTCTGATTTTTAGATGCAACAAGCAGCTCTATAGGTGGAAATGTCAGTTAGTCTGTCAGTCAACTCTGTCAGTCGGTTTGAAACTCACTAACTTTTAAAGTACTGGATGGAATGACATATTTGGTGTGCAAATGATCTTATTGATGTCTAGCACCATATTCAATGCATGTGTTACACAGAGAAATTTGGTGGAGTTATTGCCCTAGATGGACTTGGAATTTGTTCATTCTTACCACCCATCCCAGCTTAGCGATCTTGCAGTTTTTTATAGTGTCATCACATTACATGACACAGTTACCCATTGAACAGTACTATTTTGTTGGCTTTCAATGCTTTCAATTGATTTACTTATTTATTTATTATTAAGGTTTAACGACACCTTAACAGCCAAGGTCATATCATGTCGGTGACAGTTTTATGGGTGGAGGAAGCCGGAGAACCCAGAGAGAACCACCAAGCAATTACAAGCAGCTACCAGCTCCCCAACATCGTAACTCCGCACTGCAGCACAGGCAGGATTAGATTGGTTGAAGACATGCGCACCATTGACGTGCAGTACATCTTAGTACATGGCGTCATTGTGTCCCCATGTGGACAATTGGGGTTAAGTGCCTTGCCCAAGAACACAACGCGGGAGTCTGAATCGATCACTCAGATGGTCACCCATCCAAGGACTAACCAGGCTCGACATTGCTTAACTTTGGTGATCTGACGAGAACCGGTTACCACAGTGCCTTTCAGTTGATTTTGTGAAACAGAGCTCATTTGTTATTTGTTAAATAAGGTACATAAACCCTCTGCACACAGATGTCATAGTATCAAAATTTCAGGCCACAAAGTGTTCTCCTGATACAACCAGGAATTTTGACCAATTCAATATTTTTTTGACAGAGCTCATTGAGCTCTGTCAAACAAGATTGAGTTGGTTAACTGGTTGAGGGCTACATTATTTTTGGTAGTATGAATTTGTCATTCAAAATTTGTTTTATTTGAAATTATTGGGGAGCATGGTAGCTCAGTGGTAGACTGTTGGACTTCTATGCTAGAGGTCCCGAGTTCGATCCTCGTCTGGGACGACCCGCGTTGTGTCCTGGGGAAAGGCACTTTATCCTGGTTGCCTACATGGGGTCACAATGAAGCCATGTACTAAGGCGTACTGCACATCAATGGTGCACATGTCTTCAACCGCTGTAACCCTGCTTGAGCGGAGCTTGAACAGAGTTAAAATGTTGAGGAGCTGACAGTTGCTCATCACTGCTTGGTGGTTCTCTCCAGGAACTCCAGCTTCCTCCACCCGTAAAACTTTTACAGTCACGATTAGCCATTGTGCATAAGTATGTGACCTTAAACACCAATAAATAAATAAATATTTTAAATTATTGGAGTATGCCCACAAGCACTCTCCAGTAATCTGCAATAAAATCAATTTATATAAACAAAATATTATTTGTGTTTGACTGAATATGAAACATAAGCAAGGAAAATTTTGGCTTTTGTGCAGGACCCTCATTATTTGAAAGCCCTGATAGTGGCTTCTAGAACTCAACCAGTAAAATTCCTAGTTGCATTATTGGAAATATATTAGACTTGACATTATGTAATTTTGGCATTAGTGTGAAGAGGGTTAAAATTCTTCCACAACTGTGACAAAATCACTGAATACATTATATTACAGAGATTAGAAAAGGGCAGACTTTCCTGACAAGCCTCTCACTGACACTGCAGTGCATTGACTTAACAGTTACATGTTTGAAGTACCTGTTTTATTTTTTCCATTCAGTGCTGTTTTCCTGAAATCAGTCCAGTTTATCCAAATAAAACTTTGTTGCTATGTATATCAATATGTTACTTCAGTTTTACAGTTTTACATCAAAGATAAAGATAGAGTATCTTGAAATCTGGTCGCATTTATAAATTGCTCTGTGTCTCTGTTTGGAAATTTCAAAGGTACCATTTTAAATTTCATATTAAAATAAATTGGGTGACTTCTGCACTTCAACAAATGTTTTGGCTTTTTAGCTAACTTGAGACAAAAGCTTAACCACCTGTCTTCATTTGTCATCTCTTGTGACTACAAATCACTTTTTCTCCAAAACTGCTAGACTAATTCTAACCAAAGTTGGTATGTATGTTCCTTAAGAGGAACAAAAGCGGGCCTGTTCATTTCAAGTTTTCTTTCAGGCCTCATAAAGGTCATAACTTTGAAAAGATTTATCTAAAATTTGTTTGGCATGCATGCAGCTAATCAACTTGAAATATTAAATGTAAGCTTGGCTAGACATCTAGATGTAAACTATTGACTTCCATTGCAGACCTCTAAAAACATCTTCATCATAGATTTTGCCTATTATTTAGCAGCAATTCTTTTAGCACATACCCTCTACAGCTTGTATCTCACATCTGATCAATGCATAGATGCCATACATAGGTTCTAGGTTAGATCTAGATGTGACTGACTGACTGAGTTTCTACACCAAAGCTTAAAAAAACATGGTCACTTGTGGCCATCTTGGATTTCAGTCCAGAATCCTTTGGCACACGATACAGCATTATTTAACCAATGGTTTTGGCATATTCCTGTTTGGAATGGCATGTCAATGTAAGTTGTCGAATGTCGTTATGTTTCCATGGAACATGGCGTTGTGATAGCATCTTTGATTTTACCTATTATTCAATTGCAATTCTTTTGGAACATCCTATAACCTGTATCCATCATCTGATCAATGCATCATTCTGGGTGACATCTCCAGTATCACCACAAGAGCTTAAAAGCCCAGCTTCCATTAGCTATCTGGGATGCCCCACTTTAATCCCTGGCATACAGTACAGCCTGCAATTTCTTAGCCAATGATTTTGAAATTTAATCTGATTGTTTGAAATGGTCTCAAGATGTGAATTGTCATGTGTCATCATGTGTTGATGAAAAATTGCTGCCGTGACATCCATCTGATTTTACGTACATATGTTATTCATTGGTAATTTCCAATGCCATTGCTTTTACCATGACATTGCCAATTGACCTGGCTAATTTTTAAGGGATCTTGGGTCCAAAAATCACAAAACTAGCAAATACCAGTTTTATGCATGTACAAGGTCTTCAGCCCTTCGCCTTATGAATAAGCTGCATCCACCCACATAATTTACAAACTGAGCAGTTGAAAAAAGGAAAAAGTAGTTCTATTCAATTAATATACCACTCAAAGAATTGTATAGTTTGCGTCATTTATTCATCAATTACAAGCATACATGAGGGATGATGAAAGCATATGTACAAATTTACAATGAGCATGACATAGGACGGCACACATAGTATTTACTCTTAGATATTGGGGTAATGGGGCTCCCAGCTGTCACTGGGTCTGCTCCCAATGAGTTGAGGGCAGTCCCAGCTCCCTAATATGAGTTATCCTGTTCTGAAATGAATAAGTGTTCCTCAGTTATCTTTGACCAGCACTAACACATTTCAGGACAGGATCACGTGTTGACTGAATGGGGGCCTATGAATGTGAATTCCGCCCCCACCTGAACTGGAGGATACCACAGCTATGTGGCGGCACTGCATAGGGACCACAGCTATGTGGTGGCATAGAAGAGACACAGCTATGTGCCGGCGCATGAGTAAGTGGGTCACAGCAATGTGGCGGCATATAGGGCATGAAGAAAGAGCAGGGAGGCCCTATATGGTGAGCTTTCGATGGTGGTGGTGATGGGGTGGTGATGGATAATAAAATACGTCTGATCTGAGACAGGGTTGCGAAATGACTGAAGATGTGCAGGGGTAGACGTGGGCAATGTTAATTAGGTGCCGTCTGCAAATGAAAGGGGCTGTGAGCAGAGTTAATGTTAAGACAAAGGATTTAATGCGTATGATAATGACCTGATGAACTAATGTTTAGTGTGCATAACATGTTACTTGTAGTTGACCAGCACGTGTTGATAGAATGACCAAATGGAGAGTCGTGTGCACGGACATTAAAGCCAGGTGGCTGAGAGTGACTTGCTGGGTGATATATAAACTTTGGGAAACAAATTGTTTCCCAATGAATATAACTAAATCAACATGTTTGGTGGCAATATTTGTGTTCTTCCCGAAAATTGGCAATTGTGTCACATCTTGTGCTATTCTGTATACATGAGTCACCATTAAAAAAGTGTGCACAGTATGGGTCTGTCCACTAGTGTTATGTAATTAGGAGGAAAACGTTTCTTGTTTGGAAGCCAGGAATCAAATTTTTATTTTGTACAATAACCATTTGCAAAATTACCACAGACAGCTTATCTCCAGACAACTTATTTTTGTACTGCAAGGGAGGTGCTTTAATGCATGCTGAGCAACCTTCAGCCATGAAGATAAAAGCAATCTGATTCATTTTAATTACCCATTCATCATGTTAAAAATAGAATCATTTCTTATGTGTTTAAAGAATTTTCTGCTATCACAAGTTTAAAAATACTTTATCAACTTGGACAGATGAATTACATCAAAATAGTAACTTTATCTGTCACACAAATCAAATTTATTACCCAAAGGATGAGTGCATTTTCAGCTTGACATTGTGACATTCTATCTTAAAGCAGAACAATTAAGTCCTTTCATCACAATGAACACCTTAACCCTTTCAATCCTAAGAGCATAATGTTTTGCAACAATGAAATGGTTAGGCCACACAAAGTAGATCTTCTGTTTCTCAGGCCATTATTTGTGAAATTGCATGCAGGCGAGCGTTTTTTTATTTTATTTTTTATTTCAGTAATTTCTTCTTTGCCATCAAAAGTTCATGTTCTTGGTTCAAGTATTAGGCCTCATAATCTACAGAACAGCATGGGTGGTGGTGTAGTTCATCCCTTGAGTGCAAGAAGGCTTTGCAATGCTAAAGCATTGCAAAGCCTTCTTGCACTCAAGGGACAAATTCATCAATTTTTTTAACTTGGGTAAAATATCAGACATAAACCATTTAATTTTTATTTTTTTTAAGTTTAAATTGGTTATAAAAAGAGAGCATGCGGCAGCCAGAAGGACCACGCGGGGGGCCTGAGAAACAGATTTTTTTATTTTTTTTTAGGCCTTTCATACACTATTTTTTTTTAAATTGGTGACACTACAAAAATTTTCCTCTCTCCCAGTCTCATCCAGGAATGAGAGAGTTCAGATAATGCTGATTTCAGTTAATTATCAAAATGCTGGTATGTGTAAGTTGTTACAATGAAGGACCGGCCCCCTTACCCAATGCACATGGTATAAAAATTTGTTATTTTAATTATTTCTTTTTCAAATATTTAAAACAATTTTAATAAATCAAATGATCCCTCATTGGGAACAAGCTTGATCCAATGAAGGATCACATGATATGGTTTTGTTGCTGATATGGTTTTGTTGAAATTGTTTTACATTTTTAGCTCACCTGACTGAAAGTCAGGATGAGCTATAGCGATCACTCACTGTCTGTTGTCTGTCCTCTGTGAACATGGTGTTTGCACCTTCCACTCCTAAACCACTGAACCAATTTAAGTTTTTGCTTGTTCTGACATCGCATTTTGTTTTTTTATCAAATCAACTTGCCAGGCCTCATAAGGAGGGGGTGGGGGAAATCCACCAAAATTCTTTAAAAATCTTCTCATAAACCAGTGCGAACAATGACTTGATATTTGGTATGGAGCTTCCTTTTGAGGTGTAGAATCAAATTTGTTCAAACAAAGTTCGTGGATCAATATTTGGGGAATAATCTTTAAAAATCTTCTTCAGATCCACCAGTCAGAATGCTTTGATATTTGGTATACAACACCTTTAGGAGGAACAGATTCAAGTTTGTTCATGTGGAGTGCCTGGGTTAATATTTTTGGGAGCCTGAATTTCACTTAGTGCAATATAAGTGAATTTCTTTAAAAATCCTCTCCTTCAGATCCACCAGTCAGAATGCTTTCCTATTTGGTATACAATATCTCTAGGGAGGTGAGATTCATGTGTGTTCAAATCGAACGTCTGGGTTAATATTTGGGCTCCCTATGGTAACTCATTGGGGAATGATCTTCAGATCTACCAGTCAGAATGCTTTGATATTTGGTATGCAACATCTTTAGGGGGATCAGATTCAAGTTTGTTCACATCGAGTGCCTGGGTTAATATTTTTGGGAGCCTGAATTTAACTTAGTGCAATATGAGTGAATTTCATTAAAAATCCTCTTCTTCAGATCCACCAGTCAGAATGCTTTCCTATTTGGTATACAACATCTCTAGGGAGGTGAGATTCAAGGTGTTTCAAATCGACTGCCTGGATTAATATTTGGGCTCCCTATGGTAGCCCAAATTTTAACTTAGTGCAATATGAGGGAATTTCTTTAAAATCTTCTTCTTCAGATCCACAAGCCAAATGCTTTCATATTTAGTATACAACATCTCGGGGGTGGGGGGATTTGGGGGGCAGATACTAAGGCGTACTGCATGTCGATTTTGCACATGTCTTCAACCGCTGTAACCTCTGTAACCTGACTTGAGCGGAGCTTGAACAGAGTTAGAATGTTGAGGAGCTGACAGTTGCTCGTCGATGCTCGGTGGCTCTCTCCGGGTACTCCGGCTTCCTCCACCTGTAAAACTGTCATGGTCACGACTAGCCATTGTGCATGAGTATGTAACCATAAACACCAATAAATAATTAAATAAATAAATAAATAAATAAATAAAATAAATAAATAATAACTTAGTGCTATATGAGAAAATTTCTTTTAAAATCTTCTTCTTCAGATCTACCAGTCAGAATGCTTTCAAATTTTGATATACAACATCTCCTTGGGGGGTGGGGGGGGGGGGGGGGGGGCATGTTCCACTTGTTAAAATCAAGCCCCTGGGTTCATATTTGGGCTTCCTATGTGAAATCTGAGGAAATTTCTTTAAAAATATTCTTCTTCAGATGCACCAATTAGAATCCTTTCATATGTGTATACAACATCTCCAGATCCGTCACATTCAAGTTTGTTCAAATTGGGTCACTGGGTTAATATTTGGGCTCCCTATGGGAGCCCAAATTTTAACTTAGTGCAATATGAGGGAATTTCTTTAAAAATAATCTTCAGCAGATCCACCAGTCAGAATGCTTTCATATTTGGTATACAACATCTCTAGTGGGGTCAGATTCAAGTTTGCTCAAATCCTGTTCGTAGGTTGATATTTGGGCTCAATATGGTATCCCGAATTTCAACTTAGTGCAATATGAGGAAATTTCTTTAAAAATCTTCTTCAGATCACTCAGTCAGACAGCTTTAACATTTGGTAAACATCATCCTGGTGGTGGAAGGGAAGGGCTCAGACTCAAGTTTGTTCAAGTTAAGTTCCTAGTTTGATATTTGGACTCCCAAGTTTTGCATTATCGGAAATCGTGGCATTATTTCTGTGGTAGCACCCCAGTACTGGACAACAAAGTTATAAATAATTAAATAACTTCATTCCTCTGTAGTGTTAACTAGCTATAGATGCTAATTAAATACCTCTTTAAACAACAATTGTTAGATGAGTGCCCCAGGCCCCATAGGGCCTCTTGTTTTCTGAAATTTATGTGGGTTCATGCAGCCAATTTGCTAAGTAAAAGGTTAATGCATCTTTGTTATTGGTCCCCTAACTTGTGTCAACTTTCCATCCAAATTCTCCTGCAGGCTTCATCTCCTGAAAATAAGCCCACCCATATACTTTTGCCCTATTTTACTTTAACGTTATTCCTGGGTCAGTATGGTAATTACTGAAGGTACATTATTTTCACCAATTTTCAGGTTAAACTATGAGAATTTCAGTTTATTTCTCTGAATTTAGTGGCCTTCCACTCTGATCCCTGCTCATCAAGCACAACATTTTGGTAAAAACAACCTGATAACCACTTAGTTTATCACCTATTCAACCCACTGTGGGAACTCCCAGAAGTGAAGCAGTGCTTGTTTACTGTGGTAAACAGGCTATGTTTTACTGGTGAAATAGGACCCAGTCACTAATGCTTGGGATGGGTGTCCTTTGAAATGGGCAACATGGGTATAATCGATTGACTAAATTTGACTTGATCTCATTGTTGCTTTTACTTGCCTCACCCAATGTTTTTGTTCTCTCACACCTGTTAGAAGACAGTGAACACCAATATTTTTTATTTTTCTCAAAGCATGCACCTTTTTTAACACTTACAAACTCTGTTATTTTTCATCAGTTGAATAAATCAGGGAACTTTTAACCTCCATTAAATGTTGGGTATAAATTGCTAAAGGCACTTTTTGAAATTAAATAGTGTATTGCAACCTGTAATGGGTGTAGGGCAGTAGATTCCTTGACAAAAAATCCCCTGACAAACGATCCCCAGGAAAAGATCACCGTACAGAAGATTCCTTGCGATAGGACAAAGATCCCATGGACTAAAGATTCCCTGGTAGCTCACCGGACACAAACTCCCCAAAAACTCAGTTTGAGGTTTGCATTGTTGTGTACCTAGTTTTACATGTATGACTTTTTGCCAAAAATGTGAAAATAATAAAGGAACCTCCTTTAGAACAGCAATATACTGAGTGGATCATTTATTTATTTTGAATTTTTTTAAAAACGTCAAAGATCGGTACAAGTTTTTTTCATTTAAAATAACGAGAGAATTACTACTTTATCATTTATTTTTATATCATCTGTTATAACACAAAATACATAACAAAAGTATAACATAACCAGTAGAAATTGATTGCTATGTTAGTTAAATCTTTACTCAACACTTGAAAAAAAAAAGAATTCCTAAATATATATCACAAAACCATGCAAATATGTGTGCATCCATCTATTCTATCCCATGTTGTTTTATAGGATTGCTTTTAGGGAACATTGAGGATCTGTGTGCATCATTAACCTTCGTAACGTAATGAACTTATGACTCCAGTGCTTTTCACAAAAATTGCCATTCAGATTTGACTATTTCTCTATCAATTTTTGCTTTGAAAACATAGCTTATCACCCCTCATTGGAATGAGCTCATTGTGCTCATTCCAGTGAGGGGTCATAAGCCATGTTCTCGATGCCAAAAATGATAATATTTCCTTATTCAAGGAAGTTGTTTTGCTGATGTTTCCTCTTCTAGTCATTTTGGTAAAGTGTTAAAAACCTTCAAAATCATGGAAATTTACATTAAAATGAACCCTTGTGGGAAATAATTTATTGAAGAGTGCCGCCTCTCCGAGCAATTGTTCTAAGTCAAATCTCTATGAATCAATTCTAACAACCCAAATTAATTTTGGACTCCACCAGTTAATTAATAAAAATGAATTGGGTTGCATATTTTCTCAGGGGAAATATGGGAAAATTTAATGATTTCAGATAGATCCACCTGGTGCATGTTTCTACTAATTTCTGATTGTTTGACATTTTTTGATGCTTGACAATTAACTTTTCAATATTTTAATAAAAAATAGTGAATCCTCCAATTATTTATTAGAATTTTTTAATGAATAGAAGTTTTCAAATTCTTTCCAATCAAAACATATTTGTGAAAAAAAATATGATCAGGAAAACTCGTGTTTGGAATTTTTGCCACAAGAGTATGGATTGTGCCCATTGGGGCTGCATGTTGCTAAACCTCTATACTTATATTGCTGGCACAAAAAAAAAAAAAAAACTATGATGAATAATAGTTTGTTTTTACTACTTTTTACTCCGTCTGTATCTGACAATGTCCTCACTTAAGACTTCAAGTTAGAGTAGGTGAAGTTGACCCAGTGTTTAGGCCACACAGACTGTTCTCTTTTCGTAGTTAATATTTTTTTCATTGTCTCAAGAGGGTGTTAAATTGAAATTCCTCAGTGTTCCTAATAAAGACTGGGACTGATGACAGATTGTACTTGGTACAAGAATTCAAACCAGGTGAAAGAACTGCTTCTTAGGAAGTCATTTAGTAAACTTTCTTGATTTGATTAACTCTTCACTTTTCAAAAATGTAAAGTTTATTATCAAAGTGTGTGAAGCAATTTTCCTCAACATTTCATTTATTATGCCCCTAACTTGAAAAGTTGAGGGGGTATCTAGTGGAGACCTCTGCACATCTGTTCATCCATCTGTCTGTCCATCCATCTACCTGCCCGTCCATCTGTTTGTCCATCCATCTGTCCGTTCATCCATTCATCTGTCCATCCATCCATCCATCCGTCTGCCTGTCTGTCTGGTCCATCTGTCCGTCCCAACATTTTCCCTTGTTTCTCAGCCACTGCTTCTCCAATTTGAATGATATTTGATGTTGTGATAGAGCATCATGGAAGAACGATACCTGTGTAGCGTGAGTTTCTTCCACACATTTGTAGCTCAACTTTGGCGAAGCCAAATTTGAGCTTATGCCATGGCCCGTCGTCCGTCTGTCTGTCAACAATTGGATACGGCTCGGGCTAGAGGCCGTATTTATGAACCGATCTTTACGAAACTTCTTGGGTACCTTTGTTATGACCGTGGGACGAGAACGAGTGTTTTTGTGTGCGGTCCGAAATTTAAGATGGCTGCCAGCCACCATTTTGTACCGACGATGCAGAAATCTGTTTTTTGTACAGAACTTCCATATGAAAGCTCTGATTTGAATAATTTTTTGTATGAATTTTTAGTACCATGGGATACATCACATATAATACGGGGTTTTTTCTCGTGCGTAAATTATGCAAATTAGACTAACTTTGATGTTTTTTGGTGTTACTTTCAGCACTGTAAGTGCAAATGCCAATATGGCTCGGGCTAGACGCCGTATTTATGAACCGATCTTTACGAAACTCCTTGGGTACCTTTGTTATCACCGTGGGACGAGAACGAGTGTTTTTGGGTCCGGTCCAAAATTCAAGATGGCCGATGGCAGCCATTTTGTACAAAATGTGGTGCAATCAGATTTTTGCACAGAACTTCCATATAAAAGCGCTGATTTGAATAATTTTTTGTGTGAATGTTTAGTACCATGGGATACATCACATATAATACGGGTTTTTTTCTCGTGCAGAAATTATGCAAATTAGATGAACTCTGATTTTTTCAGTGCTACTCACACACTGTAAGTACACATGTCAATACGGCTCGGGCTAGAGTCTGTATTTATGAACCGATCTTCACTAAACGTCTTGGGCACCTTTGTTATCACCTTGGTACGAGAACGAGTGTTTCTGGGTGCGGTCCAAAATTCAAGATGGCTGCCAGTGGCCATTTTGTACCGAAATTCGGTCTAATCAGTTTTTTGTACACAACTTCTATATGGCTCAGGCTAGAGGCCGTATTTATGAACCGATCTTTACGAAACTTCATGGGTACCTTTGTTATCACTGTGGGATGAGAACGAGTGTTTTGGGGTGTGGTCCAAAATTCAAGATGGCCACCAGCAGCCATTTTGTACCAAAATTAGTGCAATCAGTCTTTTGTACAGAACTTCTGTATGAAAGTTCTGATTTGAATAAATTTTTGTATGAATGTTTAGTAACATGGAATACATCACATATAGTACGGGTTTTTTTCTCGTGCAGAAATTATGCAAATTAGATGAACTTTGATTTATTCAGTGCTACTTATACACTGTAAGTGCACATGTCAATACGGCTCGGGCTAGAGGCTGTATTTATGAACCGATCTTCACAAAACTTCTTGGGTACCTTTGTTATCACCTTGGGACGAGAATGAGTGTTTCTGGGTGCAGTCCAAAATTCAAGATGGCTGCCAGTGGCCATTTTGTACCGAAATTAGGTCCAATCAGTTTTTTGTCACAACTTCTACACAGCTCATATTTGTGAACTGATCTTCACGAAACTTCTTGGGTACCTTTGTTTTTTTTCAGAGTTATCACCCTTTTTCACTCTTTTGACTTAGAAATGTTTTTGTGCTTCAGCGGCATTTACTTATTCATTTATTAGGGTTTAACGACACATTAATAGCCAAGGTCATATCATGTCGGTGACAGTTTTACAGGTGGAGGAACCCAGAGTACCCGGAGAGCAACAACAAGCAGCTGCCAGCTCCCCAACATCATAACTCCACACTGCAGCACAGACAGAGTTAGATTGGTTGAAGACACGCGCACCATTGGCGTGCAGTACGCCTTAGTACATGGTGTCATTGTTCCCCCATCTGGACAATCGGGGTGAAGTGCCCTGCCCAAGAACACAACGAATCGATCGCTCAGACGGTCACCCATCCAAAGACTAATCGGGCTCGACGTTGCTTAACTTCGGTGATCTGATGAGAACCGCTTACCGCAATGCCACCACGACCTGGCCGGGAGCATTGGCACTTGCTTTGCATTGCCCTTTCTTGTTTTATTTATTTATTTGCAAAAATAACTCATTGTCGGAAACCAGGCTTTGTCGCTGCTGGAGAAAATAGATTCATGCCACATATTCAGCCAAAACTCAAGGAGTGTTGCCTGGATCAGTGCGTGAACGTATATCTCACCATGACAAACCTATCTGTTTTTCGTTTTCTTTAGGGTGGTTCTTATCCTGAAGGGGTCCATGAATGTTCCTTAAAAAGCATAAATCAACAGGGGTTCACTGAAAACAACAATTTTAATACATATGTATAAAAATAAATATGGTAATTTGTGACTTACATGAAATCAAAATGAATAAGAAAAACAAAATGTCAATCACCCCTATCCACACAGTATTTGAGTCACTTGTGGGCCCACATTCTCTGTTGTCACTGATTTTCCTTCCTTTTCGCTGGTGTTTGGACTTTGGCCACCATTTCACTTCACTCCTTCACTGTCGTTGCACGGCCACTTACGTATTGTCGCTTTAACGGATGCTATTGCTCTAACATGTGTTGGAATGTCATGCTACCACTGCCGTCACACGGCCACTAATGTATTGTTACTTGGCTATATTGACTTCCCTCCCTCTAATGAGTGACGGAATGTCACTCTAACATTGCCGTCGCACTGCCACTAGCTTATTGTCACTTTACTGGATGCTTTTCACTGAAGCAATCGCCACCAATCGGGTTAAACACTCCCCTCCATTTATCTGAGAATAATGTTCAAACAGGCTAAGCCTACTCTGCCTATGTATGACTTGCCTTCTGCTACAGGTAATGCTGTTTATCTAAATGCAAATAGCTCCCTGAGCTCTTACTTCGTGTTTCTGATGCTATTCTCATATATGGCCACTGACTTGGCCCAGGACTGCCCCTATTCTAAATATGAGCTCTGTGACTCCCCTCCACTACAATGTGCTTTTACTCTTGCACCGATGCAGCACCTCCTCTAACCTATAGCATGGGACATCCCCAGCTCCAATGATCCACAGCCTCCCCTGCCTTCAGACTGGAAGGAATTTTTCGAGAAACTCCCTGATTTTATTTCGATAGCCAGAACATTAATTCTCATTTTAATTGCTTCTCTTGAACTTGGCTGCTTAGATGTATCTTAATTTAACATTCACTTTAAAGTTCCTCTGAAAGACTCGCATTTCGGTATATCCTGACTTTCGGTGACAGACTAGATGCGTAATATGGGTGTGTGTCCAGAACATGTGCGATATACTATTTTTACAACAATTACCTATTAACTGGCCATAATTACACAGATAATGACTGCAGGAGAACACTGGTCTCTCTTTCTTTTAATCTCTTATCAGACCACCCATTATGGCATTAAACAGAAATGTGGTAATGGTCATAAAATTCCATGCTTAATTAGCAGCAATTGAATTGTTGCTGGTCTGTTTAAGTGACAAATCGGTTTTCGGGATACATCATATACCTATCTTTATGCTTCACATTTAGCCCGAGTGAGAAAGATTATCAAAGATATATACACTTTTTAACAACAAAATCGAAAATTCAAGCTACCAATTTGGCACTCATTAGACCTCTTTGACATGAGCTTATTGACCTTATTTGAGTGATGGTCTTAACCCTTCACCTAACCTAACAGTTAAAACTGCTGTTCATAAAAATCATCCTTCCAAGTTTGTTATTTTTAAAATGTTTGCCTCGGAAACAGTTTAGCTTATGAACCCTCCTCATCAATGAGGGATCACAAGCTATGTTTTCTGTAGTTAAATATGAAAATTTTTAGTTCAAGAATTTTTAGAAGTGTTGTGATCTATGGTAGTTGTTTTAGGCAAAAAATATGATGATTAGAACAAGTATTGTAGTCATCTGCTACTCGGGTCATGAAATAACTTGTGTTTCAGAAGGCAAAAGGTTTATAATTATCTTATATACTATTACAATGTCTTCCACTGAACTCTGAACCTACTTTTGTAGTTTTTGGTCAAGTTGTGTTAACAACCGAGACCTATGGTTTGGCGACGGTTGGTGGGCGGGCATCCGGGCAGTGTCCAGGTGTTCTCACACTGTTGGCCCTATAACTTGAACAAATGTTCTCCGATTTGACTGATATTTACCATACTGGTCTTTTGCAATAATATCTCAAGCAAGTTCGAAAACTGGCCCAACCTGATTTTTCGTTACAAAATTATGGGCCTTAATTCATCACTTTTTACACATTTTGAGCTCGTTAGTGCAATAACTTGAACAAATGTTCTCCAATTTGACTAATATTTGCCATACAGGTCTTTTCCAATAATATCTCGAGCAAGTTTAAAAACTGGCCTGGCCCAATTTTTCATTTCAGAGCTATGGGCCTTAATTAATTTTTACGAATTTTGAACTTATTAGCCTTATAACTTGAATACAGGTTCCAGATTTGACAGCCGGCATATGATTGATAACCGGGTTATGGACATGAAACACTCTCCGATTGCCACTACAACTTTACGCCTACATCTCCGATGCGCACCTCTTGTTTAATTTCTCATAGAGTGTGGCATCATGAAAACATTGTTAAGAGAAATGCTCCTATTTTTCTGGGGGTATATTTTGTTAACAAGTAACATACTCCAGGTAGCAAAAGTATTCTTGTTCTGGTGGGTGAAAATCCACCTGCAGCAGGATGAGTTATTTATACCCTTTGGCAGTGTTTCCGCTGTGGATAAAATGTTGTGTCCCTTTTTATGGAGCTTTGGGGGAAACATCTACTGCTGAAATGGCTGACCGGATATCTGGTAACAAACCTGTTACCAATGCAGCCAGTTGAAAAAGCTGTCAGCAGGATAACTGCAATGTTGATATTGTATATTATCTACAGTATAAAAAGCCCATTTATTCTCCTGAATGTGAATGTTACTTTGGTAATTAATCAAGGTCACAATGGGCAAACACACATGGAGCATGAACATATAATATAGACTGTTATATGACTATCGTTCCACAGTTTTCTATTATATGACATTTTTCACTTTCATACTCACATTTTGCTTTTGTGGATGTATCAAATTTATGACACATACATTCTTAGAAGACATCCACAAATCACGATCCTACTTTCCATTTTCATTTAATTGTACAGTATTCTGTTGACATAGCTACAAGATGTCTATTAATAGCACCCATTCTAAAAATCGTACTTTCGATTCTCATTTAATCATTGAGTTCATTGCTGACACAACCATGAGGATACTGCATTTAGCTGTATCTGAAGTTTGTTACTTTACTGTAATGATGGTATTTACATTCTTTATGACTTTATATTTAATTATTAACAAAGTATATTGAGGGTCTGAGAGAAAATTGAGTGTGCGGAAAAGGTCCCTAAAGGGGATACCCTGCCTGCCTTTGATATAACCTTGTTAAGTGCATAACAGTGTCAAATTCCAAACTGTTTACAATTTTTATTTATTTATTTATTGGTGTTTAAGTCACATATTTCTGCACAATGGCTAATCATGACCATAACAGTTTTACAGGTGGAGGAAGCCAGAGATCCCAGAGAGAACCACCAAGCAATGGCGAGCAACTGTCAGCTCCCCAACATACTAACTTCACACAAGCAGGATTAGCATTGGTTGAAGACAGGTACACCATTGACGTGCAGTATGCCTTAGTACGATACGTGGGCAATGGGGGTGAAGTGTCTTGCCCAAGGACACAATGCGGTTGCTGCAGGTGGGATTCGAATCAAGGACCTCTCGGCTTGCAGCCTGCACCTCTACCAACTGAGCCACCGTGCCCCCACTGTTAATAATACATTTAAGGACTAATTTGACCTGTTAACTATTTGAGTGACAGTGTAAGTAAATTCCTGAATAAGTACTCTTCTGACTCATTGGAAATTTGTAAAGGTAACCAGATACTTGGACTATTCAGTACCTTCTCTACATGTGTTTAAATCTTAACCTGCTGAGTATTTTAAAAAATATTTTGTGAAGCAGCCATGACTAGATTTGATAAAAAAAATTATGAAAGCTTGAGAAATCATTGGTCAAAAGTCTGATTCAGTTTACAGGAGAAAATGTGGTTAAACTGCCAAGTTATACTTATTCTAGTGGTAAGAGATTTCCTGTACCACTCAGGAATATCCGCCACGAGTATAGTGCAGTAGCCAAGAGCACAGCGCGTTCCCTCAGAGCTCAAGGGTTGCAGGTTTGAATCCCAGTGGGGGAAACATAATGCACTACCCGCAAGGATTCAACCACCTTGTTCTTCTTTAAAAATAAGCACAGAGATATCAGAAAAAGAAGTCATGTAAGAAGTTAACCCATTGTGCATAATTGACTAAACTCTGTGAGCTCAGTCAATTAAGATATATTGGACTGAACATGCATTGCTTTACCAAAGTCCAGAAAATGAAATAGAAGCTTGTAAAATGAATATTCTTGTTAAATGCCTATTTTTTTTACTGTCAAAGTTGGTGTTCAATTTGCCTCACACACAGTGATGTCAGAATGCCAAAATTTCAAGTTGCTGTTTTTTCCCATAATGTAACTTGGAATATAACCAATTCAGTCCTGTTTGACAATGCTCAATTAGCTCTGTCAACCAGAATTGAATTAGTTAAGTTTCTAGTTGCAATATAGGAACAATTTACAGCTTGAAATTCTATTTCAACATCAGTTGGCTGCGGGTTAACAAAGTTTCACTTATGACATTTTTACAAAATTTCTTTAATTTCCTTTGGCCTTAATTTTTCCAGCTTTTTTAAAAAACCTTTTTATCCTGACAGATTGCTTTTGGTAGTCTTATTTAACAAAAAAAATGAATTTATGGATGAAAACAAACTGAATAAGAAATTGAGTTAGACTTATATCTTTTATTCTATATTTATTTATTTTTGCCATAAGCAGACTGGACTACACAGTTAGGCTAAAGCACCCGGCTCCCTGGTAAGAGCCCAGCAGATTGAGTGAAGTAGTTGAGATGGTCCGGCCCCCTGGTAAGGGCCAGACAAAGTGGTCTGATAAGACATTGTTGTTGTTGTTGGTAGGCTGAATAATCGTCCTGATTCATTTGTGTGATATGAGTCAGGTGATGTATGTGGCCTGGCCCCGTATCTGAAAAGGAATATACATATATATACATTGGTAAGACTAGGGCATGGTAGTTTGACAAGACTGCTGGAGGTGAACTGGGGAGGTGGTGGGTGTAATTAAAATTGTTTTTGACTGTACCGAAATTCGTTCTGACTTCAGGAACACTAAAATGAAACAAAGAAAGTTAGCGTCTCTACTAAAAATAGCAACAGGTGGAATCGTCGACATGAGGACTGAACTGACCATGCATTCTCGAATAGGCGATTCCACTTATTGCTGACCAAGCAGTTTGTTTTTCCATAAACTACACCAAATATGTCTCAGCATATTTAGTTTCAATTTATGGATGAAAACAAACTGAATAAGAAATTGAGTTAGACTTATATCTTTTATTCTATATTTATTTATTTTTGCCATAAGCAGACTGGACTACACAGTTAGGCTAGAGCGCCCGGCTCCCTGATAAGAGCCCAGCAGATTGAGTGAAGTAGTTGAGATGGTCCGGCCCCCTGGTAAGGGCCCGACAAAGTGGTCTGATAAGACGTTGTTGTTGTTGTTGTTGTTGGTAGGCTGAATAATCATCCTGATTCATTTGTGTGAAATGTGGCCAAACTGTGTAGAAGCCTACCAGTAATGTTTACTTTTCTCAATCCAGCAGTCTGGTCGTTGGGTAAAGATTCAATCAAATTGTTCTGTTCACTCCCATTCTCTGTCCTTCTATCCTGTGGCCTCCATCCCTAATTCCCACCCCACACCCAACCTATGTTCCCACACTATGGTAAGCATAATTATGCCACTCTCTGTATATGTTGTATTTATTTTTACAGACGTATATATATACATACATGTATGTAAAACTCTAACACTGTACCTGGCAGCAAACACTGCCTTTCCCAACAGGTCCTAATACATGTGTTAATAGTGCCTCTTTGTTCATAACAACTTCATCATATGCATGCATGACGTAAGTTATCACATTATTGCCCACCCCAGAAATATTCATAATATTTGCCTTCGGCATTCTGTGATACACTGGTCGAGAATACATGTACATGTACCACTGGCTAAGTTAAATGAGGTCAATCAAATCTTGTGAATTCCTAACATAATGCACACACGCACTGTTAATGTTCAAATTTTACTTTTTGTGAACGCAATTAATTTGCCGTTGTCTCTAAATGTCTTAATGTCTTATCAGTTCATTGCGTCATCATTCAGAACGGATCGAGTCCATATGTATTATGTAATTATATACACCACATATTTACAGGAATATTACAAATTGCATTTGCTAAACAATGAACCATCTCTACACTGAAACACAATATCCACACAACATGTACCTGTATACACCCAAGGAAGTTGGAAACTTTCTATACACAAGTAGAATTTGTTAGCGACACATTACTTTCAACTCATAGCTGTCCTTTCTCTTCACACAAAGCGGTGATAGTGGAATAAGAAGTTTACCCGTTATGTTATGAGATTCATGTCTGGCAAACATTGCGACCAAGAATGCAAGTAGAGAAATTTCAATCCGATCCCAACAAAGTCGCGATCCGGTCAAAACTCTCCACCACTTCACTCTGATACGTTATAGAACTGTGTAGAAACGGAATTTGAGAACTATTCAACATTAAATCTCAAACTGATATGCTGCTTGTTAGTTTTAGAACTGATCGCGAAGAGACTGCATCCGTGGTCGCAAAGCCGCATCCATAAACTAGCTTCAAAATATCCCCAACCTTAAACCGGCTGTAAATATCTGTGATTTAAGACTTTGTCAATTTTTATTTTGAAAGAGCTAAGTGTGATACATCAGAGCTGTTTGAGCTGCCTGAATTAACTTATAAGAGGCTCTGATGTATCTCACATAGCAAGCTGAGGACCATCGTCCGAGCGTTTTTATCATGTCTTCTATTTTAACCCCTGCAGCAGATGTGGCGGCTCCGATGCGGAACGAATGACCAGAATAATGCGAGGAGTTATAACCGAGTTGATTCAAGATAGATTTCAATGCCTAATAAAGAATGACCTAGACAAGGGATGACCATCCCTAGTTATAAAAAGAGGACCATGTCTCCCAAACTGGAGCCTAGCTTTCAGATATTTTTTTTAGAAGACGCACCGAACATATGGGATGTGGAATGGCAAACAGTTTCAAATCAATACCCTGCCTAAAAGGGTCTGTCTTTGACGACTTCAGTTTTACAATGCACATCTGGTACTCTGGAGAGAATTTGACATCTTGAGCCTCAAGTACAGACATATCAACAGATTCATTTTGAGACGTAAATTCTCCACATCATAAAAAACAAAAAAAGGCGACAGAGCAGGCGGTCTGTAATAATAGGTCTGTGAATGGTCCATAAATACCCCTCGTTAAAGCCCAAAATAGATTGTTAAGTATTGGGAAGGTGATTGGGAGATGAGGTTTGAGAGGAGATGTCGCCAGTTTTTTAACTTGTTTCTCATACCATTCATTGCCCCAAAGTTTTTCCGCGACAACAATAGGATACAACTCCAACAGGGCCTTAGACTGCGAGCTACCCACACTAGGAAGGGTCACGAGTGATTTGGGCCATGTTCCCCGAAACCATCGACCATTAAAGTATCTACCAAATCCCAAGGTTGATGACGCATCAGTGAATAGGTTGAAATCAGCTGTAAATGTTAAATGAGCATCCAGAAAGAAGGACTTACCATTCCATTCTGCCAAAAACTGGTACCACATGTGCGAAGGTCTTTTCGGCATTCACTATTCAGGACTACAGTGTCGAACAGACCTCGAACCTTAGTAGACAATGCAATTAAGTACGAAACAAATGACTTGCCAGGAACAATGCATGTACAAGCGAAACTTAGATACCCCAACAGGGACAATAACTCTCTTTTGGTACAAGTTCGGATATTTAGGAAATGCTCTATCTTTCCAACAAGCCGATGAAGTTTATCCCGGGGGAGACAGGCTTCCATTTTCTCAGAATCAAGAATGATACCCAGATATTCTAAAGAGGTTGCAGGACCTAGTGTTTTGTGAGGGGCAATTGGAATTTTTAATGAATTGAAAAGTTTGGTTAGGAGTGCCATTGTTCGTTCTGGAATGGAAGCAGGGGGGTCAGTGGTAAGAAAGTCATCTAAGAGGTGGAAAAATTAGATATCTGATAGTTGTGTTCAGCAATCCAATAAATCGCTGAAGACAGCTGATCAAATTACTTGGGGCTGCTCCGACATCCAAGAACTAATCTGCAAACTAAATAATATTCTCCCTCCATTTTATACTGTGTAGATGCCACAGGGAGGGGTGAATTGGAATTAGCTTAAAGGCATCCACTATATCTGTTTTACGCATCCAGCTCCCCATGCCCAGTTTTTGTATAACTTTTATCGCATCGCCTACTGTGACATAATTTAGGGAAAATTCTTCTTTGTCGATCAACTCATTTAAACTTGTATGATCAGTGTTGTTGTGTGGGGCCGATAGGTCGACTATGATGCGTTTCTTCCCAGAGTACTTTCCAGTTGCTACCCCAATTGGACTTATACGAAACTTTTCAAAGGGAGGTGTACAGAATGGTCCCAATAGGAAGCCTTTATCAATTTCAATCCCCAATGCCTCATCAACAAACTCGGGATCTGCCCTAGCTGAAAGCAAATTTTTACATTCCCAGGTAGTCTTGGGCGGCGATGAAATTCCAGTATCGAAGCCATAACGTAAGCCTGCCAACAGAAAGCTAACAAACTGCCTATCTGGGTGGTCTGTCAACTCTCTCTCCAGCTGGTCCACATCATTAGGAGTTGTTGCCTTCAAAGAGAGAGAACTATGGCCCTCGTTTAGTCACTTAGCCGTGTTATGCCTCGACACAGAAACCACACCACCCCTCGATCCTCCCGAATTAACAGATTTTATTAGACTATGTGCTGCAGACCTCTGACAATTTTGAGAAGCATGGTCACCCTTACACTGCAGGCATGCGTGGAGCATAGTACAATTGGGCCGCACACATCCAGACTCACGATTGAAATTGTTGCATATATCTACACCTAGGTGTGTAACACGCCTGCGGCCTTTGCTGTCAATCCGACCTGTCCTAGGAAATTTGTTGTAATCCGAACCTTTCTGCTTGTGTACAAATGACGGCAGAGAAGCACCCCCGTCCGACTGGCCGACCGGCAGAATTTCTGGACAAAATTTTGTCCTGTGCGTAGCACTTTCACAGACGTCACACCTGTTATGTGTCACGCCTGAAAAAATGCGCTGCTTCAGCTCTTGGCTGCCTCTTGTGAAACTCATAAAAGCCAAAAACCCCGTACTGATTATGCAGTTTCACAAGCATCTTTTCGTAAGCGTCAAGTTCGGACCTCCTGAAAGGATATACCTCGCACATGACATTCTTATAAATGGTGAAGGCCATGATAAATTCTGAAATTGTCAGACTTTTATTTAATCTATTGTCACCGTCTTTTAGATGGAAGGCCAGGTTGCCAAACTCGACAGTCCTCTGACCTCCAAATTCAAAATTGGGAATCAGGAGACTGGCCAATGTCATGATTGAGGCTATCCAAGGAAATGCTTTCATTATATGTACTAAACCTACAGTTCAGATGATCACTGGAGTCCTATGGCAGAGTTGACGATCTTCGGTCCTGGAAGTGGAAAGGTGCATTGGGGTATTACTCTGTCTAAATCTCGGACGTGCTGGATCCAGGGCTGTGGATATGGTGAAGCCCTCTTCCGGAAACAAAAGTAGAGGCACACTGGAGTCCTGACGAAATACGGGCTGTCGGTCATTTGCCGTAAATGAAAGCCCTGCATGAATATTTGGGGTTGGTCCCGACGGGAAAGTGTCTCTGGTCGGTGCGCCTCGAAACCGGCCCACTGCCTCGTCACAATTGATAGCCGTCCTGTCTCCATTAGATGGGGTGGCAGAGAAATTCCCCTCATTCTGCAATGCAGCTGACTGGACAAATGAGTTAAAACAGTCTTTTAAGCCGCTTTTAAGTCGGTATTACGATGCTTCAGCAGCAAAACAAACTACTCACAACGCAATCAGTCTGACGTTTCAAAGGGTTAATACGCACAATACAATTAACCTGGACTTCTGACTATTGCAGGCTGATACCTGCTACTCGACAATCTAAACTTTAACGTTACATCTTGGGTTTTCCTTCTCAACGAATTTGGCACTGTAGCCGCCTATCGACCTTAAGCTAAATCAATCGTGGAATGCCCCGTCTGGCGATTCCAGCCGTTTCAGGGTCCTGTGATCGAAGGTACCCCTATGCCAGGAAACAGAGTCCGCCTGCCCTGGACTTCACCAACGTGTGTGTGAACCCAAGTGTGTATCTAACGTTCTGCTCTTCAAGGTATATATACTTTTTACCCTAAACTGTCAGGTGGACAGACGCTCATCTGTCCATCTGCCAAAACGGTGGGAGGTGACGTATATCGAGGCAGAATCAATACAAGTCATCTCGCGCGTGACTTAACGATGATTTCACTTGTCGAGAGAACCGATTTGTTCCTGCCACTCACTGACACGACAGACATTTCTATCTTTTAGAATCTCGTTTCTCAATTGGCCGTGACGATATCCTTCCACCAACCGATTACGTCTCGTAAGACTTGCGACTACTGTATAACTTAAATGAGATTAGACCTTATCTAACATACCGTTTCTCCCCTGGGTCCTTGCGCTGAAGCTGGATATACACCACATGTGTTTTTCCATGTCCAGCTTCACAGAGAAGTGAAATTCACGTAGGGTTTTCGCCTTGATGCGGAATATCTTTTGAACTTACACTATCTTTATATATGAGGCCCCTTGCCCCTATATTTAGGCTGGCTTTGCCCTGACAACTCCCTTCTCGAGAGAAACACCCTGTGAATCTCTTAAAACACAAGGGACAAAGTCACTCATGCTCGCCTCTCACACCTTTTTACAATCTACCCATCATGTTCAAGACTACAAAACTGTACCCTAGTGGTCGTGGGGCTCATGACCGCACTCATGCGTCGGCCATGTCGATTCCCACGACACACACATGCCACCACATGCTCCCGTCTTGCGGGTTTACATATGGAGAGTAGCCTTATCCTTAGATTTGCAGCACTCTCTCTCTCTCTCTCTAATACTATATATTTACACCTAAACAAACACATTTTTATACACATTCGCCCATTTTACAAACAGTTCACTCGGCACTCACTCCGACGAGTAACACCGTCCACGCCTTTGCGTCAGATGGGTTAATTCCAACGGAGTGTAACTTCACCTCCCATACCCCTATGTCTTGTGAAGGGGCAAACGACCCCTGCATTATGTTGAGCCTCACCCTCACAAAGCTCAACCAGGGGATTAAAATTGTGCCTCATACACTCACACATTCAACACACAGATTTCCCGACCGCGCCTTTGCGACAGACGAGGTTAGTGTGCCTCACATTCCCAACAAACTCTCGTCAATAAGACCAAGCGCGGTTTCCCCGGGCCTTAACACCAGGTTTGTGCATCTCACACTTACAAAACTCGACACACAGGCTCCCCGTCCACGCACACTTGCGACAGACGGGGCAGTGTATCCTCACATTCGCACTCACAACCAACTCTAGTCAGCAGTCCGAGCAATAATAATACCAAAATAAAAAAAATTTCTTCCGGGCCTTAACACATGGTTTACGAAACTCATCGCTTCATCCACAAAAATATTTGTGACTGGAGCCCCTGTCCCAGACACTAGGCCCCCAACCACCCAACTATTGCTTCTTTATAACCACCGACCATTGGTAGGGGCCTGGTTCCCAGTATCCCCTTGGGTAACCCTTGACACACCCCTACTTCTCGCCCCGTTATTGCTACGGGTATTCCACCAGGGTCCCCATACCCTGTCATTGTCGCATTCCCAAGAGCTTCCCTTGGCGCTATATCCCCCAGGCTCACTCGTCCCGGCGATTACCTTCGTTCGAATGACACTGGCCGTCCTTGGCCCTTGTGCCGTCGCCCCCCCATGTCCATTGCAATGACTTCTTGTGCACCTTGGGCGCCCCCGACACTCTCTACGTGGTCTCCGCCACCTAGGATGCTTCTCCTTTGGTTTGTGGACCCTTTCCTCGGCCCCCTGGGCGCCCATCTTGGCGGTCCCATCCACTTTAACACCCTTAACTTGTGTTGGCTCGTGCCCTCTCAATTCTGGGGGAGTTTTCCCAGCCATTTGCGTGGGTCTGGCCTCCCCTCTCCACACGAGTGACACCGACTTCTTGGGGCGCTCAACACACCCCCCCCCCCCCCCCACACATAAATTTGCTCAAGGGCCTTTCCCCAATGACCCCATTGGGGTCCCTCGCTGTTTGGCGTTTAGCCTGGACTGCTGCGGCCCCTTCTCCCTAATTGGACAGGAGTCATCCCTCCTGAAACTTTCCGACATTTCGTCGTGTAGGGGCCATCCCCTGGACCATCGGATTGGTTCCCCCTGGGAACCTTCCCTTCCTTACTCGGTACGTTGCCGAGTGCAATCGCCGGGGGTCCTTGCCCACTGACTTGGGCTTCCTTTGGCCCCCTACCCCTGGACCATAACTCATCAGGGCTTGCCCTCACCCCTGGGAAATTACCTATGACCAGGTCATATACAGGTGATTCAATGCACATGGCTTCCACTTCGCTACAATAAAATGGGGTATCCACAGTTATCCTTGCGATGGGGAACCTTCTAATGGTCCCATCTATCAAAATACACAAATGGTCACGACCCAACAATTGCTTGTCGTCAACAAGTTGCCTTCTAACCGCTGCAGAGGAGCATCCAGAATCCCGGAGCAGACAGATCTCCCTTTGTCCCACATACCCTGGGTACACTGGCATATTAACCTTCTCCTGCGAAGTTGTGAGCCTCTCACACATGCCACTTATTATTGGGACAACCCCCCCGCCTTCCAGCCTTAATTCTCCCTCTTGTATACATTCCCGGAGGGGACTGTGTTCTGGACCGATAGTTTGACAGAACGCTGCCCTCTGTCTACTGGGCCCTGGATCTGCGCGGTCACCTTGCTTCCAACCTCTTGGTGCTGCGTTCCCGGCCCCCTGCTGAGGTGGTCTAATGTTCCCAGTGGTCCTAACCTGCTTCTGCCAGCAGTCCCTGGCAATATGTCCCCGCTTGTTGCAGATGAAACAAGTTGTGTCTTTGGGGGCGTTTCCATTCCGGCTGGCCTGCAACGCAGGCGGATTGGGGTGGTGTTGCCTTACGGGTGCCATTGCCAACCCGTTTGCCCCACCCCTAGCCAATTTGGATGCGTTTACACTCCCACCGTGGGCCTCGATGTAGCGTTCTGCCACAGTTGCCATCTCATCATAGGTGGGCGGACCCTTTTCCTTGATGAACAGGCCCAACTCCTTGGAGCATGTGGTTAAAAACTGCTCCCGGAGAAATAGATCTCGCAGGACTCCATATGACTCATTCACTTCTGCGAGATCAGTCCAGCGGTCAAAGTACCGCCTAGCTCGGGCAGAATACTGAGGTACTGTTTCTCCCTTCTCCTGCTTAATTTCTCGGAACTTTGTCCGGAATCCTTCTGGAGTGAGCTGGTATCTCCGAAAGATGGCATTCTTTAGCTCACTGTAGTCGTTAAGAAGTGCAGGATGCATACTGGTATAAGCCTCGAAGGCTTTACCTGACAACAAAGGGCTCAAACACATAGCCCATGTGTCTTCTGGCCACATTTGACTGGAGGCAAAACGCTTGAACCTCTCCAAGTACGAGTCCAAGTCATCTGTGTTTTCATTAAAATGAGCAAGGTGGGGGCGTGGGGCATGAATTGCTACCCCTGCACTCCCATCCCCTGAGCGCCGACTTTCATTCTCCACATCGGCCCTTGCTCTGAGGAGCTCTAATTCTCTCTCGTGCCTCTGTTGTTCGAGCTCTCGTTCTGCCTCCCTCGCTAATTGGGCTTCCCTCTCTCTCGCCTCATTTGCTAATTGAATCTCTCTCTCTTTTGCATCCCTCTCTAATTGGGCTTCTCTCTCCCTCACCTCTCTTGCGTCTTTCTCACACTCTCGTTCTAATTGGGCTTCTCTCTCCCTCGCCTCTCATGCGTCTTTCTCACGCTCTCGTTCTAACTGGGCTTCTCTCTCCCTTGCGTCATTACTTAAGGCAGTCTCCTTAGCCTCATGTTTCTGCTCATCTTTAACAAACTTATGAAGTTCGGCCCACTCAAGGCCCATTTCCTTGCCTAATGATACCAGTTGGACGAGGGGTGTAACAACATCCATTTTGATTTTTTCTTTCTATCTTAAACACTTGTCGGAAAGAATGAAGAAGGAAAAGAAAGAAAAAAAAAATATGGCAATTAATCCTAATTTACCTGTGTAATTTAACGTAATTAAACGCCCCAAATATTCTGAAACCTACCGCAGTTATAGTGGCTACTAAGTATCCTCTTGGGGACTACTGTATTGCGATATTAAACCCTTGGACGGCATCAGCTGACCGAACGCGTCAAAACATACACAGAACCGCCGTAAAAATAAAACAAAATTTCCATATGGCCATTTTTTACCTTTTAGAAATATCCTGGTTAGCACTCGCCAATCATGTCAGGACACCTGAGGCCCCGTAAGGCCTGGGCTGACGTGGGGTTATTTAGTCCTGCTGATGAAATTGCGGGAAAGTTAGACCAACGTGGAGGGTCGGAATCCAAGTGTCGTGAACTCGGCGCTGGGAGCTGAGTGAGACCGACGCTGTGATTCCTTCTCTGCCAAATTGGCCTGAAATAGGTTCGATTTCCGTTAGGTGTGATTCCTAATCACTTCAGGCTGTGTAATGGAAAGAATGAATTAAAGTACCAACGATTCTTTTATTTACACATAAGAATAAAGCCGTTTCAATATTTCAACAATCAACAATTCGATTCTTTTCACAGAAAATGGGTTGCTAGGGTTAAATAATTCTCAACAATCATATAGTCATTCTATAGCCCTAAACTGTCAGGTGGACAGACGCTCATCTGTCCATCTGCCAAAACGGTGGGAGGTGACGTATATCGAGGCAGAATCAATACAAGTCATCTCACGCGTGACTTAACGATGATTTCACTTGTCGAGAGAACCGATTTGTTCCTGCCACTCACTGACACGACAGACATTTCTATCTTTTAGAATCTCGTTTCTCAATTGGCCGTGACGATATCCTGCCACCAACCGATTACGTCTCGTAAGACTCGCGACTACTGTTTAACTTAAATGAGATTAGACCTTATCTAACATACCGTTTCTCCCCTGGGTCCCTGCGCTGAAGCTGGATATACACCACGTGTGTTTTTTCCATGTCCAGCTTCACAGAGAAGTGAAATTCACGTAGGGTTTTTGCCTTGATGCGGAATATCTTTTGAACTTACACTATCTTTATATATGAGGCCCCTTGCCCCTATATTTAGGCTGGCTTTGCCCTGACAAACTCAACAAAGTCATCATTGCGTGGCGACAATGCACCAATGGATAATTGTTCCAAAGTTGCCATAATTGTAACAAACAGAAATCACTAAACATTGATTGTAATTAAAATTGTTTTTGACTGTACCGAAATTCGTTCTGACTTCAGGAACACTGAATTGAAACAAAGAAAGTTAGCGTCTCTACTAAAAATAGAAACAGGTGGAATCATCGACATGAGAACTGAACTGACCATGCATTCTTGAATGGGCGATTTCACTTGTTGCTGACCAAGCAGTTTGTTTTCCCATAAACTACACCAAGTATGTCTCAGCAAATTTAGTTTCAATAAAACTTGAGCAAGTGACAGGAAAATTGTGTTGGAATGATTAAAAAGTTCTATATGTGCAGTTTTACGTATATTAAGAAATGGCATATCCAAGCCTGAAAATAAGCAATATGTCAATTGTAGAATGAGATCCCCAGAGGTGAACGTGCTGATGCTATCCCATTCAGTGGGCCAGTTTATCCTCTGGGTACCTCTTTCTGTTTAGGCCTGAGATCTTGATTCAGATTGAGGTTCACAGAGAGTAAATTTAGTGATGCTAGCCTGCTGTGCAGGGTAGCATCACAACATTCACCTTCTGGGGACCTCATTCTGCAGGTGACGGTCTGCTTATTTCCAGGTTTGGGTGTATTATCACTTCTGTATTTCCAGGTTTGGGTATATTATCACTTCTGTAGTATTTTATAATACAGAAACTTTTCTCAAAGTAATCCATGTATATTGTGGAGCCTGAAGGCATGTTATTTCCACAGTGTGATTCTTCTATCAGATAAGATAACCTACTATGTGAAATATCCAATAAAGTAAACACCATATCTAATGCTTCTTGTCAGTTGCCAAACTCTTACTGACATGTGTCTCATTGTTAAAGTCCAATCAAAGTTGATATGGAGAGATATTGGATGGAAATTGATAGCATGTTGTCTTTGAGTTATTATGCTTTATCACCCCAATACTTGTGAATAACTGGACATCTGGTGCTTCAGACAAAAAACTAAACTACTTGAACTGAGATAAAAAGCTGCTTTCTCCATAATAAACTTATCTTTACTGCAGCATGATTATATTCCAAGTGCCAAAACTTTCTATTATCAGCCCTTTCTTTACCTACATGGTTGGAAGTACAGTGGCTCTTTGATTAGAATAGTGGACTGTGCCATTTGTATGGTGTCCTTGGGCAAGAGACTTTATCCCACTTGCCCACATGGAAGCATGGTGATGCTGTCTACTAAGGCAATCTGTATGTCCTATTCAATTAACAGGGTTTTTCATTCAAAAGATGCCCAGATAGGTGAGTTCCATTGCACTTAGTATTCAGTTCCAAAATCATTGAACAAAGTAGTAATCTAAATGAATATTACTCATCTTAATCATTCATTGCATTAAATCGTCCATATTGTTGCTGACCACTCATGTGAAGGAATGCCAGGGAAGCTGCTCACCAGTCTCCATAGAGTGCTTTGAAAGAGAGCTCATACTAAATTTTTAAGTTTCTGTAATGATTGAAGAGTCCGGGTTTCAAATCTATGAAGACGATAGTGGCTGAGGGATGTGGGTGATAGTGGTATATGTGTGGGCGAGATTATGTCTGTTGAATGCAACAAGGTGCTATCTGCAGTGCTAAAACATTGCAGACGGCATCTAGTTGAAGGCTAGGGATGATATCATACCATTGAGTGGCTTAGTAAAAGAGAATTATTTTGAATCAGTGTTGGTTTGGAGTTGGTTTATTACTATTTGCTTAAAAACAGTTTTTGTCAAGTGTCTAGTAAAAAAAGAATCGGTGAAGTTAGCACAGGCGGTCATCATCAACTCTTATTGGATCCTATCACAGCCTACCATCCTCCAGATTGCAAAATTAAGTAGCAGATTTTTGAACTGGATAGTATGTGCACTGTACAGTCTAAAGATCCCCCTTTTGTGTTCAAGAGATTCTTCATTTGTTGAACACCTACCGTGACAGTGATGAGTGTATTCAAGTAGGTTTTAAAGTTGGCATTGACTAGTACTGTTGAACAATTTACACTACTGTGATCACATACATTTATCGATCAGAGGGTTGATGAATCTTTCCTTCAGGGTGTTTAAAAATTAATAAATCCTAAAAAGAATATAAATTTCTTCTGAAAGTCAATAAATTTGCTCCTTGAATATTTATAATTGATGTTGAAAAGAAATGAAATATAAAAATTTCACATTCAGTAGCAGAGCCAGAGGCCATTTTTTTTTATTTTGCATATTTAACCTTTCACATCCTGCATTTTTCTTTTATTTCACAACATCTATTATTAAATTGAGAATAAGGCCTAAAAAAGAAAAAAAAAAGTTTCTCAGGCCCTCCCTCATGGCCCTTTTGGATGCTGCATGCTCTCTTTATAACCAATGCAAACTTAAAAAAATAAAAATTAAATGGTTTATGTATATTTTATCCAAGTTAATAAAATTGATAACTTTGTCCCTTGAGTGCAGCAAGACTTCGCAAAGTTTTAGCATTGCAAAGCCTTCTTGCACTCAAGGGGCAAAATACACTCCCACCCATACTATTCTGTAGATTATGAGGCCTAAAACATAAAACAAACCAAGAACATGAACTTTTGCTGGCAAAGAAATAATTACAAAATTAAAAAATAGAAAAAAAACCCTGCCTGCCCACATGCAATTTTTCAAAAAATGGCCTGAGAAACAGAAAATCTACTTTGTGCAGCCTAATCAAGTGACTTGAATAATTGTGAAAAATGATTCCTGAGGAAGTTTGGGCATTTGGTTGAAGATAAATATAATGAAAGTCTTTTTAACTGTTCATTCTGATCTCTGAAAATTTGTCAAGATAAAAGAGGCATTTTTTTATGTTTCACAGTCAGTGCTCAAATTAGCATCCTTAACATCCATGCAAACCTGTTTGGTACTGATGTTACTGAAATCTAATGTTATGTATCAAGAGCTCATTAAATTGAGAAAGAAAATCCCCCTCTCATACAAGCATGTATGCGAGGGATGAGAAGGATTCTTTCTTACATAAAACGTAAAGTAGGAGGGATTACATAGCATTATGTTGTAACATATTGCACATGATTCTCAGTTCAAAGCCACCCGATTGTGACAAGGTCACGAGATTTTAAAGGGTGAGTGATCATGCATCACTTGGTATAAAAGGCCCTGTCAGATGACAAGCCGCATATTTCAACGCTAAATGGAGCAATGAGCTGCAAAGAAAAAAGGGCAGGACATGGTTCTATAGAAACCAGAATAAAATAAGCACAATGATGCTTCTGTAACATGAAAAACCAAACAAGATGAAATGGGAGGGAAAACCCCACAAGATGGGTGGGCGTAATCCCTCCTACTTAACGTTTTATGTAAGAAAGAATCCTTCTCATCCCTCGCATACTTGCTTGTATGAGAGGGGGATTCTTTCCCACATAAAACTCCAAGTACTCTGGATTACATAGCATATTTATCGCTGTGTACAACCATGTCCTGGGTCAGTACAAGAATAAAAAACAGAGATATATATAGATATATATATACACTTCATCAAATATTTTATACAACTTCGTCAAATTGCCGTCATGCTCGGAAGTTTACTTCCTTCTAAGCGGCTTTCATTTTTGACTAATACTTATTCCGTTACGTTAAGTGCCGTACCAATGTGTATCGCGTCATGGGAACGTAAAATTTAGCGTCACGCTGATCCTAATTGTTGAATGGGAATTATAAAATTGATCGTGATACGCGTACGTCTTACAGATCGATTTATTATTTGGCAAGTGGCTGCCTAGCTCCTAATCACGAACCCGTCTATAAAATCGCCGATGCATGTCTTCCTTGGGTGGCAACAAGTAAAGATATGTTCCGCATTACACGTTGTTCACCTTCTTTAATTGTAAATTATGGACAAACAAGACCGTATCATATCTTCCTAAGGTGGTAACGAGTGGAGATATATTCCGCGTTATCTCGCGCATTTTTTTGTTCTCAGCCTTCGTTATCTCGCGCATTTTTTTGTTCTCAGCCTTCGTTATCTCGCGCATTTTTTTTATAAGCAATACAATTGAATATGGAGAACAACGCGTGTAAACAATTCGGGTCAAGGAATGGCTGAATGTGTGAATACTGCATGCGAACTCGCTTCTGCCTCTGTTACCAGGGCGAGGTTGAGATAAATGATTGAATGTTTCTAATTCTAAGGCTGAGAACAAAAAAATGCGCGAGATAACGCGGAATATATCTCCACTCGTTACCACCTTAGGAAGATATGATACGGTCTTGTTTGTCCATAATTTACAATTAAAGAAGGTGAACAACGTGTAATGCGGAACATATCTTTACTTGTTGCCACCCAAGGAAGACATGCATCGGCGATTTTATAGACGGGTTCGTGATTAGGAGCTAGGCAGCCACTTGCCAAATAATAAATCGATCTGTAAGACGTACGCGTATCACGATCAATTTTATAATTCCCATTCAACAATTAGGATCAGCGTGACGCTAAATTTTACGTTCCCATGACGCGATACACATTGGTACGGCACTTAACGTAACGGAATAAGTATTAGTCAAAAATGAAAGCCGCTTAGAAGGAAGTAAACTTCCGAGCATGACGGCAATTTGACGAAGTTAGATATATATATATATATATATATACGTGTGAGGCATAAAAATGTATGCTAAACCGTATAGAATAAGAGAAAGTACTCACGTATAGCCAACCATCAGCGATAGGTAATTGATCAAGAATAAAGAATTAACCCAATATATAGGGAAAAATACAATTTATTGAAGTCAGAAAAACACGAGTCACGGAACTGTCACTATGAGGTCCATCAAGTCCCACTGATGTTCAACGCTGCATCGGAAAAGTTCTGTTCCGAAGGTAGGACAACATCTCTGAAATAAAATCGATAAAAAGTCTGAGCTGATGACCAGTTTGCGGTTTTAAGAATGTCCTGGAGACTTACGCCGGATTGAAGTGCTTTAGATGTGGCAGCCCCTATAGTGGAATGGGGATGAAATACACCAATATCAATTCCAGCATTGCGTAGTGAATCTGATATCCACCTGGATATGGTAGAGGTAGTAATATTGGTGAAAGTCTTAAAAGAAACCAATAATTTGGTTGTTTTCCTTTTATGTTTGGTTTGTTTGAGATACTAGTTCAGAGTGCATATAACACAAAGACTATGATTTTTGAATTCAAATAATTTCAACGTTTGGTACAACTTGGATGGTCGAGACGTTTTTGTCAGTTCCTGTATGTGGAACGTGGCCTCACTTTGAGAGACAGTCATAAACTGTAAATCTAGGGCCGCTAATGTTTGAGATCGGGCAGCCGTTGTAAGAGCAATTAAACAAACTAATTTGTGTGTGAGTAATTTTAAAGATAAACTTGACAGAGGAGATAAAGGAGCCAAATATTTCGGTAGAATAGTAACATCCCATGTGCCCGAGTACCGAGGCAAGGGAGGCCAAGAATTGAAGGCTCCCTTCATGATTCTATTAATGATGGGGGAAGTGGAAAAAGATGTTCCATTCAGCAAAAGTAAAGTTTGGTTGAGCATTGACCGGTGAGTTTTGAGAACGCTGTAAGATTTGCCTGTTTGAGCGAGAGAACTCAAGTAATCAGCCATGGATGGTTTACAGGGATAAATGTGTTTCCCTTTACACCAAATATACCACTGTCTCCATGCCAGTTCATATTGTTTTCGAGATGACTTACGCCAAGACGAGAGTATGTATTTACTAGATAGGTAAGAAATTCCTCTTGTTCGGAGCAACGTGAGGATAGTACACAAGCGTGAAGGGACAGTTTCTCCTCCATCGAATGATAACCCTCGTTGTGAGGTGCAGTAACTTTTTCCCAGCTGTGTGGTATAAAAATTGGAGTTTGAATGAGCAGTTGAAGAAGAGGATACCAGGGCTGTGTAGGCCATTTTGGAACTATGATTAGTACCTTTGTCACTCTGTCTTTCTGAATTTTCTGCAGAATTCTGGATAATAAACTGAAAGGAGGGAAAATATAAGGTTTAAAATTTGACCAGTCAAGTGAAAATGCATCAACGTGAAAAGCTGACGGATCAGGAATCCAGGAAACATATTTAGGAATTTTGTGATTTGCAGGAGAAGCAAAAAGATCAATATCAGGATAAAATGTGGCGTAACAAAGACGACGAAAGGTGTCGTCGTCAAGTTGCCATTCTGTAGACTCGCAAAACACCCTAGAAAGCCAGTCGGCCCTGGTGTTCAACTTCCCTGGTAGATGAGTAGCCGAAAGCTCAATATCCCTCTCGTGAGCCCAAAGAAAAATCTCTTTTGTAAGGGATAATAATTTCATGTTGGTGCCTCCAACATTATTAATGTATGAAATTGCAGAGGTATTGTCTGATTTGATGCAGATATGACAAGAGGACTTGTCGGAACACAATTGTGTTAAAGCTAAATAAATTGCTTTGAGTTCCAAGAAATTGATACTATTGCTTTGATCAGAAGGTAGCCATCGCATTTGGACAGTTGTTTGTTCGCAAAGAGCTCCCCAACCAATGAAAGAGGCATCAGTTTCTAGGTAAAAAGATACTTTGGAATGTTGAATCTTTTTACCATTCATAACATGAATGTGCCCTATCCACCACTCGATGTCACTCTTGGCACGATCAGAGAGTCGAAATAGACTATCAAAATTACCATCGTTTTTTAGCAGAGCTGAATTTTTCTCGAGGTCAAGATGTCTGTAAAATAGTTGTCCTAGCCGAATTGCCCGAATAGAAGAAGTATACAATCCGATTAGCCTAGCAACATCCCGAATGGATGTGCTGTCCTGATTGAATAACTGCCGAGATTTATCCAGCAATGTATTAATTTTCTTTTCTGGCAGAAAAACCTTGTATTGTTCTGAGTCAATAATAAAACCAAGATATTCGATACACTGAGAAGGCTCCAATTTGGATTTTTCAAAATTAATTTTGAAGCCCAGTGACTGCAAGGTGTTGATGAGGACTAAAGAATGTGATTTGCAGATAACTGGATCGGGGTGAGCCAGAAGTGAATCATCAATGTAGTAGAATGATTTAATACCCCGCATTGGCTTCAAGATTTTGGTGAAAACACGTGGAGCGGGTGAAAGTCCAAAGGGAAGGCATGTAAACTGAAACAGGTGTGTTCCCCATTTAAATTTCAAATATTTCCGATCTGCTGGGTGAATAGATATGCTAAAATAAGCATCTTGTAAATCGACAGAAGTAAAAAACTCCCCAGGTTGAATAGACTGTAAAACAACATCAATTGTTTCCTGCTTAAAGTGAGAATAATCAAAAAATTTGTTTAATGCCCTTAAATTGATAATAGGCCTGTAGGTACCATTCTTTTTCTCCCGCAAAAAAATGTTAGAAATAAATTGACCTAGCTGGTTTGTAGAAATTTCAATAGCCTTTTTCTCAAGCAAAGTATGAATTGCAGAATTCATGTGTGGTATTTCAGAATCGCTGAATTTGATTGGTGTAACTGGCTGACATGGCTCGCTTGCAAATTCAAGCCTATAACCGTGGATTACGTCTAGTATCCACCGGTCTGGAGTATATTTCTCCCATACACTGATGAACTTTGGAAGCGAACCAGAAGGAAATTTGTTGGGAACAACAGATACCGATCGTAAATTATATTGTGTACCTACCTGTTGAGGAATTATTTGATGGTGTTGTCCCTCGTTCTTGAAGGATAGTCCTGTTACCAGCTTGGACGTCGGAAGGCTGTTGGAGGGCGGCGCCCCCTTTGTTGACCCCGGGAACGACCCCGGTATGAACCTCTGCCTAAAAAAGGCCTGCCTGTGTTAAATGAGCCAGAATTAGAAAAGGATTCTTTGAGAGATATATTGTTAGCAGTGCGAGACAGTTCATTAATTTCTTTTATTCTTTTGTGCACATCTTGTCCAAACAAAAAATTTGAAATTTTATTATCGGACGCAAAAAGACTCTTATATGAGGTTTTGAAAATTGGTCTGAGTGAATTTCGACGAAGCATAGAGAGCTCGAATTGAGCATTGGCTTGCAGGAGAAGATTATCAATAGCTAATTTCTTAACAGAATCCAAATTTGGTTTCTTAAGTCGAAGCTCTTCAGTGATTTGAAGAGTTGCAGATGTGGCAGAGGATAAAGTTCTCTGAATTTTCTGTAATGTGCAGTCCCTAATCCGAAAATTGGAATTTCTAATTTGGGACCAAATCTCTGGGTTCACCCGTGGAGGGGCAGAAAGATGTGCATTCTCTGGCACTGGGTATCTATCTATCAATTTCTCCAATTTATCCTTCTCCATAGGGTGTGTGCAGTTTATTATTGAATTGTGTTCAATAGTAATGTCAGGTAAATCAAAATCAAACCCCTCATCAGAAAGATCTAAACCCTCATCAGGGATTGCATTTGAATCACCCCCAAACAAATTTTGAAATTCCTGGATGCTATCATCGACATCAGAATTTTTCTTGGTGGAAAGTAGAACAGTGTCAGCACTTGCCCTGTCCTGAGTGATTGTTTGTGGTTTATCTATTCTAGAGTCCCCAATTGGTAGTTCAATCAAATTAATAAGATCATTATCAGATGATGGCCGAATCGACTGGGTCGAGTTGGCCTGGTGCCGTTTTATGCGGGAGTGTGTGACGGGGGTCGATTTTACCGGAGAACGTGTTTCGTTACCATTTTCAACTTTGTTGAGTCTTTGATTAATGACAGAGATGGAGCTTAATATCTCCTGTAAAAGAGAACTATTTTTGTCACTTACAGCATTATCAGTTACTGGAATTGAGACTAAGTCGCGAGAATGCACTTCATGAACAGTTTCAGATGAAACTTTCTTAGCTGGAAAGCAGGAAGTACCAGGCTTATCTCCCGTGGATATCTTTGAATGTTTACGTTTCCGGATAGTATCAGTAGTAGATTTCGGTTTTTTGATTGTGTCAAGTGGCAGCTTGGCTGCGTGATATGAAAGTTTCTTATTCAAATTCTTACCCCGGGTATTAATTGATTTGACAGGCTCTCCATGATCAAACCCTGAAATTGTATGTTCCGTGTCCGAGACAAAAATGCTGAAAACGTCGTCTCCATCATTGTCATCAGAAGCAGTGTTCTCTGAATCATTATGCGGATGACAGTTTTCGAGATCAATGTCACGATTCAAATTGAGAGGATCAGTAAGATTGCCCGTTGAGAAAATTTTAGATTGTTTTTTAGGCATGTTTCATAATGTGCTCTCGACGACAAAATATGCGGCTTGTCATCTGACAGGGCCTTTTATACCAGGTGATGCATGACCACTCACCCTTTAAAATCTTGTGACCTTGTCACAATCGGGTGGCTTTGAACTGAGAATCATGTGCAATATGTGACGACATAATGCTATGTAATCCAGAGTACTTGGAGTTTTATGTGGGAAAGAATTGGGATCAAAGTTTTCATTGTTTCCGGTAAACAAGAACAATATTTTTAATGTGTAAATCACCTTGGTAGTTTATACATTACACCTTGACTATTTTGCCCTTTCAGGTTTGTAACTAACTTAAAATACTCAATAGAACAATGGACTGGATGCCCAAGTGACATAGCTTGAAAACATCTCATTCACTGAGTATTCTAGGGTCTTTGGGTTTTGAATAAAAGGTGAGATGTAAGTCAGTTAACCCTTTATCCAACGTTACGGCCAAAACTTGTGAGTGCTATTCTGAAAAATCATCAGTTCATTTTCATTAGTTTTTCATTTTTTGTCTCAAAAACATAGGTTATGACCCCTCATTGGAACGACCTCATTCCAATGAGGGGTCATAAACTATGTTTTTGAGACAAAAAAATGAAAATTATTAGTTGTTCAAGAATCTTTTTTGCAAGTGTCGTCTGCTTTTCGTGTTAGGTAAAGAGTTAACAACCTCATTGTCTTTGTTCATAGATATGAACAACCTGTCAGCATGTTGTTACTCACAGCTTACTATCAGGTTATTCAAATCCATGAAGACTGACAGTGAGATTGGTAACTGCTACATATGTTTCAGTGTGCTAGCTTTAGCTTAAAGCCGACATCGGCTCACAACAGATTCATAGCACTTGTATATTTTGTAGAAAACTTAAAGAAACATGGCTAATTGTTGTAAGGGGAGCTCTTAGCTGGTCCGTAACCAGCTTCGTTTGGGACTAACGTTTCACTGTTCTCCCCCATTCAGTCTCGACCAATTTCCCGGGCAGAACAGACGTTCGCCTGGGTACGTACAGTCATGCTGCGCCCCATGGGCATGGTATGGTGAGTACATGCCGAGGCTTGCTTCTTGGCAGGCATGGACTGGACAGATCAGAGTGGGTAATTTTGGCCAGTTCTCGCTGCTGCAGATGTCGAACTACGGTTTGACATGCGCAGCAGTGGAAGCCTGTCAAGATGCCTGCTCGGGGAGCCCCCATGGTTTCGCCCAAAAAATCACAAATACTTAAGGAAATACGCATGTGAACCATGCATTCAGCCCCATGTGGCAGCTTCATTGGCCCAGTGGCCATGCTTGTAGTTATTGTTTTAATAAACTCTATATCGGCTCAGCTCTTTCTCTTCTGTTCTCTTTGTGGGGAGTAAATTGTAAGGAAACGTTCATTTCTGAAAGTTTGCGCACCACAGAGAGATTGCTGCAATTCCAGCAACAACTGTACCGACGACTGCAGGGCAGTGCTAACCACCTATCACTGACCAGTAAAACCAATTCTACAGGTGGCTTGCACACGGCACTTACAAGACAACTTCCCAGTCTCTTTGTCTTCCCCCAAATTCCATGAATTACCCATCAGTTTTTGGTACAACTGTACTGCCCTGCACGTGAACCACAAGATTTCGACACAACACCAATCAAACACTTCTCCTGCCCACATTTTTACGACCTGTGACGCTCTAGACCAGCCATTATTGTGCAGTGCAAATTTCCCACCACCATCCCCCAACACCACCGGAAAATCACCCAAACCATGGGGGGCTGGGCCTAACGTTTCTCTGTTCTCCCCCATTCAGTCTCGACCATGTCCCGGCAGAACAGACGTTTGCCTGGGCATGTACAGTCATGCTGCACCCCATGGGCACGGTGTGGCGAGTACGTGCCGAGGCTTGCTTCTTGGCAGCCAGGGACTGGACAGATCAGAGACGGCAATTTTGGCCAGCTCTCACTGCTGCACATATCGAACTACGGTTTGACATGCACAGCAGTGGAAGCCTGCCAAGATGCCTGCTCGGTGATTCCCCATGGTTTCGCCCAAATAATCACAAATACTTAAGTAAATACGCATGTGAACCATGCATTCAGCCCCATGTGGCAACATCATTGGCCCAGTATGCTTGTAGTTATTGTTTTAATAAATTCTATATCAGCTCAGCAAGTTCTCTGCTGTTCTCTTTGTGGGGAGTAAATTAAGAGAACATGGTTTTATACCAATATCTTGTAAGCTGCAAACAACAGTTAATTTTGTGGACAGTTTTATTTATTACATACAGAAGGGAATACTTCTACAAGTATCATTTGAGTGCTACCACTTGTTGATGAAAGAGTAATAATTCTAAGGTTCTCACTCTGAACTTGAAAGAAGGGTCAGTTAATAACCTCCAATTACAGAAATTATAGGCCACATGTTGAATATTAATTGGTTTACATTAGTTTTATTGAAGCCTATAAACAAGAGGGTTTCAAGTTTTTTTTTTAATGAAGGAACAATGGCATCAACCCTTAACCATCTGCACATTGATGTCAGAATACTGAAATTTCAGTGAGCGCGTGGTGGCTCAGTGGTTAGAGCATTGGACTTTAAACGAAGGAACAAAGGTTTCTATCCCAACCAGTGGTAACTATGTTGTGTCCTTGGGCAAGACACTTAATCCTGATTGTCATTGTTAACAGTTTCCCAAAGGCTTTTTAGATTGGTGTTGTGCAGAGTATCTGGCTTCCTAATAATGGCTTCCTAATAATGTCTTCCTTACACTACTTTTTCTGAGTTTTAGCACTTCTAGCTCACCTGAGTGAAGCTCAAGGGATTTGGCTTCAGTGAATACTTTCTGTCCATCGTCTGTCCACCCATTCATTGTCTGTCCATCCATCCATCCATCCATCTGTCTGTCCAGGCTTAGCAGAGGTACATTGTGGGATTTACAATTTAGGGTCACTGGTAATTGTGGGGTTGGATTAGTACAGTGGCCACTTGTGGGGTTATTTTTTGCACTGTGGGGTTACTTCTTTGACCTTGTGGGGTTAGGGTTTAACATGGGAAAAAAACCACAAGTAAGAACGTGCAAGAACGTCCATCCATCCATCCCACCACGTCCATCTGTCCATCTGGCATGAACTTTACATTATTGACTTCTCATAAACCACTAGACCAAATTGCACCAAACTTGATATACATGTTCCTTATCACATGTCAATTCAAGTTTGTTCAAATAAAGATGCCACACCAACAGAAGTGTCAAAAGGTGCATAATTCTGTTAACATCCACAAATTTAAATTGAAATTTAAAAAATTCTTCTACTCCAGAACTACCAAATAGAATCTATTCATTCTTGATATACAACATCCTTAGAGGGATGGGTCAGATTCAGGTTTGTTCGCAACAAGTCCCTGGGTTCATATTTGGGCTTCCTATGAGAACCTGAATTTTAACTTGGTGCAATATGAGGAAATTTATCTTAAAATCTTCCTCTTCAGATCTACCAGTCAAATTCGCTTGATATTTGGTATGTTGCAACTTTGGAGGGGTGGGAAGGGTGTCAGCTTGAAGTTTGTTCAAACTAAATCCTTGGAGTCATATTTGTTCTCATGGCTGGAGCCTGAATTTAAAGTAACATGAGGAATATTTAAAAAAAATCTTTTTTTAGATCCATGAGTCAGAATCTTCTCTTCTGATATTTGGTATGTAACATCCTTAGTGTTGCAGTCATTTGATTTTGTTCACAATTGTGCACTGCAGATGCATTTTTAATGGTAACAATTAAACATGAACTTGTAAAATTTAAGAATGTTAAAAGCATAAAGATAGTGTTGACCAGATCAAGACCCTGTTAATTTTTATGAATGGTGCTGGTCATATTCTCATTGTTTGTTTATTTATTGTGGTTTAACAACACGTTCAACAGCCAGAGTCACATTGTGACAAACAGTTTTCTGGGTAAGTGAGAACCTCCAAGCAGTGATGAGCAACTCTCACACTCTCCACGTTACTCTCCAGGTTACTAACTTGGTACAAGCAGAGTTAACAGCAGTTGAAGGCAAATGAACCATCCTCATGCAGTATGCTTATGCTTCAGCACACACTGCCACCATACTTCCATGCAATCAGGATTAAACATCACAGTTATTGCTGGTCAGGATCAAACTGTCAATCTCTTGGTTTGAAGATCAATACTCTAACTGCTGAACCATCATCAGTGGCGGATCCAGGATTTTTTCTAGGGGTGGGGGGTGGGGAGAGGGGGGGGGGGGGGCAAACCGATGTAATGCAAGAAATTCCTATCAAGCATTTTATCATACAATCAACATGTATTTTGTCTGTATTAGCTCTGCAACTGTCGTGTATCAGACCCCCTGATACAGATTATTTGTCTATATTCTAGACTTATCCCCAAGATATTGTAAGATAAATAGATTACTACCATTATGTTGATGTACAAAATGTGTATCAGAGTCGAGCTCCCATTTCAAAGGGCAGATCACGACTAGTCTTGATCTTCCCATGAGTCGTGATTTACCCTTAGGAACCGGAGCGAGACCCTGATACATATTTTATACATACACATAATGGTAATAATCTCTATGTAAACAACCCCTACGGCTTCGTAACGTATGATTCTTCGGGGGTGTCATAATTAGTACGATGACAAGTTTTTAAACATATAATAATGTATAGAGATTTACTTATGACAGTGCCATTCATAGTGTTCTTATTTAATACCGTTCTATCAAAATGTAGTTATGTAATGAGCAAAAGGGATGAGAGGAGTCCAGGACACCCGTGTCTAATTACAGATTACATGCAATCAATCACCAATGTTCCAAATTGTAAGATATAGTTCTATAAAATAATTGAAGTGTGTCGATGGCATTAAAGTATGTTTGATTTCCACGACTAACCACAGACTATGACAGAATCATCTGGACTTGGCATGATTATTTATTTATTTATTTATTGGTGTTTAAGGTCACATATTTCTGCACAATGGCTAATCATGACCTCGACAGTTTTACGGGTGGAGGAAGCCGGAATACCCGGAGAGAACCACCGAGCAATGGCGAGCAACTGTCAGCTCCCCAACATACTAACTCCACACATGCAGGGTTAGCATTGGTTGAAGACAGTGTACCATCGGCGTGCACTACGCCTTAGTACACAACGTCACCGTGCCCCCACATGGGCAATGGGGGTGAAGTGTCTTGCCCAAGGACATGACGCGGTTGTCGCAGGTGGGATTCGAAGGACTTGGCATGATATCTGATAGCGAAAATGTATGATTTATTACCCATGGTATCAGTGTGACCTATTGCAGCAGACACTCTCTGGTACCAACGCAAATACAAACGCAATTTTCACCACAGGAAGCACACTGAAAGCATACAATAGTTTCACGGTGCTATCGTTGTCTTTGATAACCTGACATTCGAAAAATCTTAACTCGTACTGAAGGGGGGATGATTGCCCCCCCCCCCCCCCCCCACCCCCACCCCCCCCCACCCCCCCACTCCCTTTGTATCCACCACTGACCATCATGTCCTGTTGTGTTTGGTAAAGGATTAAAAAGTATAATTTCTTTGAATGCAAGATACAGTATGTGGAGGGTGAATTGTAACTAAATCACCCTTGGAGTTGAGTTATCACCCAAACTATCACTTTCAAATTTTGTACATATGGATAAAAACCAAAGCAATGTTTCAGCTATTGGACCTCCGGGTTTAACCCGGATGTCCATTGGCTGGAACTTTCCTTGTGCTAATTATCCTTTGCAACAAATTTGCAATTATTGCTTGGGTGGAATCTCCATTCTGCGGGTGATTTAGTGATAATAAACTCTCCATGTACTGTAAATGGAGTATTGTTGGAAAAAAATATGAAGTTAGCAGATATGATCTGGTCGAAGAAGGCTGAGAAATAAGAGTGAATTTATTCATTATCACATGCTTTTCAACCTTGTGGCCTATCAGGTGTTCTTTGCTTGTTCAGGGAGATGACACTTGACTAGAAACTACAACTACTCACTAATATTGTATAATTCTCCCAGCTCGCTACTATCTGGACTGTCAGTGCGAAAAACCTAATGTATTACATGATGGCAAGTATCGTCAACGTCAGATTTTTTCGTGTTACAAGAATAAGGGGTTATTGTCTAATTTATTTGTACCCTGTGCAGTTATATTTTTATTGAGCAAGTTTATTTTTCCATAAATTTTCATTTATTACCTTGCATGACCTGTGTTTCATATTCTGTCATAATTCAATGACATATTTCAAAATACATCATCAATAAGACTGCATGAAAAATCTTGTCATGACTCACTTTATTACTCCTTTTGTGTTGTTACTGATGTTAGTTTTGTGAGGTTTGGCTACAAACCTTATTTCTGTGTCACAGGTATCTGAAATTTCTTATGTGAAGTGGATTCTGGACAAAATGCTTGCAATATAATCATACCTACTACCAAATTCAAGAAGGACTTGATTATCTGTCATATTGGTATTGATTGCAGTCATGATCATAGCTCTGGTGAAAAGTCGTTGAAGGCATGATATTGGCTGAACAGTTCACAAATTTCATGGCATTTACTGGGGTAAAAATAATATATGTGTTCATAATATTTACTTTGTTGTTATATACTGGAGAATGTCTCAAGGATTCCCGTGGGAACCCCGGGAAGTAAGCAGCACTTGTTTACTGTGGTAAACCAGTTCCGCTTTACTAGTAAAATAGGACCCAGTCACCAATGCTTGGGGTGAAAGTCCTCTAAAATGGGCAACATGTAGATCAACGATTGACTAAACTTGACTTCATCTCCATGTTGTGTCACGATTAGCCATGGTGCATAAATATGTGATGTTAACCACCACCAAACCAAACATGTCTCAAGGAATGTGATTGCCAGAATCAGTTTGTCAAATATGCAGATCTTTTAGTATAATGCAACATCAGGTCTGCACTCAGTTCTGCAGTTCTGCAACATCATCTCTGCACTCTGATGTCAAAATACCAAAGTTTGCAGCAGCAAATTTTCCCCACAAAGCAATTGAGAATTTGAAAAATTATTTCTTGTTTGCCAGAGCTCATTGGACTCGATAAAACAAACAAGATATAATTTGTTAAATTCTTCATTCTGCATGGGTAACATGGAGGCAATGACGAAAAATTTGTAATACAGTGAAGCCCACTTAATTGGATATCTCTTAATTGTATATCCTTGTTAATTAAATATAATTTCCCAACCCAAAACCATTTACCATACCTTCCGTACGAATTTGACCCGTTAATTGAATATAGGTTATAGAGTAAACTCCTGTTAATTGAATAAAAAATCTTGCAACCTGTCGAGAAATTACCCTGACTCTCCCCAGTTTTCCTTTGCTTATAGACCTATTTGGCCTCAGTACATTCAATACAGGCATTTAATCTATTATATCTTATTTGACAGAGCTCATGGAGCTCTGTCCCCACGGGAAACCCGGGAAGTGAAGCAGTGCCCGTTCACTGCGGTAAACAGGCTCTGTTTTACTGATAAAATAGGACCCAGTCACCAATGCTTGGGAGGTGCAAACCCTCTCTAAAATGGGCAACATGGCTTATTAACGCTCATCCCTGGTCTTGAGTTGATACTCATGTTGTGGTCATGATTAGCCATTGTGCAAAAATATGTGACCTTAAACACCAATAAATAAATAAATAAATACAATGAGCTCTGTCAAACAAGATATAATAGAAGAAATGCTAAGTTTATCTCTAGAATACAGGAAAGTGGCAATCCCTGTTAATTGAATACTCCTGTTAATTGAATAATTTTCATTGGCAAAGTGGCTATTCAATTAACAGGGTTCCACTGTACTACCAGAGTGCTAGGAGTTAACTGATAGAGTGGTAAATTATTTTTCAAAGGTGATTTGTAACATGAGTATTTGATTTTTTCAAAGATACCATTCTGTCAGCAAGGGAATCCTTAGTTTAGCAAGATATTGTTCATAAATAATTATTTTATTGACATTTATTGGAGATTGCCTATTGGCACTTTTCAATAATTAGCAGTAAAACAATTTATATAAAAAAATCCACTGTTGAGCAAACAAAAAGCTAATGCATAAAGTATAAAGCCCCTGAAGTGACTTTTACCACTTTTCAGAACTGCCACAATAGTGGCTTTTAGTGTTCCACCAGTTAATTAGAACTCCAACCACTACCAATCACCAGCTTCAGTTTTGATAACTATTTTAACACTTTCCATTGGAGGGCACCAGAATGTGTTATTTGATCCCTTCATTATCAGATAGCTTAGAAAAAGTCTACAACTCTTTTTTCCTATTCATGTGCAGTATATTAACACAGACAGCCTCATCAGGGTATCAGATAAGCAAGTATTTTTCAACTGTTGGAGTGCTATGTATTGTTGGCTTATCATATTACAAGTACATCAGTCAATAGAAATGGAGATTAATGAGCCCATATTACACTTCTAGCTATTATAGCTGAAAAATTGCTTTGACAGTTATGGTATAGCCCAACAGAAAAATAACTAAATGCTTCTGTGCCACTGGCAGTCTGGGTGTAAGTGTCACATTGCCCTTGTTCTAACAGAGTAATAACCTCTGAAGAATGTGATGAGCAAATAGAAATACATTAATAACAAGTTTTGAAGCTGCAATGAATTAATCCTTATTTTAAAAATGAATGAATAAAAAATGAACAAACTAAATGTTTTGAGACAAAGACCATGATTTTTTAATTGAGGGCTGAAGCTCGATTTTCTTCCATTTCTGTCAAGAAATGTTGCCTTTGGCAATGACCTTTGAACTTACAATGACCTTTGAACTTAGTTTAGTCAGGCCTCAATATTTTCCTTTTGCACACCCTACAGGGCACATTTATGATCAGATTGCTTTGAAACTTGGTATGCTTGTTTGGGGTGACCTCGAGATGGGAGCTATAGATTTTCTTCCTTTTCCGTTAAAAAATGCTGCCGCTGGCAATGACCTTTGAACTTAGTTTGGCCAGGCATCAATATATTCCTTTGGCATGCCCAACAGGCCACATTTATGATCAGATCACTTTGAAACTTGGTATGCTTGTTTGGGTTGACTTCTGGATGGGAGCTATTGATTTTCTTTCATTTCTTTTAAAAATGGCAATGACCTTCGATGAACTTAGTGCACTTATGAATTAATATTTCCATTTGGTACACCCTGCAGGGCACCTTTATGATCAGATCAATTTGAAACTTAGTGTGCCTGTTTGGGGTGATCTCTAGATGGGAGCTAACGATTTTTTTCCATTTCCATCAAAAAATGTTGCCGTTGGCAACGACCTTCGAACTTTGTTTAGTTAGGCACCAATATTTCCCTTTGGCACCCCCCCCTCCCCCCCTACATAGCACATTTATGATCGGATCACTTTGAAACCTGGTATGCTTGTTTGGGGTGACCTCTAGATGGGAGCTATTGATTTTCTTCCATTTCCATCACAAAATGTTGCCGGTGGCAACAGTTTAATTAGGCATCAATATATTCCTTTAGCATGCCCTACAGGGCACATTTAGGATCAGATTGCTTTAAAACTTCGTATGCCTGTTTGGGTTGACCTCTAGATGGGAGCTATCAACTTTCTTCCATTCCCGTCAAAAATAGTTGCTGTTAGCAATGACCTTCGATGAACTTAGAGCAGTTATGCAATAATTTTTCTCTTTGGCACAACCTGCAGGACACATTTATGATCGGATCACTTTGAAACCTGGTGTGCTTGTTTGAGGTGACCTCGAGATGGGAGCTATCGATTTTTTTCCATTTCCATAATAAATATTGCCGCTGGCAGCAACCTTTGAACTTATTTTAGTTAGGCATCAATATTCCCTTTGGCACACCCTACAGGGCACATTTATGCTCAAGTCGCTTTGAAACCTGGCATGCTTGTTTGGGGTGGTCTCCAGATGGGAACTATCGATTTTCTTTCATTTCCATTCACAAACATTGCCATTGGCAACAACCTTCAGCCTTAATTTTGTCAGACATCAATATATTCCTCTGGCATGTCCTTCATGGCACATTATGATTGGATCACTTTGAAACTTGGTATGGTATGCGTGTTAATGGTGACCTTTAGATGGAAGCTATTGATTTTCTTTCATTTCCATAAAAAATTATTGTCGTTAGTGCCAGCCTTTGAACTTAGTGCATTTGTGCAGTAACTTATCCCTTTTGCACTCTCTGCAGTGCATATTTATGAATTTCCATAAAAAAGAGAAAAAAAAACATTGCCACTAGCAATGACCTTCAAACTTATGCATTTGTGCATTAACATCTTTCTTTGGAATGCCTCAAAGGGCGCATTCATTATCGGATTGTTTTGAAATTTGGTATGCCTATTCAGGGTGACCAAGATAGTAGCTATCGATTTTCTTTTCATTTCCATCAAAAACTGTTGCTGTTAGCAACAACCTTTGAATTTATTGCATTTGTGCATTAGCATTCTTCTTTGACATGGCCTACAGGGTACATTTATCATAGGATTGTTTTTGAATGTGGTGTGCTCATTAGGCATGCCTCTGGGTAAGAGCTATCGATTAGCATTCATTTCTGAGAAAAAAGTTGCTGTTTACAATGAATGGCCTTTAAACTTACTGCATTTGTGTATCAGCATTCTTCCTTTAGCCAGCCCTACAGTTTACATTTTAAAATGTATGGATTGCTCTGACGTTGTGCACACACATTGCTGTTATGGTGAAGTTTCATGAAATAACATTGGAACTAATTATCTTCAATTTTTTCATTTCACTTATAACTTACTAAGTTCAAGTTTGTCAAGTTGAGCTACAGTGTAATTGACACTTCCATTTATTTGTGTTTTTGCTATTATTTATTTGCGGGTGTCTGTAAAGAATGTACAACAGAATCTGGCCTGGACAATATCTTCCTGGACTAAATCTCCTGGGCAAAGTCTCTCAAAATTTGATTACCAAGGATAAAATTCCTCCCCGCTCATTCACATTTCTAGATTGTTGCAGAATATTTTTCACAATATATTATAACCACAGGGTCTGAAAATGTATAATATGTATTATATATATAAAATAAGAAAGGGTCACAACCATCGAAAATAGGAAACACAACACACAATCAGATTTATTTTTTATCTATTTCATAACAATTAGGATTTTAAATGGCTATCATATGATACTATTTTCGGTAAAATAGCTTCCACTATCTTTGAGATATTCAATAAAATGTTTAAAAAAAATACCAAGATTTCAGGAAGTGTTGTTAAGTTGTTCAGCCAATCGGTCCTTTTTTGCACCCAAGTCAACTGCAAAATTGTATTTAGAAAAACCCTTGGACGTGCTATGTTAATTTTTGTTTACTTGTTTTGATGTCATTTCATCATAGGTACCTGCCAAGCATATCCCAGACGTGCTCAATTGGTGAAAGGTCTGAACTTAGTGCTGGCCAAGGCAGTGTAGTGATGTTCTGCTCCTGGAGGAACTCTGTAGTGACACACGCCCTGTGTGTTCTTGCATTGTCATCTTGGAAAATGAATCTACGGCTTTGATGTCACCCAAATGGGACCACATGAGCTGCTAACATGTCAGGGTAGTACTGCCCTGTGACATGAACTTGGATGACATGTAATGCTGTTCTGCTTGTCATGGTTATGCCTCCCCACACCATAACCATTCCACCACCAAAACGATCGTGCTTCCTTATGGTTATGTCATGGTATTGTTCTTTCTGCCACTGCCACACTCTGCTTCGCCTGTCGTGGAAGTCGAGAGTGAACCTCGATTCATTGGAAAACATGACGTTGCTCCACCGACGATTGTCCCAGCACTGTCATGTTCCACACCAATTACGCCTTGCTGTGATGTGACGTTCAGTCAAACGTGGAATTATTCGAGGTCCTCTTGCACTTGGAGGCACTTTGATGGTGGTTACATAATGCTGTGGTTTGGATGAAATGATCCTGGTTAGCAGTTGTTGCCCTTGGATGACCTGACTGATGTCTGTCATCAACATTGCCTGTCTGATGGTAGCGTGACCAAAATCTGCTAATCACTGATTGAGTAACTTTGAGAATTTGAGCCACTGCAGTCTGTCTGTTGCCAGCTTCCAACATGCCAACGTCACGTAAAGGTTCGGCCAGAAACTATTGATGAACGAGTTTATACAAAGAAAAGAACTATGAGACCTCCAAAAAAAGCCCGTCCAAAGGACCCTGATGGTATATTCCATGTTCGTTGAGAGTCAACAACTAGTAGAGTCTATATTTGTTACTTGGTGGAAGACCAATCAATATTTTCAACGTGCAGCCTTGGGGCTGCATGTTGAAAATCTTGATTGGTTTGTCACACAAATTCACTGAGCAATTAACTACTTTATGAATTCAGGTCGTGTCGTGATCCTGGATCAGAAAACCAGCCTTCCGTATTCAAAAAGTTGCAGGTTAATACTGTTATTTTGAAGTAGAGATTATTGTGGGTGTCAGGGACACCTGAGGCCCCGTAAGGCCTGGGCTGACGTGGGGTTATTTAGTCCCACTGATGAAGTTGCGGGAAAATTAGACCAACGTGGAGGGTCGGAATCCAAGTGTCGCGAACTCGGCGCAGAGAGCTGAGTTAGACCGACGCCGTGATTCCTTCTCTGCCAAATTGGCCTGAAATAGGTTCGATTTCCGTTAGGTGTGATTCCTAATCACTTTAGGCTGTATAATGGAAAGAATGATTTAAAGTAACAACGATTCTTTTATTTACACATAAAAATAAATCCGTTTCAATATTTCAACAATCAACAATTCGATTCTTTTCACAGAAAATGGGTCGCTATGGTTAAATAATTCTAAACAATCATATAGTCATTCTATAGCCCTGTACTGGCACTATAGTCTACACACTGGAAATGTTACTACTGTGAGCTCGCCATAAGAGCTTCACCCGCTTAGGCTCAAATGTCAACGTCTGCGCGTAACTGTACCTCTAGCTGTCGGAGGGTTCCGACCAGCAATGTTCGTCATCTATAAGGACACGTACTTCTGATTTGGGTCAGATATTGTCTATTCATACCTTATGTGCCTTTGAAAGTCCTCCGTGAAAGTCCTATTGAAATATTCACTGGTTGAATTCACGATTCACAAATGCCCCTTTTGTGCTAGGGCGAAATTGTCACTCACACCGATCTCCAGTCGGTATTACGATGCTTCGACAGCAAAACAAACTACTCAGAACGCAATCAGTCTGACGCTTCAAAGGGTTAATACGGACAATACAATTAACCTACACTTCTGACTATTGCAGGACGATACCTGCTACTCGACAATCTAAACTTTAACGTTCCACCTGGGGTGTTCCTTCTCACGAATTCGGCCCCGTAGCCGCCTATCAACTTTAAGCTAAATCAATCATGGAATGCCCTCTCTGGCGATTCCAGCCGTTTCAGGGTCCTGTGATCGAAGGTACCCTTATGCCAGGAAACAGAGTCCGCCTGTCCTGGACTTCACCAACGTGTGTGTGACCCCAAGTGCGTGTCTAATGCTCTGCTCTTCCAGGTATATATACTTTTTACCCTAAACTGTCAGGTGGACGGACGCTCATCCATCCATCTGTCAAAACGGTGGGAGATGACGTATATCGAGGCAGAATCAATACAAGTCATCTCGCGCGTGACTTAACGATGATTCGTTCCTGACACGCATTGCTATAACTAATGATCAGGTGACGATACGACAGACATTTCTATCGTTTTAAAATCTCGTTTCTCAATTGACCGTGACGAAAACCGATTACGTCTCGTAAGACTCCGACTACTGTATAAATTAAATGAGATCAGACCTTATCTAACATACCGTTTCTCCCCTGGGTCCCTGCGCTAAAGCTGGATATACACCATGTGTGTTTTTCCAGCTTTACAGAGAAGTGAAATTCATGTAGGTTTTTCGCCTTGATGCGGAATATATTTTGAACTTACAGTATCTTTAAGTATGAGGCCCCTTGCCCCTATATTTAGGCTGGCTTTGCCCTGACAGTGGGTTAAAGCATCACACAGTCACTGAGCCTTTGGTTGTAACTCTTATGACAAGATTACAGGAAGGTGTTTACAGCAGTCAGTCTGATCAGTATTATAATTTTATATCTGTCAAGATATTAACAGTGTTGAAATCATTAGACGACAGGTGTTTGGATTACTTTAATCTTTATGATACCCATGTTTTGTATGATTTGAGAAGATGGGAATATAGAGGATGCTAATAGTGATCATGGTTTACATTGTAAGCAGGGGTCATAGCTACTCTTGACCCAATGAAAAAATTCCCAGGCTACAATGGATTATTTTTTGCTTTATTTAATTTCTGTTTCATAAGATATTCTGTTCCTCAAACAAGAAGGGTCACAAGGGAGTGTTTTGGAAATATTTTATTCAAAAAGTTTCCCAGGAAATTCATCTTTTATGAATTTTCATTTTTATATGTGTTGTTTTAATTCAGTGACTTTTTTTTATCTTAATAATTTTTTATTACATAATTTACTTTTTGTTTTGTAATTTTCTTTGTCCTTGGTAAATTATCATTTTATAATGACAATACGATGAGGACAAATCATTAAATAGTCATAATAGGGTTAGCATTGGTTGAAGACAAGTGCACCATCAACATGCCCATGTACACAACACCACTATGCCCCCATGCACGCAATCAGGATTAAGTGCTTTGCCCAAGGACACAATGCAGTAATCTCTGGGTGGGGGGTGGGGTGAAAACCTTTTGGATTGAAGTCCAATACAATAACCACTGAGCCACTACGCTCCCAAAATAGTCTTTGACTCATTTGGCTCATGCTCAAGAAACAGACTGGTTGACCAGATACTGACCACAATGAAATGTTTTTCAGAAAAAAACAAATTGCAGTGTCATTGTATATAAAATTAGTTGCCAAACAAAGATATTATTTGCATTTTTTAAAGACGTAAAGCTGAGTAATTTGAGTCATCAAAATTTGTTCTCCCATAATGTTTTATAACATTTCTTGGTACATGCACTATCCAGTGAAATATTACAAAGCAAATCTATATGGACAGAATATAATATTAGGTTTCAAAGTGAAAATGAAGCACACTGGTCATTCAAAATATGCATTTTTTCTATTATTTGTTTGACAGTACTTGATAAACTCTATCAGTCAAGATATAATGTATAAATAACTGACTAAGTAACAGGAATTAGTACTGGAAGGGATTTTTTTACCCCTATTGGGAAATGGTCTTGAACCCATGATTTTGGTACAATTTCCACTGTAGAAGATGAGAACTGGGAATTTCTTTCCCTGTAGCAGTCCTTTAAATTCCACTGAATTTATAGCAGTAACCAATGTAACTGATATCCCTAAATTACTGGAATTTTTCCAAACTAGAGAGCATGTCAGACAGTTTCACTTTGTGGTTTCATTTTTTATTGCATTTTTGGCAGGGAGCGCAGTGGCTCAGTGGTTATGGAATTGAACTTCAAATCGAATGGTCCACAGTTCGAACCCCACCAGGGGTAACTGTGTTGTGTCCTTGGACAAGGCACTTCATCCGAATTACCTACATGGGGGCACAGTGGCGCTGTGTTCTAAGGCATACTGCATGTCGATGGTGCACTTGTCTTCAACCAGTGCTAACCCTGCTTGTGTGGGGCACGAGGTTACTCAGAAATGTTCTCAAACCCCAAAAGGTAAGTACAAGTAAGTAAATGCATTTTTGGCCAATTTCATAAGAAATGATTTAACCTTTACTTAAAGGCCCAAATGTATTTAAATATTTCAGCCCCTCATTGAGATCTTCATAAATTTTAGCCGCAAATTGACTGACTACATCTTGTGGATTTGCAATTGTTTCTTGGAAAGTCGTGGCTGCCTATATATGTTTAGTCTTTCAAAAAATGTTTTTTTTCACAAGTGTCATCTTCTAGTAATATTAAGTAAAGAGTTAATTTGAAATGACTTGAATTTTTAGCTCACCTGACTTTCAGTCAGGAGAGCTATCTATAGTGATCACTCACCGTCCGTCCGTCGTCTGTCGTCCGTCGTCCGTCGTCTGTCGTCCGTCGTCCGTCATCCGTGAACATGGTGTTTGCTTCTTCTCCTGCCAAACCACTGAACCAATTTAATTGATATTTGAGATAATGGTTTGTTATGACATCGCAATTTGATTTTGTTCAAATCAAGTTGCCACGGCCACACCCAAAAAGTGTGCTAAAATCTTAAAAAATCTTCTCATGAACCAGCAGTAGCAGAGACTTGATATTTGGTGTGCAGCTTCCTTTTGAGGTGTAGACTCAGATTTGTTCAAGAGAAGTTTGAGGAGATATATTTGCCTTCGTTATGGGAGGGGCAAGAATTTTCGCCACGCCCAAAATTTCTATTTTCCAAACCGAGAGGCAGATTTGAACCAAATTTGATATGAGGGCTTATTGGGTCATAAGTACTTAATTTATGCCCAAATTTTTTTCCCGTCGCCCCATGGGAACCGCAGGAGCTAAAAATAGAAAAAAATTAAAATGCCCATATCTCCAAAATTACACTGCACTGAGAATTCTTATTTAGTGTGAAGCTTCCTTAGGACCAACAGAATAGAATGGTAAAAAAAAATTTGCTATTATTGGTTTTATCATGGGGTACTTTTTGGGGACTTTGAAAAAGTGCTGAGTCAGCATTTTTTAACACTGTGGGTAATGGGAAAAATATTTAAGACTACTTTTCTCCCAAACCACTGCTCCAAAAGCTTTCAAATTTCACATATAACATTTTTGGAAGATTGTTTCACATGTTATTGAAAGCAAATCCCTGGGTCCATATTTGGTCACTCTATGGGAGCCCAAATGTTTAAATTAGTGCAGTATGAGGAATATTCTTTAAAAATCTTCTTCTTCAGATCTACCGATCAGAATCTTTTGATAGTTGGTATACAGCATGCTTTGGGGAGTGAGATTCAAGTTTGTTCAAGCCAAGTCCCTGGGTTCATATTTGGGCTCACTGTGGGAGCTCGAATTTTAACTTATTTCAAAATGAGGAATTTTCTTTAAAAATCTTCTTCTTCAGATCCAGCAGACGGAATGTTTTGATATTTGGTATGCAGCATCCTTAGGGGGGTGAGATTCATGTTTGTTGAAGCCAAGTCCCTGGGTTTGTATTTGGGCTCCCTGTGGGAGCCCGAATTATAACTTAGTTCAATATGAGGAATTTTTCTTTAAAAATCTTCTTCAGATTCAGCAGTCCAAATGTTTTGATATTTGGCATGCAGCATCCTTGGGGGAGGGGGGGGAATTCAAGTTTGTTCAAGCCAAGTCCCTGGGTTCATATTTGGGTTCACTGTGGGAGCCCGAATGATAACTTAGTTTAAAATGAGGAATTTTCTTAAAAAATCTTCTTCTTCTGATCCAGCCATCAGAATGCTTTGATATTTGGTGTGAAGCATCCTGGGGGGGGGGGGGGGGGGGGGGGGGGGGAGGGGAGGGTAAGATTCAAGTTTGTTCAAGCCAAGTCTCTGGGTTGATATTTGGGCCCGAATTATTACTTAGTTCAGTATGAGGAATATTCTTTAAAAATCTTCTTTTTTTTTAGATCCACTGGTCAGCAGAATCTTTGGATATTTGGTATAAGTTTTTCTTAGGAGGGGCAGATGCAGCTTGTTGAAATCAATTCCCTGGCTTGATATTTAGGCTACCATGTCAGGTGAATGCCCTCAGGCCCCCTGGGGCCTCTTGTTGTTGTCAAAATAGCTTGCAACCTCCTCTTCCCCTGAATGAAATGAGGTCATTGAGTTGTTGTCTTTGAGTTGTTGTCAGTTCATGTTTGATCAAATAAAGTTGCCATGCTCACAGGAGGCACCACCACAAGAGGCTTAACCCACAATTTTTTTATTTAAAATTAAAAAAATTTCTTCTCCACAACTACCAATCAGAATCTTTTGATACTTTGTATACTACATATCCTTAGAGGGGTCAGATTCAGGTTTTGTACAATTTACCCTGCACATACTTTTTTTCCTTTTTTTTCTTTATTGGGGTTTAATGACACTTTTGACAGCCAGGGTCACCTCGAGTTGGACAGTTTTACAGGTGGTGGAAGCTGGAGCACAAAGAGAGAAATGCCGAGCAACTGTCAGACTCCTCAATGTTACTAACTCTGCGTGAACAGGGTTAGCATTGGTTGAAGACAACTGCACCATTGACATGCAGTGGGCTTTAGTACACAGCACCACTGTACCTGGGCAATGAGGATCAAGTGCCTTCCCCAAGAACACAATGCAGTTACCCCAGATGGGGATCGAACCATGATTCCCTTCAGTTTGAAGTCCCTTGCAATCACTGAATCACCGTGCTCCCTCCCTATGCATACTGAAGACCACTTTTCTTTATAAGTATTTCAATTTACTTTCTTTAACCCTTTACCCAATTCGCAGGATATCAAAAATTATAATTTTAATTATTGTTTTTTCAACTTTTTTTCAAACAAATTCAGCAAAACCATATCATATGACCCCTCCTTGGAACAAGCTAGATGAGCTTGTTCCAATGAAGGGTCACAGGATATGGTTTTGTTGCAGTTTGTGAAAAATATATATTTCTTCAACTGCTTAATTTGTAAATTATGCTGCAGGATGTGCCCGATTTGTTAGGTAAAGGGTTAAACATGTCAAGTCATTTTAAAGTAGAAATTTGGCTAGATAATAATTATCTTACCCAAAATGACTTTTATTTTTTCACTGATTGACTTTTGATGGTAGGAATAAATAAATAGTACCATAAGTTCTCAATAACAAGTTATCAACTGTAATTTTACGAAACTTAATATTTCCCTCAAATACAAAAGTGACTGTAATGCATTTATTGCATTGAATGGCATTTCTGATTAAAACAACAAAAATGTCAATTTTAATTGATGTTCTAAGAAGGATTCTTGAATGCCTACGACATGCCTAGAATTGATGTACTTACATACACAACACAAAAAGAATAGCAACAGGCCATAGAAATTGAGGGAATGGTTGTTTTTCTTGCCTACAGTCCCCCCCCCCCCCCCCACATCCCCCCACATCCCCCCCCCCCCCACATCCAAAAGGGAAAGAAAAATAAAGAAACATTTTTTTTTGTTCTCCCATATTATTACCACTCAGACAAATAGCAGGAGTATTGAGATAAATTGTGGATGGTATTCATTTGCTATCTCTTCCAAGAAGAGAATGTAACCTGCACATGTACCCAGAAAGTGCATGTTTAAGCACATGTTCTATTGTAGTAAAAGGTCATCAGTTGGCATTATTAGCCTTTTAAGGATAAATATCTAATTTGTACAGGCCTTCGGCAAGATAACAATTGATGCTTTGGGAAAGATTCATAGAGGATATGCAATATGGATTGTTTGTTTTGGTCATACTCACTTTATGAAACCAGTCTAAGAATTCTCCGTTTTGCTTAGCCAAGGGATCGGCAAAAAGGGAAATTTGTACACAAGTTTTATAAATACAGTACCGTAAACTGGGGTGTATAGGGACAGGGGTATGAATAGGGACAGAAAACTGAAAAGTTATTTCAAGTTTTGTAAACATGCCTAGATTATTTTTTTAAGAATCTTTATATATTATTTCCCGATGGGTCTATAAGTGAAGAAAAAAATATCTAGGCGTGTTTACAAAACTTGAAATAACTTTTCAGTTTTCTGTCCCTATTCATACCCCTGTCCCTATACACCCCAGTTTACAGTATGACCAAAACACGAATTTCATATTCTGTTTTTCATATGACACCACAGTTACCAAAATCACATCTTTTAGACAGAAAAGAAGGGTTAAAGAATAGAATTTCACCTTGAACGTCACGCATTTGACTGTGATGTGCAACAGCTGCATGCAGTCATAAGTCAAAATGTGACAAAATATAGTTCCACAATTTGGCGTAAAAATATTAATTTTCAAGTATTTATACATTTCTTATCATTGGGAGTTGAGTGAATGTTTATAACAAATAAAATCAGTCATCGTGGCTTTGTTGTTTTGAAATAGTTTTATTTACATGCTCAATAATTTGACACAAATCTTTTTGTTGATAACCAATCAGAAAGAGTTCTTTTGGAATTGACGAATTAAATCAACTGAAGGTGTTATGAAGCACTAATTAACATTTATTGAAAATATGAAAAGGTAATAAGCTGAGAAAACGGAGAAGTCATATGATAAACCATGTTTCAACATGTATAAAACTGGTTTATTATATGGTCTGACCTTTCTTCCGATTATTCAGACTCCCACGTTGTGTCCTTGGGCAAGGCACTTATCCCCGATTGTCCACATGGAGACACGATGACGCCATGTACTAAGGCGTACTGCACGTCGATGGAGCACATGTCTTCAACCAATCTAACCCTTCCTGTGCTGCAGTGCGGAGTTACGATGTTGGGGAGCTGGGAGCTGCTCGTCGTTGCTCGGTGGTTCTTTCCGGGTACTCGGGCTTCCTCCACCAGTAAAACTATCACCGACACAATATGATCCTGGCTGTTAATGTGTCGTTAAACCTTAATAAATAAATAATAATTCTGCCAATTATTAAGCTCAGTCATTAAAAATGGTAATGTGACAGTAGTTGATGTTTATTTGAAAATTATTTCATTAAATTTATGTCATTAAATTCTTTGCAATCTATTCTTTATCGGGAACTATTTCCTGATGCAGACAAACAATGCATCTTAACCCTTTGAACCCGAGAGGCTGCTTTTCCGGCCCAGAAACATGGTGCATCATAATTTCATTAAGCGGGATGGGATGCTAAGTGATTGTGTGGGGTAGACCAATCAATAGTTTCAACGTGCATCCCAAAGGATGCACATTGAAAATATTAATTGGTTTACCCCCAAATAATGAATGTGGACTCTTTGATTGCTGTCATTGAACTGATATGGAATATACCACAGGTGTTTAAAGGGTTAAGTTGTAAACATAATCTCAGGCCCTAAAGATGCCACTGCCTGTTTCCTATTCCATTTAAGTATCTTTTGTGGGGTTTTTGGATCATACAGTGGAACCTGTTAATTGAATAGCCACTTTGCCAATGAAAATTATTCAGTTAACAGGAGTATTCAATTAACAGGGATTGTGTCACTCTCTTGTATTCTAGAGATAAACTTAGCATTCATTCTATTATATCTTATTTGACAAAAAAATCCATTGAACAATCCATTGGAGATGTTTGTGTTTCCTGGAGTTTGCACAGTGGCAAATTAATGGGTCAGAAATGAAATTCCCCTGACCATAATAGTGAGTTTGGGATGATGCTAGAAATTGTTTCTGGTATTGAAGCATAGTCTTCTTTTTTTAATAAAAACATGCCAGCATTGCTCATCCATGTTATGTGTCAGTGCTGGAATTAACAGTCACTGTCTGTGTGGAAACTCCACTTCACTAATGTTTTGTAGTACAGTGGAACCCTATTAATTGAATAGTCACTTTGCCAATGAAAATTATTCAATTAACAGGAGTATTCAATTAACAGGGATTGTGTCACTTTCCTCTAGAGATAAACTTAGCATTTATTCTATTATATCTTGTTTGACAGAGCTCCATGAGCTCTGTCAAACAAGATATAATATATTAAATGTCTGTATTTGATGTACTAAGCCCACATAGGTCCATAAACAAAAGAAAACTGGGGGAGAATCAGATTAATTTCTCGACAGATTTTTTATTCAATTATTCAAGGAGTTTACTCTATAACCTATATTCAATTAACAGGTCAAATTTGTGCTGGACGTATGGTAGATGGTTTTATGTTGGGAAATTATATTCATTTAACAGGGTTATTCAGTTAAGAGACATCCAATTAAGTGGCTCCACTGTATAATAAATAAAATCTTCACCTCGTCCCCAATTTATATCAAAATTTACAAAACTTGTCAGGTAAATTAGGTCTGGACCTTGGTAAAGTGCGGTACAGTGGTCATTTACTGAACTTGTTTTGTAAATTTTAATATAAACTGGGGACTCCTTGGAGATCCTCAATGTATTTTGGCTCCCCAATTCCCTTTGATATGCTTCTCTTGTTAAAATGTTTCATCTTGCTAATAAGATGAATATGAAGTGATTTTATGGAATGGAGTACAGCTGGGAAGCACAGGTTTTTTATTGTCTCTTCTCTTATTTATAGCAGTTTTATTTCTCTGTTCCTCTCCATTAAGTTGCCACTGTGGATATTTCTTCAACTGGCCATGAAGAACTCATCACTTATTTCAGGAGCAAGTAGATCATTCCCTTCCAATCATCTGTTGACAACTTCTTGTCAATCAAATGACTGGAATCATCTTGAAATGAATTGAAATGGGAGTGTTTGTAAATACAGATGATTGAAATTATAGACATTATTCCATGGAGGTTTCCTGTTGAGTATCATTCTCTCTTAGTGAAGAAGAACTTCTTGACTGACCCTTTCAAGCCGGTTTGCATTACTTTTTGTGTGAATGAAAATTTGGTGATAATAATAATAATAATAATAACTTTATCGTTGTGTGTTCCATACATTGGTACATAACAGTGACATAAAGCTCACAAAATGGTAATACACAAATTACACCAGACATGATTAACAAAGAGGAGATAACATCCATATACAAATAGACTCATATTGGGTCTACGACATTTCGACTAATTGACTAGCCGACTTATGGTCCAGCCAATCAAATGTCCACCCGACATTTCACATAACCAATTGTCCATTTAAAAGCCATTTGGTATAACCGTATTTAGACAAGTTTTTATTTAGGGTTATCTTATCCTTTTTCACAAATGAAACGAAACTAAACATCAGTCATTGTTCTGATCTATTTCTGAGTTGATTATTGCCGGGCAATGCAGATAGAAAATGCAAAGAAGTTTTATAGTTATTACATTTTTATTACTTTCCAAAGTGTGATTTACTGTGATTTCTGGGTTTGATTATAAATGATAACTTCACAAGTGAATTATGCAATCAACAATTGGGCCATGTATCCGTGCGCACAAACGAAGACGCTTTGCCGTGGGTGTAATGGGGACTTCATTGTTTTGGTTTTTTTTAACCCTTTACCTAACATGAAAAGCAGACGACACTTGCAAAAAAATTCTTGAATAAGTATTATTTTCATTTTTTGTCTCAAAAACATAGGTTATGACCCCTCATTGGAATGAGCTCAATGAGCTCGTCCCAATGAGGGATCATAACCTATGTCTTAGAGACAAAAAGCGAAAATTAATTGGCGATTTTTGAGAATAGTGCTGGGTGGTTTTGGCTGTTACGTTAGGTAAAGGGTTAAATAATATAATTATTGTTAATAATGAAAAGTAATAAACAGAGTAATCGCTTGACTGGACTGGTTACGTGAAATAATTCATTCTAGGCAAGGGGCTATATTGTAAAACACTCATACGCATTTGCGCACTCGTGTTTGTACAACATCCCTCACCTCTCATGAATTATTTCACGTAACCAGTCCAGTCAAGTGATTACTCTCTATTTTATCAGAAATGTAAAATATAACTAGACTTTATGATTCTGGAGAATCATGGCTTTTCCCGATGAGATTCCATGATTTTTCATGACCCCACAGTGTCTGATGAATTGTTTTTAACTGTCTCACTGAAGTCCCTTCATTGATGTTATGAGAAAGGTGAAGATAGTAATCTCAAATGACAGAGTTTGATAAAAAAATTGTTTAGGTAAAAACCATCATTAACGGTGGAGTGGTTTAATGTCAATATCGTCGTCCAACAAGTCAATGACCGACAAAAGGTGTTATGTTTGTTTGACACATACCAACTGAGTGCTGTGTCAATTTAAAAATGGTTCATTTTATCTCAAATGAATCCCAAATATTGATGTCTGGCAGCTTGTAGAGGGTTAACAAGTGCTAACAGGAATATTTATTCATGCAACTTGTAATGTCACACCAAGAACTGTGAATGGCCATTTTTTTCTTTAAAATCTACAAGATGTTTTCAGAGAAATCCAGGGAGAACATGAATTTTAATCTTTTGATGGGTATCATTGTTTATCCAGCCCAAAGCGGGTTAAGTGTTGTTTTTTGAATACTCTTATTTCTTCCAAAAATAATTCTCAGTGAATTCTACTTCCACTTATTTTGATCTCTCCTCCCAACATTGGGGGCTGTGGGTACGCAAACACAGCCCATTTTATCAACATTTTGATGTTTGAGAACCTGCATAGGGTTAACAAATGCTTACAGGAATATTTTGTACATGCAACTTGTAATGTCACACTAAGATCTGAGAATGGCCATTTTTTATTGAAAATCTGCGGGATGCTTTTTTAAAGAAATCCTCAGATAACACAAATTTTTAACCTTTAGAGGGGTATCTCTCTGTAGCCAGCTCTAAAGGGTTAATGCTTGGTTTTGTGAATACCTTCATTACTTACAAAAATGATCGATGGTGAATTCCACTTCCAATGAAGGGGGTTATGTTTATCTCGTAGGTACACATTTGGTGTTATGGTTGCCCAAGAACAGCCCATTTTCTCCAAATGTCTTTGCTTGGCAGCCTCTGGAGGGTTAACAAATGTTTACCGAAACATTTTGCTCATGCTTGTAATGTCACTCGAAGACCTGCGAATGGTCAATTGTTCTTGAATTTTTTTTTGGAGCAATCCACAGAAAACTGGAATTTTAAGCTTTTAAGGAATATATCTCCTTAACCAGTCAAAAATGGGATAAGACCTTGATTTTTGAATACATTTACTACTTACAAAAATGTTTCCCTGTCAGTTTTGCGTCCGGTAAAAGGAGTTACGTTTCTCTGTTGCATTTCCTTTTGATGTTGTTGTTGTTCAAAAACAGACTATTTTTTTCAAAATTTTGACATTTAGCAGCCCATGGAGGGCTATCAAATGCTTACCGGAATAATTTATCCAATCAACTGGTAATGTGACACCATGACCTATCAATGGCCATTTTCTCTTCAAAACGCTACCAGATGTTTGTAAAGAAATCCAGGGAAAACATAAATTTTGAAGCCTTTGATGGGTATCACTATTAACAACCACAAAAGGGGTTAACGCTTGGTTTTTTGAATACCCTTATTACTTACAAAAATGGTCCTCGGTGAATTCCACTTCCAACAAATGAGATTATGTGTATTTCTCAGGTACACGTTGGGTGCTGTGCGTGTCTGAAAACAGCCCATTTCAACAAAATTACGATGCTTGGCAGTCTGTAGAGGGTTAATAAACGCTCACCGGAATATTTTGTCCATACAACTTATAATGTCACACAAAGACCTGCGAGTAGTCAATTTTTCTTGAGAACCTACAGGATGTATTTAGTGAAATCCACAGAAAATGGGAATTTTAAGATTTTAAGGGGTCTCTCTCTTTAGCCTGCCCAAAATGGGTTAAGACTTCGACTTTTGAATACCCTTACCACTTACAAAAATGTTTCCATATAGATTGTGCGCTCGATAAAAGAAGGCACTTTTCTTTGTGGTGTACCCATTGGGTGCTGTTGGCGTTCAAAAACAGCCCATTTTATCACAATTTTTACTTTTAGCAGCCCGTGGAGGGTTAACAAATGCTCACCGCAGTATTTTGTCCACGCAACTTCTATTGTCACACCAAGGCCTGGGAGTGACAAATTTTTCTTGAAAATCTACAAGACTCGTTTAGAGAAATCCACTGAAAACACAAATTTTTTAGGTTTATGGGGATATTGCTGTTTAAGCAGCTCAAAATGGATTAACGCTTGGTTTTCTGAACACCCTTATTACCGACAAAAATGATCCTCTGTGAATTCCACTCCCAATAAAGGAAGTTATGTTTATCTCTCGTGTATTGTTTGGATGCAGTGGGGACCTGAAACTGGCCTATTTCATCAAAATTTTGATGTTTGGCAGCCTGTGGAGGGTTACCATATGCATCGCCTGATATGTCGTGTGTATCAAAGGGTGTGTCAGAGACAGGTCTTGCAATAACGAATGTATAAAAAAAATCTACATGACGTGTTTCGAGAAAGTGCCGATAAACCCCAATTTTGGCAGTTTTTTGCCAATTCTGACGAAATAAGAGTTAAATCGAAAATTCCGCTTCGGTACATTTTTAGATTTTGTGCCCCTCTATGCGTGTGCAAAATTTCATGAAAATCGGTTCGAAAATGGCTTCTGAATCGTACAGACAAAATGTGTGGGAAAAAAAAAAAAAATAATAATCCATAGAAAAACAATAGTCTTTTCCAGAGGGAAAAGCCTAATAACATTAAATTATATGTACACACATACATATCAACATTTTGTTCTGAATGCCGTTCACAAGAACATAGTTTATTTTTCGGTATTGATAAGCTGCTCAGCAAGTGACGTTTTATTATTTACTTTTGATAATTATGAAGTCCATTAAACGTGTTGGGAATAATTTCACCTAACATAATCACAACTAACTTAGCTTTCATTTCAGAGAAACATCTCCGGGATATTTAATTTATTTTGTTGTCCATTTATCACAACGAATGAAAAAACGTCCAAGTGCCGTAAATTAGCAACTTTTTAGAGATTTTTTTCACCAAAAACATAATTTTTTTCACAGCCTGCTTTAGAAAATTGCGAATCGGAAATTTTTCCCAATATATTGAAAATTCCGGCAACTCATATGTTTGAGCCATTTGTCTGCAGAATTGGCTATAATTATCTGAAGTGAAAGTGAAATCCAAAATGCACAATAATAAATTTGTGCGTATTTTTGCACATGTTCGATTGGACAAAATTTATGCGTATGGAACTTATTTTTCGATTTGACTGCTACCTGTATACAAGCAAAGGTGTGCCTTTAATATATAATCAATTTCAGCAATTATCCTGCATCTCAAATTCATTTAATCCGCCTGTCAAACGTGTTGCAAATAATCACAACACGGCCATTGACAGAAATGAGATTGGTCACCAGTTGTTACGTAAGTGGTGACGTTTCACACAAACTTAATGACCTTGCCATTGAGAGTAGAGCACATGCTTTTGTATTTGTAAACAAAAGCTGGTGGATTCAGTTTTTGTCTGGTATGTCGACTTTCCGGGAGATTTTGGCCCAAATTGACTCCCAGGCGGGAAGGTGGGAGGGGATAGCTAATTCCGGGAGAATCCCGGGCATTCCGGGAGAGTTAACATGTCTGAGCTTTCTCACAAAGTGTCATGCACTAGCATTGAACTAAAACACACAAATTTTCAACTTCTATCTTCCTTTTGGAAAATAGCATGGAAATGTTCAAAGGTCAATATTTTCCATGCTTGATTATAATTAATCATCCTAAGTCATTGTACAGAGTTATTTTTAAAGATGAAGGTTATTTCTGATTTTGTGTAAATTATATCCCCTTTCTGAAAATGAGGTAAATAGATAAATCAGGATTGTAATGGTTATTGCATTAGAATCTAATCAGACATTTGCTTTTGTAGTGCTCAGACAATTATCAGGTTCAGTCAAATCAGTTTCATGTTTTCTCAGAATCCTTTAATGTGGGAGAATGCCACATGTTCATTTTCAAATTTTTACAGTTGGATAGGAATGCTGATTATTGCATCGAAGGTGTGGGTTGAATCTTTCCCTTATGGTTTTTTCTTGTCATGTGTTATGTCTCTGTTAACTGGCTCAGGACTGAATTTATTACCCCCCACTGTGTAGTGGGAGGTCTATCCTTCCAATAGTTCCATCCATTCTTCTTCCATCTGCCCTTCACCCATTCTACCATTCATCCGACCATCATTCCCCATTTTTTGTTATCACATTTAAAAGAAAACCATTCAAAATACATTCCCCAAATTTAATCCACAGCTTTTTGGTGATAGTATCATAAATGGGATTGCAAACCAGCTCTGTCCAAGGATTTCTTCAAGAGTTATTGCCCTTGTTGTACTTAGACTCTCCAGTCATCACATTTTAAAGAAAACCATTAAAGATTTAATCAGTTATTTCCAAATTTAATATAGAGCTTTTTCGTGAGATCATGAATGGGAAAAAACATGAACCAGCCATGTTCAAGTATTTCTTCTAGAGTTATTCCACTTATTGAACTTAGAATTTATTGTCGTCACATCACCATTTCTTGTCATCACATTTCAAAGAAAACTGTTCAAGATCTTTTCCCAAATTTAACATATAGCTTTTTGATGATAATATCATGAATGGGGTTTGGGAACCACCTGTGTCCAAATATTTCTTTAAAATTACCTTTATTGGCCATCCCATGAGCACCCATCACTTTATTTGTATTTTGGGCTAGCCGTTCTTGCATTGATACCATTAACATTGAACCACACATGACCAACACAGATGGCAACCAAATTTCTTTGCCACACAGACCTTATTTGCCTCTGGAATTTTAATGTAAGTGTTTAATGCATAATATTTTGTTTGACAGAGATGCTGTTGAGCTTGTTGCAATTGGGAGGGGGGATGCGTGGGGGATGTTTATACGCTATGTTTCTGAGACCCAAAATGAACATTTATAGTAATTCAAGAATTATTTTTGCATATGTGTGCTTTTCGTGTTATGCGAATGGTTGAAAATGATGGATGACCCTTTTTTGACAGAAAATGCCTGGCAGGTTTTACTTAACAAAGCTCTTTTTTTAATGCTTATTTTAAACAATGCAATCATACCTGTACTTTGTTTCACATGAACATAATGCTTCTGGAAAATATTTAATATCATCTGCCCATACCAAGTTTGCCAGGGATATAGAAATGGATCCCTTCTGCCTATGTTGCAGTGTGTGCATGCGAGTATGAACACATGTTGTGAATGCGATAGCACGAACAAATGTAATTGAATTTTCATGAAACTTGCAATATATATAAAGGCATACATTGTGAGAAGATCTTTTCTGTCAGGTTCGATATTCACCAAATTTTCTCAGCTTTAGTAGTTATTGGAAATTTAGTTTTTGTGTGATAGTGACTTTGTGAACCCAATAACTTGAACAATTATAACCAGATTTTTACAAAGCTTGCTGCAGGCATACACTGTGGGAAAATCTTGGTCAAGTTTGCTATTCACCAAATTTTGTTTTCACATTCACCATATTTCTTCTGATTTCATAAGATGCCCCATTTTGTTGGAAAGTCGGTGTTTGTCTGATAATGACTGTGTGAATCTGATAACTAGAAAAAAATGTAATCCTTCCTGAAAGTTGCTATAGACATAACATTGTGAAATGATTTTGTTTTTTTTCATAAACATATAGATCCACTTCTCTCTTTGCGGGTGAGGGATTTTGCTATCTGGGGCATACTCTTGTTACTGTTGAACCTGATTTTGTGAACCACCAAGCTCTCCACTTTGCCATCAATCACCAACAGGTTTGTTGGATAAATGGTTTGTCTCCTGACATAGTAGATTTTATCAGCCTTGTCTATCTGACATTCCAACTGAGATATTAATTTGTCAATAGCTAGTTGTGCTAAAATTGACAGTGTTGTTTTCACTAACCTATGGTCTTTGACAGAAGTCTCAGCAGGGATCAGAAATTAATAGTTCCACCTAATTTGTTAAGTGCAATGTTCAACATCATTTGTTTAACAAATCAAGTGCTAAAGGTAAAGATAGTTTTTTAAGTTTCTACAGAAGGCCCCCTGCGAATATGGATTTTTTTTCAACTCGACTTTTGACTTGAACATGCCAAAAAAGTGTTTGTGTCAACCAAACATCGTATTCGAACCAAGTTAGCCGAAACCAGGTGTCAAAGTGCTGTTTTGTACATGATATTTCCAGTTTAAAATAACCACATTCGGATTGTTTTGGCATTGTACTGGAGATTTATCCTTATATTCATGCTGACACTGACAGTTCGTACGTTAACAATGCAGCTCACTTCAACACATGGTTGAATAGGAGGCAAAGAATCTGTATGTGCCTGTGATTGGTTCACTCCCATCTTGACTTTAAGCATGGCATCATCTGATCTTGCTGTATCATGAAGTGATGGATGCTTCTTACTGAAGTGTACCAGAGGTGAGATGTAGTCCCTGTCACTTAGGTTTTGTCTTACATGTATGTAGTACCTGTGTATGTAGCCGCGGCTTTATCTACTATAAAATATGAGTGTTTTAACAATGTCATTTGGAATCACGCGACATGCGTGATTCCAAATGACATTGGTAATACACTGTAAGTTCCATGTTGACTATTTGTCCTTCCAGTTCACGCTCATTTCCTTGCATTGTTTTGACAGTACTAAATGATGAATGTACGTATACTGAGACTTTTATTAACAAGTTTTTTTTCATATTCGGTTTTTATTTATGTGATTTTATTTTCGACTCGAATTTGCCTGAAATTTGATGATCAACTCGACTTCGACTCGAACAATCGAAAATTTGCAGGGCCCTATTCTGCAGCTACTTTTTAACTACATTCAATATGTGTATTTATTCAGAAATTATTTCTGAAGAGGTCTTGTGATTATCAAGGTGCATCGAGTAGATCAAGGCTTGATACACAAGTTAATATTAAATAATATTAAAAATAATGAAAAAAAAAATTGTTTGGGATGAAGGTAAAAAAACAAAGAAAAGACAAAAAAAAAAGAAAGAAAAAGCTGACAATTGTTAGAAGTCATTTTAGATTTGTTGAAGGACTTAATTAAGGAAATAAAACCTTCCAATTAAAAATGAAATGGCTCCAAAGAATACCAGAATGCTATCATGGCACTTTTACTTTTTATTGTTGCTCAGATTTGGGCTTCTAGGTTTGAGTCAGTGAATTACATATGGGTTATAGAATAAATCTTTGTTAATTTAAATAAAAACTGTGATCAAAAACTGTGATCAGTAGGGTAGTTCTGCTTCTTTCACCAATACAAAAATATATAACGATCATCACAGTGATGGTAAACCAAACTGTTCGGTCCTAATCCACATGACAGATACCAAGTTTGGGATGACAGATACAGAAACTATTTAAGGGAGGGTGCTGATTGTGCTATGCCCTTCGAATTAGGAAGTGTAGCAGTCAGTCTAGGTATAAAGGCCATTTACAACCAGCTTGGTTGGTCAGGCTTTCTTATTCTCATTCGTTGACTCTTCAAGCCTCGTCTCCTCACTTCGATCTCGATCTGTTAATTGGTGCCATTGACCAGCCCTCAGCAGTTGGTGGCATTGTGAATGCTGTGGTGAAGCACTGGATGTTTTGACTACTCTGGGGTGGAATCTGGGTTGAATAACAAAAGAATGTAAGAATAGTGTAGCGATCTTGGTATAAAAGCCATTTAGTAACCAGCCGGATCTCTTAGTCTCATGATAAATTGGTTACTTTGTGTGCTAGAGGTTGACGGTTCAAGCCTCAGTGCCTGCACTTATCTCACGATCTGTTACAGGAAGATTTTAATTAAATTCATTGCTCATGATGGGATGATGTCCAACTTGAAATTTTAATGTTTACACATCAGTTCAAGGTGGGTTAAACAGTTGAAGTGTAAGTTGCAGTGCTATTTATTTTAGTGAAAAAAGCTACTGTACTATTAACATTACAGGGTTAATAAGAGCTCTCTGATAGAAACCTGTTGTTCCAATTTTATCTTCACATAATTGTTTTGATTGTTCCCCTGATAAAACTGTTGTCTGGAGTATTTCAGTTCTGGCTATTCAGTTTGTCAAGCATTCTGAAAGTGAATTTATTTTGTGAATTTGTGGGAACTCACTTATGGATTGTCAGAAAAATATAGTTTGTAGTAGAAAATACTTTGTATGAAGCCATGGACTTTTAATGATGGACTCTACCTGTCAGTGAGAACATTTTTGAATAGGGAATTTCTGAAGTATAATTAAGTGCTGTGTGAATATTATTTTCAAATTAAGATTCATCAGTGTAGTGGTAAAGCCATTGACAGAGTAATGGCTGAATCTGAAAATGATGTAGATGGTATGGAGGTAGGAAATGTCTTTCAATATGTTGGCTTTATTATAGTGGAACCCAAATGAATAGCCACTTTGCCAGTGAAAATTATTCAATTAACAGGAGTATTCCATCAAGGGTTTGGTCATTTTTACCTGCGTCTCCAGCGGCAGAGCAGGTCTAGTAACCACTTGACTCTGTCTGTCAGTCCGTCAGTCCGTCCAAAACACTTCTTCCGTCAAAGTTTTCTTGACTTCTATGAAAGGGAATGATTTTATATTTGGTCTGCTGCTTCATAATGATGAGTTGTATCGTGTATCTAATTTTCAGATCTGTTGCATGCAGCGACGCAGGTCCAGACCCGGTATTGGTCTTGGCTTGTTCTGTATTTTAGAGATTATAAATTTATATATTAGGGTTTAACGACCCTTTAACAGCCAATGTCATATCGTGTCTGTGACAGTTTTACGGGTGGAGGAAGCCGGAGTACCCGGAGAGAACCACCTAGCAACGAGGAGAAGCTGCCAGCACCCTAACATCGTAAGTCTGCACTGCAGCACAGGTAGGGTTACACTGGTTGAAGAGATGCGCACCATGGACCTGCAGTACGCCTTAGTACATGGCGCCATATGGACAATCAGGGTTAAGTGCCTTGCCCAAGGACACAACGCAGGAGTTCAAATCGATCGGTCAGGTGGTCACCCATCCAAAGACCAACTGGGCTCGACATTGCTTAACTTCGGTGATCTGACGGGAACCGGTACCGCAGTGCCTATTTTAGAGATAAACTGAGCATTTGTTCTATTATATCTTGTTTGACAGAGCTCAAGGAGCTCTGTCAAACAAGATAAAATAGATTAAATGGCTGTATTTGATTTACTGAGGCAAAATAGGTCTATAAACAAGGGACTTCAGTGATTGTCAGGTTAATTTCTTGACATATTACAACATTATTTATTCAATTAACAGGAGTATACTCTAATGACTATAACCTGTATTCAATTAATAGGTCAAATATGTACAGAAGGTATAGGAAATGGTTTTGTGTTTTGTGTTTGGACATTATATTCAATTAATAGGGATATACAATTAAGAGAAGTGGGCTCCTCTGTACTGCCAGTTGGAAGTTATTTTTTGTTTATTTAACAATCTGCACACTAATGTTAAAATATCAATGTTTCTACAAGCAATTTTTTGCCTAATTCTTTACCAAACACAAATAATATCAAATTTTGTTATTTTAATTTTTTCAAAGTTAAAAATTTCAACAAAACTATATCTTGGTATTAGTCATTGGAATGAGCTGTCGACCTCCTTCCAATGAGGATTCACATAGTGTTTTGTGGAAATATTTTGAAAAAAATTAAAAAACAATAATTAAAATTCTAATTTTTGATATCCTGGACATAGGGTAAAGATTTTCAACTGTTTAGTTTGTAAATTACACAAACAGAAATGGCAGATTCATCAGGCAAAGGGGAGCCCGGTGGCTCAGTGGTAGACTGTTGGACTTCTATGCTAGAGGTCCCGAGTTTGATCCCTGTCCTGGATGACCCACGTTGTGTCCTTGGGCAAGGCACTTTATCCCGGTTCCCTACATGGGGGAACAATGACGCTGTGTACTAAGGCGTACTGCACATCAATGGTGCACATGTCTTCAACCACTGGAACCCTGCTTGAGCGGAGCTTGAACAGAGTTAGAATGTTGAGGAGCTGACAGTTGCTCGTCGATGCTCGGTGGTTCTCTCTGGGTACTCCGGCTTCCTCCGCCCATAAAACTGTCACGGTCACAATTAGCCATTGTGCATAAGTATGTGACCTTAAACACCAATAAATAAATAAATCAGGCAAAGAGTTAAGAAAACAAGGAATTGAACCAATTCAATCTTGTTTGACCAAGCTTGTTGAGCTGTACTTAACAAAACTGAATTTGGTAAATTCTTTGTAGCATTATATTGGAAAAATTTGTTCATTGCAGTTTTGGTCTTTTGGCATCAGTGTGCAGAGAGTTAAGGAAAATTTAAATATTTTGTAATGTAAATATCACTACTACTTATTTCTTCTGTCCAAAGAATTTATTTATTTAGACTCAAGCGTTATTTTATGAGTGTTTTCTTCAAGCTGTTGAACTTTTTCAACTCTTTCACTGTTGACAACCAGTGATTTGGCATCATGCACCTTTATGATCATTTGCAAGGTAAGTACAGTAGAACCCTGTTAATTGAATAGCCGGCGAAACTTATTCAATTAACAGAAGTATTCCATAAACAGGGATCGGGTCATTTTTCTGTATTTTAGAGATAACTGAGCATTTGTTCTATTATATCTGTTTGACAGAGCTCAAGAAGCTCTGTCAAACAAGATAAAATAGATTAAATGCTTGTATTTGATTTACTGAGGCCAAATAGGTCTATAAACAAAGGGACTTACTCTATAACCCATATTCAATTAACAGAAGGTGTGGGAAATGGTTTTGTGTTTGGACATTATTTTCAATTAACAGGGAAAAGAAAAAAATAAGAGATATCCAATTAAGTGGGCTCCTCCGTAGTAGAACTTGACAAGCAAATTTGCAGTTCATGCATCTTTGCTTGGTCTATCTAGGGGCTCGTGAACTGAAAATTTGATTGTTGTGTTCTCAAGTTTTCACAAGTCCTGTGCATAAGGGTATGGGTGAATTGAGTGGCAGGATACAAAATTGCTTTCATGTAAACATGTTTCAGTTCTTTTTTTGCAACATAAACAACTTTGTTTATTATTATTATTATACTCACCATAGTAAAGTTGGGGGGTGGGCATGGAATCAACTTGTCTGTTTAGGCATCCATATGTCCATCCATCCATCTGTTTGTGAATACCTGTCATTTATGATTCAATATTTTTTTATGATTAAGTATTTTTTAACCCTTTGAAAACTGGTGGTATCTTCCATGTCAGGTCAATGGCAGCCATTGGAAGAATCCTTATTAGCTCACGTGGCCTAAAAGGCCATGTGAGCTTTTCTCATCACTTGGCTTGCATTGTCGTCCGTCGTCCGTAAACTTTTCACATTTTCATCTTCTTCTCTGTAACTGCTGAGCTGGTGTAAACCAAACTTGGCAGGAATGGTCTATGGGAGGTCCTTTACAAACGATCCTCATTTTGTTCCCGTCGGATGAAAAACATGGCTTCCAGAGGCATTCTTTGATTCTGGTTGGTGGATCTTCAAAAATCTTCTCCTCTGAAACTGCCAGGCCAAATGTTTTGAAACTTCACATAAATGATGACTGGGACCCCCTCTACCAACGATCCTCATTTAATGTTGATTGGGTCACAAACATGGCCGCAATTGCGGCTTATAGTTACTGTAGAAACCCTATGAGAAATCACATTTTCATCATCTTCTCTGGAACTACCGAGTTGACTTAAACCAAACCTGGCAGGGATAGTCTATGGGAGGTCCTCTACAAACGGTCCTCATTTTGATCCTATAGGTTTGAAAACATGGCCGCCAGAGGCATTCTTTGATTCTGATTGGTGGATTTTGAAAAATCTTCTCCTCTGAAACCACAGGGCCAAACGTTTTGAAACTTTGCATGGTTGATAACTGGGACCCCCTCAACCAACAATCCTCATTTAATGTTGATCGGGTTGCAAACATGGCTTCAGTTGCAGATTATAGTTACTATAGAAATCCTATGGGAAATCACATTTTCATATTCTTCTCTGGAACTACTGAGCTGACATGAACCAAACCTGGCAGGAATGGCCTATGGGAGGTCCCTCTATAAACGATCCTCATTTTGTTCCCGTGGTTTGAAAAATATGGCCACCAGAGGCATTCTTTTATTCTGGTTGGTGGATTTTCAAAAATCTTCTCCTCTGAAACTGCCAGGCCAAATTTTTTGATACTTCATATAAATGATGACTGGGACCCCCTCTACCAACGGTCCTCATTTAATGTTGATCGGGTTGTAAACATGGCCGTAATTGCAGCTTATAGTTACTATAGAAACCCTATGGGAAATCACATTTTCATATTCTTCTCTGGAACTACTGAGCTGACATGAATCAAACCTGGCAGGGATAGTCTATGGGAGGTCTTCTACAAATGTTCCTCATTTTTGTTACCGTGCATCGAAAAACATGGCTGCCAGCAGCATTTTTTGATTCTGGTTGGTGGATTTTGAAAAATCTTCTCCTCTGAAACCACAGTGCCAAATGTTTTGAAACTTTGCATGGTTGATGACTGCGACACCCTCTACCAACGATCCGCATTTAATGTTGATTGGGTTGCAAACATGGCTGCAATTGCAGCTTAGAGTTACTATAGAAGCCAAATGGGAAATCACATTTTCATCTTCTTCTCTGGAAGTACTGAGCCGATGTGAACCAAACTTCGCCGGAATGGTCTATGAGAGGATGGAAATATGTGGCTGCCAGAGGCTGTATTCTAATGCTTAACCCAATGCCTCTCCTGTCTGCACGAAGATCAGTACTGTCAGCAAAATACTTGTTTTTTGAGAATCTGGTAAGGGTTGGTTCCAGTTTTCAAAAAAAACCCCCAAAATATTGTGTATACAGTACAAGTCAAAATAGGTTGTAGCATAACCGAAATAAACTAAGTAAACTGCTGCTCCTGCACTGACAAGATCAGAATCTACCATTTTCTGGAAAGCTATAGTGAGAGCTTTCCAGAAAATGATGTTAGCGTCTGGTCTTATCGGTGTAGGGAGAGAAAGATACATAGTTTATAGGATTATCCTACAACTTATTTTGACTTGTACTGTAAACAAGTGCAGCTGTAATTATGTTAATACTTGTATTACTCTCAAGTTACTTATCAGAAATACTGATTGATGACAGGTGTTTGGAAAGCATGGAAGTTTTGTTTATTTCCTTTTCTCATCATGTCAGCTTAGCTGACCAGTAAATTATATCATTTAAGGTATGACAAAATTGGAGGAAAATGTGTTTCCTGTAACCCTTTACCTACCCAAAGCTATTCGAAAAAGAATACTGTCTGAAAAAATTGTAATTTTCAAAATATTTAACCTTCTTTTACTGATTTTTTTGTTGAAACAGAATTAAAAAATGTGTGCATTTTCAAGAAATCTTCTTAACTGCAAGGCCAAATGTTTTGAAACTTAATGTGACTGATGACTGTAACCACCTTTACCAATGATCCTCATTTAATCTTCATCGGATTGCAATTATGGCTGCAATTGTGGCTTACAGTTACTATAGAAACCCTATGGGAAATCACATTTCCATCATCTTCTCTGAAAGTACTGAGCCAATGTGAACCAGACTTGGCAGACACGGTCTTTGAGAGGTTCTCTACAATTGTTACTCATTTTATTACTGTTGGATGAAAAACGTGGCCGCTAGAAGCATTCTTTGATCCTGATTGGTCAATTTTGAAAACTCTTTTCCTCTGAAACCACAGGGCCAAATGTTTTGAAACTTTGCATGGTTGATGACTGGGACACCCTCTACCAAGGTTCCTTATTTAATGTTGATTGGGTTGCAAACATGGCCACAATTGTGGTTTGTAGTTGCAATAGAAAAAACCCTATGGGTAATCACATTTTCATCATCTCTCTGGAACTACTGAGCCGATATGAACCAAAACTTGGCAGGAATGGTCTATAGGAGGCCCTCTACAAACGATCCTCTTTTTGTTCCCGTTGGTTGGAAAATATGGCAACCAGAGACATTCTATGATTCTGTTTGATGGATTCAAATGTTTTGAAACTTCACGTGATTGAGAACTGGGACACCTACCAATGATCCTCATGTAATGTTGATGTAATGTTGCAAACATGGCCACAATTGCAGCTCATAGTTACCATGGAAAGCCTATTGGAAATCACATTTTTAGCTTAACTTGACATAGTCAAGATAAGCTATTGCCATCACGCGTGTGGAAGTCTGTTAGTCTGTGAGTCTGTGACATCTGTTCACATTTTCCTTTAGCACGGGCTAAACCCCGCAGTTCTTGTCTGATCGTCACGAAATTTCATATGCAGGTTTGGGGTTCATGTCTAGATGAGAACATCCCCTTTTGGTCGCGATCGGGCAACTGGTATGGCTGCCCGAGCCCAAAACCCCAAAACCATTAGCACAGTCTACAGGTCGTATTTATGAAGGGATTTCATTGTAACATGGTAGGATGCCTCTGTATAATGCCTAGATGAGAACGTCCCCTTTTGGGCATGATCTATCAACCACGATGGCTGCCCAAGCCCGAAACCCCAAAAACTTTTAGCACAGTCTGCAGGTCATGTTTAATGTGGAGGGATTTCATTGTAACTTGGTAGGATGACTCCTTATGATGTCTAGATGAGAATTTCCCCATTTGGGTTTGATCTGCCAACCGTGACGACTGCCCGAGCCCAAAACCCGAAAAACTTGAGCACAGTCTACAGGTCATATTTATTGAGGAATTTCATTGTAACTTGGTGGGTTGACTTCATACAATGTCTAGATGAGAAAGTCCCCTTTTGGACAGGATTGGGCAACTGTGACAGCTACAGGGGCCCAAAGCCCGAAAAACCTTTAGCACAGTCTAGAGGTCAAATTTATGAAGGGATTTCATTGTAACTTGGTTGGATGACTCCAAATAATGTCTAGATGAGAACGTCCCATTTTGATCGCGACCATGCAGCCTTGATGGGTGCCCGAGCCCAAAAACCTTTAGCATAGGCAAAAGGTCATATTTATGGAAGGATTTCGTTGTAACCTACTAGGTTGACACCATATAATGCCTAGATTATGACATCCCCTTTTGGTCGTGATTGGTCAGTTGTGATGGCTACAAGTGCCCGAAGCCCGAAAACCTTGAGCACAGTCTACAGGTCATATTTATGAAGGGATTTCATTGTAACTTCTTAGGATCACTCCAGATGATGCCCAGATGAGATTGTCCCCTATGGTTGCGATCATTCAGCCATGATGTCTGCCCGAGCCCAAAGCCCGAAAACCTTAAGCACAGTCTACAGGTCATATTCATGAAGGGATTTCATTGTAACTTGGTACGTTAACTTCATATAATGTCTAGATGAGAATGTCCCCTTTTGGACATGATTGGGCAACTGTGACGGCTAAAGGTGCCCGAAGCCCGAAAACCTTTAGCACAGTTGACAGGTCATATTTATGAGGGGATTTCATTGTAACTTGGTAGGATGACTCCAAATAATGTCTAGATGAGAACGTTCCATTTTGATCGCGATCATTCAGCCTTGATGGGTACCCGAGCCCAAAAACCTTTAGCATAGGTAAAAGGTCATATTTATGGAAGGATTTCATTGTAACCTATTAGGTTGACTCCATATAATGCCCAGATGATGACATCCCCTTTTGGTCGTGATTGGTCAGCTGTGATGGCTACAAGTGCCCAAAGCCCGAAAACCGTGAGCACAGTCTACAGGTCATATTTATGAAGGGATTTCATTGTAACTTCGTAGGATCACACCAGATGATGCCCAGATGAGATTGTCCCCTTTGGTTGCGATCATTCAACCATGATGTCTGCCCGAGCCCAAAGCCCGAAAACCTTAAGCACAGTCTACAGGTCATATTTATGAAGGGATTTCCTTGTAACTTGGTAGGCTGACTTCATATAATGTCTAGATGAGAACGCCCCCTTTTGGACAGGATTGGGCAACTTTGACGGCTAAAGGTGCCCGAAGCCCGAAAACCTTTAGCACAGTCTACAGGTCATATTTATGAAGGGATTTCATTGTAACTTGGTAGGATGACTCCAAATAAAGTCTAGATGAGAACGTCCCATTTTGGTCGTGATCATTCAGCCTTGATGGGTGCCCGAGCCCAAAAACCTTTAGCATAGGCAAAAGGTTATATTTATAGAAGGATTTCATTGTAACCTGTTAGGTTGACTCCATATAATGCCTAGATGGTGACATCCCCTTTTGGTCGTGATTGGTCAACTGTGATGCCTGCAGGTGCCCAAAGCCCGAAGACCCTGAGCACAGTCTACAGGTCATATTTATGAAGGGATTTCATTGTAACTTCGCAGGATCACTCCAGATGATGCCCAGATGAGATTGTCCCCTTTGGTTGCGATCATTCAACCATGATGGCTGCCCGAGCCCGAAGCCCGAAAACCTTTAGCACAGTCTACAGGTCATATTTATGAAGGGATTTCATTGTAACTTGGTAGGTTGACTTCATATAATGTCTAGATGAGAACGTCCCCTTTTGGACATGATTGGGCAACTGTGACGGCTTCAGGAGCCCAAAGCCCAAAAATCTTTAGAACAGTCTACAGGTCATAATTATGAAGGGATTTCATTGTAGCTTGGTAGGATGACTCCAAATAGTGTCCAGATGAGAACGTCCCCTTTTGGTCATGATCATTCAGCCTTGATGGCTGCCCGAGCCCAAGAACCTTTAGCATGTCTGTAGGTCGTATTTATGGAAGGATTTCATTGTAACTTGTTAGGTTGACTCCATATAATGCCCAGATGTTGACATCTCTTTTTGGTCGTGGTTGGACAGCTGTGATGGCTACAGGTGCCTGAAGCTCGAAAATCTTGAGCACAGTCTACAGGTTATATTTATGAAGGGATTTCATTGTAACTTCATAGGATCACTCCAGATGATGTCCAGATGAGAATGTCCCCTTTTGGTCGATCATTCAACCATGATGGCTGTCCAAGCCTAAAGCCCGAAAACCTTTAGCACAGTTTTCAGATCATATTTATGAAGGGATTTCATTGTAACTTGGTAGGTTGACTTCATATAATGTCTAGATGAGAACAGCCCCTTTTGGACACCATTAGGCAACTGTGCTGGCTACAGGGGCCCAAAGCCCGAAAATCTTTAGCACAGTCTACAGGTGATATTTATGAAGGGATTTCATTGTAGCTTGGTAGGATGACTCTAAATAATGTCTAGATGAGAACGTCCCCTTTTGGTCGCGATCATTCAGCCTTGATGGCTGCCTGAACCCAAAACCCCAAAACCTTTAGCATAGTCTATTGGTCATATTTATGGAAGGACTTCATTGTAACCCATAAGTTTGACTTCATATAATGCCTAGATGATGACATCCCCTTTTGGTCGTGATTGGTCAGCTGTGAGGGCTTCAGGGGCCTGAAGCCCAAAAACCTTGAGCACAGTCTACAGGTCATATTTATGAAGGGATTTCATTGTAACTTTGTAGGATCACTCCAGATGATGCCCAGATGAGAATGTCCTTTTTGGACGCAATTGGGAAACTGATGGCTACAGGGGCCCGAAGCGATTGGTTGCGATCATTCAACCATGATGGCTGCCACAGCCCAAAGCCCAAAAACCTTTAGCACAGTCTACTGGTCATATTTATTAAGGGATTTTATTGTTACTTGGTAGGTTGACTTCATATCATGTCTAGATGAGAACGTCCCCTTTAGATGCAATTGGGAACCTGATGGCTACAGGGGCCCGAAGCCCGAAAACCTTTAGCACAGTCTACAGGTCATATTTATGATGGGATTTTAATGTAGCTTGATAGGATGACTCGTTTTGGAATAATTTCACTGTAACTTGTTAACTTTTGTTGATATACGTTAACTGTGAGGGCCACATACATTCACTGTGAGGTCATATTAACCCACCTCTTAGCTCTTTAGTACAGTGTACACCTCATATTATTTTTATCATAAACATAGCATACAGGGAACAGAAATGAACATATTCCCAATTATCACAATTCTTGTCTTATTTCATAATCCTTTCATAAACATTAAACATTATCCTTTTCATCAAACACAACACACAAGTT